>CM048745.1:127838488-128465155 GCA_026315105.1 Locusta migratoria | reverse complement strand
TTCCACGTGAAATATAGCAGTTTTAGCAGTCATTGTCCTCATTTCAGCATACCTCGCTGTTTGTGTATGAAACTATTTTTTTTTAATTGTGATGAATTCTGCACAAGATAGGTCTTGTCGGATTGATAATTCGTGCATGAGTGTAAACTTGCTGTGAGCCCTGAGTGCTTGAAAAAATTCATGGTACGAAAAATTCAAAACAGTGTACACCCTTCATGTATTGTTTGATATTATAAATAGATGTTCCACGTGAAATGTAGCAGTTTTAGCACACCTCGCTGTTTGTGTATGAAACTATTTTTTTAAATTGTGATGAATTCTGCACAAGATAGGTCTTGTCGGATTGATAATTCGTGCATGAGTGTAAACTTGCTGTGTGCCCTGAGTGCTTGAAAAAATTCATGGTACGAAAAATTCAAAACAGTGTACACCCTTCATGTATTATTTGATATTATAAATAGATGTTCCACGTGAAATATAGCAGTTTTAGCAGTCATTGTCCTCATTTCAGCACACCTCGCTGTTTGTGTATGAAACTATTTTTTTTTTTTTTAATTGTGATGAATTCTGCACAAGATAGGTCTTGTCGGATTGATAATTCGTGCATGAGTGTAAACTTGCTGTGTGCCCTGAGTGCTTGAAAAAATTCATGGTACGAAAAATTCAAAACAGTGTACACCCTTCATGTATTCTTTGATATTATAAATAGATGTTCCACGTGAAATGTAGCAGTTTTAGCACACCTCGCTGTTTGTGTATGAAACTATTTTTTTAAATTGTGTTGAATTCTGCACAAGATAGGTCTTGTCGGATTGATAATTCGTGCATGAGTGTAAACTTGCTGTGTGCCCTGAGTTCTTGAAAAAATTCATGGTACGAAAAATTCAAAACAGTGTACACCCTTCATGTATTATTTGATATTATAAATAGATGTTCCACGTGAAATATAGCAGTTTTAGCAGTCATTGTCCTCATTTCAGCACACCTCGCTGTTTGTGTATGAAACTATTTTTTTTTTAATTGTGATGAATTCTGCACAAGATAGGTCTTGTCGGATTGATAATTCGTGCATGAGTGTAAACTTGCTGTGTGCCCTGAGTGCTTGAAAAAATTCATGGTACGAAAAATTCAAAACAGTGTACACCCTTCATGTATTCTTTGATATTATAAATAGATGTTCCACGTGAAATATAGCAGTTTTAGCAGTCATTGTCCTCATTTCAACACACCTCGCTGTTTGTGTATGAAACTATTTTTTTTTTAATTGTGATGAATTCTGCACAAGATAGGTCTTCTCGGATTGATAATTCGTGCATGAGTGTAAACTTGCTGTGTGCCCTGAGTGCTTGAAAAAATTCATGGTACGAAAAATTCAAAACAGTGTACACCCTTCATGTATTCTTTGATATTATAAATAGATGTTCCACGTGAAATATAGCAGTTTTAGCAGTCATTGTCCTCATTTCAACACACCTCGCTGTTTGTGTATGAAACTATTTTTTTTTTTAATTGTGATGAATTCTGCACAAGATAGGTCTTCTCGGATTGATAATTCGTGCATGAGTGTAAACTTGCTGTGTGCCCTGAGTGCTTGAAAAAATTCATGGTACGAAAAATTCAAAACAGTGTACACCCTTCATGTATTCTTTGATATTATAAATAGATGTTCCACGTGAAATATAGCAGTTTTAGCAGTCATTGTCCTCATTTCAACACACCTCGCTGTTTGTGTATGAAACTATTTTTTTTTTAATTGTGATGAATTCTGCACAAGATAGGTCTTCTCGGATTGATAATTCGTGCATGAGTGTAAACTTGCTGTGTGCCCTGAGTGCTTGAAAAAATTCATGGTACGAAAAATTCAAAACAGTGTACACCCTTCATGTATTCTTTGATATTATAAATAGATGTTCCACGTGAAATATAGCAGTTTTAGCAGTCATTGTCCTCATTTCAACACACCTCGCTGTTTGTGTATGAAACTATTTTTTTTTTAATTGTGATGAATTCTGCACAAGATAGGTCTTCTCGGATTGATAATTCGTGCATGAGTGTAAACTTGCTGTGTGCCCTGAGTGCTTGAAAAAATTCATGGTACGAAAAATTCAAAACAGTGTACACCCTTCATGTATTCTTTGATATTATAAATAGATGTTCCACGTGAAATGTAGCAGTTTTAGCACACCTCGCTGTTTGTGTATGAAACTATTTTTTAAATTGTGATGAATTCTGCACAAGATAGGTCTTGTCGGATTGATAATTCGTGCATGAGTGTAAACTTGCTGTGTGCCCTAAGTGCTTGAAAAAATTCATGGTACGAAAAATTCAAAACAGTGTACACCCTTCATGTATTCTTTGATATTACAAATAGATGTTTCACGTTAAATGTAGTAGTTTTAGCAGTCATTGTCCCCATTTCAGCACACCTCGCTGTTTGTGTATGAAACAATTTTGTTTTAATTGTGATGAATTCTGCACAAGATAGGTCTTGTCGGATTGATAATTCGTGCATGAGCGTAAACTTGCTGTGTGCCCTAAGTGCTTGAAAAAATTCATGGTACGAAAAATTCAAAACAGTGTACACCCTTCATGTATCCTTTGATATTATGAATAGAAGTTCCACGTGAAATATAGCAGTTTTAGTAGTCATTGTCCTCATTTCAGCACACCTCGCTGTTGGTGTATGAAACTATTTTTTTTTAATTGTGATGAATTCTGCACAAGATAGGTCTTGCCGGATTGATAATTCGTGCATGCGAGGGTTAAAGCTTTAATAAACTATCAGGCTGAGTCAGTAAATAAGTCACTAATCGAGGTAAACACGCCAGTACTGCCCGCTGTGTAGGGGTATTTCTCTACCACTGTGACACTTCCGTCTTGTTGCTTGCAGCAGTTTAAGGAACCAAATAACATTACATTATAACATTCAAATGTTTGTAGAGCTTATGTGACTTAACTACGGGGTCATCACTCCCTAAACTTACAAACTACTTATAAACTAGCTAATCCTAAGGACGGCACAAATATCCATGTCCGAGAGGGGATTCGAAACCCCGACCGTAGTGGTCGTGCAGACTGTGACTGGAGCGCCTCAGTCCCCTCGGCCACCGCGGCCGGCTGAACCAAATAAAATTACAGCTTAAGATCTCACTTACAGGGTGCAAACGCTGCCACAAAAATCCCAAACTCCAGGCTTCTAGAGCCTTCTCGAACGATGGGACGAGTGTGTAAATTTACATGTGGAGTCATCTGGAAAGTAAAGCAATTTTCAGGCTTGTAAAAACAGTATTGGCGTGTCTGGCTCAGTTTGCGACTTATCTACTGACTCAGCCTTGTGCTTGCTCGGTCCTTCAGTTCACTTTTGTAATGGCTGCAGCTATGGCGCTGGTACTCACATGGGGTAGCTATTGCCGGCGGTGGGACAGAAGAGCTGGTGGAAGCGCTTGATGCACGGAACTCCTCGGATGATCTCGCCTCGGATCTCCAGGCCCAGCGCCACGGACAGCGCCGTCCATAAGATCTGCAACACACAAGCAAGGGCCGCACTTTACCACAACTGCTCGGATCGTGCCTCAAAGGCTTCACATCTTTTCAGAAATAGGATTCAGAGAAGGAATAACCTGGGAAGTATCAGATACTAAAGATGGGCAAAACTGTGATTTTCCAAAAACATAGATTTCTGTTGCTGCTACTTTTCAAGAACTGTTATCCTTGGGATTTGTCGCAGTTTCCAGTCGCGAATCATGGCGAGTATCTCATTCAAATTTCCATTAATACCGATAGGGAGTACAGCACTTCCATATCAACTACTTAAACTTTCGCTAGTGTTAAGCGTTCTCACAGAGACCTTCAATAGTATAAATAACTTTTTCTAACAATGGAATATACGAACTGTATTGCACCTTGCCTATTGCTCCAGCTACAATTTACTTCACTGCGCTCTTTTATAGCGAGAAAAATACTCAGTGATGCTGAAGGAATCTTACAGTAAGGGTTAAAACTTAATACCACGTAACTTCTTGGTATTACTATAGCTCTTTTCTTTTCTTTAAAAAAAAAAAAAGAAAGAATCGCGTAAAACACCGATAAAAGTTAATTAGACAAGCCACAAAATACGATGTCACTGCAACATACCTTGCTCTGGCACCACAGGCACATGTTTAAGTTCAACAAATCTTGAAGTCTAAGAAGTTGTCGCAATGCTCACACCTATATGCGACCTCTCAATGTGCTTTTTCAAGTTCGTTATACTACTTTTATACGCCAACTTCTTGGCGTAAAATTTACATTTCGCATAGACGTCATCAAGAGCGGGGAAATGAATCCATATCTCGCTCGTCCGCGATCGCGTCATCTCGGCAGATACAAGATATACACCCTTAGACGACCAGAGGCGAAATGGACCCCTCCTCGTCCTCAAGCCGGCCGCGGTGGCCTAGGGGACTGAAGCGCTTCAGTCACGGTCAGCACGGCCACTACGGTCGGGGGTTCGAATCCCCCCTAGGGCATGGATATTTGTGCCGTGCTAGTTCGTAAGTAGTTGATAAGTAGTTTGTAAGTTTAGGGACTGATGAGCCCGTAGTTAAGTCCCATAAGCTTTACAAACATTTGAACTCGTCCTCAAAGTTCCTTTACAGTAAGAAAGAAGTGCAAACTTTCGCCAACAGATGACTATAAACTGTTATTTTTCGTTGCTACTTGGGACTCTAAACTGCTAGAAATCCCAGACTCAGTCCCAGTTAAGACGCGGACGGCCACCAGATGGCGCGCGTCGTTGGATCCGAGTTGCTGCCTCAACTGTTACTGAAATCCCAGCTAAATTCTGTGAAGCTGCTTTTGTGAAAGTTGCTACCTCTCATTCCCCTGTTATTTGTAACAGGTACGGGATTTCTTGCCCACCTCTATCAGATACGAACGCTTTTTCTGGGCTACAAAAGAATGTTGGAGAATGCATTGACGGATAAGACAGCGATTGAGGACGTTCTCTGCAGAACCGGCAAATAAAGTAAGGTATGGGAAACATCGACAAGAGGAAGAAACAGATGATAGGGCATGTGTTAATATATCAGGGAAGAGCCTCCATGGTACTAAAGCAGGGTGTGACATTTCCAGTCGCCAGTTCGCCATTGGCACTCGCGACCTACGCTTACATATAAATTTTATTTTCTAAAACCACACGTTCAGAATTGTACCGGGTGGTCAAAAAGTAAGTATAAATTTGAAAAATTAATAAATCACGGAATAATGTAGATAGAGAGGTAAAAATGGACACACATGTTTGGAATGACATGGGGTTTTATCAGAACAAAAAAAAAAAAAAAAAAAAAAAAAAAAACAAAAAAAAAAAAACAAAAAAAAAAAAATTGCTACACGCGTGAAGGGTCTCCTGCGCGCGTCGTTTGGTGATGATCGTGTGCTCAGCCGCCACTTTCGTCATGCTTGGCCTCCCAAGTCCCCAGACCTCAGTTCGTGCGATTATTAGCTTGGGGTTACCTGAAGTCGCAAGTGTGTCGTGATCGACCGACATCTCTAGGGATGCTGAAAGACAACATCCGACGCCAATGCCTCACCATAACTCCGGACATGCTTTACAGTGCTGTTCACAACATTATTCCTCGACTACAGCTATTGTTGAGGGATAATGGTGAAAATATTAAGCATTTCCTGTAAAGAACATCACCTTTGTTTGGTCTTAATTTGTTATGCTAATTATTGATTTTCTGATAAGATGAAGCGCCATCTGTCGGACATTTTTTTGAACTTTTTTTTGTTCTAATAAAATCCCATGTCATTCTAAGCATGTGTGTCAATTTTTACCTCTTCTGTGTACATTATTCCGTGATTTGTTAAGTTTTGAAATTTATACTGACTTTTTGATCACCCGGTATATCCACAAGCCTGAAGAGGTAAGAGGTAATTACACTGATGTATGAGTCAGGCCAACAGGGACTTGTATCAATATTTTCAGTTTATTTACATCCGTCCTCTGTCTTAGTGCAAATAACAAATCTCAGTGAACGCCCCTTTTGTTTCGACATCACCGCTACTGTACCACCTCCTTCGTTTGGACGGCTGTGAACAGGCTCACGCGCATTGGCAGAGCTGAAAGTGCGTGTAAGCAGCGCGTTTTCCTACTTCTGGTAACATAAGAGTGCACCTGTTTCCTGTATAAGCGATGACAGCAAGCAATCAGACTAGCAGAATCGAACCGGAAAAAATTCTGGCACTTCCAAGCTGCCGGATTCGCGGCTAGGCAGAGCTGTCAGAGTTGAAGTGGGGGTACACTCATGTGATTCAGTCGTTATTTGTGGCAGGTTCTTCAAAGTTTTGGAGGCTGTTGCAGTTTCCGTGTTCGACTATTTCATGTTTATGTTTCATCGTCAATAAACATTTTATTCAATCCTGTAAAAGCAGTTTTGATGAGGAAGCAGATGTTCTGTTAGCAGAGTGGGCAGTATACAAACTGTTGTTTCCTTCAATGACATTCAGTCAGGCGTTTCGTAAGATAAACAGTGAAATCGTTTATACAAGATTCCTCTAGCTGATTCAGGGTCTCACATTTTGTGCTGTTCTACCAGTGATCACAGCGTCGTGTGTGAGAGGTTTCAGGTCTCACACCAGACTAAAGACTGCGTGCAGGACTTGGCTGAAGACATAAACAGGAGGCTTTGCTGATAATACCTGAGAATTGACCTTCTCCGTCTGAGTTTGACTCAAGAGCTGCCATTGATAACTGGTATTTCTCTGCACTGAGGCAACGCGACACAAAAATGAAGAGCTAGACCGCTAGACTATGGTACTGATATGGCCTTATGTTTCCCGTGCTTTTGCTGGGCCTTAGTATTCTATTAAACAATTTTATATGGCGTTATGTATAAATGTATTGCTCCTACAGTTTGTCGAACCAAATCCACAGAGAGAAAGAGAGAGAGAGAGAGGAGAGGTAGTATTTCTTTCATTATCAAATAAAGGAGTTGTACCGACCAAAGTTATTATACTGGCTAGTGGCTTCAGAACTGAAATTTCGCAACCTGTAATAGAGGGAGGAGTAGAGGGAAGAAATTACAGACAAAGACAAAATTAAAATGATTTTTCTGTCTTCAGTCCAGAGACTGGTTCGACGCATCTCTCAAGCCTCCTCTATTCTGAGCAAGTCTCTTTACCTCCTCATAAGAACGGCAACCCACATTCATTTGAATCTGCTTACTGTATTCGTCTCTTGGTCTCCCTCTGCAATTCTTACCCCAAATACTTCCCTCTAATGATGAATTCGCGATGTCTAAGAATGTGCCCTACCATTCAATCCCCTGTTCTGGGCAAGGTATGGCAGAAACTCCTCCCTAATTCTGTTCAGTACCTTCTCATTTGTTTTCCAATCTATTCACCTAATCTTTAGCATTCTTCTGCAGCACCATATTTCCAAAACCAATAAATAACCGAGGACCTAGGGTATATGTGGTACTTAGAAATGAAAAAGTTACCTACACTCTTTCGAAATTAGAATAATTTCCCAATTTTGTTTGCGACATTATTGACACTAATCGATAGGGCTTTATAGAGTTATGAAACTCGGTGGTATGAGAATATATTTTTGCTAGTTTTATTTTGAATATTTTTCCATCCTTGGTAGTTTAGTCGTGTAAATTTTCGAGGTTTGTGTCGAACATTAATTTAAACGTGGAACAATGTAATTTTTGATACAAAAAACTTTTGTCTCGTAAGTGGTTATAGCCTCGGCTTTGTGCATCCGCTTACTTAGTTCATCAAAGAATCAGTGAACTTATTCCTGTGCAACCTTGCAGCTGAAAAATTGTGGATTCAATTGTTCTCAGCGTTAAGTCTTCAGTCTTTTCACAACGTCACAGTACAAGTTTTTATCCGCCTTCATTTTCGTCTTATTAAATCAATTCTTAAATTACAATTCCACTGCATATTCTACATCTACATCTACATCTACATACATACTCCGCAATTCACCGTAAGGTGCGTGGCGGAGGGTACACTGTACCACTACTAGGCATTTCCTTTCCTATTCCATTCCCAAATTGAACGAGGAAAAAAAGAATGCCTATATGCCTCCGTACGAGCCCTAATTTCTCTTATCTTGTCTTTGTGATCTTTACGCGAAATGTAAGTAGGCGGCAGGAAGATCGTACAACACTCAGCTTCAAATTCCGGCCCTCTAAATTTACTTAACAGAAATTCACGAAAAGAACGTCGTCTTTCTTCCAGCGATCCCCAATTGAGTTGCCGGAGCATTTCCGTGACACTCGCGCATTGGTCGAACCTACCGGTAACAAATCTCGCTGCTCGCCTCTGAACCGCCTCTATGTCTTCCTTCAAACCGATCTGCTGCGGGTCCCAAATACTTGAGCAATACTCAAGACGTGGTCGTTTTATACGCCGTCTCCTTTACAGGTGAAGTACATCTTCCCAAAATTCTCCCAATAAACCGAAGTCGGCTGTCTGCCTTACTCACAACTGTCCTTACATGCTCGTTCCATTTCATATCGCTCTGCAATGTTACGCCTAGATATTTGAACGACGCGACCGCATCAAGAAGCTCACTACTGATGCTGTATTGGAACATTATAGGATTGTTTTTTCTACTCATGCGCATCACCTTACATTTTTCTACATTTAGAGCTAGCTGCCATTCTTCGCACCAACTAGAAATTTTGTCTAAGTCAACCTGTATGCTATTACAGTCAGTTACAGACGACACCCTCCCATACATCACAGCATCATCAGCAAACAGCCGCAAATTACAACTTACTCTGTCCATCAGATCATTTATATAAACAGAAAATAATAGCGGTCCTATCACACTCCCCTGGGGCACGGCTGACGATACACTCGTCTCTGATGAACACTCGCCGTCGAGAACAACGTACTGCGTTCTATTACTTAGGAAGTCTTCCAGCCAGTCACAAATCTGTGAACCTATTCCATAAGCTCGTATCTTCGTTAGCAGTCTGCAGTGTGGCACCGTGCGAACGCCTTTTTGAAGTCGAGAAAAACACAATCCGCCTGTTGCCCTTCGTCCATGGCTCGCAAGATGTCATGTGAGAAAAGGGCAAGCTGAGTTTCACATGAACGGTGTTTCCTAAACCCGTGCTGATTCATGGAAAGAAGCTTTTCCGTTTCAAGGAAATTTACTATATTCGAACTGAGAATATGCTCCAAAATTCTACATGAAACATATGTCAACGATATTGGCCTGTAATTGTATGGGTCAGTTCTCTTTCCTTTCTTATACACGGGAGTCACCTGCGCTTTTTTCCAATCACTAGGAATTCTGCGCTGAATTAAAGATTCGCTATAAACGCAAGCTAAGTAGGGGGCCAATGCCGCAGAATAGTCTTTGTAAAACCGAACTGGTATTCCATCCGGACCAGCAGACTTTTTCGTATTTAGCTCTCTCAGCTGCTTCTCTACACCGGAAATACCTATTGCTATGTCCCCCATTTCGGAATTAGTACGTTGATCAAATGAAGGTATATTTGTGCGATCCTCCTGCGTGAAAGATTTCTTAAAGGTTAAATTTAGAACTTCAGCTTTCCGTTTGCTTTCTTCTATTACTGCCCCGGAATGATCAACTAGTGACTGGACAGTGGGCTTTGACCCGCTTATCGAATTTACATAGGACCAGAATTTTTTCGTGTTCTCGGAAAGATCTTTTGCTAAGGTATGGCTGTGATAATTATTGTATGCTTCACGCATCGATCTTTTTATAGACGCACGAATCTCTACTAACTTTTGCCTGTCATCATTTGCGTGTTCTTTTTTGAATCGAGAGTGCAACAGCCTTTGCTTTCTCAGCAGCTTTCTAACATTATTATTATACCACGGTGGATCTTTTCCATCCTTAATCGTCTTTACTGGCACATATTTCTCTAACCCTTCATTAACAATGCACTTAAATTTAGTCCACAATTCCTCTACATCCATAGTCCCAGAATTAAACGATGCCCATTCATTTTCTAAGTGCGATCGTAACATTTGCTTGTCGGCTTTTCCCAACAAAAACACGCTCCTAGCCTTTTTGACTGGTTTATGAACTTTGGTCACCATCGACGCTATGACTATATCATGATCACTAATTCCTGTCTCTACACAGACATCGTTAATAAGGTCAGGCCTGTTTGTGGCTATAAGGTCTAGAATATTTCCATTGCGCGTGGGTTGCCGGTTTAACTGCTCAAGACAGTTTTCGGAGAATGTGTACAAAAGTAGCTCGCAAGACTGCTTGTCTGTACCGCCTGAAATGTAACTAGCGAGGTCCCAATCTATACTCTTAAGGTTGAAGTCACCTCCGACTAATATTACATGGCCCGAATACCTATGCACTACCTGGTGTAGACTTTCCTTGAATGATTCTAAAACTGCTACAGCAGCACTGGGGGGCCGGTAAAAACACTCAACTATTAACTTTACTTCTTTTAGACCTGTTATGCGTGCCCAGATAACTTCACAGTTCGAATGCTAGATTTAATAACTCATCGCTACTCAAAGATATAAGTTAGCTATCGCAAAATGTTTTTCCACTTTGTCCCGAAATATTTTCGAAAATAATTACTATAAATGTGTTTAACGGCAACAGTTTTGTCCTTGTAAACTTTTAGGATATGATTTAATGTACTTGCTGAAATTGAATACTGCTAACTATCTGGGTCTTATTTAGAAAACATGGCATCTCGTACGATTTCCTACTAGTTACCTACTTATATCTTAGATACATCTAAGAAAGAAAATTAAATACTTTGTCTTTGGAATCACTGACATTGTTTTATTACGAGCCTGTGAGGGCGGGGGGTCGCCGAGCATTTTTATTCGGAAAGGTTGCCACGCGTTAAAAACATTGGAAAATACTGTTTTAAGCCATCACTAGAGGGATCTGCTGCTTATGTGCCTACTCTTACGTTCCATTGAAGCACCATGGGCTTTGCCCGTCTGACTTCTCGGATAGCTGAATGAAATGTGAAGAAAATAGCTTTTATTGTTGATCTAAATTATGTTTAATGTATGACTGTTTGTATTCTGTTATGTCCTAAATTGTCTGGTTAAAATGGAAATTGTAGTTTGTATCGAAGCGTCGGGGTAGTGTGTACCTAACTGGTGGACGAGATTTTGGGTCAAAGTTGAAGCTTTCTGATAGAGAGCTTCTGATTTTCTTTTTATATATGTCGAGATGGGAGGTCCACCTAAATATTCTTTTGTGTGTGTGTTGGGTATGTATCTCCGCATCTGCGGTAACTCTGAGGAGTGTTTTGCAGCTGCTGCAGTTTGTTCAGATGGGGATCTGCGGCCATCGACCAGACTTCAGAGCCGTAAAGCATTCTCGGAAGAATGCATGCCTTCTATGTGCGCAGCTTCACAGGGATAGCGAGCCCCCTTCCCTTAAGTAGCGGATAGATATGATTAAAGACAGCACAACCCTTTCCCCTCGCTCGGCAAATTTGTTTGGCAAACGTCAGTCGCTTGTCAAGTTCCACAACAAGGTAGACCGTTGAATTACTCTAGTCGATCTCCCTGCCAGCAACTGAAAATTTCCTGTCAGGTTCTTTCAGCTTGATCTTGAACACGATAGCGACAGTTTTGTATGGGTTTATTTTAATCTTCCATCGGTTACACCACTGGGAGATTTCGTCTAGGTGATCCTGCAATTTGCGAGCGATGAAGTTCAGGTTTGTGCTGCTTTTAAACACCGCCGTATCGTCGGCACACAAAGATATCTCACTGCTTGCCAATTTTGGCATGTCGTTGGTGTAGAGATAGTATAGTTCACAGAACTGAGCCGTCTGGAACTCCCGCCACAGCTTCCTTGATCGTACTAACATGTTTGCCGCACGTGACTGAGTATTTTCTCTGGAACGAGCGAATCATGCGGATCATATGCCCTGGAATGTCTAACTGGGATAATTTGTAGATTAAAGGTCCCTAATACACACGCTCCGATTTATCGACCGACCAACGAACCAATCAAATTCGTAGCAGCCTACAAACGCTCCAACCAACTCCACGCAGCGATTGCAGCGCCTCCCAGTTCTGTGGTGCCGGCTTGTCGAACTGTGTGTGTTTCCGCGTGTTCGCTGTGCAGACAGCAGACAATCGCAGGCAGAAAGTTGGTCCGGTAGCGCTACACACGCACAATTTGTCGGGTAGAGTGGAGAGGAAGGGGGGGGGGGGGGGCGGTCGGATGTCGGACGGCCAGGCCCGACCAACCACCAAACAAGCGAAGTTGGTCGGGAAGCGCCTCCACACGTCCAATTTATCGGACCGCCGATAAATTAATCCCAACAAATCGGAACGTGTGTAGGGGCCTGAAACCATCATAGCAGACTTTGTCAAATGCTTTCTCGATGTCGAGAATGACCGCTCCTGTACTTCTTTCGGTGTTCCTCTACCTGATTATGTGTTCTATCAGACGCATGGATTGGTGGATGGTGCTGTCTTCTGCACGGAAGCCAAACTGCTCAGGGATGAGAATGTTGACTCTACGGATTAGAAAGTCTAGCACTTTACCTAGAAAGCACAGGAGTGAAACTGGTCTATGGTTCTGAGGAAAGATAAGGTTTTTATTCGATTTAGGTATGGTTATTACCTGAGCAATTTTTCAGGTTTTAGGGAAAAAGTGAAGGAGAGACATTGATTGCATATTGGGGTTAGGTGGGTAATTGCAGTAGGAGGTACGTGCTTAAGGAGTGGGATGAGTAACTTGTTAGGATCGGGGGATTTGTTGTTCCCTAGGCGTCTGATATAGACACCCACCAGGAGGTCGGAAACAGGTGCGAATTCTGTATCTGGCCTCAGTTGCCACAAATGAGCCACGCGTCCAATAACTATCTCTTACTGCCTATCACTCTCGATGTAGTTGTAGACGTTACAAACTGTAGGACAAGACGATGATTGGAATACATCCGGCAAATAACTCAAGGTGGAGGGTTGGAAGTGCTGTCCTAAAATGAAGACGTAAGCGAAGGAGGAATTCGTGGTGGGCGATGATGCCTTCGGGTGAAGGATGACACGGCAAGATAGTTACCCGATAGACCTTCAGGCGTGTGGGACGGAGTTTAGTTTTTCTTTTCTAGCCTTTCTAGGTGTTTTCTTTTTCCGAATACGAGTGTATTTAGTAACGTATTCTTCTCGTTACACTGTACACGCAAAGGAAGTGAAGTTCGGATGTTTTGTACCCATGTGATGGTGCAGTTTTACTGGCCAGTATGAAAGCAGTGGTGCCCGTCGCTCGCTCTCGTTCAGAGCGCCGCGTAGAGCAGCCAGTGTTGGACGCGCCATTAGCGATGCCCGCCTGCTGAGACGCCCGCGGCGTAGCCCGGGCTGTTGCAAGTGGCGGCAGAGGCGCGCCTCGCCTTTCACTGGCCGCCGACCCGCGGACCTCAGCAGTCAGCAGTCAGCGGGGCAGCGCGCCGGCCACAACGCGCCGCTTGCGAAACCACCACTACCGGCTGCCGCGCGTTCCGTCTACATCTACATCTACATACATACTCCGCAATTCCCCGTAAGGTGCGTGGCGGAGGGTACACTGTACCACTACTAGGCATTTCCTTTCCTCTTCCACTCCCAAATGGAACGACGAAAAAAAGAATGCCTATATGCCTCCGTACGAGCCCTAATTTCTCTTATCTTGTCTTTGTGATCTTTACGCGAAATGTAAGTAGGCGGCAGCAAGATCGTACTACACTCAGCTTCAAATTTCGGCCCTCTAAATTTACTCAACAGAAATTCACGAAAAGAACGTCGTCTTTCTTCCAGCGATCCCCAATTGAGTTGCCGGAGCATTTCCGTGACACTCGCGCATTAGTCGAACCTACCGGTAACAAATCTAGCTGCTCGCCTCTGAACTGCTTCTATGTCTTCCTTTAAACTGATCTGCTGCGGGTCCGAAACACTTGAGCAATACTCAAGACGTGGTCGTACAAGCGTTTTATATGCAGTCTCCTTTACAGATGAAGTACATCTTCCCAAAATTCTCCCAATAAACCGAAGTCGGCTGTCCGCCCTCCAACTGTCCTTACATGTTGGTTCCATTTCATATCGCTCTGCAATGTTACGCCTAGATATTTGAACGATGAGAAGGCATCAAGAAGCTCACTACTAATACTGTATTCGAATATTATGGGATTGTTTTTCTTACTCATGCGCTTCACCTTACATTTTTCTACATTGAGGGCTAGCTGCCATTCTTCGCACCAACTAGAAATTTTGTCTAAGTCATCCTGTATGCTATTACAGTCAGTTCAAGACGACACCCTCCCATACACCACAGCATCATCAGCCAACAGCCGCAAATCACAAGTTAGTCTGTCCATCAGATCATTTATATAGATAGAAAATAATAGCGGTCCTATCACACTCCACTGGGGCACGCCTGACGATACACTCGTCTCTGATGAACACTCGCCGTCGAGAACAACGTACTGCGTTCTATTACTTAGGAAGTCTTCCAGCCAGTCACAAATCTGTGAACCTATTCCATAAGCTCGTATCTTCGTTAGCAGTCTGCAGTGTGGCACCGCGTCGAACGCCTTTTTCAAGTCGAGAAAAACACAATCCTGTGCATAAGCATCACTACCGCCTCCGTAGTCCAGTGAGCAGCGTGCCAGATTACCACGCAGGGGTCCGGGTTCGATACTCGGTCGGGTTGGAGATTTTCTCCACTCGGGGACTGTGTCGTCCTCATCATCACCATCAAACGCGCAAGTCGCCCATGTGGCGTCACTTAAAGACTTGCACCTGCCGCGGTGGAGTAGCCGAGCGGTCTAAAGCGTCTCGCTGCGGAGCGCGCGGTTGCTCGCCGTGGAGGTTCGAGTCCTCCCTGGGGCATGTGTGTGTTTGTCCTTAGGTTAGTTTAGGTTTAAGTAGTTTGTAAGCTACGGACTGATGACCACATAGTTTGGTCCGATAAATTTACAAACATTTGATTTGAAAGACTTGCACCAGGCAGACCGAACATGATCCCAGCTTGGGTCTAACGGCCAAGAATGCCACACGAATCATCTGTACCGATAACCGCTCTACTTTACTCGACGCCTCTCCATCTGGGTTATCTCCGGCAGGGCCGCTGTGGCCGAGGGGACTGAGGCGCACCAGTCATGGTCTGCACGGCCACTACTGTCGGGGGTTCGAATCCCCCCTTGGGCAGGGATATTTGTGCCGTCCTAGTTCGTAAGTAGTTTGTAAGTTTAGGGACTGATGACCCCGTAGTTAAGTCCCATAAGCTTAACAAACATTTGAACATTTATCTCCGGCAGGAAACCACGAAGCCATTCTCATAGGGACTGACGATATAGATGTTTGTTGTTGTCGTTGTCTGGAGACTAGTTCCACGCAGCTCTCCAACCTACTCCATTCTGGGCAAGCCTCTTCATCTCTTCATAAGAACGGCAACCTACAGCCATCTGAATTTGCTTACTATATTCAACTCTTGGTCTCCAGCTGCAATTTTTACCCCATACACTTCCCTCCAACGCTAAATTCACGATTCCTTGATGTCTAAGAATGTGTCCGATCAATCGATCCCTTCTGTTGGTCAAAGTATGCCAGAATTTCCTTCTCTCCCCAATTCTGTTCAGTACCTCCTCATTAGTTATGCGATCCACCTATCTAATCTTCAGCATTCTTCTGTAGCACCACATTTCAAAAGCCTGAATCCTGTTTCTGTCCGCACTGTTTATCGTCCATGTTTCACTCCCATATAAGGCAACACTCCACACAATTGCCTTCTGAAAGGACTTCCTTTACGCTTAAATTAATATTTGATGTAAACAAATTTCTCTTTTTCAAAAAACGCATTTCTTCCCATTGCCATTGCGCATTTTATATCGTCTGTACTGCGGCCATAATTTGAGATAAATTAAAAACTGGAAAGAATGCAGAAAGTTGAAATAAGCAGTTCACATAATATGAAAGAAACAATTAATTCTTCTAAATGAGGAGCTATCAAACAATGGAGTTCCACAAGGATCGGTCTTGGGCCCTTTGCTGTTCCTAATATATATTAATGACTTGCCATTCCATTCTATATTCACGAAGATGCTAAGTAGTTGTTTTTGCTGACGATACGAGTATAGCTATCACGCCTGACAAACAGGAATTAACAGATGAAATTGTAAATGATGTCTTTCAGAAAATTATTAAGTGGTTCTCTACAAATGGACTCTCATTCAGTTTTGATAAAATCCAGTATGTACAGTTCCATAAAGTAAATGGCATGACCCCATTGATTTGATTTGATTCTTTTAGGGAAGCCAAAACAGTCTTGGTCTAACCCGCCACTGCCCGCACCGAAACTAAGTTTATTGTGCGGTATCGCTCCCTGTATGTCTAGTAAAGCCAACCAATGCCCTTGAACAGTGCAAGGAGTCCCTTTACCAGTTCTTTATTAGACACAATTTCTTCGGGTCTGGTTGTCCCAAATGTTCTGTGCCTTTTACTCTCCAAGGCAATGCATTCGAAGATCAGATGTGATGCAGTTTCATCACCGTCATCACAGATCTTACATTTAGGATCCTCTTCTGTTATTCCCATTGTATGTAGGTGTTTTTTGAAATTCCCATGGCCTGTCAGCAATCCAACCATGAGTCTAATCTCTCTTCTGTTCAGACCCAGGATTGCAGAGCTTCTTTTAAAACAAGGCTTTGGCATCATTACCTTGCCATGTTTTTGTTGATGGACTTGGTCCAATATTCTACGTGCTGTCTTCTGAGCCAGTTACGTAGCTCCAATTTAATCATTGCCTTGGCGATTGTCAGGACAGGTTCCGGTCCAATAAATGGAGTCTCTGCCCCCATCCTGGCTAATCTGCCGGCATGTTCGTTGCCACTGATCCCCGAGTGGTCAGGGACCCACAATAGGTTTACTCTATTGCTTTCCCCTAGCTCCACCAGAACCCTGTGACATTCTGCAACAATTTTAGACCTTGTTGTAGATGTTTGCATTGATGAGGGATTCAATTGGAAAAAAAAAATTGCAGATCTGCGGAAACGTTGGAGTTCAGCTACTTATGATATCAAGGTTATTGTAATATTTGATGATATACATCTAAGTAAATTAGCTTACTATGCCTGTTTTCATTCACTGCTTCCATATGGGATCATATTCTGGGGCAGAATCAACATTGAGTAAAAAAGTATTCATTGCACAAAAGCGTGTAATCAGAATAATTGCTGGAGCCCACCCAAGATCATCCTGCAGACATTTATTTAAGGATCTAGGGATCGTCACAATAGCTTCACTTCCGAAATTTGTTATTAACAATCCGAACAAATTCAAAAGTAATAGCAGTGAGCATAGCTAGAACACTAGGATTATGCTGTCACAAAAGTCTTCGGTCACTTACCAAGTAGCATCAAAAATCTGTTAGGCAACTAGTATTTAAAGAGAAATTATAAGAATGTTTGTATGGCAACCCCGTCTACACATTAGATGAATTTTTAGACAAAACCTAGTAATTTCGCAGAAAAAGGACCCTAACAACAGAATTAAAAAGATAACAAGTCCTTAAAGTATTGAGTTCATGTATAGACAATATTTATTAAACGCATATGTTCCACATCATTGGGAAATGTCGTTTTCTATTATCTATGGAACAAGTATTAATCTAATATAATTTACACATATGGTAACGTATTTTATTCAGATATTGGTTACAATTTGTAATTTGTGTGTAATACGGTACGATATTTTACTGTGTCATTTCTTTATCTGGGGTTTTCATGGCGTTCACTTACAGCGAGGCACGATGGGGCTACCATAGTAGTGGAAAAATAATTCTCGATGCTCTCCAATATGGTGTGTGATCACCTCGGACGGCCAGTACAGTTGTACACCTGCGTGGCATGGGCAGTACGAGTTATCAATCAGTTCTTGAGAGATATCTGGCCATTCTTCCCCGAGTGCAATATCCAGCTCTGCAACCGTTGTTGGGAGGTGCTGGTCTGGCTACAATGCGTCTGCCAACTGCATCCTAGACATACTCAATCGGGTTTAAGTCCGGTGAACACGAGGGCCACTCCATTCGTTCACTCCCACAACTTCAAGCATGTTGTCTACCAGTGCAGCTCTGTGGGAAGAGCGTTATCGTCCACCAGAAGGAACCCATCTCCTATGGCACCAGCGTAGGGCACAACAAAAGGTCGAAGGATCTCGTCTCGATACCTCTGAGTGGTCATAGCGCCATTCCGACTGACATACAGGTCCGTACGTCAGCCAGTACTGACCACACAATTCGTCTACCATCATGATACGGTGATGTTTCCTAAACATAATCAGGATTGTTCAGAGTTCCACGTTCTCTCCAGATGAGGGAACGGCGATTGTCCGGCTGAACAAAAAATCTTGACCTATCTGTCAACAGAACCCAGCGCCATTCATTACGGCTTCAATCCTGATGTTTCTCCGCCCAGTTTATGCGCTAAACGGTATCGTGGTTTTAATGGGACACGCACCATAAGCATCCGTAAGGTAGAGGCCATATTCCCGAAGGCGAATTTGCACTGTTTGTGTTTTGTCCTGTTGCTGACTGGAAGGTGCGCTACAATTGAGTTGCATTCAGCTTCCTGTCTGGACGGAAGATTTCGATCATTTCTTGCTGATGTTACCCGTGGAAGACCTTGGCCTTGCCTTTTTTAACGGTTCCTGTTGTCTGAATTTGTGCCCAGGTCCTGGAAATTACACTGTGGGACACTCCAATAGCTGCAGCCGCCTCCCTCTGTGTCTCTTCCGCTTCCAACCTTCCTACTGCTCTCCATGCCATAGCTTCAGGTAAGTCACGTAATTCTTGCACTGCACTACCTACTCAATACACTATTTGAACCCAAATGCTTAAGTAATTCGTTTGGTAGAGTGAACACAAATCAACACCAACCCCTTCTGCAGCAACTCTCTGTCATTACCACTGTCTCTTTTGTCTTAATGTCGTTGTCTCCACTCCGTGGATTTGACAGAAAAAAGTCGAACAATTTCAGTTCATTCTGCCGATGACAATACTTCAGAACCTAATTACCCCAACCGATCCTCTAATTGCTTTGACCAGAGTAGTTCTATTTCACATGAACGACACAAGGAAATTTATTTTGACCATGAATCGGTAGTTCGTTCTCTCCGAGGCGATATAAGGCAGCCTCGGACCTAGGGACTGAAGCCTAATTCCCATTTTTTGATTTTTAAATCTTAATCATTCAGAATGCTGCTCAGCTGCAGATATTTCGGATACTCATGTAATTGAACTTCCTGAAAACTGAAGCTATTGAAGTAATTGTTCTTAATAACTTCAAGAATGTCAATCTTGGAGTTATCATCAGCTGAACGCTTTATTGGCACTTATATGAGTAGCCTAATATCAAACCTAGACATATGACCTTATGGTCGAAATTTAGTTAGCAGTCGATCCTAGTGGAAGTTTTTCCGCTCTTTTCATTGGTGAAGTCCGTTTTTTCCAAAAATTGAAGTAAATGTGATAAATAACACGTTAAAGTTGACTGTTCACATCAAAAGCGGACACCTACATGAGAACTTGATATCAAATACGGACACTTGTTGAATAAAGCAGTGTGCACCAATAGGAACACAGTATATGATCACATGACCTCGAAAGTCAGACATGGCGACAGTATGTGCCAGGTACTGAGACGTATTAGCCCGTACTTAAGTTTTTCAGTAATTTTTTATAGTATTATTACTACTATCACCATAATGCGAGTGAAACGGAACATAATACGAGGCGCGTCCAGAAAGTAAGTTTCGTTTGGTTATATAAAACGAAAGGGTACAGATACAGAAAAATATTGATTGTACAAAAGTCTACAACTGTTAAACTACTTTTCTACATAGCTTCCGAAATTTTGTTGGCAATTGTCATAGTATGGTACAAGGTTTTGTGTGGCTTTTTCATAGAATGTTGCTGCGTGTGTATTCAACCATGAGGTAACATGTTCTTTCAGCTCGTCATCATCGTTGAAGTGTTGTCCACCAAGGACAGATTTTAGGTGTAAGAAGAGGATTAGTGTCAAAAGATTTTTTTTTTCACGATAATGCCTGAACTCACACACCGAATGTGACCAAACAATTCTTACGGAAATTTCAGTGGTACCTGTTTGATCATCCTCCACACAGCGCGGACCTGTCTCCTAGCGATTTTCATCTCTTCTTACACCTAAAATCTGTCAAAAATGTTCAAATGTTTGTAAAGCTTATGGGACTTAACTACGGGGTCATCAGTCCCTAAACTTACAAACTACTTATGAACTACTTACGAACTAAGACGGCACAAATATCCATGCCCGAGGGGGGATTCGAACCCCCGACCGTAGTGGCCGTGCTGACCGTGACTGGAGCGCCTCAGTCACCTCGGCCACCGCGGCCGGCTAAAATCTGTCCTTGGTGGTCAACACTTCAACGATGATAAAGAGCTGTTACCATATGGTTGAATACACAGGCGGCAACCTTCTGTGAAGGATGCATGCAAAAACTTGTGGCGCGCTATGACAAGTGCCTACAAAATTTCGGCAGTTATGTGGAAAAGTAGTTTAAAGAGTTGTAGAATTTTGTGCAATAAAAATGTCTTCTGTATCTGTGTACAACTTCATTTTATTACCAAACGGAACTTAACTTTCTGGACGCGTCTCCTATATCACCAGCGTCAGAAAGAAAAGCTAGGAAGCGGTTGAGACAACCTGAAAAGTGGAAAATAAACCTTGAAAAGAAACAAAGGTAAGACTAGAATGTAAACTACACTGTTCTATTGTAAGTTGTGTTGTACGAAATTATCACTTGTTGGAAAGAAGTTCGATGTCAGAAAGAAAGTAAGGATGTTTACGGAAAAATCTGGCGACAGTTTCAACAGACCTTATACTAATAATTTTAGAGATTTAGTGCGGTAACATTTCATTTTGTATATAAAATTAAAAAGATTATTATGATTATTGTAGTTCCCCATTTTCCAAAATGTAATAGAGTTCAAATTATAATATTTTCCACTTTATGTCGGTATTCCTATAATTTCCCAGATTATACACCTGTAAAAGATTATCGTCAGCAGTAAGCGAATCTCTGTGTATCAAAAACGGACATCTCAAAGCGCGTTCACATCAAAAGCGGACAACTACGCGTTTTGGTTTCAAAGACGGACATCTGTATTTTCAAATACAATCTGAAGGTACTTGCGTAATCAAATTGATAATAGCCACTTCCAGGTATAAATCCTCGAGTATTAAAGTTGATAATGCTCAAATCAGATTATAAATATATTAGCTCTACATTTCGCAATAAAAATGACGTTTAACTCAAAAAAGACAGATGTCCGTCTTTGATAACAGGCTACTCATATAATCAGGTATGTGTTGCGGCACGCCATTATTGTAATTCATGATTTTTTTATAAAGTTCCTGTAATGTTTTCCTGCCTTAAATTTTGTAACAATTTACGATTTGTGTTTTAAATTTGCTTTCCGCGTTTTCATTTTTGTAGTTATTTCCCCCCTTTTTCTCTATATCATTTTTTGATTATTCTTTGGCTTAATTATTACCTATCAACTACTTGTACATATTTTAATACCATTGGCGAAATTCATGATCCTGCATTCTGCGTGCTACTTGCTGTGCCTTGTTTCCAGTTTTGTAGTAAGAATATACGAGGTAAGTCAAATTATTGTACCTTCTGGAGTACTTTCAACAGGGCCATAATTTTTCAGTATATTTGTTTATCCTTTCCCCGGGCGTTTGCGTTGCACATATTGATTGTTATTATACTTACCTCGGTGGTTGGATTCACCACATTGTTCGGTTGTAGAAGCTCGGTTTTGCACTTACTCAGTACGCAGTATTAGTTTATATTATATTAGAAGAAGAGTTTTGGTGCAAGACAGAGGGTACTTGTAATTAACTGCGACAATCTCATTTCCTTATGACGCATATTTCCTGAATAATGTATCACAAAATAATGTAATTTTCCAATGGCATAGGGAGAAATAGTAGCAAACTGCGTGATAAATGTTCTTTTGAAAATATAGATAGTAGTGCAGACGTTATAAATTAAAAGACTAGCGACTGTATTGTTCATTGGCCATCGTGTTTAATAAGACGAGAAAACAAGAGAGAAAATGAAGAAAAAGATGAAGAGGTATAACAGTCAAATCACTTTAAGAGTTCCGATTCGAATAAATATGAAAAGTAAATCAGTGAAGATTTGAAAATTCCTATTACTCTTATATCTAAAAGTAGAGAAAATATAGATTTAGACGATCTATTACATTATGTGAGAATATTGCTCAATACAGAAGTCGAACGAAAGAAGGCTGAATATACCGTCAGAAGCGGAATGGATTTGGAAAGAACAATGAAATTTTTGCAACTAAAAGTGCAAATGGCTGCACTATATAACAGAGAACTGAATAATTCGAAAGTATCAAACTACGAAATTGGCAGCATTTGAAAGGCTGGATGAAAGAGTAATATTAAAAATCGAGTGGGCGAGAAGGGTACGGAGTGGAGTAGTATTGGATGAACAAAGAGGGGAAAAATAAATAAATCTTTGGAAAACGCGTTTTAGCATCAAGGACCTGCTAATAAAGCAGTATTAGGGCAGGCAAAAAAGGATGAGCAACTGAAGTATGAAAACGAATATCCATTATCATCATCGGCTGTGTATGTTCGCGAAGGGATTTGCGCAGATTACAAACAGATGTAGGAAGACACTTCATCTCGGAGGAGAGTTCTTACACTGATGCCCACATCCCCAGAGTAGTTCTCCAAAACCTGCTTTCGGCAAGTGCACATTAATACAAGAAGTGTCTGTGCTACTGATATAAATGCACGTAGCGTGCGGAACGAAACATATGGTCATTAACCACGATTACCTCTACGTGTCTAATGAAACATGCATGATGGTGGAACTAAAGGACAGATACAAGTAAAATGGGACCCGCAAATTAATGAACAGAATGATTACACATGTAAAAGTAACAGTGATAAAAAACAGCTGACACAAAATAGGTAATGAAGGCTCAGGCACCTATTTAAAAATGTGATTCTCGTCCTCTCTATCTGTCAATTAGTGTAGTTTACGATAAGACTTGTACTGTGTTTTCCACAGTATTATTTTCTTACTTTTTGTAACTGATGCCTTTATTAGCTGCCAACGTCTAATTAACGAATGGAAATTACGACGAAAGGGTCGTGTGTGTTGCATACGAACCACAGTGAAATTGAAACATTTTTTCTTTTAGCTACGTAGTTGTTACAGATAATTAAATGTCTAACTGTGTTTATGACCAATCGTTACTTTACCACGTGACGTGAGATGAGTCAAGGGGATTTTGTAATGGGGTACAAAACAGAATGTATGCGGAAAAAACGTAATTTTTTCGTCATGAGTATTGATACATAGTACAAACTTACGTATTTCAAATCTCTCTGCTCTAAACATGTAACTCCTCAAAGGATCCTAATCTCTTTGTACTGAATTTGCCACCGTAAGTAAGCTTCTTCCGGTAAACTGTATTCTAACCTTTTTATGTAAACTTACAATGCCAAACTGTGTGTGTTTTTTTTAATTATATTTTGGTTTCGGAAAAATTTACTTCATGATTTTCATAATATTTTGCGAGATCTGCTTTATTAACTTTTATACAGGGTGTCCCAATTATGCAAAAAGAAAAGGTCTCTAGTAAAAGTTGTAATATTTGAAGGGGGTCATCGAATGATTATCTTGAAATGACCTTGAACCCCTGTGTTAAAGTCAAAAGAAGATCAAGAGTTATCTTTTTTCAAATGGTAACCCCTATTTTTATTCCATATTCGTATTCTACGTCTATAGAACATTTTCATCGAAAAACCAATGGTTTGTCGCCAGGAGGCACTTCATTACAAGATTCCCAGGTAACCTAGATCTTGAGAAAGAAACGAGACCGTAAAATGTTTTCAGTGAAAATCAGACATGATTTCTGAACTCTGTCTTCTGGTGAAAATTTCCTGAACTTGAAATGGCCTTCAATCCTTCAGTAGGGATTAACGTGAAAGCAAATATTGTCTCACTGGGACACAATTCAGTTCCCCGGGCGACAAACCATTAGGTTAAAAAAAATTCCCTATAAAATGCGTATTTTTCACATAGAATATAAATCCATAAATGTGGAATAAAAAATAGGGGTTACCATTTGAAAAAATGAACTTGACCTTGAAAAGAGGGTTGATGGTTATTTCGAGATAACCATTACACCGTGACCTCCTTCAAGTCTTACAACTGTTACTAGCTTTTTTCTTCGGAACTGACATTGTACCACTGCAGGGATATCGGATAGCACAGATTAAAATGGGAAACCCAGTTCATACTATATATAAGTTAGTCTCTCCCTCCCTCCTTCCCTTCTCTTTCCTTTTCTCTCTGTGTCTGTTCTCTCCCTTTTCTTTGTCCATCTCATCTCATCTCCCCTCTCTATTCATCTCCTCTTACTTCACTGATGAAATATTAAATGCTTTGAATAACTGGACATCAGCTGTTGGGATTTTTTGTGATCTCTCAAAGGATTTAGATTGTACAAATCACGGGATTCTTCTAGATAAGTGGTGTGGTATGAGTGGGACAGTGCACAAATTGTTTGAAACATACTTAACTGGAAGAGCGCAGAAAGTTGAAATAAGTAGTTCACATGATATAGGAAAAACAATTAATTCCTCTAACTGGGGAGTTATAAAAAATGGGGTCCCACAAGGTCCGGTCTTGGGTCCTTTGCTGTTCTTAATATATATTAATGACTTGCCATTCTACATTCACGAAGATGCTAAGCTAGTTCTTTTTGCTGATGATACATGTATAGCTATCACGCTTGACAAACAGGAATTAAGTGATGAAATTGTAAATTATACATTTCAGAAAATTATTAAGTGGTTCTCTACAAATGGACTCTCATTAAACTTTGATAAAACCCAGTATATACAGTTTCATATAGTTAACGGCATGACACCATTAATAAATTTAAACTTTGATCATAAATCAGTAGGTAAGGTAATATAATCAAAGTTTTTAGGTGTTTCCATTGACGAGGGATTGAATTGGAAGAAACACATTGAAGATCTGCTAAAACGTTTGAGTTCAGCTACTTATGCTATAGTGTCATTGCAAAATTTGGTGATATATATCTCAGTAAATAATCTTACTATGCCTATTTTCATTTACTTCTTTCATAAAAATATGGGATCATATTCTGGGTAAAAAAGTATTCATTGCACAAAAGCGTGTAATCAGAATAATTGCTGGAGCTCACCCAAGATCAACCTGCAGAGATTTATTTAGGGATCTAGGGATCTTCACTGTAGCTTCACAATAATATATATTCACTCATGAAATTTGTTATTAACAATCTGACCCAATTCAAAAGTTATAACAGTGTGCATAGCTACAACACTAGGAGAAAGCGTGGCATTCACTATTCAAGGTTAAATCTAACTTTGGCACAGAAAGGGGTGAATTATGCTGCCACAAAAGTCTTCGGTCACTTACCAAGTAGCATCAAGAGTCTGACAGATAGCCAACTAGTATTTAAAAAGAGATTAAAGGAATTTCTGAAAGGCAACTCCTTCTACACTAGATGAAGTTTTAGATAAAACGAGAAAAAATAAAAACAAAACAATAAAAAATGTAAATAAAAAATCCGTAAAATACTGATTGTCATATATAGAAAAAAATTACTAAACTGACACGTTCCACATAATTACGAAATGTCGTATATATGATCTATGGAACAAGTATTAATCTAATCTAACCTAATATAATCTCTGTCCACCTACACCTTTCTCTTCTTCTGTCAATCACCTCCTCGTCTTTCTGTCAAACTACTCCTCCACCTTGAGAGATTTCACTACTGCCACGTTGCTTTCCAACACTAAAAGGACAACACAACCTTGTTAATTTTATTAGATTATTCGTAGGTTATCGATTTAATAACTTGTGGCGAAAGAGAAATATTCTGTTACTTGGTTGTTTGAGGCCTGTAGCAAGGGGCAATAACACGCATTCAGAGCTAACAGCAGCGACCGGTGGCGAGCACGAGGGTGTCTCTTTTATTCGAAGGGTCATCGGTTCCCAGAAGACGCCTTACGGCTGAAGGCCACAGAAGGTAGGACTGAGGCGTCAGCCTTCCAAGTATCTGGCTGACGCCACCTACGCTGGCGTCGTCTAGGCGGGAGCATCTGCAGCAATTCAATCCATCTCCATGATGCTTTGTGAAGGGAGAGCTGGGATGTCTGGCGCCGAGTTGGCGAACGCCAGGGTGTCACCCGCTAGGACATTGTACATCTCTGGCGCCAAGCTGGCGGGCGCTGCAATTGTACAATAGCGAGGGAGTTTGGCCGTTTGCTGGTAACAACTTGCTGACCGTGTTTTAGAAGGTGTCTACAGGCTATCCGCCGCTACCGTGAGAACGCTGGATGTAAGGGCGAGGCCCGACCGGTGAAAACGCGGAAGAGCTGGCCCTTGGCTATTGTTTTATAGTAAGGGGGTTCGGCTGTCCGGCTCTCAAACGCAAGCCGTGATTGGCCGTACTTTGGCGCCTAGCTGTGGATTGGCTTTTCAGTAGAGATAGGCGGAGCCTGGAGGCTTTGCAGGGAGGAGAGGAGTCTGGTGTTTGAGCAGCCGAGGAGAGCAGACGCTTCTCTTCTGCTCTCAGTTTATACTTGTCGTCGAACAGCTGTACTTAGAATTTGAGGTTCAATTTTTGGAGTTGCTCTAAAACTTGTGCTAATAGCGCCGAGTATTGGCAAGCCGAGAGCAACGTCAGCCTGGCTGATATTAGACGCACCGACGCGCTAATTGCGATTGTCACAGTTCTGGTGAGATCGTAGGCACTGAGATTCACCGGGGTTGAAGTTGGCTGATATTGATTTGATTTGATTTGATTTGTTCAGGGAAGCCAAAACAGTCTTGGTCCAACCCGCCACTGCCCGCACCGAAACTAAGTTTATTGTGCGGTATCGCTCCCTGTATATCTAGTAAAACCAACCAATGCCCTTGAACAGTGCATGAGTCCCTTTACCAGTTCTTTATTAGACATAATTTCTTCGGGTCTGGTTGTCCCAAATGTTCTGTGCCTTTTACTCTCGAGTGCAAAGCATTCGAAGATTAGATGTGATGCAGTTTCATCACCGTCATCACAGATCCAACGTTTAGGGCCCTATTCTGTTATTCCCATTGTATGTAGGTGTTTTTGCAATTCCCATGGCCTGTCAGCAATCCAACCATGAGTCTAATCTCTCTCCTGTTCAGACCCAGGATTGCAGAGCTTCTTTTAAAACATGGCTTTGGCATCATTACCTTGCCACGTTTTTGTTGATGGACTTTGGTCCAATATTCTACGTGCTGTCTTCTGAGCCAGTTACGTAGCTCCAATTTGATCATTGCCTTGGTGATTGTCAGGACAGGTTCCGGTCAAATAAATGTAGTCTCTGCCCCTATCCTGGTTAATCTGTCGGTATGTTCGTTGCCACTGATCCCCGAGTGGCCAGGGACCCACAATAGGTTTACTCTATTGCTTTCCCCTAGCTCCACCAGAAGCCTTTGACATTCTGCAACAATTTTAGACCTTGTTGCAGGAGCTGCCAGTGATCTCAGGGCTGCCTGACTGTCTGAATTGATATAGATGCTACGATCTTTGTAGCACCTACGCAAATTCTCTTCCACACACGCCCTGATGGCAGTGATTTCGGTCTGGAATACTGAGGCCAGTTTCTCTAGAGAGATGACGCCCTCCAGTCTTGGCTGCACCCCATATACCCCGGCCCCAACACCTTGGTCTGATTTTGACTCGTCAGTGAATCAGACAATATGCTCCATACGGTGTCGAACTATTTTCTCCCACTGCTCCCTGCTTCCAATTGTTATATTGAAAGGCTTGTTGAAGCAGCATGGGGGTTATAATATAGTCGGCTGGAATTTCCCCAACCTTTCCTATATTTACCGCACTCACTATTTCAGAGTGTGATTCTGGATATCCCAAAGAGTTCCAGTTGTTGCCAGTTTTGAGTCTGTATGCACCAGCCGCTGCCTCCATCTTGACCCAAAGGTGCAATGGGGGCATATCCAGCATGGTGGCTGATATTAGTTGAATATTGATTGTGGAATACGAAGCTGCATTATCTCCGGGTCCACGATTTCAGCTATCGACACTCGCAGCCCCTCCCAGCCGTCGTGTTGCTGACATCGCCAGCCAGCACAGTTTTGGTACAGTATCGTGTGCATGTGTTTCATGGGGTATTCAAGTTTAGGACTGTTGAAAACGTTAGTTAAATTCACAGAAATCTGGTATCGGAATATTCCTCTTGATTACGCCACGGTTTCTACTTAAATGTGGGTTGTTACAAGTGTTTAGAATCAAGTACAATTTTCTTCGACTTACCAGTCACTTTCTATAGGAGTGTTTATATTGTTTTGTAAATTCGTATAATTTGTTCTGTGCTCAACTGTATGTGTATATTGCTTTCAGCTCTGACGTCTATTTGACTGCAGAAAATAAAACGCGTCAAACCAAATTTCTTTACTCAGATCATGCACATTAGTTAACTCTCCTTTACAAAATTTTGGATGGGTATTATTACTTGGAAACTAGAGGATAAATTGATTAAATGTTCTATGGTGGGTCAGCCACGCCTATTCTTTAATGTCAAGTGAACAAACCATTTGCATACCGTCCTTCCTTCCCCTCTCCCCTACCTTAACCTATATTTTCAACATACCCACATAAATATACCTTTCAACCTCCTCAATCAATTCCTACTTCAGTCTGTGAAAAATTGTGTAACTCTGTGAAGTGTGTAAGTTTATTGAAAGGTACTCTTTGGCATGCACTGAGTGAAGTCTTGGGAAGACAGTTATGTGTGTTACTTCGAAGGTTAAATGTGAAACATTTCATCATCCTATGTAAAGTAGCCTCCGTCATGCACTACACAAAATTTTACGTAGGCACTGACTTTCCTCTTGTTTTGCTGATAAACCATGCAAAATTTCATCGCAATCGAAGCCAACATTCTGCGGCAATTTTCCATGCATCTCTGTGTTCATAAAGTAATATCTCCTGAAATACATGTAGAAAATGTATAAAATTATGGCTATAACCTTCGCAAGCTATAAGTTGACGAAGTTTTATAGCAATCGCAACGGTACGGCAACATATACGAACAAAAGCTTGGGAATGTGCGTCCGGTTCTAGGCGCACTGTCAGGCAGCTTCGCGGTCGCTCCCCGTCGGAGGTTCTAGTATTCCGTCGGGTATCGGTGTGTTAGTGTGTGTTTGTGTGTGTGTGTGTGTGTGTGTGTGTGTGTGTATTTGTTGTCTCTAGTGTCAGTTTAAGTAGTTTATAAGTCTAGGGACTGATGATCATAGGAGTTTGGGTCATAGGTTTACGAACATTAGAACATTTTCAAAATACGAACAAACATACAAATTATATTACTCCGCTGTCCTAGTTAAAACTGACGCAAAGAAAGACGAAGTAAAACATTTTTTGTACTTCAGCAGAGTATTTTCTTCCTTGCATTCAGTTTTGAGACAAAACCTGTATAGTTTTGTTTAAAACTTTGGCCATGTATGTCCGCATGTTAATTAGAGTTTTATTTGAAAATTTAAGGTCGTCAAGCTATTTTCGTGATATTTTCTTTTTTTTCTCCCTGTGATAACGAACATAATGGAGTAAAAGTGTTTCTTGCAGCATCTGCCTCTTTAGAAACTAATATTTTTGCTGCGAGTAGCAGTGGATAAAAATTCGCCGATCTTTGCTTGAGTAGTATAGTCGATGTGAACGCAACTTTATTGTCTTGTTATGCTTTGTTTTCCGTTGACTAAAAACCGGATAATTAAGAAAACAGTCACGTTTATTATGCAACAGGCGATAGAGTATTAAGAGATCAGAAAAAAAGTTTTCAGCTTTAAAGTTAATTGGGGTTTTCAAAACGAGATTGAAATTCCATCTGATGAAACGGGAAATCGCAGCTGTCCGGATGCTGGGGGGAAAAACCAATTGTTGTGTAGGCGTTCTGAGTCCACGGGATTCCCGTCTGCATTGGGGGAGGTGGGGGGAGGCACGCAGGGAATCACGCCAGCTACAAAGGCCGTCTTCACTTGCTGCTTTGTTCGCCTTCGTAGTTACGGACTTTAACGAAACTAAACTTCTTGAAGAACAAGATAAAAAAAGAAAAGTAATGAAACAGATGTATCAATTTCACATTTAATAGAGGAATCAATAGACAGTATAAGCCTCTGGTTTTGTACGTAACGTATTTTTACGGAAAAAAACTTGGAACGGCTCAGAATCATTATACTATTACCAGAGAAATTACAAAATCCAGACTAATATTATAAATGCAAAATAAGCTCTGTCTTTTACGCTTTTACGACTGAACCGCTTATCGGATTTTGATGAAACTGGGTGTGGAGATAGCTTGAACGCCGAAGAAGAACATAAGCTACTTTAGAAAGTGTGTAATTCAAGATATTTATTGATTTTAATTAGACAGGGTGAATCTAAATTCGCGCACTCAGGCTTCGCAGCGCGATTCCTCACATGCTAGGAATAAAAAATGTCTGTCACAAAATTTCGTCCTGCGCTTATTTCCGGCAGTAAATGGACGTCAAGATTGAGATGGATGTGTCCCATACGTCAGTGTCTTTCTGAATTACACTACTACGCCAACAAACTTCTAGGGGATGTGGGAGGTGTCTTGAGGAACAAAGTGAACATAGAAACCCAAGCCGGGAAACGTCATCCAATCACGCTACAGAGCGTTCGAAGTTCCTGGGGCGGATGTCTAGCGGCAGGAGCTGGTGCCTGTAACTTGGACTCTCCGTAGCGTCGTTGAATGGCTTTTCCGGGCATGGGTTTCCATGCTCATTTTGTTCCTCAAGACGCCTAATACATCTCTTACAAGTTTGTTGGTGTAATTATGAAACAAACTGACGTATTTATTGGCGGAAATATGCACAGGATGAAATTTTATGGGAGACATTTTTCATTGTTGACACGTGAGGAATCGTGGTGCGATGCCCGAGTGCACGAATTTAGATTCACCCTGTATACTAGAGGACCCTTGCGAATACTTCGCACCGTTAGTGGAATGACAAAAAACTTGGGAAAAAATGGAAGTAAAGTTGAATGTTCACGCATAGCTTTGTGCAGAATCAATCAATGCAAGTGTTTAAAAACGGAAATGAAACAGCTTGATCCGCTGGGTTTTGGCCATGGGTCTAAAAGAATTGCGTACATTAATTAAAACCGAAGATATCGTAAAACAAACCGATTAAAATAGTCAATGCAAGGAAAGGAGGATACCGCGAATGAATAAAAATAAAGGATGGAGAGACTTAGGTTAATCCTGATACTTGATAACAAATCTGCGAATGAATATCTTTCGTTTAAACCAAAAATGAAGGAATTTGATCGGATAGAATGGCCTGACGGACTGACTTTAGTTTACAGCAAGGACATTCCCATAAGAAATACACAGAAGGAAATTGCGTTTGAGTATAGAAAAAGAAAGGCGAGAGTTATGTAAATTCTGAGAGTTGATGACAAATCTGTGGATGAATACCTTTCGTTTCAAACGAAAATGACGGAAATCGGTCGGATAGTTTGGTCTAGCCGACTCACTTTAGTTTTCGTAGATTCTTTAAATATATAAGATTCGGAATACGGAACAGCTAAGCATCATTGTTTCTCTTGTGGCTTCTAGGACGCTAGAAGACCTCTTGGAAAAACTATTTATTTTTTAATTTTGAAATTAACCAAATTTATTGAAATACTTTTAATGGTTGGTATGTTGTACGTATTTCGATTCAACATATTGAATATGATGCTTACACAAGACGTCAACGACTTCAAACCGTCGAACCGATTTCGATGACATTTGAGTCCTACATATCTGTAAGTTAGACGCTGTATAGCGCACAGCTTAATTATGACGTATCAGAGTTCCTTTTCGCATTTAGTATCTCTATTTTCATGTCGATAAAGAAGGACAGTATTTACCGTCATTCTACTTGCGGTTTATATTTTAACGAGGAAGCCGAGTGGAATGACCATGGGTCTAAGGCCGTCAGTATGCTTTCAGCATGGTGGGCTGTGTAGCTCCGAATTGTTCTAATCGTTCAGAACATGGTTTTCGTGCTTTTTCGTTTGCAATGGATCCTGACAGGCGTAAAATATGGTCAATAAACTGTAGTCATGACAAGGTCTTAAAAACTATGTTAGGTGGGTTAATTCATTTGTAGTTATGCACAATTTTTACACGTTGTAAACGACAGGTTTCGATACCTGTCCTTTTTAGTGAAGGTTCCGAAGCTACGAACTACTGTTACAGACTTTTATTTATATGTACATTGGTGATAACAAACAGTATCAACATTTAGACAATAACAATACTAATTACTTTTAAATGATGCACACTGTTTTTTACTAGTTATGATGGCTCACATGGCTCTTAACGATGTTTGAAGCTACTACGATGTTAATTTTAGTTACAGCTACTGCGATGCTAATTTTAGTTACAGTATCGGCGGCATAGTTCTCTAATGTTTGCAACAAAATGTTAGTTTTCCAAGTTAATTAATTTTCTGACCGGACAAGGATACATACAAGAATTTGGTAAACATTAAAAACTATTTTCTCTCATTCTAGCTGATAGAGTTTTAAAAGAGCATTCATAGGTCGTTGCCAACATCAGCACTCTACGTCGCCGAAGACGTAAGTAAAATTGACCAATTTTATCACAGACAGAATTTTATTAAAGCCATGATAGCTCTTAAAATTCTATTAGCTGAAAAGTGTTTTGAAACTATAGCTTGTGAAAATGCTTTACCTTCGTCTTGGATGACAATCGATACATTTGCTTGATTTTTGCGCACAGAATGTTTTAAACTAAACTAAAGCCCAGATTTGGTAGTGCATCTGGTATCCCGTAAAATTGAGCTGTCGAATGCGTAAAAGTTGTTCACAATACACACCGAGGTGGGCAAATACCAGAAAATATACTGAACGATTTGTCAAACCATATTACAATAATTTATTACGAAGAGATAAATTTTTAATTCCAATATATATTTCATTTTTGGTATGTGTATTAGAAATGAAGCAAGCGATGTTTCAAAACAATAACAGCGGAAAAACTCAGCTTTTGCATGCTCACAGTATCACCACTTGGAATACAAATGGCGGCGGTGGCTGCCGCTACAACAGAAGTTGTTGCGCATGCCCGTCTATACCGGGGTGCCCCAGTCCGTCCTTGGCGTCATGAGACCCCTGCCTTTGATAGCGGAATAGCGCCGATGTTATGCTATGGCGCTAAGGCTCGTAATATGTCAATTTAGGCGCTTCTTCTTTTCTATTGAAATTGTTTTTGTGTTTCTTAATTTCGAAGGCTTCTGTGTATGACCTAGTTCAACTCAAATGTTTCTAAATGTAAGGAACTTAACTGCGGCGGTTATCAGTCGCTAGGCTTACAATCTATTTAAACTAACTTATAGCCTTAGAGCGCTCGGCCACTCCACCGCGGTGTACGTCCTAGAACTACGGTATTAGAGAAAAATTTAATTATTTCCACGACCTAGTGCATGTTTAACTACCGCTTCTTCAGAGCACTGTGTTTTAGGAACCGCCTTTTTTTTTTTTTCAAACTCTTACGTCGGTGAGATGATTATCTGCACCACCTTCGAACGGAAATTTCTTAAGCGTCGCTTATACATGCTGAAACACGTCCACTGAATGTGTGATTGTGTTCCGTTTAGTGTTATTCATTACTCTAAAGTGTTTATCCGCCATTAATATTGTCTATTTGTATGTCAATTAATTTATTCCTTTATTAATGATAATTGCCCTTGTTATATATGATTCCACCCGCGTGATTGAACTTGTGTGTTCGTATGAATCGCCGCCTCGCGCTTTAGGCCTCGTCTACTTTAGTTAAGAACGCATGGCTTTTTATGTCGTCTGCATTTCCGCCGGCTGGGTGGCCAGAGACAACCTTTCTTGGCAAGATGGCCTGTTCTTAGTGTAGTAGCAACATAATCATGGTCGAAAGAGGTGACAAAAGAGACGTCTCTGAAGCTCTAGTAAGAGGGTATTATATTCTTCAGGTAGCGAGGATTGGTAGACAATATGCTCTGAATGCACTCTGCATTGTTTTGAGCGCGCCCTTCATCCGGTGTGTGGAGGGGAAGGCTTTTCCCGTGGCCTGAGAGCCCACTTTTGCCGTGTCCGCCAAAGTGAGTACATCGTCAAATTATACTGAGGGGATGGCATGCTGTTAGAACTTTGCTTTCTTTGTGATCAGGCAGTCTTGGTTTATCAGTGATAGTTTTCTTGAGTAATTCTTTCGCTAAGGGAGGCAAAGTATTTCTTAATTTACAGACTAATAATTCAGTATAACTTTAGTATTTGCATTTTCATTCTGATGATGATTTTGTGTCCGTTTTTCTCAAGATAGAATATATTTGTGTGGCCATCAGTCTTTGTGTAAACTTTGTATGTTTAAATTTCCTTGATTTTTTTAAACTAACGTTTACACATCATGTCTGTATCTGCGAGTATGCTAAATATTTCTCAGATTTCCTGGATTGATTCCATCTTTCTTGTCTTGGTATGACCGATAGCACAATGTGCTTTCGTAATGAACATTACTTCAACCTTCAGCCATGCTTTAACTGATACTAGCTTTCTTCCATATGAATTCTTGTGTGTATTTTACTCATTTATTCTAAATTAATTTATTTTTTGTTAATTCTATGTAATTCACCGTGGTTGCACACCACGTGGTACTGAAGGATAGATGTCGCTGCCTCCCCGCACATGAGTTCGTTTGGTGCTTAGTGTAATTTTATTTGTGCGTGAAGACTTCTGCCATCTCGTCAAAACGCGGCCGACGCTTCGTTTGCCGCTGCTATCAAGTGTTGCAGCATGAGTAATGTGTCACAAGCATTATTTGCGTGTCTGTGAGTGAATGGATATATTTTCCTTTATCCACTGTGTATATGCAAATTTCCTCACACCTTACCTCCATATTCATAAAGGGCAGAAACAATTTTAATATGAGGTGTACCTTTATGATTTAATTCACTTTTGTACAAGGTGTGTGCTTTATTGTGCTTAATTTGGTCTCCCCACATTTTGCTTGTTCATTTTATTGATTAGATGATGATTTAAAGTATCAAACCCCTGCTTTATAATTTCATGCTCCCTGTCCCATGTTTAATTATTTATTCCTTTTATAAAATTAATTTTGTGTTTGTTAAAACGTTGGCTGCTCCCTTAATGAGTGAGGAGTTTGATAAATTTGCACAAGTACTGTGGTCACTCGCAATGTAATGTAGAGCAGCAGTGAGCGTTTTAACTTGCATTTGCAGATCTTAACTGCCCGTGTTCTTACACAGAAAATTTAACAAGCTACTTTCAGTGCCTAATGTCAAATATTTAACTGATTCACTCTTTTGTAACGCCATCAGACGTTTAAAGCTGTTTTATACAGAGGATACGATTGTTTAAGGAATTGAGGTTGTAACGTCACTGAATTTTTTGGCAGAAATGATATTTTAGTAATAAACGTGACATTGAAAATGGGGATCACGAAGTGAAGGAATGCTGCTACTTTGGAATGATAATTCTGCGTAGCCATCAACTCGGCCAGTGACACTACTGCAAGCCCCCTACCACGCCGAAGCGGTGAGTTGTACCGGAATTGAAGGTCGCGCTTTTCAGGGACGAGAACTGTCCGCGCAAACGAAGTTGACACTCGGCGTGGTGCCTGATGGGAGCGACCTTCAGTGTGGGAGACGCCCTCAGCTAACAGCCGAGTGAAAACTTAGTTTGCACAGATAGTATGAATACTGAGCTATGATTTAAGGTCGGGACACACATGTTCGGACAGTGTCCGCGCCGAGGCACGCTCGAGTATCGACCGTCATCTGGAGAACGAAATATACATCATCATCATCATCATCATTAGAAACTGATTATGCCTTTCAGCGTTCAGTCTGGAACATAGTACCTCTAATAAAATTTTAATTCAGCTTCTTTGTTCCAAATAAAATTCCTCCATGATCCCCTATTCAGTGCTAACATTGATGCCTCGTCTGATGTTATGTCTTTTACTTCAAAATCATTCTGCACCGAATCTAGGTACTTTCTTCTTGGTCTACCTCGACTCCTCTTATCCTCCACTGACGAGCTCACGAGTCTCTTAGGTAACCCTGATTCTCCAATGCGTGTAACATGACCCCACCATCTCAGTCTGTTCGCTCTAACTGCTTCAAATGTTTGTAAAGCTTATGGGACTTAACTACGGGGTCATCAGTCCCTAAACTTACAAACTACTTATGAACTACTTACGAACTAGGACGGCACAAATATCCATGCCCGAGGGGGGATTCGAAGCCCCGACCGTAGTGGCCGTGCAGACCGTGATTGAAGCGCCTCAGTCCCCTCGGCCACTGCGGCCGGCTCTAACTGCTTCATCTATGGTGTCCATTCCCAGCTTTTCTTTGATTTCCTCATTATGGACACCCTCCTGTCATTGTTCGCATCTATTGGTACCTGTAATCATTCTTGCTACTTTCATATCTGTAACCTCTATCTTATGAATAAGGTAACCTGTATCCACCCAACTTTCACTCCCACACAACAACGTTGGTCGAAAGTTAGAGCGGTGCACTGCTAACTTAGTCTTGGTACTTACTTCCTTCTTTCAGAAGAGAGTAGATCTTAGCTGAGCACTCACTGCATTAGCTTTGCTGCACCTCGATTCCAGTTCTTTCGCTATGTTGCCATCCTGTGAGAAAATACATCCCAGGTACTTGAAACTGTCTACCTGTTCTAAGTTTGTTCCTCCTATTTGACACTCAATCTGTTTGAATCTCTTTCCCACAGACATTACTTTCGTTTTGGAGATGCTGATCTTCATATCATAATCCTTGCACCTTTCAATCGAACGACCATTACAACTAAGTCATCCGCACATGCGAGACTGCTTATTTTGTTTTCAACTACTTTAATCCCGCCCTGCCAGTCTACTGTTTTCAACATATGATCCATGAATAGTATGAAAAATAGTGGTGACAGGTTACAGTCATGTCTTACCCCTGAAACTACCCTGAACCCTGAGCTTAATTTGCCATCTACTCTAACTGCTGCCTGACAGTCTACGTAAAGCCATTTAATTGCCTGCAGAAGTTTGCCACCTATACCATAGTCTTGAAGAACTGACAGTTCCTCCTAGGAACACGGTCATAAGCCTTTTCCAGATCTATGAAACGTAGATACAACTCCCTGTTCAATTCATAGCACTTTTCCATTACCTGCCGTAAGCTAAAGATCTGATCCTGACAGCCTCTAAGAGGCCTAAACCCACACTGATTTTCATCTAACTTGTCCTCAATTAATACTCGCACTCTCCTTTCAACAATACCTGAGAATATTTTGCCTACAACGCTAATTAAAGAGATACCTTGATAGTTGTTTCAATCTTTTCTGTTTCCATGTTTGAAAATTGGCGTGATTACCGCTTTCGTCCAGTCTGACGGAACCTGTCCGTTTCCCACGCCTTTTCAATTATCCTGTGTAACCATTTGAGATCTGATATTCCACTGTATTTGACGAGTTCCGGCTTAATTTCATCCACCCCAGCCGCTTTATTGCACTGTAATCTACTGACCATTTTCTCCACTTCCTCAAATGAGATCCTGTTTCCATCGTCGTTCCTATCCCATTCTACCTGAAAATCTGATACATCATTGAACTTTTCACCTACATCGAGCAATTTCTTGAAAATATTCCCTCCACCTGCCCAAGGCATCCACAGGATTGACTAGCAGCTTTTCTGACCTGTCCAAAACAGTCAAAGTAAATGCAGCCAGCCAGCCCCACTTGAACAGGCCGTGGTCGTGGAACGTCAGCGGACAGAGGGCGTCAATGTGTGTCAATTTTTACCTCTCTATCTACATTATTTCGTGATTTATTAAGTTTTCAAATTTATATTGACTCTTTGACCACCCGGTATTTAAAGCCTAGGATTATCTCTTTTGAACGTCAAGCCAATTGTTGTCTGATGCGGTAGTCTGTGATTTCATACCCCAAGAGAAATTAGGTATTCTACTTCTAAGCTACTACAACGTCATGCGTGAGGAGGCGTTTTTCCATGCGTCTGACAGTTAAAGACGTAATAAATCTTGAACTATGTGTCGTACGATGATATAATTTCGAAACATTCAGTGGTATAATTGCAGAGTGTCTACAAAATATATTACGTTCAGAATTAGTAGTGTGGACGTAATTAATCGAAAGCTCATAGGACAGTTTTTCATGAACCTTATTTGAGGTCATGTTGACAAATGCCAATGAATCAGCCATGGTACATGCCGTGAGATAACAAGAGAAGATTTCTGGCAGCCATTAAGTTCTTAGGTGCTGTACGACGACTTTGGAAAGAGGCAGCGTGAGAAACTGCGGCAGTAACAGTCGAAGATCTGCAAGAAGGTAGGAGACGGAGGTTTTTGTTTTAGCTCCACTGCACCACGATTCCCACGGCAGCTTCCGAGACGTTGCTGCAGTCACTGTTATCAGACTTACATCCGTATGGCGTGCAGTAGACGGTCACAGGTTTCTGCTGTATCGCCTGTCGACTCAGGAAGTGCATGGGAGATATTTCAGTTGGTGTGTTGTTTTCTGTAAATGGGCCATGAGTAATTTCAGTCTGGACTCCTTACAAAGTGTCATGATCTCTGAGTAGTCCGCGTTGACAAATATGACGCAGTGAACCGTCGTCACAACATGCATTACTGGACCACGGAAAATACTCAGTAGGTACGACCTTTTGAACACCAACGTCGGTGGTCTATTAATGTACTGTGTGGAATTCTTCGCCATGAAATCATCGGTCACTCTACTTCACAGGTACAATCAGTTGACTTGTACCAAGTTTTACAGTCAACAGTTGCTGTTCTGTTGCTGTGTGTTTCCATTCCATGATTAATGTGATTTGAAGAGAAGTAATAAAATGAGCTCTAACATGGAAATTAAGCGTTTCCGGACACATGTCCACATAACATATTTTATTTCTTTGTGTGTGAGGAATGTTTCCTGAAGGTTTGGCCGTACCTTTTTGTAACACCCTGTATAGTTTTGTTTAGGAGATATGACAAGAATGAAAATCACGAAAAACTGTCACATCGTGCTGCAGTGTTCCACATCTCCTCCTAAACTAATTGACCTATTTCAACGAAACTTCGTACAAATATTCTTTAACGTCAGAAAACAATGTCTGGAGGGGGGGGGGGGGGGATAATTTCATACCTCACATAGCATGGGAGGTATGACGTCATAAATAATGAAAACTGCCCCATCATACAAGGCGTCAGTAACTGGTGTTTATTGCTCCACTGTTTGTGAATATGAGCACTTAGTGACCTGCAACGAACTTAACACACATGCCAGCCGCGGTGAGGAGACTGAGGCGCTTCAGTCACGGTCTGCACGGCCACTACGGTCGGGGGTTCGAATCCCCCCTCGGGCATGGATATTTGTGCCGTCTTTAGTATAAGGTAGTTCATAAGTAGTTTGTAAGTTTAGGGACTGATGACCCCGTAGTTAAGTCCCATAAGCTTCACGAACGTTTGAACATTTTAACACACATTCCAAACCAACGTTATGGAAACCTTTTCTGGCTGAGAACCCCAACAAAATGATGAACGGAAAGAAGTTTATCGCTTACTTCCTTTCAGCTGTTCACGCAGTAAAATTACGGCATTCGTTATAATTGTACACTACTTACTGTATCGGCAAGAAATTTTACTTACAGTATATACCCATACCGTTGAATGTATCTCCGTAATTATGTTATAGTACGACACATATTTCATGAGAAATGTCATGAGGAATTTGGTTCCTGAAAAACCGCCCTCTTACACAAGAGATTTGAATTTATTACTAACTCCATTCACGACACATTTCGCAGGCATTTTACTAATAGTCCACTGTACGAACCTGGTAAATGATCTTATTGTAGAACACATAGTTCATAAGCAAGTGCTACAGGAAAACGAAAGAAATGGGCAGATATTAGGGAAAAGGCAATGAACAGAGGGGAAGAAGGAGAGGGAATAATATAAGGAAGGAATTAATACACAGCCGGGTAACTCGGGAACTTACGCTAGCACTCGTGTAATTATATCATAATGGCAAATAACTTAACACTTCAACTCATGTATCAGATAATCAGAATTCTGAGGCTATTTTATATGAGTTCGCTGTTTAAAGAATCGGGGGGGAGTGGCATTAATTTTATTGAAATGACGAAACGTAATTTGCAAAATTCTCTTCCGTAATTCCAGTTATATGATGCTTTTACTCTGCTTCAATATGTAGTAACGGTCTAAATTTTTCTTCTGTGTCTACATCATACCAAAACCTGTACGAAACATTCCACGACTTCACCCTATAGTGCGCAACACAAGTGGAGAGTGCTGAATTGCAAACTAGGAAGTAATTCTTTGCAGATGAGGTTGTTTCGGCCTCACAAGTAGGTGAAAGCAAAGAAAACGTGACGTGCTCATAAATTATTCTACCAGCACGTCGTCGGTGTGATACGCAACAGGTAACGTCGAAATTTCTCTTAAAATTGGAGAATAAAACTGAAGACTTTCCGCAAAGCACCAAAGACAGCAGCATGACAGCACTTAATATGGAAGTAGGCTGGAAAATAACTGAAAGGATTGCAAATTATAAGTCTTGCGTGGCTTTTGTCCTATCTTAAACGTAATGCAATTTAATAAAATTTACCAACATCTCTTCCCTACTTTTATGGTTGTGTAAATGAGACTTTCAACACTGAGAACAAGACGGGAAATATGGCAGTAATACTCCTAACCTTTGCAGGAATATGCAAGTAGCTGCTCCTATTTGAGAAAGATGTATCTCGTTTAATTATTTTAACAATTTTTTCTAAATTGTTTGTTTCGTCTCTGTGCAATGGTAGAGGAGTTTACTGATTAAACTTAATATCTGAAGCTGTTTTATGAATTCTGGATTTATAATTTAGGCCAAATGGAAATGTTTAAAATGATGTTCATAAAAAGTTTTTTTTGATGATGTCATCCGCGGCCTCTCTTGTATAACAAGTGTTTTTGCCTACTTATTTCTTCTTTTACTATGAGCTGCTACGATTAATTTAAATTTTTCTCCTTTATTTTCTATCATATTTTCTTTTTATTTCTCGGTGTTTCTTTTTTCTTTCATCTCACCAAGTGTTTCCGCTACTATTTTTGGGTTTTTCACAGAAACTTTTGGAGTCTCGTAATTTCATTCTGAGTGGCTGTCGTTCCTAAATTTCTGGTAGAATAATTTGGAGTTCGTCCAAGTCCATTCCAGCTTGTTACTAATTATTAAGTTGCCGAAGTAAGTGACGAGTGATACCGAACTGAAAAGAGGTATTTATTCATTAAGTGAACAGACTTTTCATCAGTCTTCCGGGACCCGTCCTTTGGGTGTCCTCGTAGACATTTATTCATCATTTTCTAATCACGTCTCTGTTTCAATATGTCTATAAAAGTCGCTATTTTCACGTCTGCCGCATAATGTTTGGCCATTAACTGGTTATTTCTGTCATCCCTGGTTCTTTCAATATAGCATATTTTGTTCAGAATTCATCATTCTGTCACAGAAAGTGGTTCTGGACGAATTACTGTTGATATATGTGTGAATTTAGCAATGATGGATGTTTATTTCTTGTTATATTCAGTGGTCAAATCAATAAGGGAATCATTTGAGATATCTAGGTTCTGAAGTATTGTCATCGGCAGAATAAACTGAAATGACTCGACGTCTTTCTGTCGGTTCTACGGAGTGGAAACGACAACAATAGGGCAACCGAGATAGTGGTCATTACTGCAGAGGAGTTGGTGTTGGCTTCTGTTTACTTTACCAAACGAATTACACAAGCGGTAGGGGTCAGATAGTGCAGTGAGCAGGTACTGCAATGCAGTACCAACGTGATTTTCCCGAATCTATGGCATGGAGAGCCACAGGAAGGTTGGAAGCGGACAGACACACAGCGAGGTGGCTGCAACTGTTGGATTGTCCCAAAGGGTAATTTCCAGGACATGGACGCAATTTCAGACAACAGAAACCGTTAAAAGAAGGCAGGACCAAGGTCACCCATGTAGAACATCAGCAAGAGATGACCGTTATCTCCGGTTAACAGCCCGTCCAGACAGGAGGCTCAATGCAACTCAGCTACATCGCACCCTTCAGGCAGCAACCGAATGCGAAATATCAATACACACAATCCGACATCGCCTTCGGAAATGTGCCTCTACGCATGAAGGCCTGTGGTGTGTGACCCATGAAAACCAAGACACCGTTTAGCTCTCAGAAAATGGGTAGAGCAACGTAAGGACTGTAGTCGTAACGAATCCGCCGGGTTCTCTTAACAGATGAGTCAAGATTTTGTGTTCGGCCGGACAATCGTCGTTCCCACATCTGGAGAGAACGTGAAACTTTGAATAATCCTGCTTACGCGGAGAAAACATTACCACATCATGGTGGTGGACGAATGGTGTGGGCAGGAGGCAGTATTGGCGGACGTACGGACCTCTATGTCGTTCAGAATGGCGCTTTGACTGTTCAGTGGTATTGAGACGAGATCCTTCGACCTTTTGTTGTGCCCTACGCTGGTGCCATAGGAGATGGGTTTCTTCTGGTGGACTATAACGCTCGTCCCCACAGAGCTACACTGGTGGACAACATGCTTGAAGCTGAGGGAAGTGAACGAATGGAGTGGCCAGCATGTTCAACGGACTTAAACTGTTTCGCTGTATTGAGCTTGTCTGGGATGCACTTTGCAGCTGCATTGCAGCCAGATCAGCATATTCGATAACGTTTGCAGATCTGGATATTGGAAGAATGGAAGAATGGTCAAATATCCCTCAAGAGCTGATTGATAACCTCTTACTGCGCATGCCACGCAGGTGTGCAACTATACTGGCCGCGCGAGATAATCACACACTTTATTAGAGGGCAACGAAATGCCTTTTTCAGTATTAGGTAGCCCCATGGTGTCTCGCTCTACGTAAACGCCTTGTAAACCTCAAGTAAAGAGTTGAGGCAGCAAAATATCTTACTGTATCACACAGAAATTACAGTTGTAACCAATATCTGAATAAAATAAATTACCATATGTATATTGTGTGATATCTCGCCGGCCGCGGTGGCCGAGGGGACTGAGGCGCTCCAGTCACGGTCTGCACGGCCACTACGGTCGGGGGTTCGAATTCCCCCTCGGGCATGGATATTTGTGCCGTCCTTAGTATCAGCTAGGTCATAAGTAGTTTGTAAGTTTAGGGACTGATGACCCCGTAGTTAAGTCCCATAAGCTATACAAACATTTGAACATTTTTTGATTTGTGATATCTCACATGATCTTCTAATTGTTTTGAGAAGTGTGCGTTCTTAGGAAGGTAGTATGATGTACGGGGAAGATCGGATTGATGTTTGTTGAGGAGCAGAAAAGAAATTTGCCGTGACATTTCAAAGGTACCACACCCAGAATGGCCTGAGGAGGTTTAGGGAAGTTTCGGAGAAAAAGCAATCTGGATGCCATGAGGCGAGTTTGAATCACAGTTCCCTCGAATGCGAGTTCAGTTGCTAAACTCTGCGCCAACCTCGGTCGGCCTCTGTCAAGTAAGAATACTCACCTAAGAACTTGTAGAAGTCCAAAATTGTTTCCTTTTTCATTTTTTGTCATTTATCTTCTTTCTAATAGTAAATTCATGTTTGATTAAATGTGAATTATATCGTTAAAGTACTCTTTTGTTTTAGGTCAATAACATTTTCTACCAGATCTTTTCCCGTTCTCGGCAACAGGAGTGAAAAGCTGATCTGCATTAGAGGTACGATAGGATATTTGACAAGCTCTAGGATGAGGTGTATTGCTTAGGAAGTCGGAGAACGAGCGCTGAGTAGCACGGCATGATACTCGGGACATCCCAGAGCTCAGGAACCTCGGAAGATATCCTCTGGAAGTCTGCAAGCCACAGCACGAGTCGACACCTGCGGTTTGCTGGCAAGGTCGCTCCCGTCAGCCGTCAGAACAACACGCAACGTCAGTGGTATTTCGTCCGCCGCACGGACGTAAACACCAGTTCTTACTAAACGCACAGCTTACGCGGGCATCTGCGGCGAGGCTTCTTTTCTTTGTATCGATAATTGAATACCGTGTCGGTTACTGCCTTGAAGACCACAATTGTGACATGTGGAAAAATTGGTGATAAAACTGGAGGGGAGTCGTACATGTCACAGACACACACATGCAACAACGTGATTTAAATAACGTGTAATTGAGACTAAGTGAGTCATCGTGAAAGGCTATATCCAACTCAATGCTGCAAAACCTCGCCGACAAGAAACAAAGTGTGTCAGTGTAAGGGACTAGTGAATTAAGCTATCAGTCATCATCAGAGTGGGAATAAATTACATGTGGTGTTCCACAAGGATCCATCTTAGGGCCATTGCTTTTCCTTGTGTACATTAATGACCTCTCATCAGTTAAACTGCCAGAAGCCGAGATCGTTTTGTTTGCAGATGGTGTATTAATTGCAATAAATAGCATGCCGAGCAGAGTTCTAGAAAGGACTGCTAATGATATTTTAATGGACATTAATAAGTGGTTTAAACCAACACATTGACATTAAATAAGAAGACTCATGTAGTTCAAATAATGTAACTGGTTCCCATCCAGCACATGCTTGAAATATGAAGAATAGATAGAAGAGATTGACAGTTTTACATTCCTGGGATTACAACTTCATAATAAATTCAGTTGGGAGGAGCACACCACAGAACTGCAGAAACGACTTAACAAATCTGTATTTGCAATACGAGTGGTATCAGACATAGGAGACCTAAAAATAAAAAAGCTTGCATACTTTGCTTACTTTCATTCCATGATGGGGTAACTCTTCAAGTCAAGCAAACGTTATCAGAGTCAAAAAGCGTGTAATAAGTATTATTTATGGAGAAAATTTACAGAAACCTCTTCAAAGAACTGGGTAGACTAGCTGCTGCCTCTCAGTATATTTATCCTCAATAAATTTGTCATGAATAATATATCCCTTTTCCAACAAGCAGCTCAGTTCATACATACAAGGAACTTAAAAACGGTTACTTTAGTTCAAAAAGGGATACATTAATCAGGAACAACATTTTCAATACTTTACCAGCAACCATAAAAAACTAAATTACAAAAATTATCAGTTTAAGAGGAGCCTGAAACATTTCCTAGTAGCCAACTCCTACTCCATTGACCAGTTTTTGAATAGAACCAAATCATGTATGTATTCATACTATTATTGTTATTATTATATTATCTTGTAAAATGTATATAAAATTATATATTGACATGTTCCATATCCATGAGGATCTCGATATGCATCTATGGAACGAACAACTAATCTAATCTGAAGCTGTGCAGCAATAAGACAATGAACCCGCTTAGTGCATCGGGGTGAATACGTCAGCACGATTTTCCAGCAGAACTAGTCCTTTCTCTCTCTCTTTTTAAAATGACCTGGCCAATATTTTTCTCTGTTTTTCTACAGTTGGAATTTGTGCCCATCTTTAATGACAATACAGCCATCGATCAGCAGTGTTATAGAAAATACTAGTAGGAGATACGTAGTCTTGTTGTTGTTGTGATCTGATCCGGTTCGATCTAGTTCTCTGAGGTAATATACTATGTTCAAGATTTTGCATTTCTTAATTACTGAAACCTCCAGCTATTTACTGTATCACTTAATCTCCCTTTGGTATATCTCCCCCCCCCCTCCCACACACACAGACACACATACTTCTCTCTAATCAATAATTCGTCTCTATTTTGCAGCCGTGGCTGATAAACTGATCCGTAAAAAAGGATACGACGGTATTACTTAGACTGTTTTCCACTCTTGTCTCCACCATACAAATTAGGTACGTCTGTGGTACATATCGTGGGAATAATGCATGCCAGGAAATGTGTCCTTCACCATACTTTTGTAACGGTTATTGTAACGTGTTTCACAACACACCGGACTCTCGTAATTGGCATACACCGTGCTCTTCGTAATCGTAGTAGCCACATACAATTACTTGAATGCTGTAATTTCGTTGCTCTTGGGTCTCTCTATAGCCTAACTGGCCGAGGAAGTTATTTTCGAAACTGGAAAATGGTAAGAGTGGTGGTAAAACAATGCAGTGTTGAGAACAACATTCGGGCGGCGTGCAGGAATGGCATGTGGTTCTAGGCGCCAGAAATTTTGCGGCCTCTCCCACCGGAGATTCGAGTCCTCCCTCAGGAATGGGTGTGTGTGTGTGTGTGTGTGTGTGTGTGTGTGTGTGTGGGTGTGTAGTCATGAGGATAGGCTTAAGTTAGTTTAAGGAGTTTGTAAGTCTAGGATCTGACGAGCACATGTTGGTTCCATAAGTGCAGCTCGGATAGCACAGTGGCAGAGGGCCAGACTAAAAATCCAAAGGTCGCAGGTTCCATCCCCGCCAGGTCCTAAGAGTTTTATCTCTCACTTTCCACTTCTTTCACCTATGGCAGGGTTAAGGTAAAGCAGTCAACAATCCGAAGTTTGGTTTGAACACCACAGTGCTTTACTAGGCATGGTCCTGTTTGGAGGTGGTATGCCGTTGCCTTCCTCCGACCTTCGAACTGACTTACCCAGCCAGTTATAGGGGTACCTACAGTTTAACGTGGGTTCCGAACCACGGTGCTACTCGGTATTTTTCACATTGGCAATACTGCCAGAGGTGAAAGAAGTGAAAAGTGACAGATAAAAATCCTAGGAGCTGGTGGTGATCGAACCCGCGACCTTCGGATTTGTAGTCTGGCACTCTACCACTGTGCAACCGAGGCGCACACCTGGCAGGGTTACTGATGTGAAAAATATCGAGTAGCACCGTGGTTCGGAACCCACGTTAAACTGTAGTTCCCCCAATAATTGGTTGGTAAGTCAGGTCGGAGGAAGGCAACGGCATTCTACCTGCAAACAGGACCATGCCTAGTAAAGCACTGTGGTGTTAAAACCAATCTTAGGATTGTTCACTGCTTTACCTTACCTTAAGTTTATAAACATCTGATTTTTTCGATTTCAACATTCTGGTTGAGTACAGTTTTACTTCTTTACATAAGAGAAGATATTCTACATTTTATAGTAATCCGCTACTCATAAGTCAGTTTTACCTATGTAGACACAATAATTTTTTCCGAGGCTTCGTAGCGTACTAACTTTTCTAAATTAGCAGGTATTTTTAACTAACTGCGGAAATATACCAAGCTAATTGTTATTTCAAAACCGAAATTTCATCTTTCATCTCCAATTTGATAGGCGGTTTATGAGTGTATGCTTTGACATTAATTTAGTTATGAGTTTTGTTTCACCCCTGAGATGCGGAGGTCCTCAGTAAGACATCTAAGAAACATTAAGCGAGAATAACTAATCGGTGTTACTACTGGAATAGATATACAATTTCTGCGATAGATATACAACATCTTCATTTTTTTCAGCGATGGAGCATTTACAGTCATGTATCTTTCAGCTTAGAGCCAAGTAAACAACGGTCAAAGGAAAGTGACGATTATTTCTTTCTGGGTTACACATCACTTCTCTTACATAATATTCGTCCCACTGAGCCAGGAAGGTCCGATAAGTGGAACGAAACAGCTTTCTAGATATGTTGACGCAACTTGATCGCACGTTCGCTTCTGTAGCGTTTGATTTTGACTACAAGAGGACGCTTATCCTAGAGCACGAGTTCATTTTTATGTTCTGCTTTCATTGATTAAGCACGTATCTATATTCCGGATTGTCTACGAATGTTTCAATGTAGTTACTTCTGCAATGAGAGTGACTTCATGAGATGTTGGAATGTCCGCAGTCACATTACTAGCAAATACAAAATATTTTTAATGAATAACGTAACCAATTACATATGTGGCTGGTTGCGTTATTCACCAACAATTATTAATGGCCGCGAAGATTACAAGATCCAATATAGCTAAAACCAGAATATGTTTTGGCGTTTGATGTGGATATGGACAAGGTGACAAAAAGTAATGGGAAGCGAAATACATATTGACATAAAGGATGTATCGCTTACACAAAGTATAAAAGGGAGGTACATTGGTACGCTCGTGATCCCTGTGAAAAGGTTTACGACACGATTATCACTTCGAACGCGGACTGGTATTTGGCACTGCGCGGATAAGAAAAGTGTTATCTGCATCCGCACCACATCCGCGACACTTTGTCCGCATCCTCAAGTTCGTTATCAGCAAACGCAGATATTAAAGTTTTGAATGGGTAATAGTAATAGATAGCAGTATTTAAAACCATGGTATGTAATGATGTAATTATTGTTAAAGTGTCATTCCTGCGAAAACCTAACTACTTTTGACTTCTCTAATCCCGGTAACTGTTCTATACCTACTCCAAAACAGGCTATTTCAAACAGGAAAACATTGGCGCTCCGGACGCACACAGTAGCCCTTCGGAGCCCGTGTGGCCGGAGCACTACGTCAGCTGTTTAATACAGACATCTTCTTAAATGTCAGTGGTTCAAACTGATAGGTATAGAGATTTTACTGTGTTTACATTCAAAAGAAGAAACGGTCCTTTCGGAGTTTTACAAAAGGGACACTTTATTTTCCCCATATTAACGCAAAAGAGGTTATGTCACACAAAGCAAAGAATGTCATTTCAAGTGTTAAGACTGCCGTCTACTTCTGATAGGTAACTGTCAGAAAAAATAGACAATATCGGCTGCAGCTACAGCCAGCCTATACAATCTAACATTGTGTAACTTCCTAAACACGTTACTTAGGCTGTACACCGTATCTTATTATGAAAGTTGCTATAAAATGCTATTGTCAATCTTTATTACTTCCGTCGCCATTTAACTAATAGGACACGATCGCGTAAAAGGATTAGGCGCAGGTCCTTCAGGTACAGGCATCGTCCGCTGTGGCCAGGGGATGAGGACAACAGACTTCCACTATAGCTTGGACCTGCAAGGATTCCAAAAATGTCCACAGGCTTGAAGTTTTCAGCAAACATTTCAACAGACGTACTGGGCAGATACGTCGCCCTTTATCCGTATTTAACACGCGGATATCCGCGTCGCTCATAATTGTATCCGCAAAGTAAGAAATAATTCGGATACCCACGGATATAACCGCATATCCGCATCCGCGCAGACCTGTAGGCATAGGATATTCAATTTCGGAAATCGTTAGGGAATTCAGTATTGGGATGTAATAATACGTGGTCTAAGGCAGAGACTGATAGCGACTGCTATCACATGTCAGAGCTCCCCTTCCAGTTCGCCCTTCTCTATCTTTTCACCGTTCATTTATTGCTCTTTCAATTGGTAGGAGAAGGCTAGACGCCATTGTTCTGTTCTGCTTCTGCCTCCGAGGACTGCGGTTACTCTCTGTGTTTTCGGATCATGCACAATATTTCATGTGAGTGTGAGGTTAATTTTCTGCCTGCATTTAATAATCCCCTTTCATTTAAAATTTAAATCTCAGCTATCATTGTAGGATGCAGATGCTTTTTATCAGTTAACATTTCAATGTATAAACAATGCTACCTTCTTTAACAGAACCTCTAATTTATTTCAATGTTTCTGTTTTAAGAAATGTATATTTCCAACCATCATCTGTTTATTATATTTGTAACTTCACAGGTTTCGGTTATGAAGCATCACCAGGAAAGTAAATGAAACAAACTGATTACGATTGGTACAATTTTTCTCACCTTATCAATGTCTATCAATAAAAGATGCGTAAAATGTCATTTGACATTAGGTCTTGATGATTGTCATGGATGAGGTGACAGACAATGTACCACAGTAATCAGCTTGTTTAATTTACTTTGCTAATGATATTTCATAACCGAAAACAGTTAAGTTATAATAAACAGCTGATGGTTGGCAATATGCATTTTTAAAAGTATATTACAGCTGTTACCACACACCTCGGTAAAAATTAAAAGAAATCCAAACCATGCAATTTAAATATATTTTGCTATAATGTGTTGGACTTTAAATCTGATGTTTACACGCTCAGCTACACTCGTTCAATAAAAAAATATTACCTCAAAATCTTAGCGCGAGAAGTCACCGATACGAATAATACAAACACAATTCAAAGTTGTTTTTCTGCCAGCACCTAAGATATCATGTGCTCGTCGGCTCTGTGAAGGATGATTTGGTTTTGCGGAAGGCAGGTGTGTATGAAATTTCTTGCCAGAGTGGACGCTCGTATATCGGACGCTCTTTGCGCACAATCCATGAACGACGTGCGGAGAATAAACGTTACTATTGGAAAACGATTTTCACCAGTATCAGTGTACGGCTGGGGCTCATGAATGTACATATTTGGAAACATTCTAAACCGAAAGCAAATGTGTTTTTTAACACAAACTTATGTTTTTTTTTTAATGGACACGCTATATTTTTTCTTCAGCAGGCCATAGCATGACAAATCACATAAACAATGGCGTTGATTGCATCGCAATATTCCAATTACATCCCGAGATATTGCGACGCGAAGTTGACGCTTGAAAAAACCCGAAATGCGCTGCTAGCGCACGTCCTGAGGCTCAGGCGTGAACCCCATGCTGCCCGTAATCGCGATGTGATTGATATGCGTAATCGCACTTCCATACTTATCAAGAGGTCCGAAACGAATAATACGGTCTGCTGCCATCAACTCTCATAAGCACATAATGATTTCCCTCTTGCACGTTTTATGTGTCTACGTACACAATATGAACCAGTACCGATCGGTATACGCCAGTCATGTTGTCTTATTTATCCTACACGCTCAAAATAAGATTTATCGAATGCGTTAAATGACCCATTGTGCCTTTCGCGCACACTTTCATCCAGGGCCTAGGTCTACGGTACATAGATATGTTACAGAACCGCATCACCCCTAGCCTATGGGATAAATACCTGCTGGAATGCAGAATTGCAGCAGACCGTATTATTCGTTTCGGATCTCTTGGTAAGTATGGAAGTGCGTTTACGCATGTCAATCACATCGCGATTACGGGCAGCATGGGGTTCACGCCTGAGCCTCAGGACGTGCGCTAGCAGCGTGTTTCGGGTTTTTCAAGCGTCAACTTCTCTTCGCAATATCTCGAGATGTAATTGCAATATTGTGATAGAATCAACGCCATTGTTTATGTGATTTGTCATGCTATGGATTGCTGAAGAAAAAATATAGCGTGTCCATTTAAAAATAAAAATAAAATAAAAATAAAAATAAAAAAAAACATACGTTTGTGTTAAACACACATTTGCTTTCGTTTTAGAATGTTTTCCAAATATGTACATTCATGGGCCCCAACCGTACATTGATACCGGTGAAAGTCGTTTTCCAATAGCTGTTATTGTTCCAGAGATATTTTGGGTGGACAAGACAGCTGGGACACACTGTATATCATTTGCCACACAAGTCGTGTAATCACGGAAGTAGCAGAAATCACAAAAGTAGCAGAAATCGCAGAAGTAGCAAAATGTTCAAATGTTTGTAGAACTTATGGGATTTAACTACGGGGTCATCAGTCCCTAAGCTTACAAACTACTTATGAACTAGCTAAGACTAAGGACGGCACAAATATACATGCCCGAGGAGGGATTCGAACCCCCGACCGCAGTGGCCGTGCAAACCGTGATTGGAGCGCCTCAGTCCCCTCGGCCACCGCGGCCGGTGCAGAAGTAGCAACAGCAGTAGTAGAAGTAGCATAAATCACAGAAGAAGCATTCAGACTCACGGAAATCGCAGTTTGAGTACGGAGGGATACATGTTGAGGATTTTTAAACTGCGATTGTAAACAGTGACAAATCGCAACTAAGAATCGCAGATAGCTAAAAGTAGCAGTTACAGAAATCACTGATATCGGAAAATCGCATCCCTAGACTCTAGTAAGAACACTCGTCGAGCGTCCGACACGGCCGCTGCGAAGAGTAGCGAGCTGCCAGCGGCCTTTGTTTACGGGCTGTCGGTGCGCCGTGGCAGCGGCGTTTGTGCTGGGTTGCGAAAGAGCGCCAGCTGTCGCCTAGGTGAGGTGAGGGAAGACTGGTGTACGGGAGGCGACCGTCGGCCACCGTGACGGCGCCCCGCCCTCCTTTCGCTGCCCCTGGCTTATGACGCGTCTCCAACACGCCCACCGAGCCAGCCGAGCCGACGGCGAAACCGGCCCGCTTTCGCACTCCAACAAGGTGCGGACACCTTTCGTGACTTCTCCCGTACAGTTCTTCTGCGTCGTTCACCGCGCCCTGTTGGCGAAGACGTGCCCGCATCTCGCCCTCTGTTGCAGGTGGCTCATTGTCACAACAGACGCCACCGAAGTACACGGACTTACAAGTATATGATATATACAGGGTGTTACAAAAAGGTACGGCCAAACTTTCAGGAAACATTCCTCACACATAAAGAAAGAAAATATGTTACGTGGACATGTGTCCGGAAACGCTTAATTTCCATGTTAGAGCTCATTTTAGTACGGATGAGGCTTCATTCCAACGTGATCAAACTGTAAATTTTCACAATCAGCATGTGTGGGCTGACGAGAATCCGCAGGCAATTGTGCAATCACGTCATCAACACAGATTTTCTTTGAACGTTTGGATAGGAATTGTTGGTGATGTCTTGATTGGGCCTCATGTTCTTCCACCTACGCTCACTGGGGCACGTTATCATGATTTCATACGGGATACTCTATCTGTGCTGCTATAACATGTGCCTTCACAAGTACGACACAACATGTGGTTCATGCACGATGGAGCTCCTGCACATTTCAGTCGACGTGTTCGTACGCTTCTCAGCGACAGATTCGGTGACCGATGGATTGGTAGAGGCGGACCAATCCCATGGCCTCCACGCTCTCCTGACCTCAACCCTCTTGACTTTCATTTATGGAGCAATTTGAAACCTCTTGTCTACGCAACCCCGATAGCAAATGTAGAGACTCTTCGTACTCGTATTGTGGATGGCTATCATACAATACGCCATTCTCCAGGACTGCATCAGGGACTTCATGCGACGGAGGGTGGATGCATGTATCCTCACTAACGGAGGACATTTTGAACATTTCCTGTAACGAAGTGTTTGAAGTCACGCTGGTTGATCTGTGTTTCCATTCCATGATTAATGTAATTTGATGAGAAGTAATAAAACGAGCTCTAACATGGAAATTAAGCGTTTCCGGACATGTCCACATAACATATTTTCTTTCTTTGTGTGTGAGGAATGTTTCCTGAAAGTTTGGCCGTACCTTTTTGCAACACCCTTCTTCCGTCGATTCTTGGTAGAACAAATGAAGGGCTGGCGGGATAAAAGGGATAAGTCCATCAATTCTCTAAACGGATGTTTTTATGCCCAACTATACACTGAACCAATGGCTTTCGAATGGTGTTGTTGGTTACGGGATAAATGGCACCAGCTCTTAAAAAAACACTCTGTTCGGAGATAAAGGGGATTAGTCCGTTCCGTTTGAGCAATAAAAGGGTTCAGTCCAAAGATTCACGGCAATTGCATGGTGAAGACTGGGATCAGTCTCAGCGCTTGTTGCGCTGTGAACCATGACTCATAGGAACGTCTAGAATTGTTTCTAGATTTGCCCACAATATTGTCCTCAGTCTCGCAACAAGACGCGAGTGAATAAGAAGCTCCGATAGCTAGTGTACAATAGCTTGTGTTCATTGCAGTTCCTGCTGCTAAATGCGGGCAAGTGGAGTTCAATGCGCAACGTTTGTTGCTCTTAGTTTGTCTTTAGTGCATCACAGTTCAGTGCTAAAACAGTTGACAAGTCTGCAGAATTCACAAACAATGGAGAATGATGCTGATGAGTTTTTAAGAAGTTCAAGGACGAAAAAAAGAAAAGTGAGTGGTAGAATGTCAGATGTAAGAAAAAAAAATCTAATGACTCATGTTCTTGGCCAAAATTGTGAATGTCGACTTCGATGTTTTAAATTGGTACCAAATTTAGTAAAACATTCGATACTTCAACAGTTTAATATCATGGAAAGTGAAGACGAGCAAGACATTTACGTTAGCGGCTTGATATCTGTTCTTCCTGTATAACGTAGACGTAATCGGAAACCAGCAGCAGAGGATAGAACTAATGCGACCACTTTTAAATACAGAGTCCGTGGTAAAAATGATGAGGACCAGGCAGTAGAGTATGACGTTTGCAAAAAAGGCTTTTTGTTCTTTCCGTGGAATAGGGAAAGAACGAGCAAACGTGTTTGCACTTGTCTGGCAGCTACTGAATTTTGTGCAAAAAGCAAACAAGGAAAGCACGATGTTGGGCCTCACAAGATTAAGGATGATGATGTAAATTTAATCAGGAACCACATTAAATCATTTCCTTCCAGGAACAATCATTATGGTTTGAAAGATTCCAAACGAACTTTCCTGCAACAAGATTTGAATCAAGGAGTGAATGTGTCCTACCACTTTTACAGAATAATCTTTTTAACAGAATTCAATATCATCTTTGGTTATCCACGAATAGACACTTGTGTAACTTGTGACGAATTTAATTCGAAAGTTTAAGGTTTGGAGACTGAAAAAAAGATCTGCACAGATATGGACAAAGGAAAAGAAATAGAAAACGAATTACGTCGATAATGACAGCAAACACACTTTAGAAAAGAAAGGCTCAAACTTTTTACAATAGAAAAAGTGCAGCATGTCGTGATAGACTTCTGTAGCGAAAGGAACCATTTGCTTTGATTATGGCAAAAACTTGGCAAAACCCAAATGTGTCGACTAATGATGTCTATTATAAACGACAGCTGTCTTTGCATGGCCGGCCGCAGTGGCCGAGCGGTGTGCGGCGTGCCAGTCACGCTCTGCACGGCTGCTGCGGTCGGGGGTTCGAATCCCCCCTCGGGCATGGATGTTTGTGCTGTCTTTAATTTCCCTGAATACGGCACAGGTAGCGGCTGGAGGGCGTGGAGTAGGGGTGGTGTATCCCTACTTCTGGAACACCCTGTTCACTGCCTGCAGCGTCCGGGTCTCCCCGCAAGTGTCTACACATTCCATTTCCGCGCAAGTGTCACTCCCCGCAACTGTCACAAACTCGCGGTGGCCGAGGGGATTGTGGCGCTTCAGTCACGGTTTTCACGGCCACTACGGTCGAGGGTTCGAATCCCCACTCGGGCATGGATATTTGTGCCGTCCTAGTTCATAAGTAGTTTGTAAATTTAGGGACTGATGACCCAATAGTTAAGTCCCATAAGCTCTACAAACATTTGAATTTGATTTGTCTTTGCGTGTTTTCAATATCACAGTTTTATCTTCAGGTCAAAATTATTTCTACTTATACACCGAAACTGTGGGAAAACGAGGAAGCAATGAAGCAATGACGTGAGCTCTCTTCTACACGACTTCTTTTATAATCATTACGAAAATTAAAACATTCAATTTTATGTTTGTTCTACAGGTTTGTTAATTACGTGAATCGATTTTCGGCGTATTAGGCCATCATCAGACATTTACTGAACTTTAGTCAAAGAACTTGCGTTGTCAACAAACCGGAAAAGATGTTACATGCACAAAAATGAATTATCATCTTTGATAGAGCACTTGCAGTGTAAATAAATACACACACGGAAAATGAAAAACGAACACCATGAATTCGTCGACCCATCTGAGGGAACTATTATTTAGACCTTCTTGGGAAAGTATACAACACACGAACAAGAGCGATACACACGTCATTACAGTCACCAGAGCGTCCTAAATGTCGACGCTAGTACCGTGTATAGTATCCTATGCAGCAATGCAGCAATGCAAGCGGCAATTTTTCCATGCAGGCAATCGTAGGGATGCCGAATATAGTATAGCGGAATGGCCTGCCATGCAATTTTCAGCCGGTGCCTCAGTTAGGCCCAATTTCGTGCCGGTCGTGGAGACCGCGCATCATGATGTTTCGTCGGGTTCCAGACATGCTCAATGGGGGACAGATTTGGGGATGATGCTGGCCATTGTAGCTCACGTACACATTGGATTGGTGTTACGGGATACGTATGGACGTGCATTGTCCTGTCGGAAAGGCATATGGTTTTGTTGTTGCATGAACTGTGGCAAAAAGGGTTGAATGACGATTTCAGTCTACCGTGCTCTGTTCAACATTTCCTCGACGATTACCAGAGGACAACGGCCTCTGTTTGATATGGCTGCCCACACCATGATGCCGGGAGCATGTCCCGTGTGCTTCTACCGTATACACTCCAGATTTTCGCGCTCCCCTGCGTGATGCCACGTACGCGTACGACCGAGGCAGAAGCGAATTTCATTACTGAAGATGACACGTCTCCATTCGTCCTTCAATAGGTGTCTACAGAGACATAGGCACACCACTGGAGGCGGGCTGAACGACTTTGGGGCGTGAGCAGAAGACGCCATAATGGCACGCTTCACAGTGTGGGGAGCCTTATCATGCACTAGCCTATTTCCTCTGGTGATCATCGAGGGATCATTGAACAGTGCATGGTACATTCAAACCGTTATTCAAAACGTCTTGCACCTGCATGCCCATATGCTTTTCTAACAGAGAAATGCACATTCACACGTATCCTGTAGCACCCAATGTGCTCTTCAAGGTGTACGTCAACTACCCAGGTCAACACGATCGCCAGGTCTGTCCTCTACTAAGCATGTTTAGGGCCGGATGGAATGTCATCATGCGTGGTCTGCACGACCGACACGAAATCTGATCCATCTGAAACACCAGATAGAAACTGCACGGGAGGCCATTCTGCAAGACTACAGTGGGCACCTCTACGATCCTCTCCGTGGGTGAACTGCATTGTGTAAATGGAGGGTATACACGAAACTAACGTCGGCATTGTGCACGCTCTGGTGACTTTACTCGCTTGTTTATGGCTCTGTCTGTGTGATCGAGTGTTGTATACATCCTCAAGAATGCGTCAATAAAACTTCCCTTTGTTGGGTCGCCGAATTTATGGAGTTCTTTTTTCATTTTCCAGAAGTGTATTTAAATGAAATTTGTAAATAATTAGTACTGCAAAAAGGAAATATTGATACTATACATAGAGAAACATAACAATTTCATGGCAACAATGACTATATTGAATAAGATTAGATTAAACAAGAATCTAAAGTTTGAAAGGTTGTTCAAAATAGAAGCTGACACAAAACCTCAGAAATATAGAATAAATACTAGAAACCTGGGACACTATTATAACTAAATAAACAAATAAATGGAAATGAGCTTATGGCTTTCTTGGCCGGGAGAACCCTTGCGGGTTTGTTCGGCCGCCTTAGTGTAAATCTTTTCTTTTTATTTGACGCCGCGTGGGCGACATACGTGCCTATGATAAGATGATGATGATTAGGACAACACACAACACCCAGTCCCCTGCCGGGAATCGAACCCGGGCCTCCTGCGTGGTAGTCAGCGACGCTACCGCTGAGCTACGGAGGCGGACAGTAAAAAAATAGAAATAGAGGGATGGGATTGGAGGGTGTAGGTGAGATGCATTGCAGAATTGTGAATTTAAACAAATCGGAGGTATGCACTCGAACTGAAAAACGGTGAAAATAAACATCTTCAGTTATAGTGATCACAATTAAATAAAGAATTAATTTAACGACAGAGCACAGAAAAATTGGAATATTAGTACTAACAAAGAAAAATACAAAACAGGTGTGATACATTGGAAAGATGGACTGGTATTAACACAGAAGGTAGGTAAACGGTGGGTGTACCAAATTTAAATTATATTCATAACTTCATCGCGTAACTAATGAGGAGGTACTGAACAGAATTTGGGAGAAAAGGAATTTCTGGCATACTTCGATTCAAAGAAGGGATCCATTGGTAGGACACATTCTTAGACATCAAGGAATTGTGAATTTAGCATTGGAGGGAAGTGTGTGGGGTAAAAATCGCAGAGGGAGACCAAGAGATGAATATAGTAAGCAAATTCAAATGGATGGAGGTTGCCGTTCTTATGAAGAGATGAAGAGGCTTGCTCAGGATAGAGTAGGGTGGAGAGCTGCACCAAACCAGTCTCCAGACTGAAGACCACAACAACAACAATCAGTAAAGTATGGAGTTGTAAATAATTGCTGCCGTGAAATTGTTATGTATGCATTGTTTCTCGAGGTATAGTATCAATGTTTCCTTTTTGCACTACTATTACTTTAGAAATTTCATTTAAATATTTATTTACATTGTAACTGCTTCATCAAAGTTGGTAATTAATTTCTCTGCATGTAACATCTCTTCTGGTTTGTTGACAACGCAAATACTTTGACTAAGCTTCAGTAAATGACTGATAATGGCCTAAGAAACCGAAAATCGTTTCACATAATAAACAAAATCTGCAGAACAAACACAAAATTTTTTATTTTAATTTTCATATAAAATATTATTATTGTTTGTAATATGACCCGTGACGTTTTCTGTGATGATGGTATTGGACTGCGGTGCTGGAAGTCTGTGTTTTTAAACCACCTTCAGTCTATGTCTTTTTACTTTTTGTTTTTCACAAAATTGTCAACTGTCCGTTCGCTCATTCACATCACTCTTCTCTTTTTGTAGCCTTGGAAATTGCCATATTATACATAAGTCATGCGGTAAGTATATATTACCGTCGCAAGTAAATGTGAGGATAGTGAGAGCAGACGAGACCAGTCGCAGAAATGAAAACATTAATAAACATGAACAACTTCTGGCTATGAGGTCCGCGTGATATGCAAAACACTGTTTTTAATTTTCACCCAGACAAGTTTCAGCACCTCTGTGCCACCATCAGTGGGTTTTGACAAAGTGTGAATTGATCGTGAAAAGAAAAAGTCTGCGAATTATGTATATTAATTGGATGTTATCCACAGAAACGCGGAAGAGAAAGTGTGATGCAAACCAAACTGTAAGTAATAGACAACAGAGAGTGACGATAGAAATATGCGTTTGGCACTATAATAAGTGTGTTAAATCACCACATTGTTCACATAGATCATTTTGTGCCAGAGGACAACACTACCATTGTATAATTATATAAAGAGGGAACCTACATGACGAAGAAATGTAGAACAAAGTTAAAAAAAAGTCAAATAATAATAATAAAAATAGATACGACTTTTAGGCCTGATATCTACGCACAGGGTAGCACTAAAACAATGCATTTTGATCTTCACAGACATACAAAAATATATAAAACCCACTGATGATGATAGCACATTGGTGCTGAAACATGTATATGTGAAAAGTAAAAACAATGCTTACGCGGACCTCATACCCAGAATTTTTGACTGAAAACACGGCATCTTTAAAACCGGCTCATCGAAAATAATGAATAATCACCTTCGCTCTCCTAAATTCCAGGACATGTTGTAATTAGCTTCGATAAAAGCCGAATTCGGTGGTGCATATTTAAAAAGTGTTAAAACATATGTTTCGAACGTGAACAGGTAAAACTGTGTGATTGTAAAACTTTTGCTTTCATCTGTTGCACTTATGTGACAATGTTATGTTTGCATCATTCCTTTACGAGTGATCACATTCATATACATGCGAATGCATCAATCGGACAAGGAGGCGTACTGCACTCACTAACCAGGCGTTAAGTACTGTCCCAAATGTTATGTATGTAATGTTAAAATGTTTGTAAACCTATTGGACCAAACTACTATGGTCATCAGTCCCGTCTCTAATGGCCAAGCTGTCGACGGGACGTTAAACACCAAGCTTCCTTCCTTCCTTACGGTCATCAGTCCCTATACTTACAAACTACTTGAACTAACTTACACTAAGGACAAAGCACACACACACACACACACACACACACACACACACACACACACACACACACACACACACACCCCTATGCCCGAGGGAGGACTCGAACCTCCGGCGGGAACGACAGCCCAGTCCCTAGCATGACGCCTTAGACCTACGCGGCCATTCGGCGAGGCGTTGTGTATGGTCAGACATGTTTTCCAGTGGAGGATTCGGGTGTAGTCTTGTCATCAAACGTTTGCGGGTTCCAGTCAGAAGCCTCTACCTTTCGACTGCTAATAGAACACTCGTGCTGTACGAACCTTCACGCCACAACACAGACAAGAGATGCAGTTTCTCAACGGAAAATCTGGAGAAAGTGTTAGTTAGTTACTGTTAATGTAATTATTGGCATGGACAATAAAATTTTTGTCAATATATTTATCTTTGTAAACAATAAAATGTTAGATTTTGGTCACCTGTTTTCTGATTTTTATGATCTATTTTGTAAATGATATAACCTATTTTAGGTATCTAATTTAATATTTTTATAACGTAAAAGTGCGAGGTTTAGTGATGACATTAAGAGACGACCGAACGCTACTCAGATATCCCCTCTGCCTATTGTATATTTTCTTGTTATGTTGTACGCTTATCCATCACGTCTGAAAAGATAACTACGTGAAGTTATGTTGACGCTTGTAATTAATGACAAACGGAACTAATGCGCACGGTTCACTACACCGCCAGGCAGGTAATAGCCAACTGACTTTTGGTCATTGGCAGTGTACTTTACGGAAGGGCCAATAACCCCAGCCGCGGTGGAGTGACCGAGGGTGCCAAGCGTACCTCTGCCCGCCGTCGGAGGTTCGAGTCCTCCCACGGGCATGGGTGAATTAGTTTTCCTTGGCATAAGTTAGTTTATGTAGTTTGTAAGCCTAGGGACTGATGACCAGAGTAGTTAAGTCCCATAGAATTACAAACATTTGATTTTAACTAACCTACCAAGAACGCTGCTCGGTCTTGAGTTTCGACGTCGGCTGATACTCGTATATGATATTTCGTATGTCTCCTGATATTTCCCTAGTCGCTGTTCCGGCGTGGAAGATCCTCATGGAGGCGACTCACACACACCTGACGCCAATGTGCAGGTCCAGCCTCACTCAAAGCCTGCTACCCCTGACCTTTCCCAGCGTTATTGGGCTTTAAAGAAAATGACAGGAGAAATTGCCGTTTGCTTGGTTTCTTTTAAGGTGAATTACAGCTTGCGAGGAAGTAACCTACACTCTATGATTCTCGAACAGTTCATCACGGCAGATTGTATGAGACATGTAACCAGAACTGCAACGAACTACCGCAATCTCAATGACGGCTGAGCGACATCTTTACAGCCAGTCTGTCTGGCATGACCTCGTCTGTCTTCACGATCGTTCAAAACCTTGGAGATAAAAGACTTCTTTCGCTTACTTCACCGTTGGGTCGAAGGGTAGATAGTAGAGATGAAAGTGAAATACACCCTTGGGCCTCGAAAAATAATACCGTTGAGGTCGAAAAAAATTAAGAGTTGGCCAAGGGAGGCCGATAGGAAAGAAAACAGTAGAAGCCAGACACAAGTAAATGGAAGTAATGCCGGACTTGGCTAAGGGCACATGTGGATGCCAGCCACATACTCCTAAGGCGGGAGCTATTCTTTGTCTGGAATCTCGTCAACCGACCTTTCTGGCACGAGTGACCCTACCAGGTGCACAGCACCCACCAGCATAGCTCAGTGGATCACTGAGACAAGCAAACCTCCCCGACAACGTTAAGGTGGTAGTCGGTGGTGTGAATTTACAGACGAACTGTAGTCGCAGACAAATATATACACTATACAGACGGGAAACCTCCGTAAGGGTCTGGTCACACACTCAGGGGTGTGGGGAGGGAGGGCCAGTGCAGTTCCGTAAGATGTCCCATGATGGCGGTGAGGTCAGAAGCCAGAGCAGGCGGCAGGTAAGGGCTGACCCCACCACCACCTCCCCTCAAACGCCGGCACACCGGAAACAGGGGACACAGCCATGGACTCGTGGCAGGCGGCACGAGCTCTCCCCTCAGCTTCCCCTCCACGCTACCCTCATATGTGCGAGAGCACAGAGTAACATATATAGAGAAGCAGCCCCCCTTAAACCACTGTCCTACGCTCCTCTCGTAGTTCCGTAAGATGCTAGCAGGTGTCAGGCGGTTCCCTGGCTTAGTACCAGTAGACCACTCTAGAGGCACTTCTGAGGGTGCCTCTCGTACGTCAGAGGGTAGCGTGGAGGAGAGGCTGAGGGGAGAGCTCGTGCCGCCTGCCACGAGGCCACGGCTGTGTCCGGCTTGCTGGCGTTTGAGGGGAGGTGGTGGTGGGGAAAGCTACTACCTGCCGCCTGCTCTGGCCAGTTTAAAGGGCTGCTTCTGACCGCAGCGCCATCATGGGACATCTTATGGAACTGCTTCAGCACCCCCCGCCCCGCACCCCTGAGCGCGGGACCGAGCCCTTACGCCTGTATATATTTGTCTGTGGCGAGAGGCACCCTCAGAAGAGCCTCTAGTGTCGTCTACCGGTACTAAGCCAGGAACCGTCTAACATTTGCTGGCATTTTACGGAACTAAGAGGAGAGCGTAGGACCGAGGTTTAGGGGGGGGCTTCTTCTCTTTATATGTTACTCTGTGCTGTAGTAGAGAAGAGCCAGTGGTGCGATGTGGTGGTCTGGTGAACGCCCTGCAGAGCCTTGGAGCGCCTGGACGGGCGAGTCGGCCACCAAGCAGGGAGTGGCAAAAAACGGGCAGCGCTGTGGCGGGTGCCAGCTGCGTGCTGACCTCACGTTAATCTTGCAGCCGGGGTCTGGAAGCGCCCATTACCGGCCTCCAGCGTCCAGCCGCTACCAGCTAACCGCAGCCCGGCGCCTCCAGCAGCTTAACGCAGTCAGTCGTAATGTTCGAGGCGATTATCGCAATTGTGTCACGCCTCCAACTGTGTAGAATTATCGCAGTCCACGTAATCCAGAACTGGTTTCAATCCTGCGAGTTTGCTCTCTTTGTGTACACTAAAAGAAGGAAACTGTAATTTCAAGAACCCACTGAGGATGCCTTGAATTAAAAAGGCGAAACGCTTATGGGTAAAATAAATTTATACGTTTTCTTTTCTTGGTATCTTGAATAACAGCAAGAATTCGCCTTTACTGCAAAATGTTTTTATTTCATTTCTCCCATTACCGGATTCGATATGCCTAGCATATCATATTCAGATGGTGAACGATTTTTCATATTACAGATGGTTCGTAGTGAAATTTGTGCATCTATTATAATTACAAAAAAACAAAACAAGTGAACATGTGGCGAGTATGACTGACATAATAATATTGACTTAGGCCCAAATGTTGCTACTTACAATTTGTGTTATCCATAAATCCTTTGTCAGTCACAAATGGTAGCATGCACACATTAATTGTGCTGCTATACACTTCACACGTATTACACAGCATAACTGGTAGCATGCACGTATTTATTGTGCTGCTAAACACTTTATACATGTTGTACTATACAGTTTTCACGCGGTATACAAATGTAAACAAACCAAAGATCTTCGCCAAAGATGTTGCACAGGTAGATCACCCTTTGGTTGACACTCGCATTATTTGGTAATTACATATTTGATTGAGGATATGTCATGAGATTAAGTTATATATTTTTTTTTCTTTTCTTGGACCGGAAGAGGGCAACACAAAGAAAATTGTCAGAAGAATGAGATATGCATACCGTCGTAGAGGAGTGTTGTCTATGAGACCAATTAGAGTACAGTCGTTTATCATCATCATCATCATAATCGAGACTGATTATCCCTTTCGGTCCCCATAATAAAGTTCCTCCATGATACCCTATTCAATTCTAACATTGATCCCTCGTCTGTTGTTAAACCTGTTACTTGAAAATCGTTTTTGATCGAATCCAAGTACTTCCTCCTTGGTGTACCTCGACTCCTCGTACCCTATACTGGCGAACCCATGAGTCTTTTAAATAACCTTGCTTCTCCCATGCGTGTAACATGATCCCCACCATCTACTCTTAAGTCTGTTCGCTTTAACTGCTTCATATAACGTGTTCATTCCCAGTTTTTCCTTGATATCCTAATTAAGGACAACATCCTGCCACTGTTCCTATCCATTAGTTCAAAATCAAATGTTTGTTAAGCTTATGGGACTTAAGTGCGGGGTCATCAGTCCCTAAAATTACAAACTACTAATAAAGGACCTTATACTGAACACAGCACAAACATCCATGCCCGAGGAGAGATTCAAACCCGCGACGGGGAGCGGCCTCGCATATCGGAGTATAACGCCTCAATCCGCTCAGCCACTCCACCGCAGCTATCTATTAGTATCTGCAATCATCCTAGCTAATTTCATATCTGTAAACTTAACCTCAACCAGCTTTCACTCCCATACAACTAGAACGGTAATGATCATGATGACGATCGTGTGGAATTTATAGCGGTTAGACCCCAACTGGGGTCGTGTTTAGCCTGCCTGCTACAAGTCTTTTTAGCTGACGCCACTTCGGCGACTTGCGTGTCAATGATGATGAAATGATGATGACGACACAACACCCAGTCCTCGAGCGGAGAAAGCCTCCGACGCGAACGGGAATCGAACGCGTGCTCACTGAGTGGCAACCAAGCACACCTTGGAGACGGACAACAAGAACGGTGCACTGCTGACTTAGTCTTGGTACTGAATTCCTTCTTACAGAAGAGAGAAGATTATAGCTGAGCACTCTCTGCATTAGTGTTGGTACACCTTGATTCGAATTCTTTCACTATATTTCCATCCTGTGAGAAAATATATCCTAAGTACTTGAAACTGTCTACCTGTTCTAACTTTGTTCTTCCTATTTGGCACTGTTCTAACTTTGTTCTTCCTATTTGGCACTCAATCTGTTTCAATGTCTTTCCGAACGACATTGCTTTTGTTTCGGATATGCTGAGCTTCATACCATAACTCATACGCTTCGTCTCTGGCTATGAAATATTAGATTGCAATCTTTCAATAGAATCTGCCAACATAACTAAGTGGTCCACATATGCAAGAGTGCTAATTTTATTACCAACTATTTTAATCTCACTCGGCTAGTCTAGTGTTTTTAATATATGATCCATAAATAGCATGGACAACAGTGGTGACAGACACCAGCCTTGTCTTACCCCTGAAACTACCGTGAATCAGAATTCAATTTACCGACAACTGCTGCCTAATAATCTACGTAAAGACCTTTAATTGCCTGCAGTAGTTTTCCTCCTATTCCACAATCTTTTAGAACTAACAATAGCTTCCTTCTCCCGCCGGAGGTTCGAAGCCTCCCTCTGGCATGGGTGTGTGTTGTCCTTAGTGTAAGTTAGTTTAAGTCAGTTTAGGTAGTCTGTAAGCTTACGAACTGATGACCACAGTAGTTTGGTCCCATATATTCACAGAAAATTGATGTTTGATTTTTGGCGTTTCGGCTACTGTTACGTGAGGCCTTCTTTGGGTGTTCGTCTAACTGTTGAATGAGCGAAAGCTTGGTTCTTATATATTATATACTATTAGCTAAGTAAGTAATTGTTATATAATATAATATAATAGCCAACCCTTCGGTCATCCAATAGTCAAATACCCAGAAAAGGCCACTTGCAACAGTGGCCCAAAAGGCTAACAGTTTTCGAAACAGTGACAATGTGGTGGTCTCACATCTTACAGAATTTTATTTTTGTGACAACGGTCGCGGAAAGCTACGCTTACATATAAATAAAACCTTTTTTCCTACATTTTCCTTATTTAAAAGGAAAAAAAATAATATCAGGCCTAAAATTTTGTTAGTGTGCAAGTATGACAATGAAACAGTAAGTATAGAAAAAAAAATGAAACAATTCCACGTGTACGTTCCGCTAATCGAGGATAAAACTTGAACTATTTTTATGTTACACACCTACGACGAAATTAAATTAAAAAAAAAAAAAAACTGCGCTATGAAAACCTGTCATCTATATATATATATTTAAGTGAATGTTTGTCTGTATGTCCTCTACGTGTTCATAAATCATTTATTCGAGTGCAATGAAACTTTGGTGAACTGTTCACCGTACGCCCACGAAGGTTCCTGATCCAAAAACAAAAGAACACGACACATAGCTCAGGAGATATGACGTCAAAAATAATGAGAGGCCACCGCGTGAGAATACTCAGATTTATGCGTCAATTCTTTGAAAATGGGAGTAGTTAGGGACCTGCAACAAAGTTTGCATGCAATTTCGGACATTTATGAAGCGTTTTTAATTCCCCCCCCCCCCCCAACACACACACACAAAATGATGAAACGAAAAGAAGTCTACCGCTGACAACAGTTTTGCTGTAGATGCCGTACAACTGTCGCTTCAGGCATGCCTTGTGATGTTTTACTTGATTACTGCTGACTGTCTTCGCGACATATTTTGCATATACTATCGATATGTATCACTAGATGTGGAATCAAATTTATATCACTGTACGACACATACTTCAGAACATATCTATATTAATAATAATGAACTGCTGTATGTATGAAAGAGCATCATTTGAGAATGGCTTCACCGATTTCGCTGATCTTTTCTTTGTTCTGTTCGTAATTCTCAGGACAAGGTTTGTACAAAATAATTGTTTTTGAATATCTACCGGAAAATATGTGAATTTGAGAAAAACTGAAAGTACGCTTCCAGCTTGGATCATTTTCTAGGTTCTCCAACAATCAGCTTACTCATTCGCTACTCGCCTATCGACCAAATACGCTGTAACGGAGCGAACAAATACGGCAAGGAGGCTAGAATAAAGGGTGATGGCATTATGCACACAAGGTTAAAACAACCACACAGATTTAACACGAAACGTTGTTTCTTTAGAAGCCCTCCATATTATTCTTACCACCATGGTGTTATCGGTGGAGCCTTTCAAAGAGAGAATCGATGTAAATTCGTGGTATTTTTGAGTGTTACAAACAAATTGAGTTCAGATAGTGGTTTATTTTTTTTTTTTTTTTTTTTTTTTTTTTTTAGAACAATGCCTACATTGGTAATATCGGTCGACGTTCGCGCAAAGCAATGGCGATTTATAAAGAGCTAGACCCGTCGTTGTAAGTTTGTAGAATAAATGTTGAATCGCCATTTTTTCCCATGGGCAGTTGTACGAGGCGTGTTAAGAGAGTTGGAAAACCATAGGCACTGTTCGTTTTCTCTTCTGACGGAAAGACAAAAAATGTCGTTCATCAACAAGCCTTACGATGAACGCAACACAAAGACTTTCGAAACGTGGTGTTTCCATTCCACTTATTGCCGAGTGATCAAAAAGTCAGTATCAATTTGAAAACTTAATAAATCACGAATTAATGTAGATAGAGAGGTAAAAATTGGCACACATGCTTGGAATGCCATGAGGTTTTATTAGAACAAACAAACAAATAAACAACAAGTTCAAAACATGTCCGACAGATGACGCTACATCTGATCAGCAAAGCAATAATTAGCATAACAAATTAAGACAAAGCAAAGATGATGTTCTTTACAGGAAATGCTCAATATGTTCACCATCATTCCTCAACAATAGCTGTAGTCTAGGAATAATTTTGTGAACAGCACTGTAAAGAATGTCCGGAGTTATGGTGAGGTACTATCAGTTCCGATCGGAAGATTCACTTGAATGCCAGTCTTATTTAAACAACTGTGTTACAACACCGGTGTATACATTGTTACCGAAACATTCAACACCAGATTAATCGAGGGTAAAACCTATGACCTAGAAGGATTTTAGTAGTGAGAGCTTGTCATCTGCTGCGACTCTCATTAGTGTTTTTACTCCGTCATTTTTTTTTCGTTCTTATAAAACCCCATGTCATTCCAAGTATGTGTTTAAATTTTTACCTCGCTATCTACATTATTCCGTGGTTTATTAAGTTTTCAAATTTATACTGACATTTTGATCACCCGGTATTTCAATTAATTGTTGTGTTTCATATGGAATTTCTATCATTAAAGTATGATTAAGCTACAATAACTTTGTTTTCAATTCAAAAACTCTCAAGAAGATATAAACACGCTATAAAAAGCATTTGTATTCTGCTCGTTGCGGGAAAAACGTGCTAAGCCGTGCTGTAAAAATATACGATTTTGTTTTCCTTTTCCCAGTCATTTCTAACATAAAACGTGAAAGTTGTTTGTTGGGAATGAAATGGATTTAAAAAAGGGTAAATGATACAGACGCAGAGAGGAGGGGAGAGGAGATGGATATTGTGTGGGATAAGAGAGAGTGGTGTGAAGATAGGGGGAGGAGGAGATGGATGAAGAACGGGGGGAGGAGGCGATGGGGAATAGAGGAGGGTGGAAGGGATAGACATAGGGCTAGAAAGAGAGGAGACCAGGGTATATATCCCATACACATCAGCTACTGCGAAGCGTTGCTGGGTTTCCTAGTTTGTAATAAGAGCAAGTATTCAAATAAGGGCGGAATAATAAAAAGAAGTGATATGTCATTTTACGTTTATTGTTAGTATTATCATCTGCTGGTGAAAGCTGCGGACTGTGATACATGTAAATTTCCTTGTGTTCGTGAACAGAGGAATGAAAAATGAACGCTATAGCTGTGGAAGAATACTCAAAGCCATATTAATTCCGTCTGACAGCCTAGTAATAACTTACTCATAATACATGTTTCTCATACCGACGCACGAGAGGAGCAGATGTACTGTACGTGGAAGAATTCTGTTGATTAACCCACGCTACAGCACTTACCGTCTGAATATATAAGTACTGTTAACATACTTCGCAAAGAAATCCATACGTACACGTACGATTAGGATTGCGGTCCTTAAAAGGCACGTCCTCGCTTATCCCACCTCTAATGCCGACTGAGTAATGGGCCGATGTACAGTAAAAACCCGTATCACTATTACAGCCAGCAATTACAAAGTACATTTCAAGGCGGCAGTAATATTGGAATTAACTCTTCAGGGTTAATCACAGATCCAGCAGCCCCAGCGCCTCGAAGATTGCGTTTTACCGCCGAGAGTAAAAACAGACACTTGACGCCTGAAGGAAAGTAATTGCCTCATAAAATCTATTTACAATATTTTTAGCGCCAGTCTTTCGCACGGGACTTACAAACAGCTTGTTGATGCCAGTAGATGTTTCCCACGCCTGTATCGTACACAGAAGACGATACTAAGTAGAGGACATTTGAAAGCTTCTAAATAATTTTTACCCCGACTCTTTTATGGGACAGAGACACAAAAGTCAAGTTGATACCTCCCCAACATCGTGTCTGTCAGCTAAGTACAGCAACATAATGTGCGTGGACTCAAGTCGCTGAAAAGTCTCTTGGGTACGAGGTTCGTCTGATATGCAAAACACTGTTTCTGGTTACCCAAATATGTTTTGGCACCTCTGTGTCATCATCAGTGAGTTTATTAGATTACAGTTGCGTAGATGAACATATTTCAGTGCTAACATAGATATGAAAAATTAGGCATAATAACACATGTCTTACTTTGGATTGTTAACTTGGTTCTACATTGTAAAGTCATGTAGGACTATTTTTACAACATCCAATATTGGTAGCTTTGTTATCGACAACCAGCACATAGTACAACAGTTACAGAGCTAGATATTGCATACATGGAAGAATGGCCAAATATCCCTCAAGTGTTTGATACTGTCCATGCCATGCAAGGTGTGGAATTGTACTGCCCGTCAGAGGTGATCACACACCATGTTACAGGGCAACGAGAATGACTTATTCACTATTATGGTAGCCCTATGCTGCCTCGCTCTAAGTAAACGCCATATGAACTTCAAGTGAAAAGTTGAGTCAGCAAAATATCGTACTATATTACATACAAATGACAGTTGTAACCAATATCTGAATATGTATATTATGTATGATATCTCATCTGGTCCCATAATAGTTGTGAGCAATGTACCAATGACCGTTAAAAGTGTGTTAATTTCCGCCGTGCGGCCCAGTATACATATACGTACATACTCCGGAGTTCACCCAAAGGTGCTTGGCGGAAGGTATTCAGTACCACCGCTGGTTACTTTCCCATATAGAGCGAGGGAAAAACGAAAGCTTGTATCCATCCGTACGATCCCTGATTTCTCTGATCTTGTATTTGTGGGCATTACGCGAAATGTAGGTTGGCGGCAGTAGAATCGTTCTGTAGTCCGCCTTAAATTCCGTGCCTCTAAATTTATTCAATAGTTTCTCGAAAAGAACGTCGCCTTTATTGGAACGACTCCTATCTGAGTTCCCGAAGCATTTCAGTAACACTCGCGCATTGATCGAATCTGCCAGTTACTAACCTAGACGTCCGCCTCTGAACTGCTTCTATATCTTCTTTTAAACCGATCTGGTGGGGATCCCAAACACTTGAACAATACTAAAGACGGGATCGTACAAGCGTTTTATATGCGGTCCCCTTTAGGTACCAACCACACCATCCCAAAATTCTACCAATGAACCGAAGTCGATCATTCGTCTTCCCCACTACTGTCCTTACATGCTAGTTCCATTTCATATCGCTGTGCAGCGATACGCCTAGGTATTTAATTGACGAGACACTGTCAAACAGCACACTACTAATGCTGTAATCGAACATTACGGGATTTCTTCTCCTACTCATCTGCATCAACTTACGTTTTTCTACATTTAGCGCTAGTTGCCATTCCTCACACCACACAGAAATTTGGTCTAAGTTATCCTGCATTCTACTACAGTCATTCAATAACGACACCCTCTTGTACATCATAGCATCATCAGCAAACAGCTGCAGATTGCAACTCACACTGTATATATAGAAAATAAAAGCGGTTCTATGACACTTTCTGGGGAACCCCTGACGATACCCTAGTCTATGATGAACACTCGCCACCGAGGACAACGTACTGGGTTCTATTACTTGTCTTCGAGCCACTCACATATTTGGGTACCTATTCCATAAGCTCGTACCTTCGTTAGCAGTCCCTAGGCTTACAAACCACTGAAACCAACTTACACAAACATAAGGACAACGGACACACACTCATGGCCGAGTGAGGTGTCGAACCCCCGATGGGGAGCAACCGCGCTCCCCGCCGCAAGGCGCCCCAGAGTTCTTTGCCACTCCACCGCAGCTGTTACATTACATTAGTTGCTCATTACATAGATCCATGTTGAAACATACTCGTTGACGTGAAAAATTCCTGTTTGTAAAATGCCATTAAATCTTCTGTTTGGGTGTTGAGGTCCTTTGCAATTTCGTGTAGACAAGGCGTGGCTTTCCTGAGGGTACCTAATAGATTATCCATTTTACCAATAATTTTTCTGGTAATCTGTTAGAATGACAAACGAACTTAATTCGCCTTTCCTTGATATCAATTTCGAAGTTGGAAAACTTCACTAGAGTAAAAATTGGGTTACTGCCAATGCATTACACTTTTCTACCTTGAACATACGATACCACTGCTTTCTGTATCTGTCATTATCGATGTTTCATGACTTTTGTCACCTCAGTATGTATTTTTAATTGGAAGAGACAGCGTGTCGCTTACACACATAGGATTTGACAGCCTCTGCGTTGAAGGGTGCTATCGACAAGGGTTCGAAAATCTATTCCGTATTTCTTGATTTCCAGAAGGCTTTTGACACCGTACCTCACAAAGGTTTTTTAATCAATTTGCGTGGTAATGGCATATCGCCCCAAATTTGCGATTGGATAGGGGATTTCCTGTCAGAGAGGACACAGTTCGTAGTAATCGATGGTAAGGCATCGACTAAAACAGAGGTGATATCGGGCGTTCCACAGGGTAGTGTTATTGGTAATCTGCTGTTCCTCATTTACATAAGCTATTAAGGGGAAAATCTAAGTATCTCTCTTAGGTTGTTTGCAGATGAGCCATCATTTACCGTCGAGTAAAATCATCTGAAGATCAAAACCAACTACAGAACGATCTTAATAAGATATTAGTATGGTGTAAAAATTGGCAATTGACTCTAAATAATGAGAAGTGTGAAGTCGTCAACACGAGTTCGAAAAGAAATCCGTTAAACTTCGTTTACAAGATAAATCAATCAAAAGTGAAGGCCGCAAACTCCACAAAATACTAGGAATTACTATTACTTCAGACTTAAATTGGAAAGAACACGTAGATAATGTTGTGGGAAAGGCGAACCTGAGACTGCGTTTTATTGGCAGAACCCTTAATAGATGCAACAGAACTACAAAAGAAACTGCATGCACTACGCTTGTCCGTCCATTTTTGGAGTATTGCTGCCCAATGTGGGATCCTTATCAGTTGGGTTTGACGGAGGACATCGAAAGAGTCCAGAGAAGGGCAGCTCGTTTTGTTTTGTCACAATACAGGGGAGACAGCGTTACGGAAATGATACAGGATCTGGGATGGGAAACATTACAACAACGCCGCTTATCGCTGCGGCGTGGGCTACTTACGAAACTCCAGTCGCCAACATTCTCCTCCGAATGCGAAAATATATTGTTGACACCCACTTACATAGGTAGACATGACCATCAGAATAAAATACGAGAAACCAAAGCTCGAACGGAGAGATTCAGGTGTTCTATCTTCCCTCGCGATATTCGAGAATGGACTGGGAGATAAATAGTATAATGGTGGTTCGATGAACCCTCTGCCAGGCACTTAAATGTGATTTGCAGAGTATCCCATGTAGATGTAGAAGTTTTACTTTCAATCTCAAATACAACGCAGAAGGTAATCTACCGAGGAATGACTCCATCTTAAAGTGTAAAATGTTTCTCTTGTAATGGCGAAAACGTAATCGTCACAATGGGAGCAGGAATGTGCTTTGTTACGTATCGCGAATCATTCGTGCATTTAGAACAATTAAGAATGAAATGCAACCTACTGCAGATCGTTTAGCTTCCGTCTTCTGAGGACGGACGCAGATGTTTATGAATATTAATCACAGGGACAGTACTTCGCGTGAAGTTGTTTCGTACTTCGCAATCGTGCTTCCAGGCAAGCACGTTGTTCGGGTGAACTGTACCTACTCACAAAGCACCTGGAATTCGAAGCTGAAATTTCTCAATACATTTGCCAATGAGTGCGATCTCTGATGACGGAGTCTGAACCAGTTGGTTACAAAAAAGTTAGCAGCGCGTTCTGTGGCGGTATTTTCATATTTCCCTTTGGTTTTCCTAGTTATTTAGTTGGCGCCCAGGGCTGGGAGTTGGTGGAAGTCACTATGAATCTCGAGGACACGCGACGGCGGCTTTCACCTGTGACAAAGCATGCGTCGCGCACGTGAAGCAAGCGGACAACACGGGCCGGTGGCTCTCCTTCCGCGTTCTAGCTGCCGGTGCCCCAAACACCCACAACCCTCGCATGGTATCAGCTCTAGAAAAACGTATTGTAAGCCTGGGGTCTTTTTTGACCCCAAAGTGATTCAAGCGACTTTATGGAGATAAAATTTGAAATATGTCCATAAAAAGTAAACAGTTTATTTAGAAACATATGCGCAAAGATGATATTACAACTTCAAAATTTCTTCATTCCTTCATTTAAGTTACACATAATATTCCTGTTCGGATAAAAAGAAATGTTCAAATGTTTGCTAAGCTTAAGGGACTTAACTACGGGGTCATCAGTCCCTAAACTTACAAACTACTTATGAACTACCTACAACTAAGGACGGCACAAATATCCATGCCCAAGGGGGGATTCGAACCCCCGACCATAGTGGCCGTACAGACTGTGACTGAAGTGCCTCAGTCCCCTCGGCCACCGCGGCCGGCTGTTCGGATAATATATAAGTTGTAATTACTTACTACATTTGTTTCAAATATGAAAACATATTTTCTTTAGTTTGTTTGGTTCCAAAAATCATTTTAACACGAAATATTCATAACCCACAGACTATGTACTAATACTGTAATTTATTACTATTATGTGTAATATCATTTACATGGAATATTATTAGAAATACACTCCTACTCGCTATCAGTGTCAATCCAGTTCAATCTAGCGTTCATGAGTTGGGTACATAATTTTATTATCTTTTGTTTGATTATTGGTATGCATTACTATTACACTCTGCACGTGATTGGTGATAAAAAAGTCTGAAACAGTCTGCCCTTGTCTGTAATTGTGGTCTAAGGTGACGTGGAATAATGCGCAATTTCACGTGTTACATTCCTTGAAAGCTGCTTGCGCACATCAGGTGGTACTGTGTTATGTTATCTGTCCACTTCTAGACACAAAAGTAGATGCACTAGTTACCTGAATACCATTATCATCTTTTTGACAGTCACACACACACACACACACACACACACACACACACACACACACACACACACACACACTTCATCTCCAACCTGTACACCTTCCTCTATCATATCTCCATCAGATCACTATCATCCTCGTTTTCAAAAATTGATTCATTATCACTGTCACTCTTCTCTAAATCTGCCAAAACCTGTTCGAGAATGTAGCTCCTTGCAAAAAGTATATCACCATAAACTATAACATCATGTCTTCTTTGTGCAAAGCTCAATTCCAAACTGCGAATTTGTTGTAACAGTACACATAATTGTATTTTCTATTCATTGTTTATAACAATGTACAAATAAATGTCGGTTTATAAGGTACGTTGTTGCCAATATTTATTTTCATAACAAAACTTGTGTGTGACACTGAAAATCACTTATTGTATACGTGGGGTATTTTCTGACTCCACTGCAAAAAATTTCAAATTGTTGTACTGCAGAATGAGCTAGAACCATAAATATTTTACCCAGTTATAATAAAAAGTCCATGGATACCATATCTGAAGGATGAGTTGTCTACCCCACATTAAAACTGTTTATTTTTAGCTAAATGAGCCTTGTGGCATAAAAAGACCCCCAGGGCATCATGCGAGGGCTAAGTTGCTGGGCTATCTTGCACACGTGCACGGGGGAAAACTTCACAAGTTAAAAAAAAATTAATAAATAAATAAAATGAAAGAGCGAAGAACTTTTTGATTAATATTGTTCAAACATGATCCGCTGTGCGCGAAGAACCGATCTAACCGGGAAAAAATCAGGGCAGTTGATAGCGTCGTTCACTGTGCAACCAAATGCACGAGGTTCGTGTTTACCTACTTACAAGTTGAACTCTTGAATAAAAGAATGTCTTGGACTTTTATTGAAATGACGTCTTTCGCCCGGTTAGAGCATCTTCAGATGTCTGACAAAGAAGAAAAAATGATCCACAACTTACAATTTTTACATGGCAATATTACAAAAAAATTTATTCTGTTAGCTACAAAACAATGTTGAAATCAGTAATAAGGGATTGTAATAATGTAGGTACTGATGTTTTGCCTACTCTGTGATAGAGGGTGTTTAGGTCAAAATGCAGCCGTAGGATGTCTTACTGAGACAATAACAAGGTAATCCGTTGATCAGCGGTAACACTGGCCGTTAAACAAATCGACACACCCTCTATCACAGACTAGGTAAGACATCAGTACCTACATTATTACAATCCCTTATTACTGACTTAAACATTGTTTTGTAGCTAACAAAATTAAATGTTTTTTGTAATATTGCCATGTAAAAATTGTAAGCTATGGATCATTTTTTCTTCTTTGTCAGAAATCTGAAGATTCTCTAACCGGGCGAACGCGTCATTTCAATAAAAAAGTTTTGGCAACCAAGACATTCTTTTATTAAGAGTTCGACTTAACACGGTTGCTGTACCACACCACGCGGAAATGGAATGGGAAGAATTTTACTTACAAGTTTTTCCTTTTTTCACTTGTTCCGAATTTTAAAATATTCGCATCGAAAAATTTCTTTTCCGATGGTGGGTAGAACATGCCTCTACCATAGATTCAACATAATGAACCTAGTCATGATTATTTTAAGGTACCGTAATTTTAGAGCTAGGGAAATATTTTTAAGACTTTGGGTGTGACATTACTTTCGCTACGTCTTAGCCCTGAATTGGAGTACCCATAATATTACAGGTAACCCTCCGGTAGTTTTCAAAAGGGAAACGAACACTTGTAATACAAATTTCTGCCACTTGTAGACCACGTCACAAAACTTTTGGCATTCCAAAGTGGGTTTTTTTCTGCAACTCTGCATCGACTTTTACCATTCCCCTTATTACTCGGTCAACTTATCCGTTTGGCTGATGCAAATTGCAAGCTTCTGGCGCCAGAGATCTCAGAATTCTAGTGTGTAACAAGGCTATGTTTAACGTGACTATATCGATTCTTGAGAAAGAGCGTACCAGAAAATTATTGGAACCACTAAATGGAAGAGCTGGCCCACACATGGAACTCCCAGCATGATAACGTCTGAGATCTGCATCAATTCGACATCTAGGGTGCACTGTCATCGATCTTTCTCCATACAGTCTCGACATGGTCCCATTCAAATTTTATCTGTTTGCAAAACTAAAACATAGTACAGATTTTTTAAAATTTTAAAAGCTTTAAGAGTATTTTAAAAATAATTACAAGACATTACTCTTAGTATACTCTTATTCACCGTTATTTTCAAATGACAAATTGTTGTCGAAACTAGTCACGTAATAAAGTATGAAATAAAATATGCGATGTAGGCGTTCTTCTATGTGAAATCTATATAACATTTACAGATCGCTCTCCCTACATCAGTTGGGAAGGGAGTAAGACAGGGTTGTAGCCTTTCTCCGATGTTATTCAATTTGTACATCGAGCAGGCGGTGAAGGAAAGCAAGGAAAAATTTGGAATAGGTATTAAAGTACAGGGGGAAGAAATAAAAACATTGCGTTTTGCTGATGACATTGTAATTCTGTCAGAGACAGCAAAGGACCTGGAAGAGCAGTTGAATGGAATGGACAGTATGTTGAAGAGAGCATATAAAATGAAAATTAACAAGAGCAAAACAAAAGTAATGGAATGCGGTCTTAGAAAATCGGGCGATGCTGAAGGAATTAGATTAGGTAACGAAACAATGAAGGTGGTAGATGAGTTTTGTTACTTGGGTAGTAAAATAACATGTGATGGTCGCAGTACAGAGGATATAAAGTGCAGAATGGCAATGGGAAGAAAAGCATTTTTGAAAAAGAGAAATTTGCTAACATCGAATATTAATTTAAGTGTAAGGAAGTCTTTTCTGAAGGCATTTGTGTGGAGTGTTGCCTTGTACGGGAGTGAAACATGGACGATAAGCAGTGCGGACAGGAAGAGAATAGAGGCTTTTGAAATGTGGTGTTACAGAAGAATGCTGAAGATTAGGTGGGTAGATCGCATAACCAATGAAGAAGTACTGAACAGAATTGATGAGAAAAGGAATTTTTGGCATACCCTGGCTAAAAGAAGGGATCGCTTGGTAGGACACATTCTTAGACATCGGGGAATCGTAAATTTAGCATTAGAGGGAAGTGTGTGGGGGAAAAATCGCAGAGGGAGACCAAGAGACGCGTATAGTAAGCAGATTCAAGTGGATGTGGGTTGCCGTTCTTATGAGGAGATGAAAAGGCTTGCTCAGGATAGAGTAGGGTGGAGAGCTGCATCAAACCAGTCTCCGGACTGAAGACCATAACAACAAACTCGACTATGTCGAATGTTGAGCTTATTCGCTGTGTTTGAGTTGTACAATCTGGGGATGACTAGTGTATTATACAAGTAGCTGTAGGCAACCACGTGTTTCTGTGGCTAGTTACCGATTATATGGGAAAGAAAGAAAAGAGAAAGCACACATTTCTAATGTGTGTAATTTCAGAATGCTTTGTGAACGGGAATCGAATTACATCCTACACTCTTCTTATCTCTCTCTCTCTGCCCGTCTCTTCGTTCTCCTCTCTCTGTCCATATCCTCCTCCCTACCATCGCTGTGCTTCTCAAGATCTGATTTCCCACTCTGTCCATCTCCTTCTTCCCGCCATCTCCTCCCCCATCCGCTCCGTCTTGCGCTTCTTTCCATCCATCACTATCTCCTCCTTCTCCCTGTCCATCTTTTCATCACGGTTGCTCATCTCCACCTTCCCTCTCAACTATCTAGCCGAATGCTTTAAAATTAGGACACAACATTTTAACGGAATACGCGTGAGTTTTACGCAAAAAGTTATTTAATATACAGCACGCCATACACGCTTTATACAGTGTGTTACAAAAAGGTACGGCCAAACTTTCAGGAAACATTCCTCACACATAAAGAAAGAAAATATGTTATGTGGACATGTGTTCAAATGTTCAAATGTTTGTACAGCTTATGGGATTTAAATACGGGGTCATCAGTCCCTAAACTTACAAACTACTTATGAACTAGCTTATACTAAAGACGGAACAAACATCATGCCCAACGAGAGATTCGAAGCCCCGACCGCAGCGGCCGTGCAGACCGTGACTGGCACGCCGCAGACCGCTCAGCCACCGCGGCCGGCTTTCAAATGCCCCCATAAATAAAAGTCAAAAGGGTTGAGGTAAGGAGAGCGTGGAGGCCATGGAATTTGTCCGCCTCTACCAATCCATCGGTTACCGAATCTGTTGTTGAGAAGCGTACGAAAACGTCGACTGAAAAGTGCTGGAGCTCCATCGTACATGAACCACATGTTCTGTCGTACTTGTAAAGGCACATGTCCTAGCAGCACAGGTAGAGTATCCCGTATGAAATCATGATTACGTGCTCCAGTGAGCGTAGGTGGAAGAACATGAGGCCCAATCAAAACATCACCAAAAATTCCTGCCCAAACGTTCACAGAAAATCTGTGTTGATGACGTGATTGCACAATTGCATGCGGATTCTCATCAGCCCACACATGTTGATTCTGAAAATTTACAATTTGATCACGTTGGAATGAAGCCTCATCCTTCGCATGTCAACACAAGCACGGAAGTCAACATTATCTTCCTTCATTTGGGCCAACTGGCTGTGAATCGAGGAAGTACAGTACATACTAACGTAACAATTGGGTATTTTGACAATTGTTTGCACGAATTATTTCAATTTACTTTTAAAGAGAAATACTAGAATGAGCTATAACATGGAAATTAAGCGTTTCTGGACACATGTCCACATAAAATATTTTCTTTCTTTGTGTGTGAGAAATGTTTCCTGATAGTTTGGCCGTACCTTTTTGTAACACCCTGTATAAATTTTATAATGGGGAAATGTCACAAAAATGGTCAAGTGTTTGTTTTCAATATATTTTACAGGTTTCTTCCGGAATGTTAAATGAAGCGTTGGAGGTGACCAAATATTTCTTCTGCAGATTTATGACGAGTATGACGCGAGCACAGATGTCTCCAAGAGGATGAATCTGTGTTCGCAAGATTTATTGCAGGCGTTCCTGATTTAATGAACTCATGAGGCAGTGGGCCGTGCCCCAGGGGCTAGCCACTCGGCCAGTCAGCTACGCTATAGCAGTCTCCGCCCCCGAAACTTTGAACGGTTGTAGCTGGCAAACTAAACGTGATAAAAATGTCATTCAAAATTTTTTGTACACTGCTGGTGTCAAAAATTCCAGTGCCTGATAGAAAAAAAACATTGTTCCATTTAAAAAACTGTATGATTGCATAAAATACACGTTCTATCTAAAATTTACAATCTGTTTGGATAAATATACGAGTCCCTGACTACCAATCCATTCTGCGAAAACCGCACATCAATAGAACTTACCGTTTCCGCAATATTTGAAAATGTTCAAATGTTTGTAAATCTATCGGACCAAACTGCGTGGTCATCAGTCCGTAGCTTACAAACTACTTAAACCTAGGTAAACTAACCTAAGGACAAACACACACACACCCATGCCCCAGTGAGGACTCGAACCTCCACGGCGAGCAACCGCGCGCTCCGCAGCGAGACGCTTTAGACCGCTCGGCTACTCCACCGCGGCCGCAATATTTGCGGTGCAAGTGTTAGGTCATTCACCCTGTATAAGAAATAGATGTCAGAATTTCAAAGAAATCGGTCAAGAACTTCTGAACAAACGAACATTAAAATTTTTATTTTGGATATGTTGTTCTCGGTTGGTATGATCCGTTGCTATCTACTATATGGTCTGCACGTCCTTGCAGGCTTTTGTTTTATCATCAAATGTACCACTCATGTAATAAGGTGCTAACTGTAATGGACAGACACCATGTGTCAATAAAATTTACACCACAAATTTCATCCATTCGTGAAAGCTATAGTTTCTATCCTACAGCACAGATAAGTTCTCTTACTTACAAGAGTTGCTCAGCAAGGAATTACTTGTCATGTGTCCTTACCTGTAACAAGAAAAAAAACGCATTAGAACTTCGTGAATGATTTTGCATACATGTTCATAAAAATAAGTCACTCAGAGTGAAACATTGGCGAATTATTGTTGAGTAGGAATAATGTCAGCGTAACCTTCATCTTGCATAAAATATCTGGGGGCAATGAAACATAACACCCAACATCAGCAAATTTAGAAGCTATACGGAATCAAACATGAGTCAGTAGACTATCTGGATAAGGTATAGACTTAAATACAGCCATTTTTAACGCTGGAGGTAGTGTTCCTTGGTACAGATGCCTATATCATGAAGGAACATCTCCAATGATTGATTATAGGAAGCAGCCAAGCTATATCATATGCTTCTTTTGGTGTTTTCCGAACGTAAACACGGTTGTTTGTAGGAAGAAATGTAAACTATGTTTCATCGGACCGTAACATACTCCCAGTCATCAACTGTCCAGGTTTTATGATCGTGGCTTCACTTCCTTCGCAGTATGCGTCGGCTTCGGTTATTAAGAATTTAGCAATTGTAGCCCTTCCATGAATTAACAGCTGTACTGTTTTTATCGAAACAGTATTACTCCAGCGAGTGCTGAATTTTCCAATCACTTTTACCTGGCCGCAATAGTTCTTAGTGCTCGTCGATCGTTGTCAGTTAACTTCGGGTTTCATACACTATTCCTCTTCGCCAATGATGTTTTACCGTGTTTTGTGTACGCTGTCATTACCAAGGATACTGACAGTAGTGGAACGTTACATAGTGCAGCCGTTTTCGTCACAGATGCTTCACTAATTGCGCACCACCATCGAGCTAGCCTCTTTAACGCATTTACCCGATCATTTGTGTTGACGGTCGCAGAACAGAACGTACTGCAAGGTAACGCCTAAGAGTTTGTTCGTCATTTGTGCACCGTGTTCGTATCAGTGTAACACGTATGCAGTAGTGCCAATTTGCAATAAGATGTAGTATACTGCATGGTGTTCATATTATTTTGTCCACCCCCGTATGTCGAAAACTAAGTTGGCTGTGTATTGCTTGTACGAAATAAAAAGTACACGTTTCACTGCAGGCGTCGTAACTTTAATTTCTGAAAACTCGTACATCTCTCGGGAGCAGCTATATGTCTGGTGTTTTTTGTAACTCGACTTCTTTATATTGATTTTGGTTTGATGGCAATTCGTCGTGGATGAAAAGGCTCTAAATTTTACTTGGCTTGCCTGTATGAAGTGTAGCTTGGTATGCCTGATAATATTGCGTAATAAAATACTATCTCTTATTTAACTTGATGCACTGCATCGTGCTTATCTTTTTCTGAGCCTATTTGTTAATTTAAGAGTTTTGTAATGATTGAACATGAAGCTTCTTTTTCTCAGGGGCTTCTAATTTGATAAGATGATATTTGAAATATTTTTTTAAAGTCCCGGTAGTTCATTTACGTCGAGGCCAGTTATAAAAGAAATAGTTTATGCCTGATTCTATCATGGGATTGACATTACAGATTAGATTTTAGGTAAATTTCCTTTCACTAAGTAGCTGATAAATTATTCTTCCACATACATTTAGCGATCTATTGAAACTCAAAGATATTATCTATGCAATGAAGGGCTCTAATTAGTGAATGATTAAAAAAATTAAATCTCACTCCTCTCTATATTCTTCAAAATTACACCGTTTATAATAAATGCACTCAGAGAAAGCTAAATTTACAGAGAGCTAAACTCACAGAGAGAGCAACGCAACTGCGGGTATTTTTTATACTAATATTCTGACAAAAGATTACCGCAATTTAAGATGTTTTCACTATCTTATGCTATGGCCCTTATTACTGTGATTTACATAAATGGTAACTGACTTGTTTAAATTTTAGAAAAATACGTAATTTCTGCCTCGTAAAAATAATGAAACATTTAAAAAATGACGGAAAATGGCGATCCTAATGCTACGACCGCGATGTAGTGTTACAAGTTATTATTGAATACGGGAGGAGATTGACAAGGATGATAATAAGTTTATCATACAATCGAAAGGGTGCCTTAGATTTGAGGGAAATTTAAAGGTGATTTTGTTGCAACCCACTCTCATTACGTGTCCTAGTTCCTGCCTTGCCTACATGTCTCTGTTCTGCACCCTCGTCTCTTCTCCCCTGTCCGCCTGTTTAGCCACATCCCGACCAACAACAGGTGCAAACAGTAGCCTATTCGACGCAAAATCGCCAACGTGTCACGACCGAAGGACGGCACTGCTGGAGAGGTTAACCCAGTTCCTTCCGTTACCTGCTGCAAGAAGAGTGCCGTAATGGCAGTGTGGAGATGATTTGCCTACTGCGAAGACGAGCGACCTTGGACACAGCGAGCCGCAGATAAACGAGAAGCAATTACAGGAGACTCCCGCAGTCTTGTAAGAACCAGTAGCCTTGGTAGGAGCAACCGCTGCTTGGCGTGCGTTTTCGTGTACTGCTAAGTTACGGCAGTAACTAGCCCCTTCTGGCGCGGCGCCACGATCAGAAAAGGTGTACTATCTACGATAAAAATAAAAATGAACATTTTCTTTTATTCTCGAACCATGGTTTTTAAATATTCACTCCACGTTGCATTCTAATACATGATATTCTATTTCGTTAATATGTAACATATAACTTATATATGTATGTAACATTTTGAGATGCTTATAACAACGTTTCCCTATCTTTAAATTTATTTAAATTGATATATGACATATATAAAAATATGTTAAAATAACATGCGCATAATCCAATTCCACGCTGTCTAAAAATTTCAAAGCCTTCGGTCAAGAACTTTTGAAGATTTGCGTTTAGGAACATCTACATATTTTATATAAGTACAAATGTAAAGTTTGTTTCTTAAAAATCTCAAATTTAAGGTAGTTCTCCACGGATTGAATTCAAATTTTCATAAAATGTTAAATTCGCATGTCTTCAGAAGCCACTAGAACGCCGTATGTAGTTTTGTTATATATATGGTATATGTATAACGTTATAAAAATGTAAATGTTCGTTTGCGCAGAACTGTGAATCTTCGGAAGTTCTTGACAGATCGCTTTGAAACTTTGACAAAACTTCGCAGTGAAATTACAGCAAGGGTTTTATATATAGTTTATATGTCATATATTAAAGAAATACATATCTATAACCCTTTCTGTATTTTCACAGAGAAGTTTTGTCAAAGTTTCAAAGCGATCTGTCAACAACTTCCGGAGATTCACAGTTTTGCACAAACGAACATTTACATTTTTATATCGTTATACATACACTGAAAGAGCCAAGATGACAAATTAAGAAAACTCGAAGGTGTGCAGTTAGTGGGAGGATATTTCACGAAAACTGCTGCACTGTTTAACATTTCATTTTATTAGGTACAGTATCCGTGATAATGACAGCGTGCACGAAACGAGGTAGAACACTGACCAAGAACAATATTGGACGAACACCGAAACTCAACGTTAACTGACAACGACGACGAGCATTAAGAACGATTGTGGACAGGAAACTTAAAACTATAATGGCAAATGGGACGGCAGAACTCAACACTCACTTGAGTTTTGTTTCGATAAAAACAGTATGTATGGAGCTTAAAAAGGGCTGCGGTTGTTAAATTCTTAAAAACGGAAACCGATGCAAAGCTGCGCAGGATCATAAAACCTGGACACTCGATGACTAGAAGTATGTGGTATGGACCCATGAAACATCTTTTACATAGCTTCCTTCAAACAAACGGAGTTTAAGTATCGAAATCCCCAATGGAAATTTACGAAACCGCATTCAGTTTTCAAATATCAAGTACGGGGCAGGTTCCGTCATGATTTCGGCATTTTTATCTTGGTATTAAACTGTTCTATCTTTATGCGCACAGATCTGATAACTGAATGAATTTCTCACCATCCTCTACACCCTTGGCTAACGTACTGTTGACATCTGTGCGGCTTTTTACAGCATAATAAAATAATCAAACATCTCTCATTAACAGTAAAATCGCACTAAAGTTTCCGCTCCTGTTGTCACAATGTAAAAATATCCCAACTACATGTTTCGGGCCTACATTAGCCCATTCTCAAGTTCTAAAAAGGAGAAAGTCAAGGAAAACGTAAATCAAAACGAAAACACTAAAACCTTAAATACGTTCCATGTCAATATAACAATGTATCTTCATCCTAGACTGGCTTACCTTGAATTCTAAAACATATCTGCCCTAAGGCAACGTCAAGCGTAAAATATTTGCGGAATATGCGCAATATCAACAGATAAACATTCCTCACAGTATAACATGTTGCTATTTGGAGGCACAGTTGTGGACTGCTAACTATCTGCTCTGCTATATCAGAGATAGTCTAAACGCTACCCACTACCAAAGATAAACATACCATATTGCTACTATCGAAAGTAAACCCGTCTAAAAACACAATTTAAAATGTATCCAAAAACCTTCTAACAGTAAATCAGCCAACCCCAACCCAAAGGAACCAAATGCGAGGGGAAGTTTCACTGTTTATCGAGAAGGACATTAGTAAAATGAGACTAGAAGTGTCCTTTAGACAATTCTAATGTACGCCCGAAACATGTCGTTCGGACATTTTTACATTATGACAGCTGGAGTGGAAACTTCAGTGCGATAATTCATACAGATGTGAGATGGCATTCAAACAAACGAACAGTAAAATCGCCGTGTATTCAACATAATTGACCGTTTTGGGGCGTTTTAGAACAGAGAGTGAGAACCAAATTAGCCCTCCAACATCGTTGAACTGACATGTGTTGGCGCAAGAATGGATAACGTTTCGTTGAAAACCATAAATACACTTTACGAATATGTTTCTTAGAATTACAGCTGATCTCAAAACCAGTGGTGGGGCAACTTTTCACTAATAAATAGATATTATATATTAAATCTAAATTAGCAAACCTTATTCGCGAAACACTCACAGACACCGAATCAAAAGTAAAGCTTCAGAGTGAAATTTCCGAGGCATTGAACATCAAAACAGGTGTAAGGCAAGGTGACTGCCTGTCTCCACTCCTCTTCAACTGCGCACTAGAGAAAATAGCAAGAGAATGGAAACAAAAACTAAAAGATCATAAGCTGTCACCAATCAGACTGGGGAGTAAACACAGAGGTATTGAAATTCACTGTCTAGCATTTGCGGATGATTTTGCCATTCTTTCTGAAAACCTAACAAATGCAGCAATCCAAATCAATCTCTTAGAGGAAATAGCCAACAAAGCAGGTTTAAGAATTTCTGTAGAGAAAACAAAATTTATGACAAATATAATAAAATGTTCCAGAAATCCTACTAACAGATATTGGGGCGATAAAGAGGGTAAATAAATTTAAATATTTGGGAGAAATGATTCAGGAAAATGGCTTAGAAAAATTTACTGTAGAAGAAAGAGTACATAAAATGGAGAGAGCATATGGTATAACCAGGAACATTTACAACAAAAGGTCTCTGTCTAAAAATACAGCACTACAACAAAGTAGTAACGCCAGAATGTCTTTATGCAAGTGAATGTTTAGTACTGAATTACAAATTACATAAACTTGAAGTCCTAGAAAGAAAAATCATTCGAGAAATACTTTGTCTACTAAGAAATACAGAGGTATGGAAACTAAGAAGTAATGGAGAAGTTTATCGCAACATAGAAAACATAACCGAAATACTACGGAAGAGGCGACTGCTATTTTTTGGACATTTATACCTAATTAATAGCAACAGGTTAACCAAACAAATTTTTAAATATCTCTGGGACAAGAAGTCAACAATAGCATGGATTCAAGAAGTTAGGAAAGTTTTGGAAAGAAACAATATAAGTGAAAAATATGCAACAGAAAAAGAAACTTTTAAGAAGAAAGTGTTAAACATGGAAGGATTCCAATTCAGGAGGGAGAAGAAGACAGGAGTAAAGTGGTCTGAGGAGAGGAAAAGGATGCATTGAGAAAAGATGAAAGAATACTGGAGGAAAAAGAAAGAAGAACAAAAGAGGAAATATTGAAATTGGTGCGTGGTCCTTAGATGGCCGAAACGAAGAAAGAAAGAAGAAATATTGTGTATGTATGAGTTGTGGGTATTATTTTGTTCACCCCGACCCCTCTACGTCGTTTAGTGAAACCATGAAGTCAGTTGTGATGTTCGTCGTTGATTCAAGCAGTGAAATGGAAGCTTTGACTGCGAGACATTTGTGGGGAGGGTTATCGTTCGGTCAAGGATCGGCAGCAGCAGACGACGGCAATCTCGACGTACAAGCAGCGGCTGGGTGATGAGATGCGTAAAAGCCGCAGGCAGGCCTGTAATCACCAAGGCAGGAACGCTACACGCGCCGCGCCTTGCGGCCAACAATGCGTGGAGGAGGTGATGCGTTGCCTTGAAACGGACACCAGTGCGTGACTGCTGCTTAAGGGAAGAGCTGCTGGCGCTGTGCGCTGCTCTGTTGAAATGTCGGAGAGGGACGTGGCTGGCAGGTGAGAGGGGAACAGCAGGTTGCTGCTAAGGAGCTTGGTAAGGTGCTGAGATTAGCCTGCTTAGCCATAACAGGCGGAATTAGCAGCACATCAACTGCTGGGATGGAAACCGACTTGGATATGCCCCCATTACACCTTTGGGGCCGGCCGCGGTGGCCGCGGGGACTGAGGCGCTCCAGTCACGTTCTGCACGGCCACTACGGTCGGGGGTTCGAATCCCCCCTCGGGCATGGATATTTGTGCCGTCCTAGTTCGTAAGTAGTTCATAAGTAGTTTGTAAGTTTAGGGACTGATGACCCCGTAGTTAAGTCCCATAAGCTTAACAAACATTTGAACATTTGAACAGCTTTGGGTCAAGATGGAGGCAGCGGCTGGTGCATACAGACTCAAAACTGGCAAAAGCTGGAACTCTTTGGGATATCCAGAATCACACACTAAAATAGTGAGTGAGGTAAATATAGGAAAGGTTGGGGAAATACCAGCCGACTATATTATAACCCCATACTGCTTCAAGAAGCCTTTCAATATAACAATTGGGAGTAGGGAGCAGTGGGAGAAAATAGTTCGACACCGTACGGGGGATATTGTCTGGTTCACGACGGGTCAAAATCAGACCAAGGCGTTGGGGCCGGGGTATACGGGGTGCAGCCAAGACTGGAGGGCGTCATCTCTCTAGGGAAACTGGCCTCAGTATTCCAGGCCGAAATCACTGCCATCAGGGCGTGTGTGGAGGATAATTTGCATAGGTGCTACAAAGACCGTAGCATCTATATCTATTCAGACAGCCAGGCAGCCCTGAGATCACTGGCAGCTCCTGCAACAAGGTCTAAAATTGTTGCAGAATGTCACAGGGTTCTGGTGGAGCTAGGGGAAAGCAATAGAGTAAACCTATTGCGGGTCCGTGGCCACTCGGGGATCAGTGGCAACGAACATGCCGACAGATTAGACAGGATGGGGGCAGAGACTCCATTTATTGGACCGGAATCTTTCCTGACAATCACCAAGGCAATGATCAAATCGGAGCTACGTAACTGGCTCAGAAGACAGCACGTAGAATATTGGACCAAAGTCCATCAACAAAAACATGGCAAGGTAATGATGCCAAAGCCATGTTTTAAAAGAAGCTCTGCAATCCTGGGCCTGAACAGGAGAGAGATTACACTCATGGTTGGATTGCTGACAGGCCATGGGAATTTCAAAAAACACCTACATACACTGGGAATAACAGAAGAGGACCCTAAATGTAGGATCTGTGATGACGGTGATGAAACTGCATCACATCTAATCTTCGAATGCATTGCATTGGAGAGTAAAAGGCACAGAACATTTGGGACAACCAGATCCGAAGAAATTGTGTCTAATAAAGAATTGGTAAAGGGACTCCTTGCACTATTTAAGGGCAATGGTTGGCTTTACTAGATATACAGGGAGCGAAATCGCACAATAACCGTCAGGTGGCTGCGGAGTATGGTTGTAGATGAAGAAGACTGTTTTGGCTTCCCTGAGAAAATCAAATCAAATCAAATCAATGGTATCAACAGAATTTGATGGGTCGTAGGTAAGTTGTGAGGGAATTCCTCCAGACAATCAAGCTAAAAGGATTTGTTCCAATGGGCCTTGATTTGTAAGAAAATTGAAATCAAATTCGCAGCAAATTACCACGGGACTGATGACCTAGCTGTTTAGTCCCCTTAAAACAACCAACAAATTACCACGCGTAACGTGTCTACTTATACATGGCGATTACCGCTCAGCGAGACAGCGTGGTGTAATCGGCAACATGCGAGGCTGCCATGCAGTCGACCTGGGTTCAAGTCCGACTTGGGTCAATTGATATTCACAACTGTCCGATAGTTGTGCATAATTATATATTTTTATAACCATTCTTATGTAAACAAATGTTCAAATGTTTGTAGAACTTATGGGACTTAACTACGGGGTCATCAGTCCCTAAGCTTACAAACTACATATGAACTAGCTAATCCTAAGGACGGCACAAATATCCATGCCCGGGGGGGGGGGGATTCGAACCCCCGACCGTAGTGGTCGTGCAGACCGTGACTGGAGCGCCTCAGTCCCCTCAGCCTCCGCGGCCGGCCTTATGTAAATGTTTGCAGTAAATGGTCAGGATAAAAACATGTAACATTCGCTCAATATGTTATGTAGTGCGCCACGATTATTCATTTTGTTTTCTCGAAGCACACTTTTAAGGCGATTGAAGCATATTTCGAAATCAGTAAACAGACTTTTGTTAATACCTATAATATTTGGGCAACAATTAATAACTATGTTTACAGTTCCTGACCGTGCTGTTTTTATCTCCTCCTATGACGTGTGTACCCACGTGAAGCGTCCCAGTGGTCTATTATGCTACGGCCAGTGGGTTAGTCATTCGTAGTGTGTCGTTCATGCGTGCGGCAAGAAGAGAAATGAAGAAAAGTAAAAAATAAATGACCTGAAAGGGAAGATTTTTTAAATATTTTTTATTTTCTTGGTTATTTTTTTAATCGTTTGACTTTTCATTATTTTTGTTTTTCTTTCTTTATATCTTTTTCTTTGCTTAATTTTTTTAATTTTTTTTTTGAAATATAAAAATTAGCAATTACAATTTTTAACAATTGTTCTGCCGCTAGGTATCGAATCTGGGTCTCGTGCATGGGAGCCTAGAACCTTGCCGATTCCATCATGCTGTCTCGTTGAGAGATAACCGCCATGTATAAGTAGACACGTTACGCGTGGTAATTTGCTGCGAATTTGATCTCCATTTTCTTTGAAATCAAAGCCCATTGGAATAAATCCTTTTAGGTTGATGGTCTGGAGGAATTCCCTCACAACATACCTGCGACCCATCAAAATCCGTTGGTAACATACTTAGTGTTCCTCTTGTTAGTGATAATAGACGCACTCCAATGAAGGGTTAAAATTTACTGTGGGGTGCGCGGCAGTACGTGGATAGCGTAGATGCTGTCAGTGCATCACCACAGGGATTACCGAACATCAAAATTATTTGTTTACGTGTACTGGGCTGAAGTTTGGCGTGTTGATGTAGACACGCGATTAGGCTGAGCAGACGTTCGGATTAATCCGGACATGCCTTCCTTTTTGGTTCTTAGTCCGCTTGCAATCGAAATATCCCGGCCTAAACGATGTATATCGAACTTGCAACTCTACATCGATTACGCGGACATTGTTGCGCGAGATGACAAAACATGAATGTTTACATACTAATTATTTTGACGGTTGGCAATGTAAATCTGCCAACGCAGAATCGTGACACTTTCATAGGAATTTTTGTAGAAATTTGTTGAATGTTTCTGATGATATACTTTGTAATGTAATGTGGCATACGCGTTAGGTAGACATACTGTATATATTTCTGAGATGAGGAGAGGACAAAAGTTTAACATCGCATAATAAATCGATGCATAATATCTTTAGAAAAGTACTTAGAGAACGAGTCACTAAATGAGTGTGACAGTTTTACTTTTCCTTTGCGTAGCTCTGACAATTAAATCTTTTAATCATGATAAAAAGAAAAAACTTAACAGTCACTCAAGACAATAGAAACCAATAAAATACGTTCCCATGATTACGAACAAAACATACTTCATAAATCACGCGTGAAATAGCCGCATAATCGATTTAGAGTTGCGCGTTCGATATATATCATTACAGGCCGTGTTACTTAGCTTGCAAGCATTCTTGGAAATTACTCGAATTTTACGTCGTTCTCCTTTTTTACAAATTTGAGCGTAATAATATTTGCAATTAGTCTCGTTCTATTGCTTTTTGCTTAAATACTTTACACGTAAGCACTTCCATTTTGATAAACACGCACGATGGCAGTGTTTCAGGTGGCAGCAGGATCGTCAACATTATCATGGACCGACCATAAGCGAGTGCAGATATCCATTACTTAAAATTTACATTTCGTATATTATTAATTCCGGATTCACGTTGTCTTGCCCTGGCAGTTGTCGTTATAGGTTTCATGTCATGCACACGTGACTTGTGAGTGTAAACTGCTGTTCATTGTACCCGACTGAGTTTCATAAAATATCTGGCAATGCCTAAACACAAGCATATATTTTCAGATGTTCTTTCTTGCAAAATATTTTTTGTGAATACTTCACACAAGGTTCAATAATTGTTAAGGAATGCATGTTTTGTGCATTAATAATAAACTCATTTATTAAAAATGAATTTACGTTTACTACGTCTCCTTTTTACTTACATTATCCTCCTTTTTGAAGCTGTTTGTCGTCTTTTTTATACGACTGCATCTGGTCACCCTACACACGATGCATGACGGAAGGTAAAGGCAAGGTTAAATTTTACTTAACGGCTCGGCGGTCTCGAGTGATAATGTTGGCAACGAATACTGAATCTTTGGAATCGTGTGACATTCGAATAGCCAATCACGTGGTAGTATGCGGTATCCAATGATATTCGTTAGACTTTTCCGCGGAAAGTAAGAACGCAATTCGTTGTTTTTTTTGTGTAAACTTGCACTTTTTCATGCCAATATCTTGTTACTAATGCGAAAGTTTTTTCATGAAATATGCACTGAGGACGGCAATTACTTTCACTTAACGGACTTGGGTAGCCTATATACAAGAACCTGTCAACATACAGCAGCAACACCATTATTAATTTACTCAAGGTCTGCAGGAAACAGTATGCTTAAATGTTGTCAAGGATTATCTAGAGTCTTGTTGATTTGAGTGTTATTTGTCAAAGACGTTTGTGTCCTTTTTCATTGTCATCACAGTTATGAGGAAATTATTTTAAATGGTTTGTGCAAAAGACAGACTATTCTCATAATCATGTGTGGTTAGGATTTGTAAGGCTCTTCCCTCTCGGCTGTTACATATATATACAATTTAACGTGTCAGACTCGAGAACATTCTGCGCGTTTTCTTACGGACACAGCGTCAGTGCTTGTGGTATGTGATTTCATTTTTATGACATTAACCCAGATTTCAATTAAAATTATTGATATATCGTACCAATAATTGTAAATATGCCCACAACGGTTAATGACAATTTCATCGCGGACGCATTCAAACGCTCGATTCCTTGTGTGAATACAGTATAGGCTGCGAGCAAGAGGATTCAGTGGGAAGGGGGATAGAAGTTGAGAATTTGGGTTGGAAGGGAAGCGTCCCAGATAGCCTAATTGTTTAAGAAGAGCGCTGCTCCGAAGCGGAAAATCTGGGTGCGAATGCCGGTCCAGCACAAACTTTCAACTTTGTCGTTGAATTTATTTCAACCCCCCGGTCGAAATATTTCAATATTTCGATTTCGTTCAATAAATATGTTTACGAGAGATTTTTCCGCTTTTATGCAAAAATGTTAAAAGCACACTTATTGCGACAAAGGCAGGTAATTTGGAAGGACCGTTGTATATCATCGCTTCGGGCGGCCTACTATCGATATGTATAGAAGACGCGAGTATCGCAGTGTCGTATATCGAACACTCGAACGTCGCTGTGTCGTAAGAAACAAATGTTGACGGACAAATGAAAACAGATATTCATTTCGACATATATAAACAAATTAAATAATTACTGCTGTTGGGTACATACAAGAGCCTGTCAACCATAGAGCAAGTATAGCATGTTTATTTATTTTTTGATCTGTACGAAACAGTGATCAAGTGATTCAAAATCTTCCTTTTACGAGGGCAATTACTTTTACTGAGCGGACAAGGGTATATACAATAACTTGTCAACCATAGAGCAGGTATAGCATGTTTTATTTATTTTATGATCTGTATGAAATCTTCGGTTCATAAAGGTATTATCGATGTCTACGCTATTTCACTTAAAAAACTGATCTGTGGCGTAGCCTTAAGAAGGTTAGCTTTAGGTTAAACAATTTTTTAAAACTCTTTTTAGTACGTCAATCTCCGGTTAAGAAAGGTATTATCGTGGTATAGGCTAAATAATTATCTCCTATATCATAAAGGCAACTGATTTCGCTTACGCTTGCGTGTAAACAAACTACGATAGCATTCTGATGTTCGCATGTTCGATACAAATCACACTACGCAACTAACGATAGTCCGTCATTATCGATAGCAGGCCGTCAGAAAGGGATATACAACGGTCCTTCCAAATTACCCAAAGGCAAATACACTTCAATTTAAGCTTAAAGAATGTAGTAAATCTTACCCACCAATCAGTTTATGTACCTCGTGGTGGAAGTGGCATTAAGGACGAAAGTAATCAAAAGAATACTATTTATTCCCAAGACCAAATATTTATTACCGCATACAATCAGAATGGCTGCAGGGAACTGCTTCGCGATTGGCGAGCTGCCTTCTCGGTATTCAGCATCCGTTGCCAACATTAACTCCCTGGACCGCCGAGCCGGTAAGTAAAATTTTACCGAGGGCAGCCAGTCAAGAGTGGCGTTCAGGTAGCCAATAAGAAATGGCTCATGTTTTTATCAATACCGTATTGTAAATTCGTGATATTATCCAAGAAAAATTGTTTTGTATCCCATCCTCGTCACCACTTGTGTCCCAGCCTCGTCGCCGCTTTAGTGTCTCGTTTCCGTCGTAGGTGTCGGTGGCCGAGTGGAATGAGACCGACACAGGAATAAAGATAGCACGCTGGTGCAGGTACGGAGGGGAGCAGCCAGAAACTAGAAACACTAGAGTAAATTAGAACGAGATATATATATCGCACAGAATTTATACAATACTTAACTTTTACATAGCTCAGTACTGCAGAAGGCTGATACATAGTTGAGGCCTGCCTAGTGCCTATCCGATAGCCAAGTCTTCACTGGTGCCTATCTGATTACGAAGGTCCTAACTGGTTGCTATCTCAGTCCCAAGTGAACGATGTCGTTCAGTGGTGGCCACGAGCGGAGTTGCAGCAGAGGGCGCTCGTGGCTGTCGTCGTAAGAACGCCGCGCCGTGCGTGCATGGCGGCGCGCGGCGAAAGTAGGTGGCGCGCACTTTGTACTTGTGCGACACCACAAATTGTTCATTCCACTTTCGTCGCCGTATAATCGAAGTAAAAGAAGTAAAAGAAAACTACATCAAGAACTAGTGATTACATGGGTGTAACAGTATGTTTTAATTATGTACTTATGACTGAAAAGCCTCTTAATTGACGACGAATAGAAGTTGTTATTGAATAAATGCCACCGATTTGAATTACGTAAAACAAATTGCTATACCCTTGAAGTGACTAGTTCTCGATGTACTGTTACTCGAATCACGGTCTGGTAGTAGTTTGTACTCTCACAGGAGTTTATAAACTTATCGTGTGAAGAAATCACTAGAGAATAAATTAAAATACATCAAGAACCAGTCACTGGAGGGTTGTCTGAACTTATATTACGAAAAACAAACTGTTACACCCATGTAGTGACTGATATCGCGATCTGATAGCAATTTCATCTAGCTAATACAAAAACTTCAGTAATTTACTAGAACGCAAGGAAATCGAAGCCGGAGCGTTATATATCGCTGTCACTGCTCGAGCGATATTTATTGAATCGGTAGACGAACGCGCGATTGACAAATGATGTTGGGGATCTGACATTTCGTTGTTCGAAATGTGTGGAATTTTGTTGGAAATTCGGACTGCTGCCTAACGGTGAACTTAAAAAATGTTCAAATGTTTGTTAAGCTTAAGGGACTTAACTGCGGGGTCATCTGTCCCTAAAATTATAAACCTTATATTAATGACGACACAAACATCCATGCCCTAGGCAGGGATTCGAACCCCCGACCGTAGTGGCAGACTGTGACTGGCGGGCCGCAGTCCGCTCGTCCACTGCGGCCGGCTGAACCAAAGAAATGTACAGATTGGAACTACGATGTAAAAAGTGATATGTAGCTTCACTCTGAGAGTGAGGTATAGGTTAACAGAGAGGTTTATTTGGACTGTGTCATCGATGGGACATTCTGTTGTTGTAATCTATAATTTACGAAGATAACCACAGATTATTTACTACCTACATTACGTAAGTATTAAGATATCCTACGTCATTTGTCAACCGCGCGTCCGTCAATCTTTTCGATACATGTCGCTCGAACTGTGAGAGCGATATATATCGTTCCGGTTTCGATTCCCGGGCGTTCTAGGAAATTACCGACGTTTATCCTACCTCTGATAAATACCGGTACATATTACAAAAAAATCTAAATTCCGGTGTTGAAGGAAAAATTAAATTAACTGCTCCAAGTAGACAAAAGAAGCATTGTCAGAAACGTCGCACATAAATTTCGAAACAAATCTTAACATTCACGCCAATTTCACATATGGCCTGAAAGACGCAATTGCATTGGTTGCCACAACGCCACTGCTGATTGGATTCCTTCACCTTCCTTCATTCATGACGCCGCTGAAAACTAGCTCCTTTCACGTAAACTACATTTTAACGGCCGTCGGTTTGATCAATGTCGTAATAGGTAGACCACAGATTTGTCATGACGAACTTTCGAAAATCTCCGACAGAAAACAATGTAGTACCATTTCAAACATGCCACAGATAATAGTGTGCCTGAAATGTAATCACTGTGATGTAGTCGTAATGTAGTAGGAAAATACTTAAGTTATAAGAAAAATAAACGTGGACATGTCGTACATTTTGAAAACAAGAACTATTTACAAAAGTAATAAGAAAACCAATAAATTAAAATAACAGGAAAAACGCCGTAAGTAAAAGTCTTGGGTTGACCATAAAGTAAATAATTAATGCTGTTCTTGCTCCTTGGTGACAGGGTCTAGAAGTACGCCTGTCAGCTCAATAAATTTATCATTCACCAAAAACCACATCCTTCAAAATAATCAGATTAGGGAAAACTAATTTTGACGAGGAAGACTGTAAATATCATTGCTGCTAATTTCGCTAGTAGCAATTTAGTGGAAAATGAAGTTTGGGGTACCACCCGACGTCTTTGAACGTCAGGCTTCTGCTTAGAAAGGTCGAAATTTGAAACAATGTCACCTGTCTTAAGATATGTTACGTAGGCCTACGCGCTTTCGTACTTGTGCTTAAGTAAAGCGTAATGATATATGTTTTTGCTTCATTAAAAAAAAAAAAAAAAAAAAAAAAAAAAAAAAAAAATAAAAACTCACGGAATGCGAACAGATCTATGTTTCATTACGCTCACAGAGTTGTCCATTCCAATGTGTTGTTTCAAAATAATATCAAGGGTTGCGGACAAATCTGTTTTATTACGCTCACAGATAGGCCCAGATTAATAGTTATTAATGCCAATAAGCTAATAATCTATGATCTACTTCCAAACAAATCATCATTTATGACTAAGATACGACGTAATCGTTCAAAGCCGACTGGTGGTATCCCGTGCTTCAGTATATCCTTACCACTTCAAAATATTGTAAACAGTAGATTTTGGTGTTCTCCACCATTTTTTAAAATGAAATTAGGCGCGGTTGAGTAGCCGAACGGTCTAAGGTGCCTCGCTGCGGAGCACGCGGTTGCTCGCCGTTGGAGGTTCGAGTCCTCCCTGGGCATGGGTGTGTGTGTTTCCTGAGGTTTGTTTACCTTAGTTTAAGTAGTTTGTAAGCTACGGACTGATAACCATACACTTTGGTCCGGTAGATTTACAAACATTTGATTTTGTGTTTAAAAAAATTAAGCATAAACATCCACATTTTCATAATTTGCATAAAAGTAAAAATGTGATTTTTGTCATTTTGGGCAGTACGAGTACCCTTAAGAGTGGCTAAAGGAAGTAGATTCTACTTAGCAAACACAGCTGGTCATATTTCGACCACAGGAAATACTAATCCAGAGAAATTCGTTATTCCAATATTGATTTTTTTAATGTTTCTGTGCTTGGTCTACTCTGACGCTATTCGTGTATGTTGTTACCGTTAGAAAATGTCGTCTTGTAAAGGCTTCCAAGAGCAATATAGGTGAAGAGAAATACACAATTTCGTTTTTATTTCTCCCGATTGATTGTTGATGAATACTTGTGCAGCATTAATTATCCGCTTATTTCACAATCATTTTATTATCAGTGTAGTAATTTTAGTACATCGTCTCCGAAAATCCTGAAATTCTCGCGACATTCAACCTCAGCGTCGTTCTCCGGTATTTTCCACCCTGAGTTTGCACTGGAAGCAATCCTGCAAGCCTCCGTTACACGCACTCACTTTGTCGACAGCTCTCAAATAATCTCCGTTGCAAGGTGGTCTAGAGGCGAACCGTTCACCTCATGTCCAAAGTCACGACGCCGAGACCCATTACGCTGAAGGTCTCACGGCTAGAACACTTATCGCGCCTGCACAAACCAGCTCAGAGTGCACCAACTACAGCAAACTTTCGGGCCAATTCGCTTTTCTTTTGCAGATTCTCCATCTTCAGAAGCAGATATTTCTGAATTTATGGATATTTTGACTCTAGTGCTGGTGACCGGTAGGAACTGCCTTTACGGTTGCTCGCCTCAGATACCGCTCCGATTGTCAACATAGTTTGCGTGGGCAGTATTAAACGGCGTGAGACACAACAAAACGAAGCTGAAGAACCACGTAAAATATCTTTTACTTACAATTTGTACTCGTAATCAAGTCTGCCTTAAATTTAGGTCGTTCTCCAGTTATCTGTAGCAAGTCTCCATGAAGACGTGGGGAATTATAAATACTGTATCTGTTGAAGAACGCAAGGGTCATCTCTCTATATAAAAGGCAATGTCACGACTGACTGACTGACTCATCATCGCCCAGACCAAACCACTGAAGATGGAAACTTGAAATTTGTAGAGCGTGTTGACCTTACTCTGTAGGCGTCATTGAAGAAGCGATATTTTGATATTCCGTCTGTAAGGGGGTGAAATACGAGATGAAACGTTTTTTAAAAATTTAGGCAATTTTGAAGCTAGTCAAGTCAGGGTTCCAATTTAAAAGGCGTGTTTCGGCATTTTGTGAAATTCAACCAATAAGGAAGTAAAATGGGGGACGCAAAAAATTGATTTTATAAAATATGTTGCTGTTAACTCAAATTTTAAGCTACAACTACGAAACTTAGAATATGGAATCTTGGCCAGGATTAAAAAGAGCCGGCCGCGGTGGCCGAGGTGACTGAGGCGCTCCAGTCACGGTCAGCACGGCCACTACGGTCGGGGGTTCGAATCCCCCCTCGGGCATGGATATTTGTGCCGTCCTAGTTCGTAAGTAGTTTGTAAGTTTAGGGACTGATGACCCCGTAGTTAAGTCCCATAAGCTTAACAAACATTTGAACATTTTTTGATTAAAAAGACACGAGTTTTGGTGGGAGTAAAATAGGGGATCAGAAATTCTTTCCGAAAACACATTGTTGTCAACACAATTTTGAAGCTAGAGCTGCAAAAATTGATGTTTGTATTTTTCGTTAGAATTAAAAAAAATACGTGTTTCGGTATTTTTGGAATTTCAACCATCAAGGGAGATAAATTGGAGAGGGCATGTTTTTCGAAACTCTTTTGCTATTAAGGCAATTTTGAAGCTACAACCACATAAATTGGTATATGTTTTCTTGATCAGAATTAAAAAGACACGTGTTTCGGTATTTTCAGATAATTAATAATTTATGGGGTGAAATAGGGGACGAAACATTTTTTGAAAATACGTTGCTACTAAGCCAATTTTGAACCGAGAAATACAAAAAAATGATATTTGCATACTTGGTTGGAATTTAAAAGACACATGTTGGGGTATTTTTCGAAATTCAACTGTTAAGGGGTGCCATAGGGCTTTCAAGTAGTAAAATAAAATGTTCAGATGTTTGTAAATCTTAAGAGACTTAATCTACGGGGTCATCAGTCCCTAAGGCTTACAAACTAATTAAACTGACAAACTAACTTAGACTAACTTATGCTAAAGACGACACAAACACCCATGCCCGAAAGGCGAATCGAAGCCCCGACGGCGAACAGAACGCTCACCGCAGCATGGCGCCTCAATACGCACGGCCATTCTGCTGCGGCTACAAGTAGTGTCACAACATTTTATAATGATAGTACTTAGGCTATATCTATGAAAATTTATATTAAAGGGAGAAACAACTGGTGCACATCAACCAGCCTACGCATTCGAAGCAGCGGGCGTAGGGAGTTAACAGCCGTAAAATATCACTACACTACAAAACATCCCAGAACATACAGCTTTTAGAGCACAATATGTGTATCTTATATAGTATATTGAGAAATACAAGACATTAAAAAGTTCTGTACTGACATTGCACAAATTGTTGAAGATACTTCTATTACGTTATTGCGAGAAAGTACTACAAACACTAAAACGGAAAATATAAATATACTGGGCAAAAAGTTTAGTTACGGCTGTAGCAGTGTACTGTGCTGATACAGGCAACTGTCGTTGAATGCTATTTGTGGTATTTCTCAGTTTTAGTGTCAAAATCGTAGTATGCAATTTGAAAGAATAGTATCCGATGTTTCATCACAAAATACACCCTCAATTCAATTTCTTATCAGCAAATGCCAATACCGACGCTTATCTATAAGAGACTGTAACTGACACAGAATACTGGGTAAATATTACTTACGGTTGCAACGGCATAGTGTGGTAATGTTGGCAACGAAATGTTTGCTTTACAAGCATTATTAAATTACTGACAAGACAAGGGTACTGTTGCATACAAAAACCTGTCAATCTTAGAGAAGAAACAGAATTATTTATTTATTTCATGGTCAACACAAAGGATTATTCCCCTCATTCTATACGATCTAAGGCTCTATGCCGGACACTTCTAAAATATTTCACTAATCTTGAACAAAACAGTTCGCATAAGCAACGTGTTTTGTTTAGCATTCGCAGGGTATGAAGATGGCGGATGCGTCACCCTGTATTTTTAGGAGCTCTACCTATAAGCACGTTAAAATAAGGGGAGACGACACAACTATGAAAAGTTTATCTGTAGATTTAAGCCAGTCCTCCATCTTGTGGAGTCAACGAAATATGATTCAGATTAGAGCACTGTGTGGTTCTTGCCCTATTAACTTTCATTCACTTAAATAACTGTCATTTCTGTTACGTTTGATATAGTACACTTCTCTAAACAAATACAGACCTTCCAGAGAGGCGAACTGTGATTTATTAACAGAAAATTATTGGTCCCGTAATATGTCGACAACGGCTTCACTTCTGTAGCGTTAAGGACATCTCCCCCTATTCTAACCTCTTTGCTATCTATGGTCTGTATGCGGCGGCCATACACGTAACCGCATGCTTGACAAGCAGCTTGATGCCTGATCGAATTTCGATTATGCATGCTTGTACAAGCTTTCGAGCGTATGCGTGCTCTAGCGTGTGTGGACAATAAAGATGCTTGTGCAAGCATTTGACAGTCTGAGTGAGGTGGATCGCCGGCCGCGGTGGCCGAGGGGACTAAGGCGCTCCAGTCACGGTCTGCATGGCCACTACGGTCGGGGGCTCGAATGCCCCCTCGGGCATGGATATTTGTGCCGTCCTAGTTCGTAAGTAGTTCATAAGTAGTTTGTAAGTTTAGGGACTGATGACCCCGTAGTTAAGTCCCATAGACTATACAAACATTTGAACATTTTGAGGTGGATCCTTTATTTTCGATAAGTTTCAATTAGTGCTGTAATAGCAATGTCTGAATTAAGAAACATAAACCACGACCTTTTAGAGGAATTTATTAGACTGTATGAAACGCATCCCTGCTTGTGGAATATTAAATGTAAGGACTATCATGATAAAAAATAAGAGAGACGCTGCATATGACATACTACTCGAGAAATATCGCACCAAGTGCCAGTGGTGGAATAATAGTAGTATATTTGAATTCTTCATAACTTCTTCCTGTTGCGAGAAGTCGCAATGCTGCTGTTAGTCTTTCATGTGGTGTTAGAGCCTCCCTCATTATTGCATCCTGATTCTTGATCAAAGGCATTACGAGAGACAAGATTCAAATACGTATCTTCATTCATCCTGAGATAGTTATGCCAGTCATGAGGATGTATCTTCAGTTCACTGAGTAAATTTGTATGTGAATACGATTTTCGTTTACTTTACCACTCTTTACGCTCCGTTTTACGTTTTATCTTTTCTTTTTTTCAACACAAGCATAAAAGCTGCCACAGCCAGCACATCGTCGCCTGAACTCGAAATTTTCACATGTAAACAAACCGTTGCTTGTACAAGCATGATTGAGCCGTGCAGGTGCGTGAGCAATATGTTCATGCTTGTGCGAGCACGCTTGCTCAAGCGTGCTTGTCAAGCATCCTGTTACGTGTGTGGCGGCCTTTAGACTCTCCCGTTTCTGCGCATGCGCTGTCTACAGCGTACTCGAGATTTTGGAAATAACCGCTGGGCACAGTCAGCTGATCGCTGACGTCACGCCAGCCACTCGCGACGTGGTTCGCGAGCGAGCGACTCGCGCTCAGAACGATTTGGAGCAGCGGGTTGAGTTGTCGGTGCACAGCGGGCTGCAGCAGGGAGAGGAGAGGAGAGGAGAGGCGGGCAGTGCGAACGTGATCGCACTGGCACTCGCGAAGGCTGCAGAGGGAAGCGCCGGTGATGAAACGTTTACCGTTAGCGCGCGATCGCCTTCGGAGGTGGGCGTGGGAAGGTCGTCTGGCGGCTGCCTCAGCGCAGCCGGGTCTCTGCACCGCCCCAGCAGGCGAGCGCTCCACCGAGGCGAGAGACTCGCTGGGAACTGATATTAACACTAGATGTACCAGACTTTTCCATACCCCTAGTAGTACCACGTGTCATTTTTTACCCATAGTAGCAAACTACCGTTTTATTGGTATTTTTCTGGTTTTGGGGTTTCACTCTGTTGGTATTAACAACCAAGAAGACTCTTCGGTGAAAGAAAAATGTAATTTGTTCTCTAACATGCGTAGTTCGCAATCAAAAGTAAATTTTCGCAGCGCTTTAATTCGAGTTGGAAGCCAAACCTTAATGTGGCTGGCGGCCGCGGTGGCCGAGGGGACTGAGGCGCTCCAGTCACGGTCTGCACGGCCACTACGGTCGGGGGTTCGAATCCCCCCCCCCTCGGGTATGGATATTTGTGCCGTTCTTAGTATTAGCTAGTTAATAAGTAGTTTGTAAGTTTAGGGACTGATGACCCCATAGTTAAGTACCATAAGCTCTACAAACATTTGAACATTTAATGTGGCTGGATACCGCGCTATTTACGGTCGGAAATTCCACATCTAACTGTTGATACCCCACTGATCCAACGCCTGAACATATAGTTCATGCATGCGCTCTACCACATTTTCATTTACGAGTGCGTCGGCTTCCAACTTGGACGCATGCTCAACATTGTATAGGTAGAGGAAGGCCAGTGCTGACCTCCAAAGTCTCCCAATTTAAGGCCCCTACACACGTTCAGATTTGTTGGGACTAAGTCATTGGCGGTCCGATAAATTGGCGCTTTCTGACCAACCTTGCTTGTCTGGTGGTTGGTTGTGCCTGCTCACCCGACTCCCTCCCCCACCCAACCACTCCACCCGACAAATTGTGCGTGTGTAGCGCTACCCGACCAACTTTCTGCCTGCGATCTTCTGCTGTCTGCACAGAGAACACGCGAAAACAAAAACAGTTCGACAAACGGACACCACTAAACAAGGAGGCGCTGCAATCGCTGCGTGCAGTTGGTTGGAACGTCTGTAGGCTGCTACGAATTTGGTTGGTTCGTTGCTCGGTCGATAAATCGGAGCGTGTGTAGGGGCCTTTAAATCCCATGGATTTGTGTGTTTGGGGAGTCATGTCAAAGCCGTCCTGCTATGGACTAGGCTGCCGTGCCCGCCGCAATTTCGAGTCCTCCCTTGGGTGTGTGTGTGTGTTTGTGTGTGTGTGTGTGTGATGATGTCCTTAGTGTTAGTTTAAGTAGGCTCACTTTGTAATTCTAGGGACTGATGACCATAGCAGTTTTGGTCCAATAGGTTTACAAACATTTGAACATTTGATTTGATGGTGTCATAAACCTGGACTACTGCACCGAGGTCAACTCTCTTGTCGAATTACGCTTGCGCATTAGAGCAGCCTTCCTTCATTTACTGAATTCCCCGGGACTGCCTCAGAGGAATCTAACTCATTTCAGGGACGAGTTCAGTATTGCATTCAGACACATGAACAACATTACGAACAACAACGTTTAGGGATGCTATGTGTTTTTAGACACTATGAACCGCAACAGAACACGTGCTGTACCTCGACAACGATTTATTTGCGGATCCATGTTTATTAGAGATTTTTTGCCACTTTTTAATGTTCAAATGTTTGTAGAGCTTATGGAACTTACCTACGTGGTCATCAGTCCCTAAAATTACAAACTACTTATGAACTTTTTTATACTATAGACGGCACAAACAACCATGCCCGAGGGAGTATTCGAACATTCCGAACGCAGCGGCCGTGCAGATAGTGACTGATACGCCGCAGACCACTCGGCCACTGCAGCCGGCCCCACTTTTTAAGTCGAGAGGCTGATGACCATAGCAATCTGGTCCAATAGGTTTACAAACATTTGAGAATTTTTAAGGAAAACCTCTCTATATTCAAAATTTGATGTAATCTTTAGAGCTGTTTCCGAGGTATGTGAAAAATATGTACGAGAAAGGTACAGTTTTTTTTTTAGATAGGTCTCATTCTAAGCAGCATCGTAAGTGATGTGGTTATTATTGTAAGTTATGTCACAGAAATAAATTTCCGACAAAATCACTGAAACGATTTAAACACACAAGTCCAGAATGGAATAATACATGTATAAGATCCAACGAAGAGCGGTGTGTTTCATCGCAGCATCGTCTAGTAAGCCGAGTGCGTTCTGCAAACTCCAGTGGAAGACGCTAAAGAGAGGTGGTGTGCATCGGGAAGAAATATTCAGCTGACATTTCTAGAGCGTACGTTTCAAGAAGAGACCGGTATTATCTTAGCACGCCTCTTATCCACATCTACATCGGATCAACGTCTACGATTCGGCGGCATGTGAGTGTGATCCTGAAACGGAAGCTGATGTCAACCACATCCTATTGAGGTGGACTCAATTTGACCGTGAACGTTTGAACTTCCAGCAGACATTGATGAAGGTGGGATATCCCCTTCCCCAATCAGCTTCTTCCCTTTTGTTTACAAAAGATATTCGTGTGTATAAAATCGTAATTAAGTTTATTAAGACACAATCTGTAAGTAATAACTGTGTTGGTAATATAAGGTTTTGCTTGTGAGTATGTGAAATTGTTCCAAAATTATTTGAATTGTAATGTAATGCAGTTTTCGCTTAGTTTCCTCTCTCCCATTTTGACAAAATGTACTTTTTGTGTGTATTTAAATATATGTACATAGCCACTGTGTGTTGTGTTGTAGATGGCCACATTGAGTTAACACTCAGAAGGCCAAATAAAAAAAGAGAGAGATCGGCGTAGCTTGATTCACGAATCACGTCGAGAGAATCAGAGAGATTTAACCCGATAAGGAATCTTTTCGACAGTCATAGAAGGAGAAAATGTTAGCGATGAAATGACCTCCGCCACACACCGTAAGGTGGCATCCGGAACACACATGTGATGTAGACTGTGGGAGAAAACAGTATGTCGTAGACTGCGGCACAGTATTCTATCTCAGCGTTTGCTTCCACTGAAATGATGGGGAGAATTCTTATGACGTAAACACAGCTACGAGCGAAATCCAAAGGTATAATATGTATAAATTACCTAGCGGATAACTTCGAAAGCTTCACTGTACCTACTCACAGATTGTGCTATTTTGCGAGCCGGTTACGATACGTCAACAAGTAAGCTGTGAATAATGGATCTTGTTAGTGCGGGCAGCAAGACGAAACGCAGCTGTTCTCGGCTACGAAACTTTAATTCTGCGTAGCGTCTGATGAAGACGCGATAGCAGGTGAATTAAACGCGCACCTCTTCAGGTTCTCAAGGGTGACAGTTAAAAAAGAAAGAGACAGGAAGCAGAAAGAGAGAGAGAGAGGGCTTGAATGACTGTGGAGGCCGATGCAGAGTAAATAAAAAAGTTTATTAGCTGCGTGGGCTAACAAGGTCGCATTAAACCGAAATTTACTACCGCGAAAGTATTTGCAGACCACCTGGTGTTAAAAAAGCTGGTATATGTCAATGTGGGACTCCTACTGACCTTATACAAAGGATTTTACATTGTATAAACGAAATTCGTGGATGTATTTTATATGACATGTCTGTGTAAATTTAAAAAAAATATGCCTACTGTTTCGCCTTCTCTTGTTGCAGCTGAGGTCTTTGGGCAATGATCAGAACAGTCAGTTTGCAATATTTCTGGAGTAATATCTATTATAAAGTGTGGCCGTCATACTGCTGTGCGGGAGGCCATATTGACTGAGGTTTACCATCGATGCTTTCGATCATCCTGCACTGTGAGTAGGTTGCAGAAGCGGTAAAGTACAAATATAAGATCAACTTCTAACAGGCAGCTTCCTCATTTTGGAATGCACAATGTGTAACGTGCACATCGTAAGGAAGTACCGTTTACTTCTTGAGGTACTGCAGACATGGATAACATTTGTTTCGGATCATCTGTAATTCAGTGGTTTTCAACCTGTGGGTCGCGCCCCCAAGGGGGTCGCAAAGTCTTGCTGGGGGGGGGGGTTCGCCGTCACAGGGGGAAGTACTTGCACCGTAAAATAACTAGGGGTGCAGTAATACAAACACGCATGCGTAAGTAACATATATTTAATGTTAAAATTACGGAGGTCCTTATCTAACATTAATCGTAGATGGTTTTATAATACAGTGTGTTAATGACGAATAAGCACAAAGCATGAAAACTGTTTTCAGGAACAAATTGATAGGAAAAAAACATGATAGAATGAGTAATTCTGGAAGAAAAATCGGTAAAATAGATCTACTTCTTTACAAATTTTCTATACAGCGGGGCTCTTCTTAATGAGCATAATTCACTTTTCGATCTTTCCTGAAATGCGAAACACTTGAGTAAAATAATTTTTCAGTCCGAAATCATGTAAAAATAGGATAATGTGTTCCACTGTGAAAAATATACACGCAAAAAACATTTTACAGCAATTTAAAAGAAGGCCATAACAAAATAAAGATTACATTTGTTTTCTTTCAGATAACATAGTTTTATAACAGTTCCTGAGGAGGTGTGAGAATGTTTTTACATGGATTGGGGTTCCATTTTCGAAAAAGGTTGAAAAACACTGATCTATTTTACTACAATCGTATCACGCAACGTAGCTTACGGCTTCCAGGACGATCAAAAATGTAAATTTCAATAATCAAGTCATATAAAATATATTCAAGAAGTGATTATTGACCAAATATAAAATTTAAAAAGTTGTCATATTCTAATTAAATGTTGAACATGTGTGTGTTTTTATTGCGACAGCCAGAGAGAGACGGCGTGCAAATAAGCTGAACTTATTGATCCAGTATTGAGAATAACAACACTTGGCGACTTCCAAGGAAATTTACACATAATTACAAACATGTGCGCTTTAGGGAACGTTCGCTCCCCCACACCCCATCCACCTGTCTGTCCATGATTATGAAAGAAAAAGAAAATACCAATATACACTGTCGGAAATAATTGTTACCCCCTATAGAGTTTTCCAATTCAATCAAGATATTTTGTTGAAACAGTGCACATGGAGTACATGAAATGATTACATTTACAGATCAATAGTTCAACCGCACGAGACACTATAGCCGCCGGCCGCGGTGACCGAGGGGACTGAGGCGCTCCAGTCACGGTCTGCACGGCCACTACGGTCGGGGGTTCGAATCCCCCCTCGGGCATGGATATTTGTGCTGTCCTTAGTCTTAGCTAGTTCATAAGTAGTTTTTAAGCTTAGGGACTGATGACCTCGTAGTTAAGTCCCATAAGTTCTACAAACATTTGAACACTATAGCCTAGTGTCTTCTGTTCAATACCGAGCGAGATGACGCAGTGGTAAAACACTGGACTCGCATTCGATAGGACGCTGGTTCATATCCACCTCCGGCCATCCAGATTTATGTTTTCCGTGATTTCCCTAAATCACTCCAGGCAAATGCCGGGATGGTTCCATTCAAAGGGCACGTCCGATTTCCTTCCTCATCCTTACCCAAAACTCAGAGCGTAAGCACCGTCTCTAATGACCACGCTGTTGACGGGACGTTAAACCCTACGCTTCCTACTTTTTCAAGCGGTACTTGTACCAGGTGTCGATCCAAGCTGAACACTCATCAATACGTAATGTAGCCTTCAAGGACGGCAATACAGGCGCTGAATCTGGCACCCATTTGACCATGCAAAAGTTGTTGCACGCCTTGCACAGCAAGTTGAATTTAATGCGCAGTGTGTGGGCGACGATTATCCTGTTAGGGCAACACGTCACCATTCTGTTGCAAGAATCGCTATAGATGGTTTTGTGTCCCAGCCCCGTCGCCGCTTTTGTGTCTCGTTTCCGTCGTAGGTGTCGGTGGACGAGCAGAAAGAGACCGACACAGGAATAAAGGATGCACGCTTGTGCAGGTACGAAGGTGAGCAGCCAGTGGGACAGCAGAAACTAGAAACACTAAAGTGAATTAGAACGAGATATATATTGCACAGAATTTATACAATACTTAACTTTTACAGAGCTCAGTACTGCAGAGTGCTGATACATAGTTGAGCTAGAGGCCTGCCTAGTGCCTGTCCGATAGCCAAGTCTTCACTGGTGCCTATCTGATTCCGAAGTGTTAACTGGTTCCTATCTCAGTCCCAAGTATACGATGTCGTTCAGTGGTGGCCACGAGCGGAGTTGTAGCAGAGGGCGCTCGTGGCTGACGTCGTAAGAACGCCGCGCCGTGCGTGCATGGCGGCGCGCGGCGAAAGCAGGTGGCGCGCACTTTGGACTTGTGCGACACCACAGATGGGGTCTTGGAAAATATTCTGCACGTACCGAGCGCTGGTCAGGGTGAACCAGAGTTGTTGTTTGTCGCATCCCAGTCTTGGAAGAATGCACTCTACGAGACAGCGTTCGCCAGGTCTACGCCGTACGCTCAAAGGCGCAGGCAGAATCTGCTTTCATTGCTGAAGACCGTGGCCCGTCATTCCAGACGACCTTCTGACTGCTCCAGTAGTAGTGCACGTAGTTGCTAGGGGGTAAGTGGAAGATGGCTGGAGTTGTGGGTGACGGTGGTCGCACTGCTAGTAGCCGGATGGCAACAGTTCGTGTTGACACTTCTGGGCTCACAAACCCACTTGTCTGTTCTGTGGTAACTGTACGATTTGCCACTGCTGCCCATACATTACGACGACCTTGGCGAACGTCTGTGCTGAACCTCGTCTTAGCGGTGTGAGAATGTTCACGCTACCGTTGCAAACAGCATCGTCGCACAACTGTTGCAGCTAGGGTTGCAATACTCCAGGAACCAAAATCAAGGACATTTCTGCCAAGTCATACTGAAAATACTGAAGATAGTAAATTTCCTTGAAACGGAAAAGCTTCTTTCCATGAATCAGCACGGGTTTAGGAAACATCGTTCATGTGAAACTCAGCTTGCCCTTTTCTCACATGACATCTTGCGAGCCATGGACGAAGGGCAACAGGCGGATTGTGTTTTTCTCGACTTCAAAAAGGCGTTCGACGCGGTGCCACACTGCAGACTGCTAACGAAGATACGAGCTTATGGAATAGGTTCACAGATTTGTGACTGGCTGGAAGACTTCCTAAGTAATAGAACACAATACGTTGTTCTCGACGGCGAGTGTTCATCAGAGACGAGTGTATCGTCAGGCGTGCCCCAGTGGAGTGTGATAGGACCGCTATTATTTTCTATCTATATAAATGATCTGATGGACAGACTAACTTGTGATTTGCGGCTGTTGGCTTATGATGCTGTGGTGTATGGGAGGGTGTCGTCTTGAACTGACTGTAATAGCATACAGGATGACTTAGACAAAATTTCTAGTTGGTGCGAAGAATGGCAGCTAGCCCTCAATGTAGAAAAATGTAAGGTGAAGCGCATGAGTAAGAAAAACAATCCCATAATATTCGAATACAGTATTAGTAGTGAGCTTCTTGATGCCTTCTCATCGTTCAAATATCTTGGCGTAACATTGCAGAGCGATATGAAATGGAACCAACATGTAAGGACAGTTGGAGGGCGGACAGCCGACTTCAGTTTATTGGGAGAATTTTGGGAAGATGTACTTCATCTGTAAAGGAGACTGCATATAAAACGCTTGTACGACCACGTCTTGAGTATTGCTCAAGTGTTTCGGACCCGCAGCAGATCAGTTTAAAGGAAGACATAGAAGCAGTTCAGAGGCGAGCAGCTAGGTTTGTTACTGGAAGGTTCGACCAATGCGCGAGTGTCTCGGAAATGCTCCGGCAACTCAATTGGGGATCGCTGGAAGAAAGACGACGTTCTTTTCGTGAATTTCTGTTGAGTAAATTTAGAGGGCCGGAATTTGAAGCTGAGTGTAGCACGATCTTGCTGCCGCCTACTTACATTTCGCGTAAAGATCACAAAGACAAGATAAGAGAAATTAGGGCTCGTACGGAGGCATATAGGCATTCTTTTTTTCCTCGTTCAATTTGGGAGTGGAATAGGAAAGGAAATGCCTAGTAGTGGTACAGTGTACCCTCCGCCACGCACCTTACGGTGAATTGCGGAGTATGTATGTAGATGAAGAAGATCCTGATAGCGCCCGCCAAATACTGAAGAACCCGATACCAGCTGCCATTACTGAACAACCCGATACCACCCGTCAAATACTGGAGAACCCAGTACTGCTCGCCAATTACTGAACAACCCCACACCACCCGTCTACCTTTGACTCATGACGTCATTATTATTTCACAATTCTATGCAAAAGACGACAGCAAAATGACACTCCCAAGTCTGAATATTCAGGTTAGACAACGTAAAAGAATGTAAGTCAAGTGCAGCAAAGACTTTGTTAGATATTGTCAGTTGGTTGTATTGATTTTTTGTACGCCCAGTCCCAGTAATATGTTTTAATAAGGTAACTGATATTTTCTTTTGACTCAACACATCTTGTAGCCATGTTTTTCGTAGCTTCTATGTCAGTTGACAGTGCAGAGGGCGCAAGATGATGTTACATAAATTCATTCAAATAATATTTAAGTTTAACCCTGCGCCATCTGGCGGCTATTGAACCTAATTTACCTGTTACGGTGTCCCCCCCCCCCTCTCACCACAATTTGGCATGAGGTTCTAGTCGACACACCTTGACTAGACATCCACGATGGTGGTTTGTATTTTAGTTAGTCATCTCCAATAAGCTGTATCTTAATTACCATCGTTTTAAAAAAATATTGTAAGTATATTTTTCATATAATGTGTTTGTGCTCCATATGAATTTTGTGATTACATCTACATCTACGTATATACTCTACAAATCACATTTAAGTGCCTGGCAGATAGTTCATTAACCACTTTCATAACTTTTCTCTAACGTTCCATTCTCTAATAGCGCGCGGAAAGAAAGAACACCTAAGTCGTTCCGTTTTCGATCTCATTTATTTTATTTTATTGGGATGGTAGGTGGGTGCTAGAAAAATATTTTCATATTCAGAAGTAAAAGTCGGCATTGAAACTTCGCACACAGATCACGCCGCAATGAATAACGTCTTTCTTTTAATGATTTAAGAACTGTAAACATACGAAATGCAATTTATTTTTTTGCCACAGATCTGATGATGATGTATCGAAACGCAAAATGATAAAATAAAAACAGAGCACGAAGACATTAAAAAATGTATACAGACGTTGATAAACATTAGCAGAAAACTGCAGTACCCACAGACTCTATTACTGCACAGATCCGCTATCACTGTTCGAAACAGCCGTAATATTCCGAAACGTACCATCACATCAGCAGTTTCTAGCGGCTAACGTCAAGACAACAAGGAGTACTGAACTTCTTGATCAAAAATGCGGAGGCAAAACTAAAAAACTGCAGCCTCCCACTATTATCGCGGACATTTCTCTCTTCGTTCAGGACACCCGGCTTCTAGTATAAAATCGCGGACTGCCCGCGAAACCGAGACGTCTGGCAACCCTAGTTGCAGCACGTCCAACTTGTGTGGCAATGCTCCGAAAGGACGATTCCGCCACTCAGAACGCACCAATTTGATCCCTTCCAAACACGCTCAGTTGGCTGTAGGCAGCACAAATAATATCACACTGCGTCCCATTTATCCTTTGTGCTAACACGTATGGCGCTATTAAACTATCGTCAAGTATGCCAGCCCTTGTGTTAATTGACAGTCGGAGTTGCCCATTTCCCTGCTTGGGATTTACATCTCCCCATTCGTGCTGGTTATGAAAATTTACAAGAACATCTCCCCAGCATAATAAGCTGCTGACACATTTAATATATCTGCAACCAAGCATCGTGCAGCCCTTTCTAAGAACACATGCCCCGGCCACTGTGGCCGAGCGGTCTGCGACGTGCGAGTCACGGTCTGCATGGTCGCTGCGGTCGGGGGTTCGAATCCCCCCTCGGGCATGGATGTTTGTGCCATCTCTGGTATAAGCTAGTTTATAAGTAGTTTGTGAGTTTAGGGACTGATGACTCCGTACTTAAGTCCCATAAGCTCTACAAATATTTGAACATTTTAAGAACACATGTTTATAAATGTCCAAATGTTTGTAAATCTAAGGGACTTAACAGCTGCTGTCCCTAGGCTTATAAACTACTAAAACTAACTTATGCTAAGGATAACCCATACACACACCTATGCCCGAGGGTGGACTCGAACCACCGACCTCGAGCAACCACACGAGCAAGGCGCCTATGACACATATTTCAGGAGACATGAAATTTCCGAATAACTTCTAGATCATGCACTATTTTTCCACATTTCCTCCTAAAGTAATGGACCGATTTCAATTAAACTTGGTACACATATTGCTTATTATCAGACAAAAATTGCTGCGATGTTAAAAACCAGTTACGACACGTAGTTCAGGAGATATGAGACATAAAAAATTTCCCATCTCGCGACGCGTGGTTTACGAGACTTCATTCATACAATAGTTATTCATCGCAGACAGTTTACTAATATCACACTCTACAAATCTGGAAAATTATATTATTATAGGACTTATAGGATATAGGATATATATTGAGCTGTATGGAAACGAATCTTAAATGGACACATAATAACGTAGAAGCCAATGGACAGAAAGGGAAGAACGAGTTGATCTAAGATATGATATAAATAAATAAATACGTGTAATTCATGAGATATGACGATACAAACAATTAGGTTTATGCAAAACCACCACATCACACACGTGGTTTCGATTTAATATGTCTTTACTACTAACTCTATTCGCGACATATGTTGCAGATAGTATTCAGATATAACTCTGAATATCCATATAAATTACATCATAATATACACCTAGTTTTGTCACACTCGGACATATACAGTCACGGCACTCTCGCAAATTTTTGTTACGCAATGCGACAGCAGCGCTCCAAGCTACATTTCTGAATACGATATTTGATGAGTGCAAATAGTATCCTTTATATTGACTTTAAAATACTTTTTACTTTCGTATGTAGGCCATAAATGGTAATAACTTAAAAATAGCTTGACATTTGTCTTTCCTGACTTTCCTAAGACCCCTGACAAGGTACGAAACGGTACATTACAGGATGGTTAATTTGCAATTTTCTTGTAACCTACACGCTTTTACTGGATAATTTCATTTTGTATTAAAAATAGAGAATGACTAGGAAACACCAGAAGACATTTCCTTTGGCAGAAAGACGTCGCTTTTCTACTCAGGGACGTTTTAGTTTCTTCACTGCAATTCTAGTAAAATCGGTGACGGCAGAATGTAGGAAACGAACATAGAATGCGATAACTCTAGTATTTAACGTAGCAAATTAGCCACCACAGCTGTAGATGAAGGAAAAACGTTACAGACGTGGCAAGAAAACATAAAAAGCAATCAAACTGTTTTCAACAAAGAAAAACCAAATTACAAAATTGTTGCTGCAGCTGAACCACAAACGGCAAGAATCTTGAAAACTTTGTCTTCTCTAGCTAAAGTAAACACACTCAAAAGAATATGATCGTATAAGAAAGACGAGTGGAGTCTTAAAACGTACGAATCATTAGACTCTACACCGAATTGATATGCGTCTAAAAACTCTTTGTCATAGTAAGAACACAGCATAATAGAAATTGTTTCTCTTATGTTTATTTTCTACTTACTTTCAGCGGAATAAGTTGCAAATACACGCGTATTCGTAAGTATTGCTGCATGACGAAGTTCTTCGTTATACCACTCAATCAGTTACGTTAGGCTGTTTTTACATTAATTTCTGTATTATGTATGTCTCTTGATGTTTTACTAACGCTTGTAACGCTAAAATTATACTTTTCAAAATTAATTGATTTTTCCGTCGGTGCTTGACAGAACATGATAATAATATCAAAAAGGAACAACTTCCTGATTTTCTGCAAAACGTATTTATTCGTCACAAACCTGCTTTCGGCTTCTTAGGCCATCATCAGGTGACAACTGACTCTAGTACATATGTTTTAAAAGATGTTACAATCATGTTACGATTTACAATTCCTACATTGACAGTGTACATTGTAATCATGGTTTTCTCTGAGCAGATGTTCTGCGAATGTTGAATCTGTCTTTTTTAACCTCTAGCTTCTCTCGTGTTCTGTAGCTACAACCCTGCCATACTGACCAAAATACACTTTCCCACAATGTTTGCACGCGATCTTGTACACACCACTCTGTGAGAGGGGTTGAATTTTGTCCTTACTACTGAATAAATACTTTGACCGTCTTTAGTAAAAGGTAGTTCATAAGTAGCATATACCTACAGCGACCTGTCCCCAGATATGCTATATTTTCTACATGGTTTTGCATTGACTGCCATGCTTTAATTTGGCAAATAAAATAAATAATAAAAAAGGGGTATGAGGCGTTCCAGTCATGGTCTGTACGGCCACTACGGTCGGGGGTTCGAATCCCCCTTCGGACATGGATATTTGTGCCGTCCTTAGTCTTAGCTAGTTCATAAGTAGTTTGTAAGTTTAGGGACTGATGACCCTGCAGTTAAGTCCCATAAGCTTTACAAACATTTGAAAATTTTCTTGTTGTTTATATTGTAAAATGCAGTCCTGTAGTTTCGAGATTTTAACTTTTTACCAATATGATCCGAAATTTTGACTAAATATGGGAAGTTAATAACTTTCATAGATATGTACTTGTAATGAACTTTCCTGTGAAGTATCGATTTTCTGTGATAATATCTTTGTAAATCGTAATATGTTAGTAGCATCTTTGAAAACATGTATACTACACTCAGTTGTCACCTGATGATGGCCTAAAAAGCTGAAAGCCGGTTTGTGACGAATAAATAAGTGTTGCAGAACATCAAGAAGTTGTTCCTTTTTGATATTATTATACTTTACCTTAATTACGTACACAAATAATTGTAAACAAACATCACTCTTTCGGCGGCTTGCCCACCACTAGGAGCGCTAGTGTCGTTGCAACTATCAAATGGTAACAACTTCCACAGCAGAGAGTGTAACGACTGTATATGATCGACTGTGGTTTCGTTTCTAACATAAGACTGGAAAAATGCATATACAGGGTGTTACAAAAGGTACGGCCAAACTATCAGGAAACATTTCTCACAAACAGAGAAAGAAAATATGTTATGTGGACATGTGTCTGGAAATGCTTAATTATATTAGAGCTCATTTTACTACTTCTCTTCAACTCACATTAATCATGGAACGGAAACACACAGCAACAGAACGTACCAGCGTCACTTCAAACACTTTGTTACGGGAAATGTTCAAAATATCGAGGATACATGCATCCACCCTCCGTCGCATGGAATCCCTGATGCGCTGATGCAGGCCTGGAGAATGGCGTATTGTATCACAGCCGTCCACAATACGAGCACGAAGAGTCTCTACGTTTGGTACAGAGGTTGCGTAGACAAGAGCTTTCAAATGCCCCCATAAATGAAAGTCAAGAGGGTCGAGGTCAGGAGAGCGTGGAGGCCATGGAATTGGTCCGCCTCTACCAATCCATCGGTCACCGAATCTGTTGTTGAGAAGCGTACGAACACGTCGACTGAAATGAGCAGGAGCTCCATCATGAACCATATGTTGTGTCGTTGTGTTGTAAAGGCACATGTTCTAGCAGCACAAGTTACCTTGTACAGCAGCAACTTCTCTGACGCTGACATTATCGTCAACTGCACGAAGAAATGCCTCGTCTATTGCAGGTGTCCTCGTCGTTCTAGGTCTTCCCCAGTCGCGAGTCAGACTGGAATGTTCCGTGCTCCCTAAGACGCCGATCAATTGCTTCGAACGTCTTTCTGTCGGGACATCTTCGTTCTGGAAATCTGTCTCGATACAAACGTACCGCGCCACGGCTGTTGCCCCGTGCTAATCCATACATCAAATGGGCATCTGCCAACTCCGCATTTGTAAACATTGCACTGACTGCAAAACCACATTCGTGACGAAAACTAACTAGTTGATACTACGTACTGATGTGCTTCATGCTAGTACTGTAGAGCAATGAGTCGCATGTCAACACAAGCACTGAAGTCAACATTACCTTCCTTCAATTGGGCCAACTGGCGGTGAATCGAGGAAGTACAGTACATACTAACGAAACAATTGGGTATTTTGACAATTGTCTGCACGAATTATTTCAATTTACATTTAAAGAGAAATACTAAAATTAGCTGTAACATGGAAATTAAGCGTTTCCGGACACATGTCCACATAACATATTTTCTTTCTTTGTGTGTGAGGAATGTTTCCTGAAAGTTTGACCCTGCCTCTTTGTAACACCCTGTAGACCGGGCAACACCGGGCTTAGCAGCTCGTTCATGGATAAATAGACGTGGTACCGTTTGTTGAGTCGTGTACAGCTTAAATGAACCGGGGACAAAGGACTGTCGGCGACCACGTGCCAGGTACAGTTGTAGAACGGGCCGCGGGCACTAACGACAGTTGCCTCGTCACGAAACGCTCTCCCGCCGACAGAACGCGCCGGCTCCGCGTCCTTCGCTCACTCGCCTGGCGCGTAAATATTGATTCCGGACTTTAGACTCGGGTGCCACCCTTTGCAAACACGTCCAGAACGTAGCTGTTCCCTTTGTAAACCCATTACCGTCGCGTTGATTCTGAGACTGCCTTAAAAATAAGCTGCTAGGGCCCGTCTCACGTGCTAGTTGCTCGTGGAAAATTTTCTTTCTCCTGCCGAGAGCTACAGCGTGAACGTACGTTGTTAAAGCTCGGAATACCTCTACTCGTGCCGTTCTTAAGCATTAAAGTTACTTGTTGCTCTTTACTCAAGGTAGACCAGTCTTTTTACTGGCTTTACGCGGCCAGTTCATGCTTTTTCTTTATTTTGCGTTTAGTTTGAAATTCAGAATAGAATTTGAAATACTATAACGAGGGCGATTTGATAAGTCTGGTAAAAATAGAATAAAACCGTTTTTAAGGCGATAAGCCACTTTATTTCTCGACATAGTCTCCCTGCAAGGCTATACACTTGGTCCAGCGAGTTTCTAATTTTTTTCAATCTATCGTCAAACTTGACTTTGTCAAACTCTGCAAAATAGTCTGTCACAGCGGCGGACACGTCCTCATTCGATGAAAAATTTCTTCCCACCAAGCCAAATTTTCAAGTTTGAAAATAAGAAGCAGTAACTCGGAGCCAAGTCTGGTGATTAGGGTGGGTGAAGAAACAATTCGAATCCCAAGTCTTGCTCTTTTGCCACTGGGATAGCTGCTATGTTAACGGTTTTCATTTAGTTCCTGTTTCAAATGATCCAGCAGAGCAGCATAATGGGGCCCAATTATGAATCTGCCTTTTTCCAAATAATCCATCAGGATTAGACCCTGGGAATCCCAAAAGACAGTGGCCATAACCTTTCCAGCTGACAAAACAGTCTTCGCCTTCTTTGGTGCACTCTCCTCACAATTCCTCCATTATTTGCACTGTTGTTTGTTTCGTCTCTGGAGTGTAATGGGGGATCCAAGTTTCATCCACAGTTATGAATATGCGCAAAAAGTCCTGTAGATAGCTCCTGAACAGTGTGAGATTCTGAGCAGAAATGTTCTTTCGTTTCCGTTTTTTGGCCCAAAGTGAGCAGGCGCAGCACCCATCGCGCACAGAGTTTCTTCATGGCCAGTTTTCATGGAGGATGTAATGCACTCGTTCAGTTGAGATGCCTACAATGTTAGCCTACAATCTGCGATCTACCATTACCATTTAATGCACTTGATCAATTGTTTCCTGTGTGGTGACTTCAACGGGTCGACCGGAGTGTGCTCCATCTTCTGTGCTACTCCAACCAGTTTAAAATCGTTGACACTAAAGTAAGTGATCTTCAATGTTGGTGCAGAACCCACATCGACCTCATCCAACTTGGATTTGATCTGTGCAGTTGTCCAACTCTGCAAATTAAAATGTGTAATGACCGCACTTAATTAGTTTTTCTCCATCCTAAGAAACTAACTACCCAGTTACCACTTCAGCTGGCAGCCAACAATCAACTAATAACAGCTGCCGTTCGAAACTTGCTGTAATATCCATGGAAATATCAGGCGTACCAACAACAGTGCACGTTCCGAAAATTTCCCGCTCTTTCATAGAAATTTACCAGACTTCACAAACCTCCCTCATACATTGATTATTGCTGCGGTCAAGAAATGGAGGCTTTAATTCTGGTCCGTTATAGCGCAAGACGAATATATGAAATACGTAATATATATAATACATAGTAAGCAATGGCAGATGGATGTGTGTTGCTGTTCTTATGACGAGATGGCCGGCCGCGGTGGCCGAGGGGACTGAGGCGCTGCAGTCACGGTCTGCACGGCCACTACGGTCGAGGTTTCGAATCCTCCCTCGGGCAACGATATTTGTGCCGTCCTTAAGATTAGCTACTTCATAAGTAGTTTGTAAGTTTAGGGACTGATGACCCCCTAGTTAAGTCCCATAAGCTATACAAACATTTGAACATTTTTTGTCAGGAGATGAAGAGACTTGCTCAGGATAGAATAGGGTGGAGAGCTGCATCATACCAGTCTCCGGACTGAAGAACACAACAACATACGATTTCGCTTTATTTTGAGACCCAACGGCCTGTTTCCTGGACATCTGTCGCTTTTAGTTTCGTGCTTCAGAATTCAGAAAATGGCTATGTTCTCTTAATAGCTTTCTTCAGGGTAGAATGAATTTATTTACTGATTAACTACTATCAAAATATTATGAACTTACAATTGACTTCGAGTATTCTTTATGCAGTAATTAGCCCAAGCCAAACTTACATCCTACCTTCGGCTTGGTAGCCGCGGTAGAATGGACGATCTCTCTAAGGCGGGGACTGAGGCGCTTCAGTCACGGTCTGCACGGCCACTACGGTTGGGGGTTCGAATCCCTCCTCGGGCATGGATATTTGTGCCGTCCTAGTTCGTAAGTAGTTCATAAGTAGTTTGTAAGTTTAGGGACTGATGACCCCGTAGTTAAGTCCCCTAAGCTTTACAAACATTTGAACATTTTTGACAAAATGGGTTTCGAACGAAAACAACTAATGGAATCTGGCTCTAAAATTTGCCAATCTCATAAATTGTGATCAGTCGATAAGGGTCCACTAGACAACGACGCATAGAACGGTAAAAATCACTTTTTAACTCATTATGGTGAAATTTAATTCTGAAATTATTCATACGGCACTCAATTACACGTAAGAAACTCATATCAACTTATAGTTCATTACAATCGAATTACTCCATAGCAGGACTAATAAGAAATGGACAAAATAAAAATGGCTGATTGCGATATATTAACTAGGAAAATAATCTAAGATCTACTTTTGTACTTCTGTATATCCTTGCTAATATTCATTATTTTGGATTTGCACCTCTTCAGTTTCTCCATGCTTGCAGCAAAATCTTGGGTATAAGGTCCCTCTTATATGTAAAATGCTGTTTTTCTGGTTTACCAAAACATGTTTCGGTACCTCTCTGCCATCATCAGAGGGTGAAAACAACTAATGAAATGATAAACGGCGTATGTTCTTTCATACACGTCCTCTGCCCGTCGTTGCATATATGTAATTTTATGTAGGGTGTCTTTTCTCTCAGCATGTTATTGGATGTAAATCGTTTCAGTGTGGGAATACAGGAGCTGCGACAAGAGGGGAAAAGGTCAAAGTGTGTGACAAGCTGAGAATTTGTATAGCGCGGGTAACATGTCGTGGTGGACGAGTTGGTTAAAGTAACAGCTCAACGGACGACTTTGAGTATATTACATCGCCAGGGAATAGCCAAGAATAAAGAAATTTCTACTTAATTCATAGATGATAAATCATTTGCAAGCAATTTGAAACGTACGACTGTTTGGCGTATTTCTTGGGATACATTCTCGAACACTTGAAATCTTCATGAGTTATCATCTGTTGAGTAATGCTGTAACGGTCTTTCGACATAGTTTTCACTCGTCAGCGTAAAACTGATGACTACCTGAGCTTTGCTTGAAGGTGGTGCTACTCATTTCATACGTGGAATTCGCGTACGTAGACTACATTAGGAAAGAAGCTAAGTGAATGAGAAATATTCCGAGAATTTATCACTTGGAAAAAACGGCACGGTGCACTGTGATCCAGAATCCACATTAAACTGATGTTCTCTCTCTCTCTCTAATAGATAGAGTTAGTGATTTGAAAGTCTGGGGGAAGGCAAGGGCACGCAATTTCCATTAGGAGCATGTCCATTAACCAACGTGGTGTTCCAAAGCTCGCTCTATCTTACATAACCGCAGTGAGTGAGTGTCTACCTGTGTAATACAGTTGGTACAACGTTCCAGCCGGTACGGAGCAAGGCTACGCGGTGGTTAGCGTACTGGACTCGCATTCGGGAGGATTGCGGTTCAAACCTGCATTCGCCCATCCAGACTGTTTTCTGTGATCTCCCTGAATTGTTCCAGTCAAACGCCGGGATGTTTTCTTCAAACGACATGGCCGGATTCCTTATCCATCCTTAGTAAAAGGAATCCGAGCTGGACCTCGGTCTGTAAAGACTACGTTGTCGACGGAAAATTAAACACCAATCTTCTTTCCTCACGTCGGAGCTTCGCACCTTCAGACCAGTTTATCACATCTTGGCAACAGGGTGTGCGACTTACACTGCGGTCGGGGGTTCGAATCCCCACTCGGGCATGGATATTTGTGCGTCCTTAGGATAAGCTAGTTGATAAGTAGTTTGTAAGTTTAGGGACTGATGACCCCGTAGTTAAGTCCCATAAGCTTAACAGACATTTGATTTCTTAACAAACATTTGAACATTTTGTTCGACTTATAGATATGCTGCATATAGCGGCCGAATGTAGATATCATGCGCAGAACCCATGAACAGTTGATTTCAGGAAGTTAAATGCCGTCGTTATCAGTACCCTATCTGCATATGAATATAAGAATTTAGTGAAATGAAACAAGTTTTCCGCGTAAGCAACATCATTGAAACAAAGATCCTTGGATACTAATTAGACAGTTGAAAGGCTGCTGACAGTGACAACATAAACAATACTTGCTTGCGAATATGTTTGAACTAAATAAAAAGTCATGTTTTGTTTGGTGCATATCTGCATTCACCTTTCATGCAGATACAAGTATAATGTAGCAATAGAAGTATAATATAGCAATACGTAACTATACATCGATGACTGACCAAGCGCCGAGCGCTTTACCGTGGAGCGCGCGGTTGCTCGCCGTCGGAGGTTCGAGTCTTCCCTCGGGTATTAACATAAGTTAGTTTAAGTAGTTTGTAAGCATAGGGACTGATAACCGCAGCAGTTACGTCCCTTAGCTTTACAAACACTTGAACATTTGAAATAAAAATGAGCCAGCCATACTGCTACAAATTGAAATAGGGCCATTCCGTGCCAAGTGGTCTAATATCGAGAAAAGTTCCCACATGACCCTCATGGATTTTAATGAAATTTTGTATGAACATTGACACATGTTCTCAATGAACACTGGTAAAGTTTCAGTTTTCTAGATAGTTTAGAATACCCTCTTTCTAATGAGCATAGTTTAAAAGAGTTTGGAGAAAACACTTTTTTGAAAAATTTGACTAAAAATACCCATTTTTAGCACTTTTTGAAAAATCGTCAACTTTACCCCAGATTTGTGAAATAATGGGAAGCAATAGGAGAATGAAACTTTATATTCTAAGACCTTGTGTTGGAGAGTTATAGGGTGCAAAGTTTCGTGTACATCCCACAATTACTTCCGGAGATATAAAAAACTAAAGTTCGCACTTTTTTTAACCAGCAATTTTTTCGCCCAACTTTGCCCCAAATTATCTATATGAAAATTGTTCAGAAATCCTGTTCTTAATATTTTACTTTAAAGAGCTCTAAAAGTTGTATGCGATGGCCAAGTTTTGTTTCTTTCATGCAAGTACTCCCAGAGATATATCATCTCAAAGTTGCTGAAAATTCAAGGACGCACTATTGTAACCTGTGCTATGGTCTTAAACAAGTGACTGTATCTCCGGAAGTATTGAATTTCTGAAACTGAAACTTTACCAGTGTTCATTAAGAACATGTGTCAATGTTCATGCAAAATTTCATCAAAATCCATGAGGGTCATGTGGGAGCCTCTAGACCACTTGGCATGGAATGACCCAATAGCCTACTCAGCCTATCTAGTAATATGAATAGTAGAGTGAACGATGCACAACACCTTACAATATTTTCCACGCCTATCTCATCGTTATATAAAACAGTGGATAATTTTGTTATCAAGAAAGATTATTGCTGTCTTCGCAGTAAAGTATAATATTGCAATCAAGTATAATGTGGCATACAGGTGCTCCCGCACTGCAATGTCCGAGGATAGGAGATGTGGTGTCTGAGGACAGTGCCCTATTCAAAGCTAGGTTAATGCCATTTCTCTAGATTTATCCCACAGACTGATCCGCCCTTAAGGTCGTTGATATACCCTGTGTCGTGAAGAAGATGGGCATTGGTCGTGTTTGTCAATGAAACGCTGTGCAACAGTTAATCACGACACTACCTACTTTTAAGTTGGTCACACTGCCTGTCTTTCGACAGTCATTGCAATAGTATGACGACCATTTACTTTCATGCACAGTAATGTCTGCGTCGAACCTGTACTAGCTGCTATGTCTTAATATGGCGGCAGGACATCAAACAACTGCGAAGTGTTTTTTTACAAAGTGTGTCATAATTGACAGAGGAAACAGACACACTGAAAAAAGAAGCAACAATGTTCGCGTGTACATAGGTCCGCAAGTGACTCGTTTGCGAGATAATATTGTGAATGTGGGGTTACTACTTGCTACTGACATAAAAAAATGTTCAAATGTTTGTAAAGCTTATGGGAAATAACTGCGGGGTCATCAGTCCATAAACTTACAACTACTTATGAACTAGCTTATACTAAAGACGGCAGAAACATCCATGCCCGAGGGGGGATTCGGCCTCGTGTATCGTAGCATAGCGCCTCAATGCGCTCTGCCGCTCCGCCACGTCTACTGACTTCAGTGTCAAATAGTGTTCTGTTTAGTACATATCAATTTGAAATGTCGACTTGTGGATTACGTTGGCAATTATATTGGCTCAAACTTCATCTATACCTTGCTACAGAAGAAAATGTAATACTACAGGGTAAAGGTAAAGCAGTCAACAATCCGAAGATTGGTTTGAACACCACAGTGCTTTACAAGGCATGGTCCTGTTTGGAGGTGGTATGCCGTTGCCTTCCTCCGACCTTCGAACTGACTTACCCATCCAGTTATAGGGGGACCTACAGTTTAACGTGGGTTCCGAACCACGGCGCTACTCGGTATTTTTCACACGAGCAATACTGCCAAAGGTGAAAGAAGCGGAAAGGATAAAAATCATAGGATCTGGCGGGGATCGAATCCGCGACCTTTGGATTTGTAGTCTGGCACTCTACCGCTGTGCAAATGAGGCGCGCAAGGATGGGACAGGGTGCAAGGAAAAACAGCAGAGGGAAAGAAAATACAGTACTAACCTGACTACAGCAGATGTTGAAAGTGGCCGCCAATCATCTCCCTGCACTTTTGGACTCTGGTCAAGAAGTTGCTTATGGGGGATTGAAACTGGATAGCTGGAATTGCTGCCATCTCATCCGACATGTTCTGCTGCGGTTCTCTAAGACTATGAGGTTTGTTGCGATACACGTTAGACTTGCGGGCTCCCCACACGAAACAGTCGCACACAGATAGATCACGTGACCAGGGTGGCCAGCAAGGGCTGCGATCAGAATGACCTCTGTCAGGCGTGAAGGCTGTGTCCATGTGCTCCAATGAGTGACCGGCTGTATGTGCGGTTGCTCCATCCTGTTGGAAGTAGCCGTGGACCTTTTCCTCGTCAGGTAATGGTGCCACAAATGATTTCAAAATGTTGATTATGTAACGCGTCCAAGTTCGGGCCACTTTCATCTGCCACACGATGTACTTAAATGCTTTATTGTTTCAATTTACTGAAACATTACACCTGATACAGGAGGTTCTCCAGGGTGATCCTCACATCTGAATGGAATACTGTTTGTTCAAATTTTTGTATAGTCTATGGGACTTAACTACGGGGTCATCAGTCCCTAAACTTACAAACTACTTATGAACTACTTACGAACTAGGACGGCACAAATATCCATGCCCGAGGGGGGATTCGAACTCCCGACCGTGGTGGCCGTGCAGACCGTGACTGGAGCGCCTTAGTCTCCTCGGCCACCGCGGCCGGCATGGAATACTGTACTCAACCTTGCAGATGATTTACAATTTCTTTCAAACAGACCCAGATCATCTTCTATAGGCTGCAACAATTTCCAGACCGAGTCAGTGCGAATTCTCTACAGTTCACTTTTGAGATGACACCGGACACGCCGCGGCGGAATAGCCGTGCGCACTAAGGCGCCTTGCTGCGACCGTTCGCCTTTGGAGGTTCGAGTCCTCCCTCGTTCATGGTTGTGAGTGTTGTTCTTAGGATAAGGTAGTTTAAGTAGTTTGTAAGTGTAGGGACCGAAGACCACAGCAGTTAGGTCCCATAACTTTACAAACACTTGAAATTTATTGACACCGGACAGACAGTGGACGCCAAGGTGCACGACTTGCTCGAATTATCTACCGTCTACCATAACGGTGCGATGTATTCCATCTTGAATCAGCAGCAAAATGTGAAAATGTCACACCAAGTATGTATAGCATTTTCGATCCACGAGTCACGTACTTTAACAAGTTGAATAATTTGTCAATGAGGGGTTATATTCTAAAAGTTCGTTCGTTCGTTTGGTAGCAAAATTCGCGGACTGATATCGCTCTGGCATCAGCCTCGACAGGGGTCGCGACTTGAATGCTTCTGCTATGGTCCGTGGCAACCACTATTTAATCACCAGCCTGTACCTAGACGACTGAAATCTAGGCAAAGTTTCATAAACGCAACTCAGACATCTGCGGAGTCCATAGAATCACTCTGTAAACAGAAGTACCCGGACGCACTCAGTCATGAGGAAGCTCTTCCCCCTGGCTCTCACCTAGATTGGCAACATAGGAGAACTTTAGACCGGCATGGGCCGATGCAAACAACTAATGTACAAATGGGGTTATACGGTCACAGATAGATGTAAATGCGAGGAGATACAAACAATGGAGCATCTCCTGAGGTGTCCGTTGGTGAATACGTGCGGAGAATGCTCCCAGGAAGATCTTATGAGATATAACGAGACCGCTGCTCTATATACCGAATTCTGGATGCGCGAGATATGAATTTTATCGTGTGTTTATTTTAGATGTGCTTGTCTTTTAATTTTGATGGCGTACGTCCCAAAAGACGGATATGTTTTTAATATATATACTCCTGTATCTACTAATTTAAGTATGATTGTACTTAATAATCGATGTGTAGTTAGTTACACGATTATATATATTCTAAAAGTGTTATTCTTATATAGACCAGGTTCGTTAACAGTGAGATCACACAGTAGTCAAAAAGCTAAATTTACTTAAAAGTAACTGCATCTCAGACGACTGACAGCTTTTTTACCTTGTTACGAAAATGGAAAAAAAAATTTCATTGGTATATCCTAAATACATATTTTTGTATTAGGTCGGTATTACATGCTCAAATTTTTGATCAAATCTTTGACATAAAAATAACACCAGAAGTTCGTAATATTTTTTTTATATAAATCTTTGACGTGATGCTAAAAAGGGGTATTACACTGTCGTCATATTTTGATTATATTTCAAGATGGCAGGCAATAAACACATGTTGTCATGCGCTGTCATTCCCACTACGAAACCTGCATTTTGAAGGAAAAATAAGGGCTTTCTTGGATGAAACTGTGGAAATCATTTCGTGTTGCGGGAGCTGCAAGCGGAGGACGCCAAGTCATATATAAATTACGTACTAGAGAATGGATGATAAAACGAATCGCCATTCACTCAGTAAAGTGGCTCCACACTTTAAAAATCAGTATACGCACGTGAAAAGACTGTAACGGCAGAAGACAGTTTTACAGTGACACAGCAGTTTCTTGCTACTGGAGTTAAATTTAACTTACGGCGCGGCGGCGCGATGTGCTCATGTTGGCAACGAAATGTTCGCTACACGAGAAGGATTAATTTACTGGCCGGACAAGATCGCATACTAGAACCTGTCGACAACAGAGCAGGAACAGCATCGATTATTATTAGACTGAGAAGAGTGGAGAGCTTAAAAAATCTGCTTCTTATATTTCTATTAATTTTGTGGTTGATGCAACACACGAGGCAATTAATCTTCTTCTTAATGTCGTCGGCTACACACCCAGGCCGATTTATCTTTTGAGTAGCTCCGCCGTTATCTTGTAACTTTCGAGTCTCCTTAATCTTTTCTTATATTCAGGGTGTCTGGGATTAGACAGTGCTTCGTCTGCTTCATAAAGTTCGATTAATATTGTCGTAGACGGCACACACCAACTAAAGTACGACGTCATGTTTTCAAACAAGAAGGTTTCTTTTCAAATAAACGCGGTCCAAGAGCTACTGCGATGCTAGCGCTCGAAGTGGTTATATTGCGCATTGCAGTGAACAGAAGACAAACGAAAGTCATGATCAAATCTACTGCGATGCACTAGATATGAACATATTTTTTTGACGAAAGCAGGTATCTCAAAGTTCCCTACTACGGTATCGAAATTTTATTACGGAAATATATGATTTAAATTTTTGACAAAGAAATATGATCGTGTAATACCGTCCTTATTAATATGAATGTAAACGACACCATTGTTATTCAACGATGAAAATGTAAATTCTTCTCATGATTTAATTGGGAAAGAGATTCAAACAGATTGAGTGCCAAATAGGAGGAACAAAGTTAGAACAGGTAGACAGTTTCAAGTACCTGGGATGTGTTTTCTCACAGGATGGCAACATAGCGAAAGAACTGGAATCGGGGTGCAGCAAAGCTATTGCAGCACCGCACCGCTCTATCTTTCGACCAACTTTGTTGTATGGGAGTGAAAGTTGGGTGGATACAGGTTACCTTATTCATAAGGTAGAGGTTAAAAAGCACTCAACAATCCGAAGATTGGAATTTTCGACATTAGCTTCTACTTGGGTTCGAAATAAATCAATGGGAAAGTTGAAAATTTTTGTCCGTCCGGGATTCGAAACCGGATCTACTGCGAACTACACAAAAGCTATGACCGCTAAGCCACTGGGGAGACAACTGATTAGCACGATCGTGTGGACTTCCCCAGCATGCCTTCCGGCAGACGCAATTTATCAACGTTCAAAGTTTGCGTAACTAAGGGACCAAACTGCTACGGGCATCGATTCATAGACTAAGACACTACTATACTAAGGATAACACACACACACTTGTGGCCGAGGGAAGACTCGAACCTCCGACGGGAGCGGCAGTGGAATTCGTGAAATGACGCCTCAGACCATGCGTCCATCCCCGAGCGGCTGCAGTTTCTCAACTTATTCCCAATCTGCTAACGCAGTGCCCCTAGCCATTATCATTCAGAATCTAATCGATTCCCGCGCAGTGTGCATCCACACTGAAGAAAGGATCATTGGTTGTCATCTGCATTATATAAGTTGTAAATTCGGAATCATCTTTCGGATATGTCCGAAAGAACAGTCACCAAATACGAATTTATAACATGATGTTGTTGTGGTCTTCAGTCCGAAGACTGGTTTGATGCAGCTCTCCACGCTACCCTATCCTGTACAAGTCTCTTCATCTGAGAATAAGTTCGGCAACCTACATCCTTTTGAATCTGCTTACTATATTCGTCCCTCTGTCTGCCTCTAAGATTTTTACCCCACACGCTTCCTTGTAATGCTAATTACAAAAACTACCACAATAGGTTGTTGTTGTTTAGAGGGGACTAAATTGCTAGGTCATCAGTCCTCCTTACATAATAGGAAAATTAGTATAGAGCTCTAGGAAAAATTTCTCTTCATATGTTTAGGGTCGCTAATTACGAATTGAATGAAGGAATTAGAAAATTAAGGCTGACAAATCCAAAATAGTGAATCAAAAATCATTAATTAATTGGTTTCAAGTAGAGCTTCGGCTATAAAGTATTCTGAGGTCACTGACAACGAATTAGACGGAGGAATTGCTGTAATAAACGTTTCATTTTGCATTTTTAATCAATATAGTTGTCGCCTTCGTCGTGCCATTGTCCGTATCACAACGGTCGCTGGAAGGTCGTGAGTTGGGATTAACATAAAAGATTTTTTTTAAATCCGGTTTTTTAAATTCGGTTATCTTCTTCAATTGTCATTTTCTGGAAGATTTTTCACGGGAATGTTTGCAAGCCGGCCGCGGTGGCCGAGGAGACTGAGGCGCTCCAGTCACGGTCTGCACGGCCACTACGGTCGGGGGTTCGAATCCCCCCTCGGGCATGGATATTTGTACCGTCCTAGTTCGCAAGTAGTTCATAAGTAGTTTGTAAGTTTAGGGACTGATGACCCCGTAGTTAAGTCCCATAAGCTATACAAACATTTGAACATTTTTGAATGTTTGCAAACTGACCATCCACTAGAATAAATAAATAAAAGCCGATATATGCGCATGTAACAAACCGTAATATAAGCAAGTAAATATATTTGTAATCGATAACTATACTATTAAGGTAATTGAAGACAGAATTACAAAAGTGGGTCATACCGAAAACATCGTGTAGCCAAACTATTTACAATAATATCGGAGAAGTTTAAAGTCCACGAAAATGACACAAAAAATGTAAACATACCTTTGTAGTGTTACTCATATGCTTTTTTTCTGACAAATAAAAAGAACCGCTGTCACATATTAAACAAGTTTGACAAAAAACATCTGAAAGAAGCCAGGATACTTGGGCGTGATAAAACGCCCGCTTGCGGGATGGAGAGGTGTGCTGTGCCGGATACGATTAACGAGCACCAGTGTTGAGGCCAGCCTGGATGTGATTTTTTAGGCGGTTTTCACATCCCACTAGCTGAATACTGGGCTGGTATGGGAACCCCGCCTCAGTTACACAGGTCACAAACATTGAAAACACGCTCACACACGTTAACATGCAATACACTGTACGGAAACAGTTCAGAACATCCGTTTATGATTAAGACGCCGTCGTCATAACGTTAAAATCTTAATATTTCCTCCTTTCAGTTGGGAACATGAATTTGATCCCGATGGGGTTGGGGGCATCTAGTTGAACCGTAAATTAACGACGTTAAAACACTAGTACCAGTAAGACGAGAGAAAGAAGTAGACCAATATCAGAAAAATTTGTATCTCAAGCGTCAAAGTACGAATTATATCGACTTGCGACCGGAATGCCGCATCGGAACTGAACAAGTATGCACCAGTGTCGCTTGCGCAAAATTTCCAGGCATAACCAAAGATCCCGATACCGCCTATCTGCTTTGACTTGTGACGTCATGGACGGGGATGTACTAATCGTAAAAAAGAAAAAAACGAAACATCGGAAAACAACATTCCGAAACCCAAAACGAAGTTCATAAAATAAAACTTTCCATTACAAATAAACTCTGCCAAGCAGTTGACATTACGAGCGATAAACGTTGTTTCCTGATGATGGCCTAATAAGCCGAAAACAAGTTCGAAGTGAGTAAAAAATCAGTAGAACAAAAACGGTCTATTTGTTTTAACGCGGAGAAAAACGATTAAAGTTTTAAGTGATTAGTGTTTTTTATTAATTAACTCATGGCGCTCATTATGTGGCCCCAATGTTGTTAAATCTGTACATAGAGAAAGCTGTGAAGGAATACAAGGAGAAATTTGGAGAGAGAGTTAAAGCCCAGAGATAGGGTATAAAAACTTTGCGGTTTCATGATGACATAGTAATTCTGCCAGAGACAGCAAATGACCTGGAAGAGCAATTAAGTGGACTGGACAGTGTCTTGAAAGGAAGATATAAGATGAACATTAACAAGAGTAAAACGAGGGTAATGAAATGTAGTGTCAGAAAATCAGGCGATGCTGAAGGAATTAGATTAAGTAATAAGACAATAACAGCAGTAGATGAGTTTTGTTCTTTGGGTAGCAAGATAACTTCTGATGGCCGAAGTAAGGAAGATATAAAATGCAGAATGGCTATGGGAAGAAAAGCGTTTCTGAAAAGCGGAATTTATTAACATCCAATATTAAATTAAATGTTAGTAAGTCCTTCCAAAAGCATTTGTCTGGAGTGTAGCATTGTATGGGAATGAAACGTGGACGATAAGGAGTTCAGACAAAAAGATGATAGAAGCTTTCGAAATGTGCTGCTACCGACGAATGATGAAGATTACATGGGTAGATCACGTAATGAGGAGGTGCTTAACCGAATTGGGGAGAAGAGGAGTTTCTGGCATATCTAAGAGAAGGGATAGGTTGGTGGGACACGTTCTGAGTCATCAAGAAATCGTCAACATAAAATTAGACGGCCGTGGTGGCCGAGGGGACTGCGGCGCGCCAGTCACGGTCTGCACGGACACTACGGTCGGAGGTTCGAATCCCCCTTCGGGCATGGATATTTGTGCCGTCCTTAGTGTTAGCTAGTTCATAAGTAGTTTGTAAGTTTAGGGACTGATGACCCCGTAGTTAAGTTCCATAAGCTATACAAACATTTGAACATAAAATTAGAAGGAATGTGTCGGGTAAAAATCGTGGAGGGAGACCGAGGGACGAATACAGTAAGCAGATTCAAAAGGATCTCGGCTGCCGTTCATATTGTGAGATGAAGAGGCTTGCACAGGACATGGTAGTGTGGAGTGCTGCATCAAACCAGTCTGCGGACTGAAGACCACAACAACGATATGTGGATGGGTAAACGTAAATTGATCACAATATCTTTTATCTAGGGAATCCACAGGTAAAATTACTATACATTTTAAAAGGCACACACAAACAGTTGGAATTTTAAAGGTGTGAAAAACTGTCATTAAACTGTTTGAGATGTGTCTAAAGGACATGAAACGGGGAGTGTAATCCTCAAGGATAATAAACAAATACAACTTAATATCGGCCTCTAATTCAGTTGAGATATGTCTAATGGACATGAAACCGGTAATGTAATCCACAAGGATAATTAACAGCTACACCTGAATATGGATGGATGGATATGGTGTTATGGGCGCACGACAACTAGGTCTTTAGCGCCCGTACAATATAATTAGGCGATAAGTGTGACCCGAATACAATGAAATGAACACAAATAGGGAACAGAAAGGAATGTAACCAAACTAGCCAAACGATAATTAGACCGAAGCAAGCCGCGGTGGAGTAGCCGAGCGGTCTAAAGCACCTCGCTGCGGAGCGCGCAGTTGCTCGCCGTATAGGCTCGAGTCCTCCGTGGGTTATGGGTGTGTGTGTGTTTTTGTCCGTAGGTTAGTTTACCTAGGTTTAAGTAGTTTGTAAGCTACGGACTGATGACCACGCAGTTTGGTCCGATAGATTTAGACATTTGAACATTTGAACGAAGCAAAGAGCCAAACACACAGGGCAAGATAGTAATAGATGGTGATCGTCGGAGGTTTACAGTCTTAGACGTATCAAAATGCCGTGCCAGAGGAGTGGTGGGCTAGCCATTCGTTAACGTCCTAAAAACTCCAGCCTAAAAGCTTAGGCCAGAGTCCAGAAAGTTGACAGAAATTGAAAACTTTCGCCACACTCGCCTCGGCATCAGCTAAAACAGAGGGCAGGGGACCACAAAGAGCCACAGCTGCCCTACAAAAAAAAAAAAAAAAAAAAAAAAAAAAAAAAAAAAAAAAAAAAAAAAAAGTTTGTTAAGCTTATGGGACTTAACTACGGGGTCATCAGTCCCTAAACTTACAAACTACTTATGAACAAGCTAAACCTAAGGACGCCACAAATATCCATGCCCGAGGGGGGTTTCGAACCCCCGACCGTAGTGGCCGTGCAGACCGTGACTGGAGCGCCTCAGTCCCCTCGCCCACCGCGGCCAATCATCTTATTCATTCGCTATTCGCCCATCAACTAAATACGCTGTAACGGAGCGAACAAATACCCTAAGGAGACTAGAATAAAGGGTGATGGCATTATGCACACAAGGTTAAAACAGCCAGACAGATTTAACATGAAACGTTGTTTCTTTAGAAGCCCTCCATATTATTCTTACCTCCATAGTGTTATTGGTGGGGCGTTTCAAGATAGAATTGCCAATTCATGGTATTATTGAGTGTTACAAACAAACTGAGTGCATATCGTGGTTTATTTTTTTAGAAAAATGCCTTCATTGCGGCGTCATAATACCAGTCGACGTTCGCGCAACGCAATCACGATTAATAAAGCGCTGGACCCATCGTTGGAAGTTTGTAGAATAAAATGTTGAAACGCCACCGCGGCCGGCCCGCTGCCCTACACCTGAATACCGGACTCTCATCCAGTTTTATTACATTTTTTTAGCACCGATAAAACTTTTACTGTTTGTTGGTTCCTTTTAAAAATTAAACTGATGAGTTTTTACTGTGAAAGGCGATGACACATTCGTAACGAAATAACACCCGACGCCAGGGGCAAAGCCGACAGGTGGTATCGCGTGTTTCGGTTGACCCGCCTTCGCGGCAGCAGAGCCCTACCGCGCACCTGTTTCGTCCGGCTGACAAGTTCAAATGTTTGTAAATCTATCGGACCAAACTGCGTGGTCATCAGTCCGTAGCTTACAAACTACGTAAAACTATGTAAACCAACCTAATGGCAAACAGAACCATGCCTAGTAAAGCACTGTGGTGTTAAAACCAATCTTCGGTTGTTGACTGCTTTACCTTACCTTAAGTTTATAAACATTTGATTTTTTCGATGTCAACGTTCTGGTTGAGCACAGTTTTACTTCTTTACATAAGACAAGATATTCTGCATTTTAAAGTAATGCGCTACTCATAAGTCAGTTTTACCTATGTAGACAATTTTTCCCGAGGCTTCGTAGCGTATCAACGTTTCTAAATTAGCAGCTATTTTTAACTAACTGCGGAAATATAACAAGCTAATTTTTTATTTCATAACTGAAATTTCATCTTTCATCTCCAATTTGGTAGGCGGTTTGTGAGTGTATGCTTTAACATTAATTTAGTTATGAGTTTTGTGTCACCCTTGAGATGCGGATGTCCACAGTGAGACATCTAATGTTTGTTGTTTGTAAATCTATCGGACCAAACTACGTGGTCATCAGTCCGTAGCTTACAAACTACTTAAACCTAGGTAAACTAACCTAAGGACAAACACACACACCCATGCCCCAGGGAGGACTCGAACCTCCACGGCGAGCAACCGCGCGCTCCGCAGCGAGACGCTTTACACCGCTCGGCTACTCCACCGCGGCGGCTGACAAGTGATTGGCGGCGCGCGGCGGAGACTCACCAGCAGAGCGCAGAGGTGCAGGACCCACATGTCGGTGCGGCGGTGTCGGCGCGCCGAGAGCTACTGGCCGCGCGGCGCCGGCGCCGGGCGCTCCACCTGCGCAGGATCAGAACCCCCCACCTCCCGGCCGCCGGCAGACGGCTCAGGCGGGCGCCTCAATGAACTTCCCAGCCGGCGATGACGCGCGACCGCCGCCGTCTCCCTGACGTCAACCCCGGGCTTCACTCGCACAGCCACTGCCGTTTTTTTTTTGCTAACACTGTACATTTCGTTACGTAATTTCTCTGCAGCGTGGAGGCATTGTTTGCTCAGCCGATGATGTCTACGGATAGCTGTCGATGTTGGACGTCCGTAAAGTCATCGGCACGCCGAGGGGACTGAGGCGCTTCAGTCACGGTCTGCACGGCCACTACGGTCGGGTGTTCGAATCCCCCCTCGGGCATGGATATTTGTGCCGTCCTTAGTTGTAGGTAGTTCATAAGTAAAGTTTAGGGACTGATGACACCGTAGTTAAGTCCCTTAAGCTTAACAAACATTTGAACATTTTTTGAAGTCATCGGCACACGGACATCTACATTTACATCTACATGGGATACTCTGCAAATCACATTCAAGTGCCTGGCACAGGGTTCATCGAACCATCATTATACTATTTATCTCCAATTCCATTCTCGAATAGCGCGCGGGAAGAAAGAACACCTGAATCTCTCTGTTCGAGCTCTGATTTCTCGTATTTTATTCTGATGATCATTTCTACCTATATAAGTGGGAGTCAACAATATATTTTCGCATTCGGAGGAGAATGTTGGCGATTGGAGTTTCGTAAGTAGCCCACGCCGCAGCCATAAACGCCGTTGTAATGATTCCCATCCCAGGTCCTGTATCATTTTCGTAACGCTGTCTCTCCTTTATCGTGAAAATACTAAACGAGCTGCCCTCCTTTGGACTCTTTCGATGTCCTCCGTCAAACGCACCTGATAAGGATCCCACACTGGGCAGCAATACTCCAAAAATGGACGGACAAGCGTAGTGTATGCAGTTTCTTTTAGAGTTCTGTTGCATGTTTTAAGGGTTCTCCCAATAAAACGCAGTCTCTGGTTTGCCTTTCCCGCGACATAATCTACGTGTTCTTTCCAATTTAAGTCTGAAGTAATAGTAATAACTAGGTATTTTGTGGAGTTTACGGCCTTCACTTTTGATTGATTTATCCTGTAAACGAAGTTTAACGGATTTCTTTTCGTACTCATATGGACGACTTCACACTTCTCATTATTTAGAGTCAATTGCCAATTTTTACACCATAGTGATATATTATTCAGATCGTTCTGCAGTTGGTTTTGATCTTCAGATGATTTTACTAGACGGTAAATGACGACGTCATCTGCAAACAACCTAAGAGAGCTACTTAGATTTTCCCCTAAATCGTTTATGTAAATAAGGAAGAGCAGAGGACCAATAACACTGCCCTGTGGAACGCCCGATATCACCTCTGTTTTAGTCGATGCTTTACCATCGATTACTACGAACTGTGTCCTCTCTGACCAGAAATCCCCTATCCAATCGCAAATTTGTGGCGATATACCATAACCACGCAATTTGATTAAAAGCCGTTTGTGAGGTACGGTGTCAGAAGCCTTCTGGAAATCAAGAAATACGGAATCGATTTGCGAACCCTTGTCGATAGCACCCATCACTTCGTGTGAATAAAGAGCTAGTTGTGTTTCGCATGAACGATATTTTCTAAATCCGGGTTGACCTTGGGTCAATAGATCGTTCTGTTCGAGATAATTCATAATATTTGAATACAGGATATGTTCCAAAACCCTGCTGCAAACTGACTGACCGTGCAGTAAATGATCTGACGGACAAAGTGAGTTGCAATCTGCTGCTGTTTGCTGATGATGCTGTGGTGTACAAGAGGGTGTCGACATTGAATGACTGTGGAAGGATGCAGGATGACTTGGACCAAATTTCTAGGTGGCGCGAGGAGTGACAACTAGCGCTAAATGTAGAAAAATGTAATGCGACGCGCATGAGTAGGAGATTATATCCCGTAATGTTGGATTGCAGCATTAGTAGTGTGCTGCCAGACAAAGTCGCGTCCATTAACTATTTAGGTGTAACGGTGCACAGCGATATGAAGTGGAACGAGCATGTAAAGACAGCCGTGGAGAAGACGAATGGTCAACTTCGGTTCATTGGGAGAGTTTTGGGAAGATGTGATTCGTCTCTAAAGGAGACCGTATACAGATTGAATAACATAACACTTGCACCCCTAATACATCGGAAACGGAAAGTGCGATTGATGTGCGGTTTTCACAGAAGGGATTGGTAGTCAGGGGCTAGTATCTTTAGCCAACAAACATATTGTAATATTACCTAGAAAGTGTATTCTTTATGCAAATATACAGTTTTTTAAATGAAACAATGGTTGTTTCTATCATGCGCTGGAATTTTCGACACCGAGTGTGTAGAAAGAATTTTGAATGAAATTTTCAGTTTGGCTACTACAACCGTTCAAAGTTTTGGGGGCGGAGGCTGCGATAGCGTATCTGACTGGCCGAGTGGCTAGCCCCTGGGCACGACCCACTGTCTTATGACCACCAGCCAGTCAGCTACGCTGACGTAGCCTCCGCCCCCAAAATCTTTGAATGCTTGTAGCTGCAAAACTAAACGTGATAAAAATGTAATTCAAAATTCTTTGTTGACAGCTGGTGTCAAAAATTCCAGTGCATGATAAAAACAACCACTGTTCCATTTGAAAAATTGTATGTTTGCATAAAAATACACTTTCTAGGTATTTTTACTATCCGTTTATTGGCTAACAAAACGATTCCTGGACTACCAATCCGTTATGTGAAAATCGCCCATCAATCGCACTTTCCGTTTTCGTAATATTTGCAGCGCACGTGTTAGGTGATTTTCTCTGTACAAAACGCTTGCACGAACCCGTCTTGAGAATTGCGTTGTAATTGACGGAAACTCATCGAGTAGAGTTGAAAGTGATATCTGGTGACCCCCAGGGAAGTGTCATAGTGTCATCAGATAGTCCAGGTATCGGCTCGGTAGTGGGCGGAAAGAGTGGTCAAATCACGCACACATGTTCGTGTCTCATTCGTGCAAGTTTAGGGAAGGTTTAAACAGTGATAAAATGTGGAAAGACTTTATCGTAATCACATGAGTGGTACTGATACTTTATAGAAAAATCTATATTTTTTTCTGAATGTTCGAATTTCTGGGATACCTTTCCAAATTTTTATTTCATAAGAACGTTACTCTTGCTTTGAGCGTCCAATGTGCAAATTTTATCGCTATCAGTCGAATGATATTAATATCCCATTGGGAAAAGTTCTTTCAGTTTTTCACGAATTTTCAAATTTTCCGGGTAACTTCCCCAAATTTTTAGTTCATAAGAACGTTGCAAGTCAAATAATCAAAACTTTATCGCAATCGGATGAACGATTCTCAACTTATAGTGTCAGTACATTTAGAAACATTTAAAAGGAACTTGGTTCGAATGTTTCGACTTTCCTTTGTAAGTTTTTTTTTCTTTTTTTTTACTGAAAACTTTCTCAAGACCATAATGAACAAAACAAAAAAGAATTACCCTATTCGTCGTGTTAATAGTTATAGTGCTGAATTCAATGAAAAACACACTGAATAACGCACTTTCAGTTTTTCTCAAATTTTCCAATTTTCCGGTAGATATTCCAAGAAATTTATTTCATACAAACCTTGTCCTGTCAAGCCACACTCAAGTGATGCTCTTACAACCATGTGGCAATTGATTTTTATTCATAGAAAAAATCGATTTCGGTTTTTCCTAAATTTTACCACTTTCCGGGCGACGTTTCCAAATTTTTATTTGCTGCGAATCTTCCTCTTGCCTTCAACATGAAATGTACAACATTTTGTCGCAATTGGACGAACGGTAATGAGAGGTCACTAGAAAAAGCTGTTTCAGTTTTTCCCGATTTTCCTCTATTTCTGGGCAACTTTTCCATGTTTTATCACCGTTTAAACCTTCCCTAGATTTACACTAATATTTCAAAACTAAAATTAGCCAAATCGGTTCAGTCGTTCTCGAGTTTTAGCGAAACTAACGAACAGCAATTCATTTATATATATATTGTAATATTGTATAATTTTGTAGGTATATATTCATTTGTATAAGTGCTGCATGTCGGTAAAATCTGTTACTAATACAGTTAGTAGTAAAGAAGTAGCAGATTAAAACCTAATGCGTGATGGGGCGGTTTTCCATGAACGTTACTGTTGATGTCCTCATATCTCATGAACAACGTGTCGTACTGTGATACAATTCCGAAGGCACATTCAACAATATGTGTGTATACTGTCTATAAAATTTCCTGCGGCTACTCTTTGTAGTATAGAAATTATAAATTGAACGACATAGCGAATGCCGTAGTTTAGTCCATGAACAGAGGTAAAGTAATAAGCGCGAAACTTTTTTCGTTTGATCATTTTGCTGTGATTTTACTGTGATCCTATTTCGAAGGCACATTCAGCAATATGTGTGGATACTGTCTATAAAATTTCCTGCGTCTACTATTTGTAGTGAAGGAATTATAAATTGAACGACATACCGAATGCCGTAGTTTAGTCCATGAACAGGGGAAAAGTAGTAAGCGAGAAACTCTTCGCTTGATCATTTTGCTGTGTGTCTTACCACCACCGAACGAGGTGACGCAGCGATAACACACTGGACTCGCATTGGGAAGGACGGCGGTTCAAACCTGTCTGCGTTCACCCTTTCTTAATTTTTCCGTGACCTCCCTCAATCACTTCAGGCAAATGCCGGGATGGCAAAAGCTATGGAGCGTGCGCTCGATCTCTAATGCCCATGACGTCGACCGGACGCTAAACTTTTATCTTCCTTCCTTTTTCCTTTTATCTAGCGTCAGCTTAGGAACGGAACTGATTGGTTCTGAATCTGATGCTAGACGCTAAGAATCTATGCGCTGTATGAATAATCTTCAATTAATCGGATGAAGGGCAAATACCGAAACGCGTCAAAAATTTTTGGAACAGCAAGTGATCAGCTTTTTTCAGCGACCTTCCAGAAGTGGTATTAACCATGATCACACGCCCCCTGCGCTATTTCGTGTCATATCTAATATGTCAGTGGGTGCGAGCTGATAAATCACTATTTGTAAGTAGGTTAAACAATAGCACTTACACCTGTGACTGCACTGTACACTGTTACGTAATTTTATTTGTCCGCAAGTCTGCAGCGTTCGCAAGTTTCTATATCTGCTTTTCTCTGGAGCCCGGTGTCTTCGGTAGCCTATTTCTGCTCACAGTGTGCGGCATTATGATTATGCTCAATGTTAACGCGTCATTCTGTATAGTACTTGCGTAATTTTATTGTTTGATGTTTCTAATTCTATCTGACTAGGCCTAATAATCCTTGCAAATGGCTAGTCGATTGGTAATTAAGTAAATTCCCATATATCCAATCCTCGCCGCGGCGGAGTGGTCGAGCGCATTGAGGCGCTATGCTCCGATGCGCGAGGCCGTTTCCCATCGGGGGGTTCGAATCCCTCGGGCATGGATGTTTGTGCTGTCTTTAGTATAAGTTAGTTTATAAGTAGTTTGTAAGTTTAGGGACTGATGACCCCGCAGTTTAGTCTCATAAGCTGAACAAACATTTATCCAATCATCCAAATCTTTGCGTTTTTTTAGAATCGTCCTTTGCAGCATTTGCGTCTTTATCATTCCAATTCAGAGGCTCACCAACAATTGTTCTCGCGGACTATTCACAATTGGAAAAGAAAAGGGGAGAAGTTACAACGGTGTACAAAGTACCCTCTGTCACATACCGTAAGGTGCATCACGGAGCTTAGATGTCGATCCATCACAACGAAAACACATATTAAAAAGAGAGACAAAAATATTTGAACGAACTCCAGACAAAAACGCCGACGCCCATTTAAACGGAAAGAAGTTGCTATCGCCATGCAGGAGTAGTTGCAGTGTAAGGCACCAGTTCATGGACGGCGCGTCCATCCCGTCGGAGGTTCGAATCCTCCCTCGGGCATGGTTTTGTTTCTTTTATCAATAAATAAATAAATAAATAAAATAAAAAGGCCAAATGTTTGTAAGTCTAAGGAACTTGACTACGTTTGTCATCAGACGCTAGGCTTACAAAGTACTTAAACTAAGTTAAAGTAGTTTATGCTAAGGACAACACAAACACCCATGGCCGAGGGACTCGAATCCCCGACAGCGAGCAACCGCGCGCTCCGCAGCAAGGCGCTTAACTACGCTTGATCACTCCACCGCGGCTTTCTATACGTTAGTATAACATATGATCTACATTATGTAACTGTTCATTAGAATCAGGGCTTTTTCCTGAACAAATGAAACCATCAAAAAATATACCTATATTTAAAGCTGGAAATAAAGAAAAGGTAAATAACTATCGCCCAACTCACTAACTTCCTGTTTTTCTAAAGTATTGGAAAAAATAATGTACAATAAATTAGGAAATTACTTAAATATGGAATACTATCAAGTTCTCAACATGGTTTTTGAAACAAGAAATCAACCGAGACTGCGATCTATGAATATTTAACCTCTGTTTTAAAATCTATAGATGATAAACAGCAAACAATAGGTATATTTTTAGATTTAACTAAAGCATTCGATATGGTAATCCATAAAACACTACTAAAGAAGCTTGAATATTACGGCATTAGAGGACTGTCAAATCAATGGATCCGCTCCTTTCTCAGAGAGCGAAAACAAAACGTTTGGATTATATATGTGAATGATAAAGCACATACATTTTCAGAACACCTGTCCGATGAATGCCCAATCAATTATGGGGTACCACAAGGGTCAGTACTGGGTCCCCTACTTTTCTTTATGTATACTAATGATATAGATATACATGTTGAGGCTCACAACAATATTAGTACAAGTAGCCAGAAATAAAGATATTCCAAACGTAGTAAAGACTGTTACAAGCCAATTAAGTCAAACAGTTGCGTTAAATTTCCATAACTGTCATAACAACGCCTTGCAATATCCTGATATCACCATCAACAACCAACCCATTGAGCATGAAGAAGAAACGAAATTTTTAGGTAACTGGTTACAAAGTGATCTAAAATAGGATAAACATATAGAACAAGTAAATAAAAGATTGAGTACTGGTTGCTACCTTTGAAGAACTCTCAAAGGATGCGTTAACACACAGTCACTTATGTGGACCTACTATGCTTATTTTAATACCCATCTAAAATATGGCCTCATATTCAAAGGAAATTCCCCTGCAGCTCTGGGGACTTTCAGGATACAAAAAAGAGCTATTAGAATAATCACAGGGTTATTAGCTAGAAAATCTTGTAAACCAGCATTTAAAACACTTAAGGTGCTTCCATTACCTTGCTTATATATTCACGATACTTTAATGTATATTAAAAGAAATACAACCGATAGTAATACTAAAATAAATTAAAAAAAAATAAATAAAAAAAAAACAGTGACTTACATCAACATAACACAAGATTAAAAGAAAACTTACAGGTTCTCCCAGGCAATACTAGTCTATACAAGAAAGGCACTTGTAACATGGCAATAAAACCTTTTTAATAAGTTGCCTACTAATATTAGAAATATGCAAAATATAAATGTATTTGAAAGATCCATTAGAGAGTATCTACAGACCACTGTTTCTATTCAGTAAGTGAATTTTTGAACAGCATTGATTGTAGACTTATAGATAAGTGAATTTTTGAAGAATAACATGCCATACTACTCAAATGATATGGCCTAATATTAACCCTAAAATTATATCTGTCATTAGAGTGTAAGTCCAATATCATCTTGTACTCTGTACAACATATGATCCAAGGACTAAATAAATAAATACATAGTTTGTAAGTCTAGGGACCTATGACTTGAGCAGTTTGGTCCCTTAGATTTACAAACATTATTTATTTGCTCTTTGGGACTAGAGTGTGCAAAAAGTCATTGACTCAACAGGTATTTCCATCCTTTCTCCAATGTGGACCTTTCTCTTTTTCACTCCGCTGTGGACTGATCGTCCTATCAGGCAAATAAGTCACACAGTCAAATGCAGCGTAACTTGCATTGAAGACTCAGATCTCTGATACTGAGTGAATGCAAGTTAAGTCGTTGAAATTTCGTCAGTAAGGTACGGAGCATGGTGCTAGATTCTCTCAGGATTAGAGCTATGAAACCAGGTTATTGTTCCTTTATCGTTGCTCCGCTCTACTTCTAGAATTGTCGATACGCGTAATCTCTGTACTTCTGGCTCAACAGTCACCGAACCCGGACACTCCAAGTAGAACTGGAGCAACTGTTTTAAGCCCCTCTCTCGTGTTCGACTCCAACCTAGTTCTGACCATGACTGCTTATTAAAAGTTAAGTTGAATGCAAGTAAAGGCAATAGCATGCCATCATCAATATTTTGCCATTTTCTTATTGTTGATTTTCATTTTTACAAAGAGGACAAAATCAATAGTGTGTTTCTTGGAGATACACTGCATAACGCAAAGAATCGTAGTAATTTGTATTTAGAAAGGAAGATTTCCGTCCGCAAAAACATACTTACACAATATACTCAAAGAAAATCAAAATATAATACTATTATACCGTGAGTGTGTGAAACAATTCTTCAGGTTGTAGATAACTTTACTTCTTTCTTACTGTTATTGGTAGGTGACATCTCTGTGTGACAAACCATAGTAATGACAATTTAGGCCCTTATTTTTACCCTACGCTATTCTGTGTATATCATCTCACCTCCGAGTAAGGACGTCTATGACACCTAAGTCGTCGATTTCTCCTGAATTGCATTGTTGCAACACTTTCGCAAGTTGGTGATTTGCAACTGTAGTAGGCCATTGGAAACACGCTAGTAACTTCACTATGTGAAATTTAACACCTACATAATATCTTTGAGCAGCTGAGCTACGTGTTTTGTATCTCTGGAGCTGCGAGGCCAGTAACAGTCATAGTAGTAGCGAGTAAATAGTGGCTGAGCAAAATGTTCAAATGTTTGTCAAGCTTAAGGGACTTAACTACGGGGTCATCAGTCCCTAAACTTACAAACTACTTATGAACTACCTACAACTAAGGACGGCACAAATATCCATGCCGGAGGGGGGATTCGAACCCCCGGCCGTAGTGGCCGTGCAGACCGTGACTGAAGCGCCTCAGTCCCCTCGGCCACCGCGGCCGGCAGTGGTTGAGCAGACGTTGGAGAGCGAAGATCTGAAGGTATTCTCTACTTGTTATCAGCATGTTTACTGCAAATTTTGTCTTTAGTATGTTAGTAGCAGGACGTTGGTTAATTTAATGTCTTTTTTTACTGTGAAGCTATTGGCCGTAAATTTTAATTTTTTGTTTGAAATAGGTAAATCAATTACACCAACAATTTTATGATGATTGTAGACTCTTTGTTACAAAACAGTTCAGTTAAAATCAACCTCCGTTAGCGTCTTCTTTATTTAGTTTTCACGCAGTTAATTTTTTCCTCAATCTTTTCCTTTAATGAGTCATTATTATTGGTTGGTGTTATGCACTGCATTGTCAGAGTAGATAATGCTTAACAATATTAGTTACACTCCCCTATGTCCTTTGTCTTATAATGAGTGTTGATTAAAGTTATGCGCTGGGGTTCTGATGTCAGTTGATTCACTTTCGAGACAGGTGTTATCCACGACGTAAGAGCCAAAAGACACAGGGTAAAAGTCAGAAAATATTTGTCGACCATTAATGTTGGGTTTTCCTCCATGACGTAAAGTTAATTTGGTACTGATTTTTAAAAGTTATGACCTTTTATAACACGAAGGCTGCCTTATTTCAGTGCCACAGAATAATGTTAACTTTATCTCAGATTGTTTTGCAGGTTGTTAACTGAATACTGTCAAGTCATAACGAATGAAGGTGTACGTAATTTTTTTGTATTTATAGAAAACTTTTATGTGTTAAAATTGATTATTAGTATTTTTGATGGTAATTTTTCAATCTCTGTCAGTCAGCTGGGGAAGACAATAGCCGCTGAAATTTGCTGAATTATATCCATTTTTTCTTCCTGTCATTTTAGTTAATCGAAATTTTGTTTGCTATAAGTACCATTGATTTTTATTGCGCTTTCTTGTGTATATCTGAGTAAAATGGTATGGCAGGAATTCTCTTTTTTCTAAATATCTTGAAATGGGGACTGTCGTAGTGATTTTATAAGCACAAACACAGGGTGATCAGAAAACAGTATCGAATACTTTGAGAGGAGGTGTTACTCATAGAAAGAAGAAATATTATGACAATAAACATGGGAAGCGCATACTTTCTGAGGTAAAGGCGTGTTTAGAGGAGGTGTTCACGTGGTGTCCATTCATGGCAAAGCATCCATCTGCCCTAAGGCGTAAGGAATGACGCACCGTCTGAAGAATACCCGATCGTTGTTGAAGCACTTGCTGGCACGCATTGCAGACGCAACCCTTTTGTGTCTGCCCTTCTTTGACAGGAATTCCGTAGACTGCTTCCTTTAACAGTCCTCGTAACCAAAAGCCTACGGGACTGTAGTTTCGGCAACGAGCAGTTCAAGGTGTGAGGCCTCCTCGATTAATCACACAGTTTGAAATGTCTTCGTTATTGTGACGAAATTGTGCTAGTGCGCCATCATGCATGAGCCACATTTGTAATCGCTGCTAACAAGGCATATCTTCCGACAAAGTAGACAATACATTGATGACAAAGTCCAGACAATGCGCTCTGTTTGATCTTTGATAAAAAAAAAATCGCACTGACGTGTTTTACGGTCCACTTTAGATTTGTAGTTTTATAAGTTTTTGCAAACATTTTGGACCAAAATAATAATCTAAATAATAAAAAATTAATAAATAACAGTGTCTGAAAACCTTTTAGGAAAAAAAATTAGGTAATTACGGGTTCCGAACCACTGACCTTCGGCATCACAGACGAACGCATTGCCCACTACGCTACAGCTAACAGTTAGAAACTGCATCCTTTAATCTCTTACTATTGATAGCAGTTGTTAACTGATGCTAATATGCCATTTGTAGACACTAGATTATCATTTATCGTACGAAGAAGAATGTGTTTTAGTTGATTCTTCAGTGCGCCATTGCATTGAAGTGACAACGTGTAAGTTACAATAAGAAAATCATCAAATACGCAACGCAAGATGGCGTATGCCAGAGAGATGTGGGCGAGGAATGTCACGTGACATCTGCGAACGGCTGGTTTTCGTTAATTCAATGGAGGGTGTCAAAACTCCGTTATTTTTACAAATATCTCTCAAACGATACGAGATATGAAAAAAAAACATAAGGGAACAAAGTTGTAGAGAATTTTCTCCTCTACAAATTCGTTTATTCAATTTTCGCGTCAGATGAACGGTTTATTTGCAATTAAAATTACATTACAAACATCTTTTTTTGGTATTACTAACGTATTTCTCGTCCGACATATTTTAAAAAAGCGAGGTTCTGGTTTCTGGTAGCCAACAATTATGTCTGTAAAATTTGGTGCCGATCGGTTGAACGGTTCGACCTATAAGCAGGAACACGTTACAGCCAGACAGACATCGTCCAATCGCCGTTATTTTTGCAAATATCTCTGCAACGATGCAAGATATGGAAAAAAACCATAAGAGAGCAAAGTTGTAGAGAATTTTCTCCTCTACAATTATTCAATTTTCGTGTCGGATGAATAGTTAAGACGTTATTTTCTTTTAAATTTCGAGCTGTCAAAAGACGACCGCAAAGGCCCACTTTTACTGTTACTACCGCAACCTAAAGTGGGCCAAAAAGTTCAAATTTTTGTAGATCTATATGGGAACAAATTACTCTGGTCGTCAGTCCCTAGGCTTACAAACTTCCTAAATTAACTAAAAATAAATTACGCTGAGGAAAAAAGACACCCACGCCCGAGAGGCGACTCTAATCTCCGGCGGTAGTGGCCGCCCAGTCCCTTACATGGCGCCTACAACCGCGCGTCTAATCATTGATACATAATCAAGGTTGACGGTACTGTACAATAAGGCTCACAAACACGAGGAAAAGTAAGGTGGCCTACAAGACGACTTGAACCACACAGTTGACTGAAGACTACTTAACGGTAGGTAAAGTACCGCGAGTAAAACGTAGTAGTACCCTGCTGACACATTTAACGAAGCGCCAAGGCAACAACTGTGCTAATACATTTCTTTCAAAGTATTCAATACTTTTTCTTGAACACCATGTAAAAGAGAAGTAATGCTATTATCTTTTGAGCTATTTATCTGTGATATTGGCCCACTTTAGGTTACGGTAGTAACACTAAAAGTGGGCCTTTGCGATCGTCTTTTGACAGCTCGAGATTAAAATGAAAATAATGGCTTAACCATTAATCTGACACGAAAATTGAATAGCCAAATTTCCGGAGAATAAAATTCTCTATAACATTGCTCTCTTATATTTTTTTCATATCGCGTATCGTTTCAGAGATATTTACAAAAATAATGGCGATTTTGTCTGTCTGTCTGTCTGTGCGTAACGTGTTCTCTGTTTTTAAGACGAACCGTTCAACCGATAAGCACTAGATTATACAGACATAATTGTAGGCTAACAGAGACCAGAACCTCCCTTTTTCAAAATTTTCGGACACAAAATACGGTAGTAATAACAAAAAAAAGCCGTTTGTAATATAATTTTAATTGCAAACGAACCGTTCCTCTGACACGAAAATTGAATAACCTAATTGGTACAGGGGACAATTTTCTACAACTTCGTTCTATTATGTTTTTTTCATATCTTGCATCGTTGCAGAGATATTTGCAAAAATAACGGCGATTGGACGATGTCTGTCTGGCTGTAACGTGTTCCCGCTTTTTAGGTCGAACCGTTCAACCGATCGGCACCAAATTTTACAGACATAATTGTTGGCTACTGGAGACCAGAAACTCGGTTTTTGAAATATTTCGGACAAGAAATACGTTAGTAATACCAAAAAATCTGTTTGTAATGTAATTTTAATTGAAAATAAACCGTTCATCTGACGCGAAAATTGAATAAACGAATTTGTAGAGGAGAAAATTCTCTACAACTTTGTTCCCTTCTGTTTTTTTTTATACCCCGTATCGTTTGAGAGATATTTGCAAAAATAACGGAATTTTGACACCCTCCATTGAATTAACGAAAACCAGCCGTTCGCAGATGTCACGTGACATTCCTCGCCCAGAACTCTCTCTGGCATATGCCATCTTGCGTTGCGTATTTGATGATTTTCTTATTGTAACTTACACGTTGTCATTTCAAAGCAATGGCGCAGGGAAGAATTAACAAAAAGATGTCGTTCTTCGTACGATAAATGATAATCTAGTGTCTACAAATGCCATATTAGCATCAGTTAACAACGGCCATCAATACTATGAGATTAAAGAACGCAACTTCTGTTAGTCGTAGCATAGTGGGCAATGCGTTGGACTATGACGCTGAAAGTCAGTGGTTTGGAACCAGCCACTACCTAAAGTTTTTTTTTCCTAAAACGGTTTCAGGCACTCTTATTAATTAATTTTTTATTATTTAGATTATTATTTTGGTCCAAAATGGTTGCAAAAACTTATAAAACTACAAATCTAAAGTGGGCCGTGAAACACGTCAGTGTGATTTTTTTTTCTTTGGTACATTATGAAATGAATTATTATGTTATTGGCATCGCGTTTGTGTTTATCCCATCGTGTTATAACTAATCATGAATACTTTCCATGTAAACTGACTTCTTTCACATTCTGCCTATTTTATTAGACTTATTTTGAGCCGGCCGCGGTGGCCGAGGAGACCTAGGCGCTTCAGTCACGGTCTGCACGCCCACTACGGTCGGGGGTTCGAATCCCCCCTCGGGCATGGATATTTGTGCCGTCCTAGTTCATAAGTAGTTTGTAAGTTTAGGGACTGATAACCCCGTAGTTAAGTCCCATAAGCTTTACAATCATTTGAACATTTGAACTTATTTTGATTACCAATTTTTAACCATAGTGATATATTATTCAGATCGTTCTGCAGCTGGTTTTGATCTTCAGATGATTTTACTAGACGGTAAATGACGGCGTCATCTGCAAACAACCTAAGAGAGCTACTTAGATTATCCCCTAAATCGTTTATGTAACTTAGAAACAGCAGAGAACCAATAACACTACCCTGTGGAACGCCCGATATCACCTCTGTTTTAGTCGATGCCTTACCATCGATTACTACGAACTGTGTCCTCTCTGACAGGAAATCGCAAATTTGGGGCGATATACCATAACCACGGATAACCCTGTGGCAGTCATTTAAATGTGATTTACAGAGTAAATATTTAGATTTTGCCTGAAGGATGAAAATTAAAAGGAATATTTACGACGTCACACCAGTTGTTTGTGCAACTTCATGGGACTGATGACCCCGTAGTTAAGTCCCATAAGCTTGACAAACATTTGAACATTTTGCAACTTCATCGAGAACTACAACGAACACATTACTTGTTGCCGTGCGGCCGTCGATGGTCATATGGGGTATATAATTTTTCGCATATAAATTGGACAAAAGTGTACCTAAAAAAGTCAATGAGTCCTGTAAGTTCTGTGGTAATTTTATATTCGTCCCTACTTTGCAAACAGCCTGTGTATCACAGCTACATGTTAATACCCCTGTAAGATGCAAGCCGAGTAGGTGATGACGTCACAGGAGTGAGAGTAGTTGGCCGGCCGCGGTGGCCGAGGGGACTGAGGCGCGCCAGTCACGGTATGCACGGCCACTACGGTCGGGGGTTCGAATCCCCCCTCGGGCATGGATATTTGTGCCGTCCTTAGTCTTCGCTAGTTCGTAAGTAGTTTGTAAGCTTAGGGACTGATGACCCCGTAGTTAAGTCCCATAAGCTGTACAAACATTTGAACATTTGATCTCAGGTGAGATCATCTTCAGACTTAGTTGTCTCGCTGTAGGTGTTCAAGCGATGAGCATGCGGCGACTGCGATTAATCATGTGACAGGCATTTAAATGTGATTTACAAAGTAAATATGTAGACTTTGACTGAAGGATGATATTAAAAGGAATGTTTACGACGTCACACCAGATGTTTGTGCAACTACATCGAGAACTTCAACGATCACATTACTTATTGCTGTGACCGAGCGAGGTGGCGCAGTGGTAACACACTGGACTCGCATTCGGAAGGATGGTGGTTCAAATCCAACTCCGGCCATCCAGTTTTAGGTTTTCCGTGATTTCCCTAAATCACCCCAGGCAAATGCCGTGATGGTTTCTTTGAAAGGGCACGGCCGATTTCCTTCCACATCCTTACACAAATACTGTGAGCGTAAGCTCCGTCTCTAATAACCACGCTGTCGACGGGACGTTAAACTACAAGCTTCCTTCCTTCCTTACTTGTTGCCGTGCGGCCGGCGAAGGTCATAGGGGGGATATAATTTTTCGCATATAAATTGGAATACAGGGGTACGTATATGTATGTTCTGTAGCAATTTTCTATTCGTCCCTACTTCGCAATCAGTCTGTGTATCACAGCTACACAGCTACATGTTAATACCGTCGTAAGATGCAAGCCGAGTAGGTGATGACGTCACAGCAGTGAGAGTAGTTGTGCCGTGGGCGGAGCGTGGCGGGCGCATCCTCAGCAACGAGACAGCGGCTGCTGCAGGCGACTGCCTGGTGACGTCACTGAGTGGCTGCACGAGAGACTTGCACGGAGCCGGCCGCCGCGCCGGTGCGGTCATGAACTGGGATTCCCGCCGTCAGCTACTGCTGCGTCACCAGCTACGACGATTACACTGGAATCGCAGTCATTCCACATTCATTTCTTTTTCAGGCTCCCACCGTGGAAATTTCCAGAAGACATTTGTCAACATACGTGTCAGCCAATAATATGGGTAGGACCGGATTATAGAAACTACCTAGGAAGGTATAGAACTGGTACGATGATGGAGGGATAGCTCCAACTTTGTTATGCTGGATATACACTACTGGCCATTAAAATTGCAACACCAAGAAGAAATTCAGATGATAAGCGGGTATTCATTGGACAAGTATACTATAACTAACATGTGATTACATTTTCACGCAATATGGGTGCATAGATCCTGAGAAATCAGTACCCAGATCAACCACCTCTGGCCGTAATAACGGCCTTGATACGCCTGGGCACTGAGTCAAACAGAGCTCGGATGGCGTGTACAGGCACAGACAAATACAGATGCCCATGCAGCTTCAACACGATACCACACTTTATCAAGAGCAATGACTGGCGTATTGTGACGAGCCAGTTGCTCGACCACCATTGACCACACGTTTTTAGTTGATGAGAGATCTGGAGAATGTGCTGGCTAGGGCAGCAGTCGAACATTTTCCGTATCCAGAAAGGCCCTTACAGGAGCTGCAACATGGGTCGTGAATTATCCTGCTGAAATGTAGGGTATAGCAGGGATCGAATGAATAGTAGAGCCAAGAGTCGTAACACATCTGAAATATAACGGCCACTGTTGAAAGAGGCGTCGATGCGAACAAGAGGTGACCGAGACGTGTAACCAATGGCACCCCATACCATCACGCCGGGTAATACGCCAGAATGGCATGACGAATACACGCTCCCAATGTGTGTTCACCGCGATGACTTCAAACAGGGATGCGACCATCATGATGCTGTAAACAGAACGTGGATTCATCCGAAAAAATGACGTTTTGCCATTCGTGCACCCAGGTTTGTCTTTGCGTACACCATCGCAGGCACTCCTGTCTGTGATGCAGCATCAAGCGTAACTGCAGCCATGGTCTCCAAGCTGATAGTCCATGCTGCTGCAAACGTAATCGAACTGTTCGTGCAGATGGTTGTTATCTTGAAAACGTCCCCATCTGTTGACTCAGGGATCGAGACGTGGCTGCACCATCCGTTGTAGCCATGCGGATAAGATGCCTGTCATCTCGACTGCTAGTGATACGAGGCCATTGGGATCCAACACGGCGTTCCGTATTGCCTTCCTGAACCCGCCGATGATATATTCTGCTAACAGTCATTGGATCAAGACCAACGCGAGCAGCAATGTCACGATACCATAAACCGCAATAGCGATAGGCTACAATCCGACCTTTGGTACGCATTTCTCCTCCTTACACGAGGCATCAAATCAACGTTTCACCGATCAACGCCGGTCAACTGCTGTTTGTGTATGAGAAATTGGTTGTAAACTTTCCTCATGTCAGCATGTTGTAGGTGTCCCCACCGGCGCCAGCCTTGTGTGAATGCTCCGAAAAGCTAATAATTTGCATATTACAGCATGTTCTTCCTGTCGGTTACATTTCGCATCTGTAGCACGTCATCTTCATGGTGTAGCAATTTTAATGGCCAGGAGTTTAGAATGCTTATCAGAAGTACATTGCGACCTTAGTGCTCTTGAGGTACGAAATGAAGTGTAGGAACGTAGAATAGAATTTAACGTCCGTCGACATGATGGTGATTAGAGACGTATCACACGCTCGGATTATTTGCGGAAGGTTGGTCTGCTATTTGACAGGGAACCATCGTGCCATTTGTCTGGAGTGGTTTAGGCAAATCACGGAAAACCTAAATTGGGGTTGCTTAGAGGCGGGTTTCTACCTCCGTCCAACATGATTACTGTGGCACCTCGCTCGGTAACTTATATAAAAGGGCAGAACTGCAGACACAGCCGTCCAGGTCGACTCATTTTTGACACATAGCTTATTGTACTGTGTGAAGCTTTCCCGACATATTGATTCCTTCCATGGTTCACGGGCGTCGTGTCGGATCGTATTGTCGAAACTGCACAATATTTCCACGAGGCAGCTGGTCGTCGTCTTCAGGTGCTAACTGAACTGCTGATTGCTGTCGTCTCGCCTGTATACTCTGGCTGGCTAGAAAAGCGCAGGCGTGAAGACGGTGGTGAGGGGGAGGGGCAATGACATCATTGTAGGCGAATCATAGATGAAGACATATAGAGCCCTCTGGTGGTCTCCGCGTACACGACGCGGGAAAGCGCGGCCGCAAGTTACGGGCCCAGCGCGGGTAGTGTGGCACGCAGTTTAGATGCTCTCGCCTCGGTGACCCGTCTGCGGCGACTCGCTGGATACGTCTGAATGCGGCCGACGATGCCTTAGTACCGCCAGTGCTGGTTCCCATGCCTTGATGAGCTGAAAGCCCGTGTCTCTATTAATCTGGTCATTCGAAACACGTATTTCGACTGCTTCTTTGAAGATGGAGTCCAGTACGTAGATGCAGATGAGAGGATCTTTGTCTCTTCATAGTGCATGCTATGCCCTGTGTCCAAACAGTGCTCAGTTTTCTGGCTGACCCAGTCTTGTGTGTCGCTTGTGTTCATCGCATCTATCTTTGACAGTGCGACACGTCTGTCCAATGTATGATTTTTCGCACTGGCATGGGATTTTATACCTGGTATCCCGGCGCGATGAGTTTGAGAGCCCGCCAGACCACATGGACTGTGACAGCAGCCGTTAGGCGGCGCGCACAACCTACTAGCGCTGCCATCGCCACTAGAGCGCTGCACGCCTACCGCGCCGGTCATCTGCGCAGAGAGCCGCACTATATAGGGACCGGAGCCACAGCTCGCTCCTCAGTCTTGTGTTGACTGCGCTCGGTGTACATTCGACATTCTGTTATTATCAGGCATCGTACTTGGCTCCGTCACGGTTTCGATTGGCTTACGCTTTGGTCTTTGTTTCCATTTAGTTGTTGTCATTGTTTGTCGTCTCTGTGGTCTCGTGTAGTGTTTCTCGTTAGCGGCGACGCTTGATCGGTCGATCGTTGCAAGCCGCTCCCGACCTGTCCGACCTTCGGTAACAATATGATATATGCCTGGTCTCCTCAGACCTAAATTGTCTTCGACGGAACGCAGCATCGTTCGTACTCGTGCTGGAGGAAAGAAGACGCCTTTGATGTTATATTTTTTGAACAACCTGCCAATCTTGAAGGATACGCCACCAACGTAAGGGAGAAAAACCAATCTTTTCGATTCATCTGCTTCTGAGAGTATCCATTCTGGAGAAACACAGAGCGAATATGGTTGAGCTCTGCTGGTAAGCGCTCTTGGTCTGATATTACCCTAGCCCTGTGGATAAAGGTTCGTAGTACACCACTAAGTTGGGAAGGGTGATGACAGCTCGTAGGTATAGGTACGTGTGTGTCGGTTTACGAAAAACACTGTGACCCAAGGAACCGTCTTCTTTCCTACGGACCAAGATATCCAGAAACGGGAGCTCTCCATTTTTATCCCTTTCCATTGTGAAGCAGATACTCTGATGGATGGATTTATGAACAAAAAATGAAGCGTTTCTCTTTAAAATGGTCTTCTTTAATATCACAAATGAAATAAAGTAAATGTTTGTAAATCTAAGGGACGTAACTACGTTGGTAATCAGACCCTAGGCTTACAAACTACTTAAAGTAACTTATGCTAAGGATAATACAAACTCCCATGCCCGAGAGAGGACTCGCACCTCAGACGGCGAGCAACCGCGCGCTTCGCAGCGAGGCCCTTACAACGCTCGGACACTCCGCCCGCCGATCGTGGGTAAGGCTTTAAGATGCGCAACAATATGAATGAGACTGAAACAACTCACTGACGTCAAGATAAGGCCACTAAAATCCTGTCCTTTTAAACACAGATGAAATTAATTTTAAGTCACAGAAAGTCATTTACTTTTGTCGCCGAATTTTATAGCCCTGAATTAGCACTTATCTCTACAAAGGATAACGCTTTTGCTTCGAAAGTGTTCCAGCACTGCAGCAGCAGCAACATCAAAACAGCATTTAAATCGAAATAAAAATTAGCTTGTTCTGTTTGACCAAATTTTGCAAGGTAATCATGTCTGGCAGTGTGTGCTGTGAGAATGCGGGGCCGCACATGAGCAAATGAAATTGAAATAAAATTCCGAGAAAATCTAACTACATCACCGCAAACCCAAGGGTTTTTTTTCCACTGAAGAGTCCTGTATCCTCTCAAAACTTACAACGAGCACTACCACTTACAGAAATAGAAGTCCACAAAGAGGTTTGAAATTATTGGTGGACTTCTCCCACAAACTTTACAGAAGACATCGTTCGCTAACCCAATGAAATTTACGATGACAATGTTTAATTACATAAGTCATTTTTAATTGGCCTGGACCTGTTTCTGCGCATAAACACTGGTTACATAATTTTCCTCTGCTATTCTGCAGCTACAATGAAGGCACGCACACATAAATAACCATAGATGTTTTACGTTAACTAGTTTCCATTCTCTGTGTACAAAATCCAGCAGTATAAAACCAATTTCTCTTCCGTATTAACAAAATATTGCCGCCGAGTTCTTCCACATAATGCATCGACAGCGAGCCATAGCGCGGTACAGCCACCTACTACCATTTCTCTCTCTGTTTTCTTCTTATGTTTGTAATTCTGTGGCACCAAACTACTATGGTCATTAGTTCCTAGACTTGCAAACTAGTTAAACTAACATAAGGACATTTCTGCGCGGCACCAATCCTCTCAACAAACAACTTAGCGACTCTCTCTAACAACAAGGCACAACTGACCGGCGATTCCCTGCGCCCAAAGATAACAGAGCACTGATCTCTATCCTATCTGGATAATGAACGTCAGCTATCTGAGCGTGTAAGCCATAGATATTCATATTTAGTTTCTTACCGAATTCAAATATGACTGCTACGAAATGTTACTAGAATACGCAAAGAAAATATGTCTCGTTTCGGCTCCCGCAACAGGCTATTATATCGCATATTGACATTAACTTCAGAACAAGAAGTACTCAAGCAATTATTAACAGGTATCAAGAAGGTTAGAATCTCTGGAGATGTCCTAATACTAAAAAAGTGAAGCCAGCGAAATGCGCACTCCGGCATTTGTTTATGCCCAAAACATTTGTCGTAGCGCATGTGTATAGGAGTTCTAGTCGTTGAAATACAGGTAAATGACAAGTACTTCGTGCTAAACACCAAATGTATTGCCTTGTTTGATCTCAGTCTGTCTATAATCCAACAAAATTCCGGACTAATAGCACTTAGCTGTCCTGAGAGTGGAGCTTCATATGACCTATTCTGTAATTCCCTTGAAGTACACGCTATAAAAAAAAAAAATTCAGTTTTCTACCTAGAGTTGGTTTGTTTTTGAGATATTTCTTCTTCTGTGGCTCCTGTAGTTGATGAAACCATACCTTTGAGTGTCTACACTTTCTTTAAACATTTTTTCATTTGTTGTTGACAGTAGTTGATCAAGCTAGATTGACATGTAACCAGTGCAAAGTGTGCAAGCAGTATTAACAGCCAGAATTTTTTCACTTGTATATATCTATGTCCTTTGCAACAAATATGCACTTACTCCAGCGTGGCATAACGAAAGTTATTAATTACACGTTATTTCGGTGGGGAATGCTATTGTGGAAGCTGACTCAGGCGCATTTTTATTGCAGTATTCTGTTATCACTTTCGTCTTTGTACTGAAATTTCACGTACCAAACGTTACTTGTTTCAGCATGGCAACAATGAAAATTATTAACGATACTTTATTTCGACGTGGAATGCTTTTGTGGCAGATGATCTAGGCGCATTTTTAACTGCATTACTTTGTGGTCACTTTCGTCTTTGTACTCAAATTTAGTCCACCAAAGGTTTACAAGGAAACCATTTGACAGCAATTTTACAAGTTTGTAGACTTAATATGTGTAGTAAACACAAGATAAATGTACAATAGAATTTACGAAAGCAGTTTTTACAACACATTAACAACAGATGCATATCTATGGACATGATTGTTCGTCATAACAGTTACTGTTCACGGTATGTTTCGCAGCTCGCTTGGACCATATACTTGAATTAAAATTAACACAAACATTTTCACAGCGGCATTTTCTTAGTTATTACAAACCTCATACTTCGAACTGGAATTGTATTACTGAGATGTTCATGATATTTCATTGTCGCATTTTTAGGAAATTTACTACCAGGAGCGTCAATTCGCAGCTTCGATAAAGTATGACGGAACTTTATGCACATCCGTATTCAATAGTCAATCTTTACTCAAAACGTGGAACCATACATAGGTAAAATTCTCGAGTGGGTGTTGCATACAAGCTGTCAGGTGATACCTCGAAAAACATGCGGACGCCAGTTCAATTTGCCTCAAACATGGCGGACCTATCGCAGCTCTATAAAATTCAAGATCGTTGCACGCTCCAGTTCTATGCTCAGAAACCAGTCAAACATCCAGCTCGTATAGAGATCACTAGCATCGCCGCACAAAGATATACTCTGCCTCGCACGGAGATTCTCATATTGTCTAGGTTAACAGATGGGATCTTACGTGGGTATGGAGAACCAGCATATAAAATGTGCAATATTTTAATGCAGAAAATTGTTATAGAAAGTTACAAAATGAAGGACTTAACTGATATTAAAACATACTATCTTCAATAGTTTCAGAAAACCACCCGCAAAGTTCATGAGGCGAAATCGACTCAGTAATAACTGAGTCGATAGAGAATTGTAAGCTGGTCATTTTTCGTGGTCTCGTGTTAGTCCTATGCTTCTCGATGAGTCAGCTCACTCCCCAGCGCCGCTTTTCGCTGACGCATGTTCCTCTTACTGCGTGTACAAGCGACTGTCGTAAAAGATTCTTCTCTTGGCGTCTCGGAAAAAAACGCGTGTTCGGACAACAAAAATTATCTTGAATTTGGACAACATTGTTCGCAGGAGGAGCAAGAATCTGGGTTGAATTGTACTGGATAAAATAGCAGTCAAGGTCGCAGGAAATATTCTTTATTTTACCGGTTTCGACATCTGTAACGGTCATCCTCAGAATTTATGTCCCATGTGTCTGGTGCTACGAATACTTGGCGCACAGATGTTGGTAACACTGCATCACAACCGTGCCACCATCTGTGCAGACAAGTAGTCGCAGCACCAGCCAGATGGGATATAAATTCTGAGGATAACCGTTACATTGGTCGAAACAGACAAAATAAAGAATAGTTCCTACGGTATTGACTGTTATTTCATTAAAAAAAAAAAACCTCGCCGCGCGGGAATGGCCGTGTTTTCAGGGCCACCATGATATACCTTTTGCGGCCGCTCCCGTCAGAGGTTCAAGTTCTTCCTCTGTCATGGGAACATGTGAGTTGTCCTTAGGATAAGTTAAAGTAGTCTGTAAAACCAGGAACTGATGAGTTTAGGAGTTTGGTTCCTCAGGATTACAAACATATGAACATTCTTTTTAACGCTCAGTTTGCAGTTATCTATCGATCAAGTGAATTCTGAGTCGAATTAATGTCATGACTTTACGGGCGGTTTTCTAAAATCTGTGAGGTGTGAGCCAACATATCTTACCGTCCGTTATTATTGTTCGTAAACAAGCGACCTTTCAAAAATAAACCGAAGTGGTTAGACCGGTATGAGATCTTTCCCTTGTAAGTGGTTATCACACAAGCACTATTTCATAAATGGTAACCAATACACCTGCAGATATCTAACCAATGAACAATTGTCACAGAACTACATGGTTTAGTTGTACCGAAGTTTACAACTGAAAACACTGGGCAGTAATTTAATAAAACTTTTTCGAATTTGAAAGCGGAATTCGTTATCCCGATGGGGGACAATGTATAGAGAGAGCAAGTGCAGGAATTTTATCGATTTTTGTGGGAAGACATACCGGCGGTAGCAGCTAGTTCAGTCGCAGTAACATAACGTTGAGCTCTTACTGGTGGCAGAGACCGAGTGAGGTGGTGCAGTCATGACGTGTGTCAGTTTTGTTTGAACATCCTTCGTTAGTTACTCAGTTACGCCGGAACTACGATATCGTCGGGCACAATGGCTTTATTCAGAGGAAATATCAGTGTTGTAATGGTATCTCTATATATAAAACGCCACGCGACTGACTGACTGACTGATCATCATCGCCCAGCCCAAACCACTGAAGATAGAAACTTCAAATTTGTAGAGGGTGTTGATCTTATTCTGTAGGCGTCATTAAAGAAGCGATTTTTCGATATTCCGTCCGCAAGGGGGTGAAATAGGGGTTGAAACGTTTTTTGAAAATACGTTGCTATTTAGGCAATTTTGAAGCTAGAACTACAAAATTCCTTATTTTAATTCAGGGTTCGAATTTCAAAGACACGTGTTTCGGCAGTTTTTGAAATTCAACCACTAAGGGGGTAAAATAGGGGACGCAAAAAAATTGATTTTCAAAAATATGTTGCTGTTAACTCAAATTTTAGGCTACAACTACTAAACTTCGGATCTGGAATCTTGGTCAGGATTAAAAAACACGAGTTTCAATATTTTTGGAAATTCAACAAGTAAGAGGATACAATAGGAGATTAAAAATTATTTTTAAAAACACGATGCTATTAAGACAATTTTGAAGCTACAGCTGCAAAAATTGATATTTGTATTGTTGGTTAGAATTTAAAAAATACGTGTTTCGGTAATTTTGGAAATGCAACGATAAAAGGGGTTAAATTGGAGAGGGGATGTTTTTCGAAAATCTTTTGCTATTAAGGCAATTTTTAAGCTACAGCCACATAAATTGGTATATGGTTTCTTGACCAGAATTAAAAAGACACGCGTTTCGGTATTTTCAGAAAATTAATCATTTAGGGGGTGGAATAGGGGACGGAAATTTTTTTGAAAATACGTTGCTACTAAGGCAATTTTGAACCCAGAATTACAGAAAATGATACTTGCATACTTGGTTGGTTGAAATTTAATAGACACATGTTGGGGTAGTTTTCGAAATTCAACTATTAAGGGGTGCCGTAGGGGGTTACAAATATTAAAATCAAATGTTGAAATGTTTGTAAATCTTAAGAGACTTAACTACTGGGTCATCAATCCCTAAGGCTTACAAACTAACTAAACTAACGTAAATTAACTTAGACTAACTTATGCTAAGGACAACACAAACACCCATGCCCGAGGGGCGAATGGAACCCCCGACGGCGAACTGCAGCGCGCATCGTGCATGGCGTCTCAATACACACGGACATTCTGCCGCGGCTACAAGTAGTACCACACCATTTCATTATATTAGTACTTAAGCTATATCTATGAAAATTTATATTAAGAGGGAGAAACAACTGGTGCAAACCAACCAGCCTACGCATGCGAAACAGTGGGCGTCCTACATCTACATCTACATACATACTCCACAATTCACCGAAAGGTGCGTGGCGGAGGGTGCACTGTACCACTGCTAGGCATTTCCTTACCTATTCCACTCCCAAATAGAACGAGGAAAAAAAGAATGCCTATATGCCTCCGTACGAGCCCTAATTTCTCTTATCTTGTCTTTGTGATCTTTACGCGAAATGTGAGTATGCGGCAGCAAGATCGTACTACACTCAGCTTCATATTCCGGCCCTCTAAATTTCCTCAACAGAAATTCACGAAAAGAACGTCGTCTTTCCTCCAGCGATCCCCAGTTGAGTTGCCGGAGCATTTCGTTGACACTCGCGCATTGGTCGACTCTACCAGTAACAAACCTAGCTGCTCGCCTCTGAACTGTCTCTATGTCTTCCTTTAAACTGATCTGCTGCGGGTCCCAAACACTTGAGCGATACTCAAGACGTGGTCGTACAAGCGTTTTATACGCGGCTTCCTTTTAGAGGTGAAGTACATCTTCCCAAAATTCTCCCAATAAACCGAAGTCGGCTGTCCGCCTTACTCACAACTGTCCTTACATGTTGGTTCCATTTCATATCGCTCTGCAATGTTACGCCTAGATATTTGAACGACGCGACAGAATCATGAAGCTCACTACCAATGCTGTATTCGAACATTATGGGATTGTTTTTCGTACTCATGCGCATCACCTTACATTTTTCTACATTGAGAGCTAGCTACCATTCTTCGCACCAACTAGAAATTTTGTCTAAGTCATCCTGTATGCTATTACAGTCAGTTAAAGACGACACCCTCCCATACGCCACAGCATCATCAGCAAACAGCCGCAAATTACAAGTTACTCTGTCCATTAGATAATTTATATAGATAGGAAATAATAGCGGTCATATCACACTCCCCTGGGGCACGCCTGTCGATACACTCGTCTCTGATGAACACGCGCCGTCGAGAACAACGTACTGCGCTCTATTACTTAGGAAGTCTTCCAGCCAGTCACAAATCTGTGAACCTATTCCATAAGCTCGTATCTTCGTTAGCGGTCTGCGTTAAGCTAGTAATCAAATAATTTTTCAAATGCTTGTAAAGCTCTGGGACCGATCTGTAGGGGACATCAGCCCCTAGACTTACAAACTACTTAAACTAACTTATGCTAAGGACAACAAAGGCCCCCCCAAGCCCAAAGGAGGACTCGAATCTCCAACGGGGAGCAACAGCGCACTCCACAGCAGGGCGCCTTAGAGCGCACGGCCATTCCGTCGCGGCACGGTATCATCTCACATTTTAATGTCAGAAGACTGGCTGGAGGAAGGTCTACATGCTAGTGTAATCTGTGCAAGACTCTTCATCCCACAATCATTGCAGCCTATACCTTCTTATATGAGGTTGCGGAAGTCCAGTCTTTCTCTCGTCCTACAGTTTTCCATTTAACCTTCAGCACTGTTATATAACACCACATTTGAATTATGTAATGGTTTCTTATTGTCTGCCGGGTTTGTTGTCCTTACTTCACTCCCTGACAAGTACTTTGAGACAAGATTTTCTAACAGTCATATTTGCGGTGGGATAGGAAATATGTTGAGCCTCTTTAAAGGGGCTCACAGCAAACGAGCAATGCAAATTATGGAAGACCCAAACGTAGGAGAACATCTTCTAGCCGCGGTGGCGTGGCCGAGCGTCCTGAGGCGCCTTGTGCGCCGTCGGAGATTCGAGTCGTCCTTCGGGCATGGGCGTATGTGTTGTCCTTAGGTAAGTTAGTTTAAGTAGTTTGTAAGCCTAGTGACTGATGACCAAAGTAGTTAGGCCCATAGATTTACAAATATTTGAACATTTGAGACCAGACTTTCCTATTACGAGTACAGCATCTTTTGTCTGCTCCAATTCCCTCGCTTTGAGCCAACAAGTTACAGATAACATGATTACTAAACAGGTTAGATATATATATATATTAATTCAAAGTAGTTACTACGCCATAGCCTAGCCGAAGGATACGTATATTTTTAAGTCGATGTCATAATGGAGTGATCCTAAAATATAGGGTGGCGCAGGGGAACGGGAAATTTTGAACGTTACAGTTGGCAGCACTGTAGCGCTGGTAGATGTTCGAAACTTTGCACAATTGATATGAACGCATTGCCATTTAGTAATCATGGAGAATTGGACTGGTGCGGAACGTGCAGTAGCTGTGAGAGCGTTTTACAAAAATGGTGATAGTGCGCATTCTATTACAACGTGGGTGCGTAATTTTGAAGAAACAGGATCTGCGTTGAAAAAGAAACCTCCAGGTGGCATTCCAACGGTACGTACCCCAAAGAACATTGCAGCTGCTAGAGCTTGCAATCGAGAGAAGTCCTCGCCGCTCCGTTCGACAGCATGCATCTTCGCTAGGGATTAAGCGACGAAGCTTACAAAGAATACTGCGCGAATTAGACTTCCATCCCTATACGTTACAGATTGTGCAACACTTACATGAACGAGACCAAGCGTCACGTATGGAGTTTAGTAGCCAGATATTGGCTAAAATCAACGAGGACGCGAATTTCCTTGGTAACTTATGGATATCAGACGAAGCCCATTTCCACCTGATCGGATTCGTGAACAAACAGAATTTTCGTTATTGGTCACTGGACAATCCTTGTGAGTTGCACCAGCGACCACTACACAGCGCCAAGGTCACAATATGGTGTGCTGTATCATGTCAGGGTGTTAGCGCTCGATATGTTGAAATGCTTCAAACATTCTTTACACCGAGACTGTACGAGCTTAATCTTAACGTCGAAAACATGTGGTTTCAGCTGGACGGAGCCACGTCACACACTGCTCGACAATCGATGGCAGCAGTTACTCAATTGTTTGGAAGACGCATCATTTCACTTATCGGTGACATTGCATGGCCTGCGAGATCCCCTGATCTTAGTGTGTGCGACTTCTTCCTCTGGGAATATCTTAAAGGCAAGGTGTACCGTACACGTCCTGCAACAATCCATGAACTGAAGGAGAACATTGAAAACGAAATCACTGCCATTCCCCAAGATTTGCTACACCGCGCATTCCACAGTTTTCCTAACAGGCTGTTACGAGTGTGAACGCCGAATTGGAGCACATCTTTCCGATGTCATCTTTAAAAAGTAAAGAGACACTTTTGGACATTTTGATTGTAAAGACATACTGAATAATGGCATACTGAATACATTCAGTTTCGTTAATAAATTACTAGTTTTATGAATTTATTCATGGAAATGTTATTTCGAAATTTCCCGTTTTCCTGTGCCACCCTGTATAAACATTTGACTGAGATTATTTACAGAAGAATGGGAGAATATTGGCAGAGTTTGATCTTGGTGAAGATCAGTTTGGCTTCCGGAAAAATACTAGAGCATGCGAAGCAATATTACCGTTTCCACATATCTTAGAAGATAAGATGATGAAAGGTAAAGTACGTTATGGCATCTGCCGATTTAGAGACAACTTTCGACGATTCGGAATGGACTACACTTTCTGAAATTTAGACGTTAGTCGGGGTAATATACAGGGGGCAAAAGACTGTGTACTACTTGTAGTATCACGTATTTTGAAGCAACCTAAGACTTCTACACCAATATCGATAGGGCCACGGAAACTCAGCCAGTTGGCAGCACGAGTTCCTACACTACCGCGAGAGACCGCACAGTACCAACTCAAATCTCACGTCTGAGAGCGGATTAGCCAAAGGGTAGTTAAATAGAGGGTGCACACGTCTCGTAGACAGAATATGCCTCGTGTTAATCCACATTGGAATGTGTTCATCAAGTGTGTGGTTCCAGTCAGAAGGGCTACGATCCAACAGGCAGACTTCTCCGATTTATAGAACAAAGTGTCACGCTACGCGAAATATTGCCGACTTGCTCACGGAGTGACACTTATAAATATTACGGAGAGCAAAACAACTTTGAAGTTTAACGTACGTGTGGTGTCGCACAAGTACAAAGTGCGCGCCACCTACTTTCGCCGCGCGCCGCCATGCACGCACGGCGCGGCGTTCTCACGACGACAGCCACGAGCGCCCTCTGCTGCAACCCCGCTCGTGGCCACCACGGAAAGACACCGGTCACTTCGGACGGAGATAGCAACCAGTTAGGACCTTCGTAATCAGATAGGCACCAGTGAAGACTTTGCTATCGTACAGGCACTAGGCAGGCCTCTAACAACTATGTATCAACATTCTGCAGTACTATGTAAAAGTTAAGTATTGTTACATTCTGTGCAATATATATATCTTTCTAATTTACTCTAGTGTTTATAGTTTCTGGCTGCTCCCCTCCGTACCTGCACCAGCGAGCTGTCTTGGTTCCTGTGTCGGTCTCATCCACTCGGCCACCGACACCTACAACGAGGCTGGGACACAAAAGCGGCGACGAAGTTGGGACACAAAGGCACGAACGAAGCATGAACTTTATTCCTGTACATCTACAACACCAAGTTGAGTATTAATTTAAATGTAAGGCCATGACCCCAATACGGCCGTATCTTTCAGTTCTAATCGCGCGGAACAGACGCGGTAATATTCTGTGACCTCTTCTGAAACAGTTCCTCAATCTCTCGTCTTTTTTTTTCCCTAATTGTTTCCGTAGAAAGACATTGCTGCTTATGTTTTATTTAATAGTGCTACAGCTGTTTCGACAGTTTGTCATTCTCAAGCACCTGCGTATATAAGAATTACATTAATTACAAATCAAACAATAGGAATAAATACATAAATTTGTTTTTTATAAATTTTCCTTGTAACTTACGTCTACATGTTTGGACGTTAATTAATGTTGACATCTGGCGTAACTGTTCCATAAATTACATCTAAATATACACGTATTTAGTTGTTGTATACGGTTTTTAGCTGTCAGGTGTTATGCAGCTTTTGACGTTAAAACTTTAAATTAAAGAAACTTTTATATTTCTTTTTCGTAATTAACAACAGCTTTCCCAAAGATGTTTACATATATAGTAATCAACTAAGTTATGAGATACTTTTTTAACTTTAGCATTGGTCAGAGAGGTTTATTTCGTTTTTCCTCTGTTCATTTAGTATATCTTTGCTTTTCAGACATTTTCATCGATACAGTCAATAAAATTAACCAGATAATTTTTATGTTTGAAATCAGTGTGTTCATTAAGTATTTCGTTCGGATAATTTTTAGTGTGAATATTTATTTCAAATTCCTCCAAAATATTCATTTCTATTCCCTTTGGTATTTTATGCAAAATCGTAAGTGCGTTTTCGATGTTAAGTGCTGAATGGTTTTCGTTTCTGAGATGTAAATAGAAACTAGATTGGTTGTTTTCACTTATTCTTATGTGTTCACGATATCTTGCGAGAAAATTACGTCCAGTCTGACCAGTGTAAAAGCTGTTACAGTTGTTACATGTGATTTTGTAAATACCTGGCTCTAAGTATGGGGAATTACTGATGGATGTAAAGTGCAATTTTGTTCTTAGATTGTTGTTAATGCGGAAAGCAAATTTAATCCTGGTGTTTTTGAAAAGTTCGTTAATTTTGTTGGATAATTTACCGAAGTATGTGGCGGGTATGTATTTAAATTTGCTATGTATTCCGTTTTCTCTAGCTAGGTGGATGTCTTTGTGTTTTTTGTCTTCAATCGGTGTAATTTGTTTCTTATACAACTGAGTGACAGTCTCTGGATTAAAGTTGTTTCTGAATGCTATGTACTGAAGAACTGAAAGTTCTTTATCTATTGCTGTTTTCTGAAGAGGTAACTTGATCATCCTATTAATCATTGAGTTGAAAAATGCTAGTTTAGGTTACATGGGATGACATGAGTTAGCATTTATGATGCAATCTGTGGTGGTCGACGTAAGTTATAAGGAAAATTTATAACAAACAAATTTATGAATATTTTCCTATTGTTTGATGTGTAATTAATGTAATTGTTATATACGCAGGCGCTTGAGAATGACAAACTGTCGAAACAGCTGTAGCACTATTAAATAAAACATAAGCAGCAATCCGGAACTTTATTGCAAGTTCCTCAATCAGTACCACATGCGCCGTATTCTACAAAGACAGGTCGTTATCTGATGGTTCGTTCGCTTGTTGAATGATAACCGGATGTTGGAAAAATACTCGTGCGGATGCCACAGAGGAGCAGATGCCATTTTCCACGAACGGTCACCGCTCTCTGTCCGTAACGGACTTGTAATGGAGCTGCCGAGAGCCTGGGAGTTTCTGCTCTACTTGCCCCCCTGGGAATCACGCTTGCGCCTAACCAGGAACTGGTTCAGAGGGTTTATCCTGGCTGAATTGATTCTTCTAGGAAAACAAGGACGAGGCTGATTTACCGGAACTGAGGCTCGCGCCGCAGGCGTGGTCGTGACGGAGTGTTTGTTTGTTCTCCCTGTTCTCGGTAACTGGTAGAATCATGCAGCAGTTCGGAAAAGCATTCTCTTAAATCTTCGTCAGTGGTATAGGAAAAATCGTTCTCTCTGATTTCAAATTACCTTTCGCTAACACCGCATCTACAAAATGAGTAGGAAATAAAGTGCCTGAATGGAATTTCTCCGATCTTAATGACGTCTTAACTGTAAATGTAGGAACTCGGGAGGCAATACTCACTTTACGGCTTATCCTAGAAGATAGATTAAGAAAAGGCAAACCTACATTTCTAGCTTTTGTAGATTTGGAGAAGGCTTTTGACAATTTTGATTGGAATAAACTCTTGCAAGTTCTGAAGCAAGCAGGAGTAAAATATAGGGAGCGTAAGATTATTTACAACTTGTACAAAAACCAGACAGCGGTTGTCAGAGTTGAAGGGCATGAAAGGGATGCAGTGGTTGGAAAGGGAGTAAGACAGGGTTGTAGCCTTTCCCCAATGTTGTTCAATTTGTACATTGAGCAAGCTATAAAGGAAAGCAAGGAGAAATTTGGAGAAGGAATTAAAGTTCAGGGTGAAGAATTAAAAACATTGCGTTTTGCCGACGACGTAGTAATTCTGTCAGATACAGCAAAGGACCTGGAAGAGCATTTGAACGGAATGGACAGTGTGCTGAAACATGCATATAAGATGAAGATTAACAAGACCAAAACTAGGTTAATAGAGTGCAGTCTAAGAAAATCAGGTGATGCTGAAGTAATTAGATTGGGTAACGAAGCAATAAAGGAGGTAGATGAGTTTTGTTACTTGGGCAGTAAAATAACAAATGATGGTCGCAGTACAGAGGATATAAAATGCAGAATGGCAATGGGTAGAAAAGTGTTCTTGAAAAAGAGAAATTTGTTAACATCGAATATTGATTTAAGAGTAAGGAAGTCCCTTCTGAAGGCATTTGTATGGAGTGTTGCCTTGTATGGGAGTGAAACATGGCCGATAAACAGTGCGGACAGGAAGAGGATTGAAGCTTTTGAAATGTGGTGCTACAGAAGAATGCTGAAGATCAGGTGGGTGGATCGCGTAACTAATGAGGAGGTACTCAACAGAATTGAGGCGAGAAGAAAGAAGGGATAGATTAATAGGGCACATTCTCAGACATCAAGGAATTGTGTCTTTTGAAACACAGATAGCCGTTCCTGAAAATTTACATTTTCTGTTGCATTTTTCCCCTATATCTCAGAAACCACTTCGAGTAGAGTATTCAAATTTTCTTGGTGTAATAACATTCATATCCTGACTCTACAGAACTCAAAAATATAATGTTATGTACATGATAATTATTTAGGATAAAGTACAAAAAGGTACACAAAATTTTAACCGTGTAATTAAAAATCGTATTTCCGAAAGCAGTAGCTGAAATGCAATTATTGTAGTTGAATAGACTCAGAACACACAGTTTAATGTTTTGTAAAAGAGTTTCATGGCAATGGCTACAGCTGTTGCTGAAATAAAGGGAAGCCAAGTCACTAAGATTGTCGAGATTGGTTGTCCCAACTCCACTTAGATAAAAGTTCCATACCAACACACACGCCGCCGCAGAGTGAAAATTTCATTTACGATTATTACTGCTTATTTTTTTCTTTGTGCCTGTAGGATAATGATGCTTTTATTTGAGACAGTTTTCAAAGTTGGTTGTATCGGTATTGGGTGTTTAGAGAATGCTATTCTCAAATTTATTCTACAATGTTTGCCTTTCATACATAGGCTTAACTACTTTGTTTTAAGAGCTGGAGTTCCCTGTAAAAGGCTGTAATCATAAAATTGCTAACTGTCTTCATCAATTAGACGAAAAAATTCTGAATTCAAAATATTGAAATATTTCGACCGTTTCAGAGCCTTGAAATAGAGTCAACGGCAAAGAATACAATTTGTGCTGCCAAATGGTGGCATATGAAAATTTGTGCCGGGCCGGGACTCGAACCCGGGTTTCGTTGTCATTTAACAGATGCCTAAGCGAGGCAATGACGATAACAGCGTAGGTTAATGCTTCGTTGTTTTCATTCTCCCTAGTGCGGGAATATAGATTAAGCTGCGAGTGCTAGGATTTAATGCAGTTGACTCATATGTGCAGTCAGTGTGGCATATGGAAGTTTGGGTCGGTCCTGGAGTCGTGTTCGGGTAGCCTAGTGGTTAAAGCGACAGCTCGTGAAAAGCGGCAAACCCGGGTTCGAGTCCCGGCCCGGCACAAGTTTTCATACGTCACCATTTGGTAGAACACCTATACCTTATACGCTAAAAGTAATTCTCTATTGCGAGAAAATATTGATATTATCATCACTGTAATTCGTCACCATACGTCACCATACAGTAATTTGTGCTGGACAGGGATCCCAACCCGGATTTGCCGCTTCGGGCCAGCGGTCGCCGTGACCAACACCATCTAGAGTAGGTGCTGCCTTAACCAGTTGGGCTATCCAGGCACGCTTCCCCTGCTGCCCAAATTCTCACTTTTCAGCTCACTACGATGTTAGTACCCCCGCCCATTAGTTCATCTTGATCGTTGCCTATACGTGATTCCCACAAAGGATCGGACGTTATTATGTGTCCATATAGAAACCGTCAATTGCCTACTGCAGGTATACATAATTATTGATATGGAGTCCTTTATCGGACTCCATGTCAACAATTCTAAACAATTTCTGTCTTAGTTCCTGAAGACTTGAATCCGGGTTACAAAACACAGAGTAATAACCATTTCCAACTAAGACTAACTTAGTGCGCATGACTATGTGTAAAAGAATAGGGATATGTGAAAGTAGACAGCCATAGGCTGAAGTTAATTATTTATGGATTTTAGCTTTATTTTTGTGAATCTGAACGTGTATCCGCCTTATAGATTTATTTTGTATGTGAAAGTCATCCATGATCGATAATCTCAGTCCATGTTTGTAACTACTGCACATTATAATGTCTTTGCAACTGCGATGTAGCATCTGCGCTACAGCAGATTCTTTGACCGCTGAGGCGAGTACTGGAGAGTGAGGAAACCTTCTTGTTGTAAGTTTATTAAGTGAAAGTGAAAGCTTGATGAAAGTTTGTTAAGAAAAAGTTTCCTATTCTTATTAAGTCTTTCTATTTAAATCAAGGAGTTTCTCTAATCATATGTGCGCAACAGATTTAACAAACAAAATTAGGCCCTGTAAGTAAAACAATCTGTACTTCTGCGAACATTATTTCTGACAGTCAGATTCAGTGGCATGTAAGTACTGATTACTTTACTGGTACGTGAACATTTACATTTAAAAGGAAATCTTTTTCTCAAAAAAGTCAACACGTTCCATAGAACAAAATCAAAAATGCCACAATCAGGAAGATGAAGGACGAGGTTGAACTGAAATAAGAAAAACTAGTAATCATAAGTTGTTTATTGAATTAAAGAAACATGCCTTTGTTGAGTCTTCAATATAACACAATGGTTTTATACAATTCCGTTCCATACAAATATTCTCTTCCTCTTGATACAGAATCCACTGTCCAATATAATATGTTTGTATTCATAATATAGATTGAAATAAATCAAACTCAATACAATCATTGCTGACCAATTCAACCTTAGTACACAACACAGCTGCCATACGTCTGTCAGCTAGCCTAGCCCACAATCGACTCTTCTGCGCAACAGCTCACTCTCTACTACTCGCCTCAGCAGTCAAAGAAGCTGCTGTAGCGCAGGTGCTACATCACAGTTGCAAAGACATTATAATGTGCAGTAGTTACAAACATGGACTGAGATTATCGATCATGGATGACTTTCACATACAAAATAAAGCTATAAGTCAAAGAATCTGCTGTAGCGCAGATGCTGCATCGCAGATGCAAAGACATTATAATGTGCAGTAGTTACAAACATGGACTGAGATTATCGATCATGGATGACTTTCACATACAAAATAAAGCTATAAGTCAAAGAATCTGCTGTAGCGCAGATGCTGCATCGCCGATGCAAAGACATTATAATGTGCAGTAGTTACAAACATGGACTGAGATTATCGATCATGGATGACTTTCACATACAAAATAAAGCTATAAGGTGGATACACATTCAGATTAACAAAAATAAAGCTAAAAGTCCATAAATAATGAACTTCAGCCTATGGCTGCCTACTTTCATATGGAGGTAAGGCAAATAAGACGAACTATAAAAATAAACCCCTCAAATAAGATCAAATATAAAAAATTGTGTTTCTAACTTAGTTTATGGAAGGGTACGATTTGAAACTGACGACTCTGACTCGAATAGCGCAAAATTACTTCCAGTTTCATAGTAATTTAAAAATGGCCCCAAGACAGTAGCCGCGCGGGAATAGCCGTCTGCTCTAAGGCGCCTTGCTGAGAAGTGCACGGCTCCTCACCGTCGGAGGTTCGAGTCCTCCCTCGGGCATGGATGTGTGTGTTGTTCTTAGTATAAGTTAGTTTAAGCAGTCCGTAAGTATAGGGACCGATGATCACTTCAGTTTGACCCCTTAACTTGACAAACCTTTGAACAAAACAGTTGCCGAAGAAAACCGTATCTTACATTTATTGTAAAAATGCAAAACGCGATACAAAATTTTAATGGAAAACGTTAGTGGTTTAAGAGGTACACGAAATAAAAATGTATTACGTATCTTTATTTTGGAAAAGTCCTGTATCAGAAATGACTTCTATACAGGTAAATTAAATAAGCGAAACCAGATATACATGGAAAATGTGATGCCAATCGTTAGAACCGTTTCCGAGATACACGAAATATATTCTAAGATGTGAGAGACGAGGATGACCGAACTCCCCTCGGTAGGCTTTTTTTTTTCTCCAAGATGGAGTTTTGTTAGAAAATATATCAGGAGTTACGTGCTGATTAAACATCCACAGCTTTCGATCTTCCTACGTATGAACTGGTTATTTAAATGACAAAATCACGAGTGTAACTAATCATTTTAATACAAAAAAATTGCTACCATATAGTTGATTATTATATATGTTTGACGACGTTACAGCGTTAATCAATGAAATAAATAGCAATTTGCGATTAGTTATGGTTTCACTGTACTAGGTTTAGGTGGAATACCAAAGTGCGGCGAATGAAAATTTGTGCCCGGCCGGGATTCGAACCCGTGATCTCCTGCTTACTAGGCAGACGCGTTGACCACTCCGCCACCGAGGACACAGTGACCATCCCGACTGGTGGCGGAGTGGTCAACGCGTCTGCCTCGTAAGCAGGAGATCCCGGGTTCGAGTCCCGGCCGGGCACAAATTTTCATTCGCCGCAGTTTGGTATTCTACCTAAACGTAGTACAGTGAAGCCATAAGTGATCGCAAATTGCGATTTATTTCATTATAGTAAATATTTTCATTTTATATGTCTATTGTCAATATGAATATATTTTAACATATTCAGTATCATGATGACGTAAAGGGATTTAAGCTAATACTTCCTTCCATACTATATTGCGGATGTGTCGAGGACTGTAATGTAGAAGTCCAACGCTGAAGGTCGCTTTACTCTGGAAAACATCTGTCACAGGACGTAGTGCCCCAGTGGTGACGGTGCTATTCACCGCGTTTTCGAGGCTAATATATCTTCTGTGATCCGAAATAAGTATATAAAATCGAAAATCGCGTTTTTACGAAAAATATATCTAGGTGAATTTCAAAAGAAAAACACCAGTGTATGTACAAAATTTCGTGGAAATCGTTAGAGGCGTTCAAAGACAGATAATATATATGCAAGAATTGCTCCTTTAAAGATAACAGATATAGCTATTAAAAAAAAAAAACACACACACACACAAACTGGACGAACTTCACACACACCTTGACACTCCACTCCCATCATCAATCCTGGTAATTATGAAATCTACCATGCCTATGCCTTCACGCATCATTCATTGGACTAACTCATATACCATACTTATATTTTTTCTTTACATTCATTACTTCGCTGGGGAGGGCAGGCCCCATGCTCCCCGCCCCACCCTTTTACATTCGCCACTGACTTGGTGGATAGGCTGCCTAACGCGTCTGCGAGGCATCGCAGGTGCTTCGCAATGAACGTGAACGTCTTGCTTCACTCTTTGACTCTCGTTAGTTGACACAAGGGCAGTGATATCACGAATGCACTCTGATGGGCGTCCTACACGTTACAGAGTGATGTGAATATAATAATAAATGGTATGCATGTATATCGGGGACGATATTGGATCACCTTCAAAGTGCATCACTCTTTTGTCATGTAGTGGAATATTAAAGCGCCGACGTTTCTAACTCCTTTAGAGCGGTCCTGTTCAGAGTGACTAACTACAGGACTCTGACGATTGTCATCTATTCTGGCTTATTTCGGTAGCTTCCACTTTAATAAGATGGCTTTGGCACTGGGCAGTTTGAAGTGAAGATTCGTAAGGTTGCAAAACGGCTGTTGCCTACCAATCACCTGACAGAATTGTCTTATTGAATCCATCATCGGTGGTGGATATGGGACAGCGCCTGGTCAAGAGTCTGAAGGAACTGAGGTAACAACAGCCGTAAGTATAATGAAATATTTATTCTATTACAACCAGTTTCGGCATTCCACTATGCCATCTTCAGGTCCCTACATCGGAGCATGATATCCAAAAGTAGGGATACTAAAACTGGATTCGTGGACTTCGTCTCTTAGTTGGAAACAACAACAGCAACTGTGACAAAAAGGACTAGTTGTAGTTTCAAAGATAGTATACCATCTCAGTTCCTTCAGTGACAGAATTGTGTAGGCAATAGTCTACCATACAATCGACTCTCACAAGGAATCTTCAGTTAGAACTCTCCATTACTAGCCATTTTCCAACCGAAATAAGGAAGTACGTAGCCCATACCATGTTTGGAATCTAGCACTTATTCGCCGGAAGAGAATAGTTGCAGACGTAGTAGTAACATCAGTGAAACTTTGTACGAACAAAGAAGAAACTTAACGACGACGGACTCTAGCTTTCTCCAGGACAGCACATCGAGTGCTAATGCGGTTTGCTCACCGGATGTTTCTTTCATTACGAAGACGGTAAATGCAGTTGCGGCCTCGCGGCTGAATCACTGTGGTTTCCGTCACTGACAGTAAGTGTCTAAACGACCGAATGGAAACGTGACACGCGATCGCTGCCGCTAACGCTGTTGTCACGCAAACAGTCTTCTTTCTTCCATGTTGTCGGATAGTACAGAGACATCGGCTGCTCAATACTAACCAACGACATTTATTTCCATTTCCTTCAGCTTATTTATTGACATTGGTTCTATACTTCAAGAAACTTTAACGGACGCACGAATTTAAGAAGAAACACGCAAACTTGTTCTGTGTCACTGAAACCCAGATCTACACTTATCAACTTCACTTGGAAAATAATATTGTTGCAACACTGCTGGAAAATATCACGCGCACGTGAAAGGTCTGTGTAGAAGCGATGCATCTGTGAAAAAAAAAAGTTAATTGCTTTTGAAACTTTCACTCTGCAAAGGAGTGTGCGCTGATATGAAGCTTCCTGGCAGATTAAAATTATGTTCCGGAACTGGGGCTCGAACCTGGGACCTTTGCCTTTCGCGGGCACGCGCTCTACCACTGGCCTATTCCGAGACAACTCAGTGGCACTTCTCACAACTCGAATTCTGCCAGTACCTCGCCTCCTACTTTCCAAAATTCACAGAAGTTCTCCTGCGAACGTTGCAGGACAAGCGCTCCTGGAAGCTTAGCCACAGTCTAAGGGATGTTTCCAGAATGAAACTTCCACTCTGCTGCGAAATGTGCGCTGATGTGAAACTTCCTGGTAGATTAAAATTGTGAGCCGGAACTGGGACTCGAACTTGGGACCTTCTGTGAATTTTGGAAAGTAGGAGGTGAGGTACTGGTAGAAGTAAAGTTGTGAGGACGAACCGTGAGTCGTGTTGGGATAGGTCAGCGGCTTGCCCACGAAAGTCAAAGGGTCCAGGCTAGAGTCCTGGTTCCAGCACACAATTTTAATCTACCAGGAAGTTTTTTTAATTGTTTTTGTTATGCCGTCTTAGCCTACAGCATCGATATGAACAATGCTGGCAAATGGTTAGAGCCTTCTCGTGAATGAATACTAGTTCTGTTGACACCGAGTAGTTCTAATTTTAGTGCAACTACTTACGGAGGCCCAGGATGCGGTGTAATTATTGTATGACTACCGAAACTAAGGCATCAATACCTAACCGAGTTAAGCTGCCGAACATCTAGGAATTAAGAATTATCCGAAAGAACAGACGTCGCTATGTGTTGTTGCAACTGTTGTAAATATACATTTTAACTGGAGAGTTTTTGGTCTCAGTTCCTGGTTGGTGTCATAATGACACAACATGGACATATTTAAAACTCTGCGAAGGCTGGGATTCGAACCCGACTCCTCCCGCGTTCCAGACAGTTGCTTTGAACCTCTCCATCACCTCAGGTACAGTGGCTCGATACACCTGGACGGACTACCCCATCACGTACTCTGTCCGACCCAAACCATCAAATATCCTCCTACTTCCACTATCGTACTGCATGGCTCGCAGTAGGCCTGTATTCCCGCAAGCACTCCGGTCTTCGTGTGCATCCGGATTGAGATAGGCCTCAAACATCGACATGAAGACTTACATCTGAGAATTGTTGCGTCTGATTACAACAAATATCAGCATCTGAGACTAAAAAAAGTTAAGATATATTAATAAAATGAGGGGCCAAAGTCATCCCCCAACCCTGACTCTAAATCACAATCTGTAAGTGAGATCAAGGCAATTGTGACTCGTATGGAAAATTTCAAGGCATTAAGTAAAAAGCAAATAACAGCCGAATTAGAGAAGTATGCTAGCAAAAATGCAATTGTCTCCCTCCAAAAACTTTTTGAGGAAATATGGAAGAAAGGAGGTATTCCACAGGAATCGAAAATGGCCCAAATTGACAATTTTAATCTGCCAGGAAGTTTCATATCAGCGCACACTCCGCAGCAGAGTGAAATGTTCATTCTGGAAATATCCCTTAGGCTGTGGCTAAGCCATGTCTCCACCATATCCTTTCTTCCAGGAGTGTTAGTCTTGCAAGTGACGTAGGAGAACTTCTGTGAAGTTTGGAAAGTAGGAGGCGAGGTACTGGCAGAAGTGAAGTTGTGGGGCGGGATCGTAAGTCGTGTCGGGGCAGCTCATTGGTAGAACGCTTGCCCGCGAAAGGCAAAGGTCCCAGATTCGGGTCCCGGTTCCGGCATATAATTTTTATCTGCCAGGAAGTTTCATATCACCGCACACTCCGCTGCAGAGTGAAAGTTTCCTTCTGGAATCCTTGACTCCTTCTACAGACGAAATTCAATAACCCAATTAGTTTGAGGAAGTGCAAAAGGATCTGAAAGAACTCCAGATTACAGAAGTCATGTTAAGAAATGGTGTAGCCAAGACCGCGGTAATACACCAGCGGTTCTAGGCGACTTGTCGGGAACTGCGAGGTTGCTCCCGCCAGCTGTTCGAGTCCTTTTTCGGGGAAGGGTGTGATTGTTGTCCTTATTTTACTTTAAGTTAGTTTAAGTAGTTTGCAAGCCTAGCGACGAATGACCTCAGTAGTTTGGTTCAACATCTGAATGAGTTCCAACTGTAGCCACTCGGTGCAAATTAAGCACTGTACAGTGTGTTTATAACGGTATGACAATCACGCAGTCATTTGACAAGCCATCACGTGAAAGAAGAAGATCGTGTCCTCTTGGTTAAACTCTTTTATATGAACGGCAGCAAATACACTTTTACGTTGAGAGAGATGATCAAATGTTTGTACAGCTTATGGGACTTAACTACGGGGTCATTAGTCCCTAAACTTACCAACTACTTATGGACTAGTTAATCCTAAGAACGGCACAAATATCCATGCCTGAGAGGGGATTTCGAACCGCTGACCGTAGTGGTCGTGCAGACCGTGACTGGAGCGCCTCAGTCCCCTCGGCCACCGCAGCCGGCCATTGAGAGAGAAATCGCGAACTAAAAGGACTGCTCAGACATCGGTGTTATTAAGTGGTTTAAAGAAGTCTACCTAAACCAGGCTGTTCTTCGCAGTAACCGGTTTGATATCGAATGAATGGGACAGTCAACGAAAGAAATCTTGCCAACGTAGAACCTCTCAGATAGGGAGTTTTTGAGAAGAGTTCGTATTGTAGAGCTGATGTTTTATGCCACTTAAAACAGGAAAAATACATCCAGTGGTTTTGCTATTATGTAGAACGTGGCAAAAGAGTGAAAACTATCGTTAAAAATTAATTTTTCACCTGTATTCTGATGAGTATTTATTCAAGAAATTATGTTATTTGTAAGTACATACTTTGTACTGGCAGTCAATTCAAAACAGAGGGTCGACTTGACGCATAGTTTTAACCGAGAAATCGCATTCCACAGAATACCGAGATGGCGGACAGGCTTCAACTGACGTATGTGCTCGGCATATATAACGTCATCTCCCTTTATTTTAACCTCCTTGGTAACAACATGGGGGGTCTGTAGGGAATGATACGCGGTTCTAAGCCATTTGATACGGCCTAAGAACAATGGTCGTAAAAATATCCCAACCGACAGAGACCGGAAACGAGTGTCGCGCATTTTCAATGTCAATCAGTTTTTAACCCGACGGGGAAGGCCGTTGTCAGTGAAAGCACGTCCTTCACATCCATTTCCAGGGCGAGCACTGAGAAGGGGGCTGCATGCTGCAGACGTTTGGAACCGGGTATGTCACGAAAGTTAAAGGAACCAGAGAGGTGATTTTGACAACGCTTGACGACTGAAAAGAGACTTACGAAAAATTAAGACACTTTGATACGCTAATTCCGGTTCTCTTTCTCTCTTCATGACTGAAGAAGACAGACGTTTGATCATTACGTCTTCCAGGAATCCACGGCAGACTATCAAGTTCTAGCCGATGCACTTTCTGCAAAGTAGTAAACTAATAAATTTCATTGAAACTCAAAGCAAAACTAAAGATTTTGAATTGATAAAAGGTACGTAAAACATTTAAAGGTATTTATGTCAAGTCAGAGCCAGCTAATGTTTTCAATGGCTAGAAGAACTTATAGTAGGCTATTACGACTTTGAGTGAAACATAAGTGGATATGATTACTAAGACAAGGTAATACATAATCTGGTATGTAATTTTTATGACAAGTGAGTGCAACGTATTTTCGGATCCAGAAATTTCTAATTAAATTATCTACTTCTGACACTACATTAAGTATCTGTGACAAACTCTTTTCAAAACAGAAAGGGGGGGGGGGAGGTGGTTCGAACACCCGACGGGGAACGGCCTCACGCATCGAAGCATAGCGCCGCAATGCGCTCGGCCACTCCGCCGCGGCTGGTGCAAAGAGTTTTTTAATTACTAAGAATAATTTCCAGCTATAGAAAATGGGTAAAATATAACATGTATAACAGCCAAGAAGGAAAAATAAGAATGGAATACCAAGAACGAAGTGCTCAAATTACAGTGGGTGGAAGATAGCAACGCACTTCATCCCCCCCCCCCCCCCCCAATCCCTACTGTTCAATCTATCCACCGACGAAGCAGTGACGGAAATGAAAGAAAACAATATGGAAAAGAAAAACGAAAATAATGAGGAGTAGCATAAATGAGAATTGCAGAACACAAGTAAGTAATGTGAAACAGGATAAAACATGATGGATGAATCATGGTAGCACTGAGAAGGAAAGCATTCCCGGCCAAAAGAAACAAACTTAATTTGACGGGAAAATTTCTAAGGATTTGTGAGGGCTAATAAGTATGTATTCTAGAAATCATATACAAAACCAATAGAAAATTCAAACCACGAAATTCACCCATTTGTGAAGACGACAGTTTCTATCCTATAGCATCAACAAATTCTTTTACTTACAGCTGTTGTTCAGCAACCATATTGCGTATCATGTCCTTACCTGAAACGAGAAAAAAACGAATTACATAGATACTCGTGAATAATTTAGCAACAATATTAGCAATATGCACAAATGTTGTCCAGAAAGTAATGCACCACATCATTTTCAACAGTTATTCATTGCACATAATGAGAATAACACACAACAGTTAATGATATTTCGTCCACGTGGTCTTGCACGTAATCTTCAATCCGTTCTATGGGCTTCCTCAGCGATGAAAAAGGGAAATGTATAACCTGTCGGTACCAAACACTTTTCTGTTTTGTTTAGGGCTCAAAATTGTGGTCCCAGGTTCATCAGATGTAATAATCTGGGGAAACAAGGAGGCCTACCCCTCCGTTTCAGAGCCTTGCGATAAATCGGAACAAATGTATTTTATAGATAAAAGTCATTTTACGCCACTGGAGAGCGATCAACTGTTTATATAAAACACTTCATTCAGCCAAGATCGCTAAAAATTTATTTTCGTTCCTTAACCGGTTTCGGTGAGCTCAGTCACCATCTTCAGAAAGTCCAGTACAATCACTGCAAAAAGTTATACAATGTCTACAAACTGCAAAGTTTTTGTGGTACACAATTAACAAATCATGTACATTACCTTAGCGTCATATGTAAAAATAAAAACATAACCTAACACACGTAAACATCTTGTTAAAGTTTTTCATCACAGGGTGGTTCATCATAATGAATAAAATGTGGTCTTGGCCCATGCAAACAGGAGACTGAACAGGAAAACATTGCACAACAGAGTTGCTACAGGTTGACATTAGAGGGCAGTGGTGTCAAAACAAAACAATATGGATGCAAATTCAACTTCAAAGAAACATAGTATCGCTATTTATTTAATTGGATGACAGGTCTCGCTATTACTGAGAAAATTAGAAAAAATGTTCATTAAAATAACGGCGTTAACTTGTACCAAAATTTTAAAAATCACTTATCCTACAGTGTACCTCATGTAGGGCAGCGTTACATTTTTCGTATCATATTAGCAAATTAGTACACATGCGTCAGTCCACATAGATGTATTGTAGAGAGCACAGTAGTAGCATACCTTATAGGCGTGCTGAATAACCAATTTATTTTTCTCGTACATAGTTCATCACAATGTGTACAAGATGCACTATATATAAATTACAAAGTAACATATGACAGTGTGTTTATAAGACTGTCAAAGATCGTGCATGGCTAAGATGCTATTGTCAAAAAATAATGTTTAATATTTTGTGAGTTTAAAGGTCTTCAAAATTATCCACATAATGGAGACTTGTGTCCTTAACTGTTGTCGTGCTCTTCAGTCCGGAGATTGGTTTGATGCAGCTCTCCACCCTACTCTATCCTGAGCAAGCCTCTTCATCTTCTAATAAGAACGGCTTCGTACAGTAGGGCTGCATGTCCTCGGAAAAATTAAAGACTGTAGTTTCCATTGCTTTCAGCCTTTCGCAGTAATTGCATGGCAAAGCCACATTAGCTAATGCAACAAGGCCAGCTTCCTGTCGGTTAAATTTTGCGTCTGTAGCACGTCAACTACGTGGTGTAGCAATTTTGGTTGGTTGGTTGATTTTTGGAAGGGACTGAACGACACCAGTAGCAATTTTAATTGCCAGGAGTATGAGTGAAGGCAGCCTTGCATCGAGCCGCCACACTTCAGAAGACACACTCGCAGGAGTAACATGTAGCTCTGGCATATGTAGGCGGTCATGAGACTTAGATTGATCACTTTAGAACCATGCTGAATAACATAATATTGAATTTCTAGTTAAGACAATGTGTATCGAGTGTATATTTATATGCGGTTTGCTAGTTTTCTGCATTCATTGAATAAATTAGCTGGCATCCAAGAATCTTCAGTATTATTTCGTAGTTAGACGAGTTCCTGCCAACAACTTAAAAATTTCAGCCTCACTTCAAGAACTCCGATCAGCGCGCTACCATCTCCGTGGGAACGACAGCTATAGAAGACGTCAGGTTGATGAACTTCAGCAATTCTACTTTTCTCACAGTGCAATGGGTAGTAACTACAACTCTCGCGTACACTGTCATTGCGGTACAAATGCAAACTTTTGTGCGTCATCCATGGCAACGTGGAGGAGGAAGGAAAATTATGTAGGACCGGTTAGCACACCCGCTATAGAATTTTTGTTGTACCCTTACCCGCTTCCGAATCGGGCATTGTCCGTTTACTCACGGATTCTTCTTCCGACGAGAGGAACCCCCAATTTGTGATACCTGTGGCGTGCAGATTATTGTAGACCACATTTTAATTGAGTGTAGTTTATATCACGCACAGACGGTAGAGGCAAAAATTTGATCTGCTCTAGCCGCGGCCGAGCGGCCGAGCGCATTGAGGCGCAAAGTTCCGATGCGCGAGGCCGTTCCCCGTCGGGGGTTCGAATCCCCCCTCGGGCATGGATGTTTGTGGTGTCTTTAGTATAAGTTAGTTCATGCGTAATTTGTAAGTTTAGGGACTGATGACCCCGCAGTTAAGTCCCATAAACTTTACATACATTTGAACATATTTTGATCTGCCCTCTATGTTAGGTTATGACGAGGCGAGTGTGAACAACATGTTAAGATTTTATGATTTGTCGCAGCACTGGCCTAAGCTCTTAGGCTGGGAGTTTTGACGTGTCGCAGAGTGACTGGCTCACCCCTTTCTATCCCTGTGGTTATCCATCCAAGGTCATTTGATTAGCTGTTTTTATTACCACTGCAACGTTTCGCATAGGGGAAGTTTCTCTCAGTTTCCCCAGCAGCGTTTCCTTTTTGTGCTTTCTTCATCTGAACATATATATTTGCTTGTTTTATCTTCGGTTTTGTTCGCACTCCTCACTTTCCAAATTTCCTCGGGTGCTAAAGACCTAGTTGTCGCCCGCCCAAAACCCCTATCCATCAATCTCACTACATTTACTATCACCTAGGTGGGATTTGAAGTTATAAGATCAAAATATGCGTTGTCTTTGCAGTTGTACTATTTTTTTCCGGCACCGTACTTTATGATTACTCTCCTTTTTCATTCTTGCTTGACTAAAATATTACCTGCAACATGTCTTTCTTCGCATAACTTCTGTTTTATGTGTATTTTGATTACCTTAACATTTAATGTAGATTACCTTGCTCCTTGAAGTCGCCTTTTCAAAATTGACAGATCGAAATGTAAATGAAAATAACGGCTTATTCGTTCATCTGAAACGAAAATTAAATACACGAAATTATAGAGGAGAAAATTCCCTACAACTTTGCTTCGATATTTTTTTTCTTAACTCGCACCATTTCAGAGGTATTTGCAAAAATAACGGCGAGTTTTCACCGCCTCTTGACTTTACGTTAACCAGGCGTTAAAACAGTCACGTGACATTCCCCGCCCAGAACTCTTTCTGGCATACGCCATCTTGCTTCCTGTATTTTATGATTTTCGTAGTATAATTTATGCGTTTTCATTTCACAGCAATGTCGCACTAAAGAATTAACAAAAACAAGTCGTTCTTCGTACGATATATGATAATCTAGTGTGTAAAAATGCCGTGTTAACATCAGTTAAGCACTGACTTCAATAGTAAGAGAATTAAGGAAAGGTTTCGTTACTGTTCGTCGTAGTGTACTGGGCAGCACGTTTCATCGTAATTGTAAGGCACGTGGCCGGTGGTTCGAAACCCGCCACCATCAAAACTTCCTTTTTCGTCTTTTCCCGAAAGGGATTTCGGGCACTCTTATTTATAAAATAGAGCTATGTAATGCAATATTTAGAGTTGTGCATATGTAAGAATGCTCACTCTCAAATGAGCTTTTTTTCCTACTTCGTGAACATGCCGTAAAATACGTAACAACGAATTGAACAATGGTCTTCTGAAGCATATGCACGTAATTTGAGAGGAGCATGTTCGTCAAAGCTAAAATCAGATGTGAAATAAATTTGTTAAAATACGGTGAAAAAGAATATTACGTTTTGGGTGCATAAATATTATCGCAATAGTAAGGTTGTAATCGTATCGTACATAATTTATTATTATTTAAATTTTTCATTATTTTTGTTCGAAATGTTTGCAAGAAATCATAAGATTACAAACAAATCTAAATTGGGCGTAAAACACGTCAGTGCAATTTTGGCCCACTTTATGTTACGGTAGTAACACTAAAAGTGGGCCTTTGCGATCGTCTTTTGACAGCTCGAAATTTAAATGAATTTAACGGCTTAACTATTCATCTGACACGAAAATTGAATAACCTAATTTGTAGAGGAGAAAATTCTCTACAACTTTGCTCTCTTATGGTTTTTATTCATATCTCGTAGCGTTTCAAAGATATTTGTAAAAATAAGACGATTTTGGGATGTATGTCTGTCTGTCTGTCTGTCCGTAACGTGTTCCCTGTTTTTAAGATGAACCGTTCAACCGATCAGCACCAGATTTTACAGACATGTTTGTAGGCCGCCAGAGACCAGAACCTCTCTTTTTCAAATTTTTCGGACAAAAAATACGGTAGTAATACCAAAAAAAGGCGTTTGTAATATAATTTTAATTGCAAACGAACCGTTCATCTGACACGAAAATTGAATAACCTAATTGGTAGAGGAGAAAATTCTCTACAACTTAGCTCCCTTATGTTTATTTCATATCTCGTATCGTTTGAGACATATTTGCAAAAATAACAGAGATTTGACACCCTCCATTGAATTAACGAAAACCAGCCGTTCGGAGATGTCACGTGACATTCCTCGCGGAGAACCACAGTCTGCCCAGAACTCTCTCTGGCATACGCCATCTTGCGTAGCGTATTTGATGATTTTCTTATTGGAACTTACACGTTGTCATTTCAAAGCAATGGCGCACTGAAGAATTAACAAAATCACATCGTTCTTCGTACGATAAATGATAATCCAGTGTCTACAAATACCATATTAGCGTCAGTTAACAACGGCCATCAATGAAATGAGATTAAAGAACGCAACTCGTAACTGTTAGCTGTAGCGTAGTGGGCAATGTGTTGGACTGTGACGCTGAAGGTCAGTGGTTCGAAACCCCCCAGTTTCTACATTTTTTTCCTACAAGGGTTTCAGACACTCTTATTAATTAATTTTTTATTATTTAGATTATTATTTTGGCCCAAAATGTTTGCAAAAGCTTATAAAACTCCAAATCTAAAGCACGCCTCTTATGGTTGCTCAGCGCCCGGTCAGAGGGTTCGACACCCTCTGTAATAAAAAAAGCTGAGCCAACAACACACCGAACAAGAACGAACAAAAACGATAAGCGCCCGCAACGTAGAGAACTACCCATTGAAATACATACACACACACATACACACACACACACACACACACACACACACACACACACACACATATATATATATATATATATATATATATATATATATATATATATATATATATATATATATATATATATATATATATTAAATAAATAAAAAATAAAAATAGCGTAGTGGGAAGACGTTGGACTATGACGCTAAAGGTCGGTGGCTCGAAACCCGCCACTACGTAATTTTTTTTCCTAAAAGGGTTTCACACACTCTTATTAATTAGTTTTTTATTATTTAGATTATTATTTTGGTCCAAAATATTTGCGAAAACTTATAAAACTACTAATCTAAAGCGGGCTGTAAAACACGCCAGTACGGTTTTTTCTCTTTGCCCGAGCCTGCAGTCAGAAGACATTTGAAAATCAGCTGGTCCGGGCGGCGCAGCAGCGAGGCAATTGGGCGTGAGCGCGAGAGCCAAGGCCGTCCTTGATACACATCTGTCACGCCTCAGCGCCTCCCGCCTCTCCCCGCATTTCGCTTACGGCACTCCTTATCACCACTTCCGGGATATTTCATCTGCCCCGCCCGTGAACGGAATTTGGCCTAACACTGACAGCCTTCCGGCTGTTTCCCGAAATAGCAACGACTGAAGGTGACTGAACGAATAAGTTACGGTAGCTTCAACCTGACTCTGGTCTTCTGTAGCTTCTCAATTACTTCATTTATGCGCAACTACTTCATCTTACACCTAGCTGTACCTGCTGCTGTAACTGAGCCTTTCTCTTCCTCTACATTTTTCCCTACCATCCTTCCATCCATTATTTCTTTATACATACTGCTTAGAAAACGAACTTAGTTACTCCTAGTTACCAAGGTTCACAGAAACGGGAAGAATGACCTTTTCAGTTCCTTATCACCACTTCCGGGTTATTTCATCTACCCCTCCCGTGAATGGAATTTCGCCTAACACTGCCAGCCTGCCGGCTGTTTCCAGAAATAGCAACTACTGAAGGTGACTGAACGAATAACTCATGGTAGCTTGAGTCTGACTCTGGTCTTCTGTATCTTCTCAATTACTTCATTTATGCACCACTACTTCAGCTTACACCTAGCTGAACTTGCTACTGTAACTGAGCCTTTCTCTTGCTCTACATTATTTCCCTACTGTCCTTCCATCCATTATTTCTTTATACATACTGCTTAGAAAACGAACGTAGTCACTCCTACAAGTTACCAAGGTTCACAAATATGGGAAGAACGACCTTTTCAGTTCCTGGCATGTAGATTGACTTGCATGACGGTAGTGTATTGTGGGGATCCTATCAGCCTGATTTTATTGTCCACCAACATGAAGCGTTTCCATGGAGACATTCACATCTCTAGTACAAATAATGTTATGGATGCAGGGTTTATGTAAGTATGTATACCTGCATCCGTGTACGTCCAGCAGCCTTCTAAGCTGTGGATCTTTTCTGCCAAGTTTGACACAGACATTATTTGCTGGGCGTTAGAACCTACTAAATCCCATTGGAGCGGAGGTGTAGGGAATTGGGCTTTCATTGTCCTGACATCGAGGATGCTCTGCATGACAAAATGTTCAAATGTCCCCTAAGCTTACAAACTACTTATGAACTAGCTTATCCTAAGGACGGCACAAATATCCATGCCCGAGGGGGGATTCGAACCCCCGACCGTAGTGGTCGTGCAGACCGGGACTGGAGCGCCTCAGTCCCCTCGGCCACCGCGGCCGGCTCTGCATGACAGACCTGTTGTGCAGGTAGTGTTGGCATAATGACATGGCTTGCAGTGCTCTTCACAGATACAGAGGGGGACTTGGAGATGTGTAGTTACAGAGGGATGTGACTAGGCGTATGAGGTGAAAGAGGGTAAGTGATGGAGAGAGAGAGGGGGGCAGACGTTGAGTAGGAATGAGGGAGATAGAGGGGACGAAGCGATTAACAGACAGAGTGTGGTGGAGTTATAGATGGAAAGAGGGAGGGGGCAGATAAGACGCACAGTGATAAAGTTGTAGGAGCAGGTGGACAGTGATAACGGAACAAAGTGGACGGTCTGGAGGGGTAGTGGCCTGGTGGGCAAAGAGAGGGGGTAATGGATATGGAAAGAGGGATGAGTGAGGAATATATGGTCAGAGATAGAGAGAGAGAGGGTGGAAGACACGTTCAAATAGAGAGCGGCTGAGAAGGAGTTAGAGAGAGAGAGAGAGAGAGAGAGAGAGAGAGAGAGAGAGAGAGAGAGAGAGAGAGAGTGAGAGAGAGAGAAGGGAATGAGAAGATGGACAGATAGATGGAGAAGGTTTAGGTCGACTGAGAGTGGGGGAGTTGGAGGTATGTGCAATGTATGTCTTAGACACATACATGAGGGAACACGTGGGGAAAAGGCTGCTATAATGATAAACAGCAACAAATTATGTGGCACCATACAACCACAAGAAAAGAGAATTTCAAAACTGCAGTTTCAGGTAGAGTAACTATTTCTGTGGTTATGACAACAGTACTTCCTCCCTCATTTTGCTTGGATGACATAAATCATTGTTGATACCTACTGTGAGAATATGGAACCTTCGTAACGTATTTTACTAAACAAACGATAAACAATAGTCTCAAAGAGAAAATATATTTTATAAAAGTTCAAATACAAATAACTATCTGCAACAGTCATTTATGTTCATAGTAGTTTTTATTTGATTTGTTAATGTCATAAGCAGTCGCAATTCTTTCACAGTCCATTATGGATGACATAAGATTGAAAAGTAGTTTACTCCAAACGCATACTTAGTACTTGTTCAAATGTTCAAATGTTTGTATAGCTTATGGGAAGCCGGCCGCGGTGCCCGAGGGGACTGAGGCGCTCCAGTCACGGTCTGCACGGCCACTACGGTCGGGGGTTCGAATCCCCCCTCGGGCATGGATATTTGTGCCGTCCTTAGTTGTAAGTAGTTCATAAGTAGTTTGTAAGTTTAGGGACTGATGGCCCCGTAGTTAAGTCCCATAGACTCTACAAACATTTGAACATTTGCTTATGGGACTTGACTACGGGGTCATGAGTCCCTACACTTACAAACTACTTATGAACTAACTAAGACTAAGGACGGCACAAATATCCATGCCCGAGGGGGGATTCGAATCCCCGACCGTAGTGGCCGTGCAGACCGTGACTGGAGCGCCTCAGTCCCCCGGCCACCGCGGCCCGCACTTAGTACTTGTGCCACAGATCTAGTTTGCTGACGACCATTGTGATAAGAAGTTTTGCGGTACCTTAAGTAGAGTTAAGAATTTGTATGAAGCTACTACTGCTTTTTCCAGAGTTGAAGCTATACCTGGTTCTAAAAAGAGATCGAAAGTTTGCGAGAGATGACATAAAAGACTCAAAAAACTTATACCTTATCCCTTTCACCGCTGAATTACTTTAAAAATGGAATTAAACATATTCTTGCACTTTTTCATGTCTATAAGACCCTATCTATTGTGTATTTGAGCGAAATTAAAAATTTTCATACTTGCTTTCCAAAATAAAATAAAAAAATCAAATAAATTAAACACCGACCCTAGATGGCAGTTAAGGACGCGAAATAAGAATTCAACAGTTATATATGTCACTCCATATTGACTGTGAAAATTATGTCGCAAAATTGGAATTTGGGCAAAATTCATAAATTGATATATGAGATCCTTTCAGGTACTGGTGTCAAGTCCGACGCACTCCACAAGGGATCCGCCATGTTCAGTGTTTTTCATTGTAGCACGACATTCTGGTGACAGATGGTAGCAACAAGCACGAAACTAAAAGTGACAGATGGACACTGGGTCTCATTGTAAAGCGATATAGTATAGTGTTCTAAAATTAATAAAAATTCGGTGTTCAATATATTGGACGCCAGGTCTGAAAGGGTTAATTGTGTCTGTAACAACATATATGTTTATGTATGACATTGAAGTAATTCGAAAATTAGGTTATTCCAAACATTTTTATAACACTGAGCCATCAATGCCAGACATTTTCATGGCCTATCGGACATGACACTTGACATGGATTGACAGTTATCATAGGCAGTAGTAAGGAGTGGAGATTTGTTGAAAGGGTACCGCTGTGACGAAGCCATGTAGAGCAGTACGCAGAATGGGAGAGTACAGAATTTTCCGTAGAGACGACAAACAAGGTCGCAACAGGAAGAATTCCATAGGCTTGTCCTTCGTTTTTGACTGTCGACAGGCGTGATAGTAGTGTACTCGTATGTGGTCGTGAGCTGACACTAAAGGCGGAAAAAACTTGCCCGTGTACTGCCCTGCGTTCCTCAAGCACACTTGCTGACTGCTTGTTTCTTATTTAATACCGAGTGGAACAGTATGCGCAGTCATTAACTTGTTGATCACAGAATGTAGAACACTGTAAGACATTTTTATACACGGCAACTCCCAGCGATATACTATGTTCTAAACTTACGTAACATAAAACTATGACATCCTGTCAATGCTATACCAGTTCATTAGTGGATTTTGTAGTAATACACTATTCCGGGAAGATATAACTCGTTAGCGACCCATCGAATGATTAACCTGTCACCGCAAGAGACGTACAATTAGAAGAAGTACATGACAAAGAGAGGTTTGACAGATTTCGCCAGTCAATACCAACATAAAACTCTGTTATGTTGTAACATTTAATCAGAAATTTTCAATGGTAGTGGAGAAATGTTCTCAAAGAGAAAGAAAAAAAAAAAAACGATAAAGAAACACTGCTTTTAAAATAGATAAATGCAGTGTTTGAGCAGGAGACCTGAAGACCTTTACAACAATGATGAAAGTTAGATGTCATAGGATACTATAGGGGAAAATATTTTTTTTATATTTAGTGAGATAAGAAAACCGTTATTGACACATTTACCTGGTGATCAAAAAGTCGGTATAAATTTGAAAACTTAATACATAATGGAACAATGAAGATAGAGAGGTAAAAATTGACGCACTTGCTTGGAATGACATGGGGTTTTATTAGAACCACATCTACCGTTATCGGGCCTTTTTTCTTGCTAGCGTGACGGGTGAGAGGTGCGGCGATATGTTACAGAATCGCATCATCCCCAGCCTGGCTGATAAACACCAGCTGGAACGTACGATTATTATGCAGGATGAAGCCCCACTCCATATTGCTAGACGCGTGAAAGATCTCTTGCGCGCGTCGTTTGGTGATGATAGTGTGCTCAGCCGCCACTTTCGCCATGCTTGGCCTCCCAGGTCCCCAGACCTCAGTCCGTGCGATTATTGGCTTTGGGGTTACTGAAGTCACAAGTGTATCATGATCGACAGACATCTCTAGGGATGCTGAAAGACAACATGCGACGCCAATGCCTCACCATATCTTCGGGCATGCCTTAAAGTGCTGTTCACAACATTATTCCTCGACTACAGCTATTGTTGAGGAATGATGGTGAACATATTGAGCATTTCCTGTAAAGAACATCATCTTTGCTTTCTCTTAATTTCTTATGCTAATGATTGGTTTTCTGATCAGATGAAGCGCCATCTGTCGGACATATTTTTTGTTCTAATAAAACCCCATGTCATGCCAAGCATATGTGACAATTTTTACCTCTCTATCTATATTATTCCGTGATTTATTAAGTTTTAAAATTTATACTGACTTTTTGATAAAAGAATGGAACTGCAATATAAACAGTTACATGAAACATATGACGTCAAAAATATTACGAGCAGGATTGCTCAAGTCGATTACAATATAAACTAGCATTTTTGCCATACAAATGAAACCAGTATGGTGTGAAGGGCATGAAGGAAGGTTTTTGTTGTAATCGATTTGAGCAATCCTGCTCGTAATACTTTTGACGTCATGTGTTTCATGTAACTGTTTTTATTCTTCTGATGAAGTTGTCCCTAGCGGCAACGAAACCTAGGTCAAGCACCTAAAAATTACCCAACCGGTTGGCTGATATAAAAAATTGTTAAAAAAACAAAATATTTAACCTTTTATTGAATGTCACGTTTAATTTCATACAACCATGCCACGTACTAAATGTTAATAAATAACAAAAATGGAGTATAAACGAGAATAAAGAAATAAAGACACCAAACATTGAATGAAGCTGTGCAGCACTTTCCTGAAACATGGAATGTATACATTGATTTTAAATACAGAATAAAGAAAACAAGTGTACATGTTTAGTGAATTTAATTTATTGGAGTAAATTTCACAACAAACTTAACGAAATTCTTCTAAATTCGATATAGCTGCAAAAGACGTTTTCAGAAAGTGATAAAGTTGCTATTTTCGCACAAACTGAGAGAAAAACGGTAAAAAATAATAATTGACTCTTCAGAATGCAGCGTAACAACCGTTCCTTTGGCTGAAATAACTATGAGATATGTATCTGTTTTGATATGACGTGTCCAACTGACGTTAATAAACAACCCAAATAAATTGTTCGCATTCTAGTAACGTTTTCAAAGCTAAAGTCCTCGAAATCCAGTTCTAGCAACAAATTATTGTAGGTTTCGTATTGCGGCCTTCTAAGTATCCTCCCAAACCAAAATACTTCTCTTTTTCGTGTTTTTTTGTAATGATTAAAACAGCTACAGATAAATGACCCACCTACTCGTAGTTTTACTGACAGCAAGTAAAATGACATGTGAACGGTGTCTGCAAGTTATTGATACAAGTTACTTGTCAAAGTACTTGCGGAAGTTTCTTCCTTACTTCTTGCCCGAGTTGTGTAAACACAGCAGCAAGAGAATCGCAATAACTTCTGCAAGCGACTTGCTAGTGCAAACGCAGCTTATTTTCCGGTTCGTTTTTTCTACGCCGCTTATGCGCAGTAGTACCTTTGGTCCCAGCAGAACAAAATGAAGGCTTTTCGAGCTGGCTGTGTCGTGTGTCGTACATAGATTGTTTATAGGGCAGTGTTAAAATGTTCAAATGTTTGTAAATCTATCGAACCAAACTGCATGGTCATCAGTCCGTAGCTTACAAACTACTTAAACCTAGGTATACTAACCTAAGGACAAACACACACACCCATGCCCTAGGGAGGACTCGAACCTCCACGGCCAGCAACCGCGCTCTCCGCAGCGAGACACTTTAGACCGCTCGGCTACTCCAACGCGGCTGTGGCAGTGTTAATGGACAATTTCGCCGCTTGTGAATTGAGATTTGTGGTTTGTTGTTTGAATACTAAGTACATTGATCGTCAAATTTGCGAGATTTACGGAGAAAATACAATGAGTGCTTAAATGCGGAGAAGATGGAGCCTACAATTTAAGTAAGTGGGTGGTCAAGTGCACGACGAAGAACGAAGTGGACGTCCATCTGTGCTTCCTGAAAAACTGGTTAATGCAGCCGAAGAAATGCTTAAGAAAAGTAGCAGGCTACAATTATTGCTCTTGCTCTTCATCTTCCATAAATTTAACGAACAGTAATTTAAGAGATTCTGAGTAAAAAATCTGGGTTTTCTTAATCTTCGAGATCGCTGGGTACCTAAACTTTTAGTGAACAACACAAGCATCAACGTATTGACGACGGACTTGGTTATTTGACACGTTACAGTGACTATGACGAGAAATTTTTATACCACACAGTATTGGGCGAAGATACTTGGGTTGCTTATGTCACAACTGAAACGAAGCGCCAATCGATGGTACAGAGGCACACTTCGTCCCCAGGAATCCAAGCAATTCTTGACAATGAACAAAGTCAATTGCACGGTGTTTTGTTACAGATAAGGCATTTTACTAATAGATTTTTCAGAACAGACATTTATTGCGAGATGCTTAAGAAACCGGCGCCTTGTAACACAGAAGAAGCGCAGAGAGATGCCTTCGAAAAATTTAGGTTTCATTTATGACAACACCGACCAAACATTGCTACTATGACAAAACAACTCCTTCATAGCTTTGGCTGGGACGTTTTTGACCATCCTCCAAGCAGTATCGACCTTGCTCCTTGCGGTTTTCATCTCTATCGGCATCTGAAGTCTTCCCTTGGTGGTAAGCCCTTCAACAACGATGATGAGGTAAAAGAACATGTTACCACTTAGTTGAGAACACAGGCGGCAACATTATATGCCGAAGGAATACATAAGCTCATACCACGTTTTGAGAAATTCCTGGAAAAATTCGCGGTCTATCTTGAAAAGTAGTTTATTAAAGATTTTTCTGAAATAAATTGCTTTCCTTATTTGTACTCGAATCCTTTTTTTTTATTACCAAACGGAACTTACTCTCCTAACTACCCTCCTATTTCACTGTCAGAGGTAGCAGAACAATTTCTGCTTATAACTTTCGTCTTGGTCGTTTCAGGACCAGGGTCCCTTACCTCATATTCATTCATTTACCCTTGTCTATCATTACTGAAAGACTCTAACAACATCGCAGAATCGTATCGTATATTGCTGGTACTGTATGGCTCCTGGAGACTAATAATGTTGTGAAGTACTGAATGTTTTTCTTTCGAACGAGTGAAACACGATGAAGAAAACGGCGCAGATTACATAACAGAATTAGAGTTTCGCTGTTTCACAATGAGGAGCATCAAGTCGTGAGAAGAATGGCGCTGAATCATCCTAGCTTTCACTTTAATGCTGTCTGGAATTCGGCCACTCCCCGAAACCATCGTCAGCAGACCATTAGATTTGTTTTAAAGCGTGTAGATAATTTTTCGATGTGTCGAGCGAGGTAAATCAATGTTATAGACACAGTCATTTTCAGGCACGGTTGTGTTTCTGAAACCATCTGAACACTTACATTATTCAGTTAAAAACATATGAATAATTGTTTAACAACGGATTCATCCGCATCTGGAAAGCAATACCATAGCGATTAGAGGTGTCATGGAATCGACAACCCCCTCGGTAGGTTTCTGGAGGTATGAGACAAGATGTCTGCGCAAATGTCAAAAAATCGTCGTAAATTACGGGCCGCTGATTGTTGGACGTGGAGCTGGCTTTCGATAGCGTCCCAGATGTGTTCAATAGTGTTCAGACCAGGTACGCTGATCTTCCAACGCATCAACAGGAGCTTGCAATAATGCTCCTTAAGCCACTGTAGCATGATTCTGTTCAGAGTGGTTGCCGTATCCATCGGGGAATACATAAGATATGGAGGGCTGCAGTAGTTCCCAGTAAAGTTCGTGTCCTGTGAAATTATCATGGAACCTTATGTTAGTACCCAGGTGAATGTCCACTGTCCGCCACAGCATAATATCCCCCCCCCCCCCCCCGTCAGCCTACGGCCAGTTACACTGTGGGCCCGAGATATAACAATTTACGAAGATATTAGGTACAAAAGGAAAACTAAAACATAATGGTTAAAGTAAGAATGCTCTTTCTATTCTGTCACAAATGTTGTGTTGTTTTATGGGTGTGTGTGTGAGTGTGTGTGTGCGATATATATTTCTGCTAGGAAGTAAATCTTAATGTTTTGAAATTTTGCTCCAATTCTCCACCTTTTGAGACACAAAACTGATCAAGAACATGGGTAATGAAGTTTTTTTTTGGCCATTTATTTTTATCTTTATTTTATGTATTTATTGATTTATCAGGCTTATCACTGGTTCGATGCGACTGTCACAATAGTTCCAGTCCTGCGCCAGCCTTTTCGTTTCAGAGCAGCACTTACACTAACCGTCCTCAGCTTTTGCTGGCTATATTATAATTTATTTAAAGTGAGCATCAGTTTAATTTCCAATCTTCCTTCTCCCCTACAGTTTTGTCTCTCTACAGCTGTAATAGCAAGCAGGTTATTTTGTGATCTCGTCACACAGTGTCTCCTATATTTTCCTATCTCCAACCATTCTGCGAAGAACCTCTTAATTCGGTATCTTATCAGTCCATCTAATTTTCAACACTCTTCTACAGCACTACGTCTTCTACTCTTCGACTCTCATTTTTTTGTCCTGTTCATGATTCACTATCCTACAAGGCTGTGGATGTCCTGTTAGCCAGTACTATACTTTTTATCTTCTCCTTGCTTTGTTCATCATGTATTACTTTGCTTCGAAAGTAGCAAAATTTCTTAACTTCGTCATCTTGATCAAGAACTTGGATATTAAGTCTCTAGCTATTCTCATTTCTGCTCCTTCACACTACTTTTGTCTTTTATCCGCTTTAATGCCAGTCATATTCTGGATTAATGAACTTTATCGTTGTTAGTTTCTCAGTTTAGTTCTATATTTCAACGTTTTGTATCTCAGGCAATAACTCATAACTTCACTTTCACCATTCAGTATTGCGATAAGCATACTGACTAACATTATGTGATGCAAAATGACGTGACAAACAGAGTAAATTCAATCTGAGGTGATAGTGACATGACGTAACGAACAGTAGAAATACGTCCTGAGGTAACAATTACGTGAAGTGACATGACATGATAAGACGTGATAAAGAGTGTGACTAAAGCCTGATGGTGATTGTGACTTGATGTGACGAACATAGTAGTGAATGATTCCCCAAGTAACAGTGACTCTAAGTGACGTGATGAACAGTGATAATACACTTTAAAGTGACAGTGACTGTGACATTACATGACTAACAATCTGAATACGCCCTGAGGTGTCAGTGAGATGAAATGACATGACAAGGCGTGACAACCAGTGTGAATACACTCTGAAGTGACAGTAATGTGATGTGATGAGATGTGACATGACAAGGCCAGGGTAGGCGAAATGTGATGAGATGTGAGGAGATGTGTGACTACGTCCCGAGGTAATGGATACAGTAACATGATGTGACGAACAAAGTGGATATGTTGTAAAGTCCCCCCAGGGGACTCACAGTTGTTTCGTGAGTGCATGCATGGTGAGCACGAGGCCTTGACGAGATTCAGTCTTTCCCTGGACTGCCTTTTCTTTCTCTTCCCTTCCTTTCCTATTCTCCCTCCATCTAGTCCCCACTGGGAAACCGATAACCTTAGCAGTTTGGGCCCCCTATCCCAAACAACCAAGTCGAAAGTAACTTTGACGAAAGTGACATGACGTGAGGGTCAATAAGAATACACTCTGAAATGCCAATGACTGTGACATCACGTGACCAACAGCATGAATATGTACTGAGGTAACAGTGACAGGACATAATGTTATGTTATGTGATGTGACAAAATGTGATAAGACGTAATGATCAGTGTGCAGACACCCTGAGGTACATGACATATGTTTATGTTACGTGACCTGACGTTATGTTACGTGACGTGTGTGTGTCTAGGTGAGGTAACAGTGATGTGAAATGACATGACGTGATGAATCAGTGACGTGACGTTACATGACGAGAAGTAACGAACAGTGTGATTAGGACTATAGTCTCCGAGGTGATGGGGACAGTAACATGAAGTTACGAACATAGTGGATATGTTGTAAAATGCCCCAGAGGGCTCAGTTGTTTCGTGAGGGCATGCATGGCGAGCACGAGGCCCTGATGAGATTCAGTCTTCTCCCTTCTTTCCTTCCTAGATTGTATTTCCTTTCCCTTCTCCTCCTTTTCTATCCTCACTCCATCCCGTCCCCACTGGGGGACCGATAACCTTAGTAGTTTGGTCCCCCTATCCCAAACAACCAACCAACCAGGTCGTAAAGTAACTGTGACGAGCCGTCCGCGGTGGCCGAGGGGACTGAGGCGCTCCAGCCACGGTCTGCCCGGCCACTACGGTCAGGGGTTCGAATCCCCCTCGGGCATGGATATTTGTGCCGTCCTTAGTATTAGCTAGATCATAAGTAGTTTGTAGGCTTCGGGACTGATGACCCCGTAGTGAAGTCCCATAAGTTCTACAAAAATTTGAACATTATTTGAACTGTGACGAAAGTTAAGTGACGTGACGTGAGGGTCAGTAAGAATACATCCTGAAATGCCAGTGACTGTGACATCATGTGACGAACAGCATGAATATGCACTGAGGTAACGGTGACAGAATGTGACGTTATGTTATGTGACGTGACAAAATCTAAGGTGACATGTCGTATCTTGAGATAATGTGACGTGACGTTATGTTACGTGACGTGTGTGGGAGTCAAGCTGAGGTAACAGTGATGTGAAGTGACGTGACGTGACGTGACCTGGAGCGACGTGACATGACGTGGAGTGACGTGACGTGACGTGACGTGGAGTGACGTGACGTGACGTGGAGCGACGTGACGTGGAGCGACGTGACGTGACGTGGAGCGATGTGACGTGATGTGAAGTGACGTGACGTGATGAATCAGTGGCGTGACGTTACATGACAAGAAGTAATGGACAGTGTGATTAGGACTATAGTCTCAGCAAACTTTGGGTAGGAAATCCCACTAATATAGCTGTTGACATCCGCCGCTTGCCCGGCGCTGGCTCCCGGAGCTCGCTCCACAGGCGTGAGCAGAGTTGATGCCCTCGTGGGGCAGTTGGCGCGTCCAGCCGGCCCTGGGCGTGTCCGCGGCACACATCCGGCACCGCGGCCGTTCCCAGCCGCTTCCAGCTGTCTCGTGCGTCGAGGACCTGTTCCGCCGTCCCGCCGTGGGACCCACGCCCGCCGCCCAGGCCAGACCAGACTGGTGGCCCGCGCTCCCAGAGGTCGAGGCCGGCCCAGTCCTTCCTCAGCGCCTAACTGCCGCAATCGCCTGCCGGTGCCACTGAGCTGCTACTCCTCGCTCCGCCTTCCTCCTTTTAATCCTCGGTCAGTGTGTGGCCTCGCCCACACTAAAATTTATCGCTGAGCGGATTTGTAGCTGTTGCGTGCAGTCGAGATAAATGAGGTGTGCCACAGTACACGGAAGTTGTTGCTCGTCTCTTATTTATTTGTTTAGAGTACTGCTGCGGTCAGCCCATTAAATTACTCAGTTGCTGTGCCGTCCTCCGTACTTGGCCGTCTTCTATATATGGCCATTGCTACATCCCGCCCGTAAACAGTGAACGAAATGGTTTTTATTTATTTATTTATTGTGTGGTTTTACAAGTATACAACTCTCTCTCTCTCTCTCTCTCTCTCTATATATATATATATATATATATATATATATATATATATATATGGTGTCCCAGCTATCTTGTCCACCCAAAATATCTCTGGAACAATAACAGCTATTGGAAAACGACTTTCACCGATATCAATGTACGGTTGGGGCCCATGAATGTACATATTTAGAAATATTCTAAAACGAAAGGAAATGTGTTTTTTAACACAAACTTATGTTTTTTTAATAGACACCCTATATTTTTTCTTCAGCAATCCATAGCATGACAAATCACATAAACAATGGCGTTGATTGCATCGCAATATTCCAGTTACATCCCGAGATATTGTGACGAGAAGTTGACGCTTGAAAAACCCGAAATACACTGCTAGCGCACGTCCTGAGACTCAGGCGTGGACCCCATGCTGCCCGTACTCGCGATGACATGCGTAATCGTTTCGGACCTCTTGGTAAGTATGGAAGTGCGATTACGCATGTCAATCACATAGCGATTACGGGCAGCATGGGGTTCACGCCTGAGCCTCAGGACGTGCGCTAGCAGCGCATTTCGGATTTTTCAAGCGTCAACTTCTCGTCGCGTTATCTCGGGATGTAATTGGAATATTGCGATGCAATCAACGCCATTTTTTATGTGATTTGTCATGCTATGGATTGCTGAAGAAAATATATAGGGTGTCCATTAAAAAAAACAATATACGTTTGTGTTAAAAAACACATTTGCTTTCGTTTTAGAATGTTTCCAAATATGTACATTCATGAGCCCCAGCCATACATTGATACCGGTGAAAGTCGTTTTCCAATAGCTATTGTTGTTTCAGAGATATTTTGCGTGGACAAGATAGCTGGGACACCCTGTATATATATATATATATATATATATATATATATATATAATTAATTGGAAATGTCCAAATTTGACAACCAGTCCAGAGCACTTTTTGTCACTTGATGGAAACTCTCCAAGCCACCATTAAATGCTAGCAGTGGACACTGTTTGACGATGTGCCCTACGGTTTGCTCCTCTGCCCCGCAGTCACAGTCAGAAAATGGAAGAAAACCCCACTTCTTCATGTTGTAAGCACACCTCCATTGACCCGTCCTGATGCGGTTCAGTATTGACAAGGTTTGGCGTGGTAGATGGAATCCCTCAACCTTCTTTGATGTATCTTGCACGAGGTGGCTGTTGTGCGGTGGATTTTCGTTCCAGCGTTCTTGACATTTTGAGGTCACGTCGAAGGAAGTGGTGCTTTCTGTGTCACACCAGAGAAGTTATCGTGATTTCAGACGACATGCTGGAGGATCCTGTAGAGCATCATACAAGGGAGAGTTCTTGTGAGCCTTGACATTATTTATCAATTTTACCTTTGCTACTTTCCTCCTCAGATCTTGAAGAACAATGTTAGCCAGGACAGGTAACCACTGAATGGGCGTAGATGGTTGTGAAGGAAATGGTTGGTACACCTGTATAATATCATGTAGGACTCCCTCAAGCACGCAGAAGTGGAGCAACACGACATGGCGTAGAGTCGACTAATGTCTGAAGCAGTGCTCGAGGAAACTGACACTATGCATCCTGCAGGGTTGAGCATAAATCCGCAACCGTACGAGCGGTTGGAAGTCTCTTCTGAACAGCACGCTGCATTGTATCCCAGATATGCTCAATAATGTTCACGTCTGAGGAGTTTGGTGGCCTGCTGAGGTGCTTGTTGTTGTGGTCTTCAGTCCGCAAACTGATTTCACGCAATTCTCCGTGCTATCATGTCATGTGCAAGCCTCTTCATCTGAGAATACGAACGGCAACCTACATCCTCCTGAATCTGCTTACTGTATTCGTCCCTGGGTCTCCCTCTACGATTTTTACCCCACACACTTCCTTCTAGAGTTAAGGTGACGATTCCTTGATGTCTCAGAGTATGTCCCACCAACCTGTCCCTTCTCTTAGTCAGGATATGCCAGAAACTCCTTTTCTCCCCAATTCTGTTGAGCACCTCCTCATTATTTACGTGATCTATCCATCTAATTTTCATCATTAGTCCATAGCACCACATTTCGAAAGCTACTATCATCTTTTTGTCTGAACTCCTTATCGTCTACGTTTCACTCCCATACAATGCTACTCTCCAGACAAATGCTTTCACAAAGGACTTCCTACATTTGAACTAATATTGGATGTCAACCAATTTCGCTTCTTCAGAGACGCTTTTCTTCCCATAGCTATTGAGCACCTCCTCATTATTTACGTGATCTATCCATCTAATTTTCATCATTAGTCCATAGCACCACATTTCTAAAGCTACTATCATCTTTTTGTCTGAACTCCTTATCGTCTACGTTTCACTCCCATACAATGCTACTCTCCAGACAAATACTTTCACAAAGGACTTCCTACATTTGAACTAATATTGGATGTCAACCAATTTCGCTTCTTCAGAGACGCTTTTCTTCCCATAGCCATTCTGTATTTTGTATCTTCTTTACTTCGGTCATCAGATGTTATCTTGCTATCCAAATAACAAAACTCACCTACTACTTTTATCATCTCATCATCTAATCTAATTCCTTCAGCATCGCCTGATTTTCTGACAATAGATTCCGTTACCCTCGTTTTACTCTTGTTAATGTTTATCTTATATCTACCTTTCAAGACACTATCCATTCCATTCTTGCTCTTCCAGATCCTTTGCAGTCTCTGACAAAATCAGTATGTCATCGACAAATCGCAAAGGTTTTTTTTTCTCCCTGAACTTTAATTGCCTCTCCAAATTTCTCCTTCCATTCCTTCACAGCTTGCTTAATGTACAGATTGAACAACATAGGGGAAAGTCTACAATCCTGTATTACTCCCTTCCCAACCACTGCGACCGTTTCATACCCTTCGACTCTAATAATTTGTGTCTGGATTTTGTTTTTCTTGATGACGACATCCTCCTGAGTAGTCCCCGCTCGGAGATCCGAATGGGGGACTATTTTTACCTCCGGAATATTTTACCCGAGAGAATGCCATCATATATTCATACAGTAGAGCTGCATATCCTCAGGAAAAATAAAGACTGTAGTTTCCCCTTGCTTTCTGCCTTTCGTAGTATCTGCATGGCAATGTTAGCTGTGTCACAAGGCCAGCTCAGTCAATCATCCAGACTGTTGCCCCTGTTATTACTGAAAAGGCTGCTGCCGCTCTTCAGGAACCACACGTTTGTCTGATCTCTCCACAAATACCACTCCGATGTGGTTGCACCTACAGTACAGATCAAATCAAATTCAAAAGTATGTAAAGCTTACGGGACTTAACTGTGGGATCATCAGTCCCTACAGTACAGCTATCTGTATCGTTGAGGCACGCAAGCCACACCATCTCGGGAATGTCTGTGGTTCATGAGGGTGGTTCAAACTCAGAAGAGAGTTCCTGGAACCACTCTGTAGTAATTCTGGACGTGTTGCACTATCCTGCTGAAATTGCTCAAGTCTGTTGGAATGCACAATGGACATGAATGGATGCAGGTAATCAGCCAGGATGCATGCGCACTTGTCACCTGTCAGAGTCGTATCTGAACATATCAGGGGCCCCACATCACTCCAAATGCACACGTCCCACTCCATTTCAGAGCCTCCATCAGCTTGAACTGTCCCCTGCTGACATGTAGGGTCCATGGATTCATGAGGTCGTCTCCATACCCATACACATCCATCCACTCAATACAAGTGGATACGAGACTTGTCAAAGCAGGCAACATGTTTCCAGCCATCAACAGTCCAATGTCGGTGTTGACGGGGCCAGGCGAGGCGGAAAGCTTTGAGTCATGCAGTCAGCAAGGGAACACGAGTGGATCTCCCGCTCCAAAAGCCCATATCAATGATGTTTCGTTGAATGGTTCGCACGCTGACATTTAATGATGGCCCAGCACTGAAATCCGCAGCAATTTGCTGAATGGTCGCACTTCCGACACTTTGAACGTTTCTTCTTAGTCGTCGTTGGTCTCGTTCTTACATAATGTTTTTTCGACCAAGCAATGTCGGTGATATGACGTTTTTACCGAACTGCCTGCTTCACGATATAATAAAAGAACTGTGTATCGCTGAATGGTCTGCTCTGGACGTGGCCAATAAGCTGCGAACGATCAAGGAAAGAACATCTGTCGGGAAGATCTCGCAGTTGTGGTCCCGTAGGGACTCCGTGACCCTCTGTCGTTTCCGCATTGGCCACACCCGTCTGACGTATGATCAACTCCTCCATCGAGAGGGCCCGCCCATGTTCCAATGTGGTGCTCCATTGACACTGGCCCATTACCTGCTTGAGTGTCTCACTTTAGTTCCACTACGGCGTTCCTTTAACCTCCAGAACACACTCTGTTTGGTGCTCGCTGACGATGCCTGTGGGGCTAATTCTGTTTTACGATTTCTTCGTGCGGCGGGGGGGGGGGGGGGATTTACCAGTTGCTATGAGTTCTCTGATGTGTCTTTTAGTTCATTATCTATGTTCCACTTGACGCGTCTTCCGACTACAGCTTTTCTTGCGTAAGCTATGTGGTTGGCTTTTCCCCTTTTATCCTCATGGTCGGTCAACCATATTCATTGGCTCTGTTGTTTTACTCCATTTTTATCTCATATCTGTTACTGCGTGTCTGGCTTCTTTTGTATCGCCTCTTGTTGACTTTATCAATATTTGATTGCCAATGAGTTCTTTCATTCTGCGCTATTTTAAATCCAGCTCAGGCGCATTAATCGTTGATTCAGCTATGAAATGGGGGACTGATGGCCATAATAGTCTAGTCCCCCTAAAAAGCCCCAAACCAACCAACCAACCGAACTGCCAATAATGACTCGTGAAATTGTCGCAAGAAAAAAAACCATCTGATCGTTGTTTCGGAAATGCTGTGTCTCATCTCTCGTACGTCGACTATGATACCACGTTTAACTCTGTTAAGTCAAATACTGCCATTCCAGCAGCAGTAACCGATCAAATGAATGCGCTAGACACTGTTGTTTTATATAAGCGTTGGCGACGGCAGTGTCGTCTGCTGAGTGTTTACATATCTCTGTGTTTACACACACACGCCTACACCAGTTTGATTGGCTCTTCAGTTTATACGTCCCTCGGTTTCTGTCTTTCCGTGTTTCTTTGTCTTCCTCTATTTTAATTTTTTTTATTAGCATCCTACATCGCATCTAACCAGGCAACCTTCGACCTCTCTTTAGTTCTTCGCTGAGGAATACATATCAAAATGTCTGCGTATCTCTCATCTGCCATTGGCGTTGTATATCCATATTAGGCGCACTGGTGTACTTGTGCTGTACCTGTAACGCTGTCTTAAGTTTCCGTCGTTTCCTTAATCATTGAATTTCTCACGTGATCTCTGAGAGATATTCTACATAAGTTTACGACACAGTACGTTGTTATAACTTGCAGATAGTTATTTTTCCATCGGTTACCCCGTTGCTGTATTTCAAAACTGCTTGTTCTGTCTTACGATAAAATGCTACCGGAATATTTTAATTTTTTTTAAATGCCTTGATGTGCTCGCTCTCAGCTAATCATTTTCGTATATTTACTCCACGGCATAGGTACTTTTGACGATCGTAAGCAATATCTGAAAAAGAGGGAGAGAGAGAACGCAGCAAGTCATTATCAACGAAGAGAAGAGTTCAGACGTGAAAGTGATTTTTGGCGGGATCTAGGGAAGTGCTATAGAACGTTGCTTTTTCACAACATACATACATGATCTCGTAGATAGCAATGGAAGTTCATTGATAGATTGTTGATGTAGTATACCAAGAAGTCGCATCAGTGGTATACGGTATCGAAATTCGGGAGGATGTGCAGTGTGGTGCAGAAAATGGCAACTGAGCGCCAACATAAAGAATTCTCACGTGCTATGTTTGCATGGAAAGAAAGCTCCTTTATTTATAGCTTCGCATTAGCAGTACAAACACTGGAAAGATTTACTTCCACACATTATCCGGGAGTCGATGTAGTTCCACGTTGTAATTTGATTCGGGACTGCGGCTAGTCTAGTTTTAATTCCAAACAACTAACGTATCCACCAACTGCTGTAAAGTTTATGTTGTTTTATTGAACGATCGGTTTCAGCATTATATGATTCCATCTTAAGGCTATGTCATAACGTACGTCCAATTGAACTGTCTAAATGGCCAGATATACCGGTTATTTAATTTAAAAAATCGCCAGATTTCTTTTACTTACTTTGACAGTTGCTGTCACATGTGTAACGTGACACGTGTTTATTCAGAATCTGGGAAATTTTTATAAAATAACCGGTATATATGGCCTTTTCGGCACTTCACTTGGATGTATGTAATGACATAGCCTGAAGATCGTATTAATGTAATACCGAAACAGGTCGTTAAATAAAACAACAAAAACTTTAAGGTTGTTGTTGGATACGTTAATTATCTGGATTTATCTGGGAATGGTCATAGGGAGTGATTTGAAATCAAACGACCGTATAAAAATAATCGTGGGTAACGCAGACTTAAGACTGAGATTAACTCGAAGAATCCTGAAGTTGCTTGCAGTGGCCATTTTATCAGCAGCTGAATACGATGAATTTTCACGGTATTATATATATATATATATATATATATATATATATATATATATATATATAACAACCGCCTTCCGCAACTGCAAATTAAGTGTGTGTATGTTTTTTTTTGTTCTCTACAATTCACTCATACTCGTTTCGCCTTTTTCACAAGATATCATCAGTGAGTGTCCTGAAATATTTACAAGCTTTTCTTTACAAAAACATTTCGTTTATGATTCAAAACAGGTCATTTATGGTACAAAATGGTGTACTTACAGCACTCACTACTCCATATCTCCCTCTTTCTGGCAACCAGGTCGAAATGTTGCACTATTTTGCGAAAAACTCCGCATTTTCATAGTTGCACTGCCGTCTATTGCCATAAATGTGTCCAGTGGAGCTCGTTTTCTAATGTTGCAAACTTTCTCGACTTATCTGTAGCTCAACCGTTTTTATTGAAAGTCTCTTTGTGTGTGTGTGTGTGTGTGTGTGTGTGTGTGTGTGTGTGTATGTGTGTGTGGTGGGGGTGGGGGGAGAATTGTGGGTTTGTCATTATGTGTTGGAATTTGTGTTTATCATATGTTCAATCAGTGAAAATAGTGATTGATTCGTCAAATTTATTTTGCCATACCGGCAATCGTTTTTTTTCAGAAATCAAATGTTCAAATGTTTATAAAGCTTACGGCACTCAACTGCGGGGTCATCAGTCCCTAAACTTACATACTACTTATGACCTAACTTATATTTAGGACAACACAAACATCCATGCCCGAGGGGTGATTCGAACCCCCGACGGGGAACGGCCTCGCGCATCGGAACATAGCGCCTCAATGCGATCGGCCGCTCCGCCGCGGCAATCGTTTTTTCACGAACCATACACGACTGGAATAAAAGCAGGACGTAACAGTAATAACAAAGTACTCTTCGCCACACACCGGGACTAGCTTGCGAATTCGAATAGGTGATATTAGGCGAAGGGGCGATGTTAGTGACACCTACTGCAGTGGCGGCTGGTCCTTTAGATGACTGGAGGTGCGAGTGGCAAAGCGCCCCGATCCCCCCCCCCCCCCTTTAGATATATTGTCGTTAAAATATCTGCAGAATGTCTCACCTTGCGTTATTTGCTCTTGCTTCAACTGGAGCTGAGGCGTCGGCCTACCAAGCTTCTTTATTTCACACTTCTCTCCCAAACTTAAAGCTGAATATTTTGTTTCCAAAAGTTACTGAACGTTGTTAATTCTTCTTCGATAATAAACACCAAGAACATATGAATATGCACATAAAACGCAGTAAGTAACTGATACACTGTTAAGTGACTGTAACAAAATGAATCTGTGACAAAGACACAACCTACCTTCGGGTCACGTGACACTTTAAAAGCAGCACCCCCTCCTATCCTTGCCCATGCGCGAAGTCTGCTCTCCCCTATATCTTTTCAAACAGTTAAATACTTCTTACAAAGAAGAGTATAAATGTTATTTACTCTCAAAATCGCGACACATTGGCAGAAACATTCAAAGTATCTGTGGCAAGTAACAATACATAAGACATTGTTGTTCCCGTATCTGTTCAAAAGGAGATTGGGTTAAAAAAATGCTTGCCGTCGGTCTCGAACCCACTACCTTCAACAGCGCAGATCGATGCCACTAACAACATCTGGATTTTTTTAAATTTTTTTTATTTTTTATTTTTTTAGTAGTCAATTACAGATTTATTCATTCAATTCAGTTATAGCCATAAGAACTAATAATTTTTGTAAATGGTTCCACTTGTTTTGCCACCTTCTGCCCTGCTTCCTTAGTCAGCTTCTTAAGACAGTTACGCTTGCGGATATTGAGGACCCATCTGATTTTCCTCTTTGTTTCAAGTGTTCTGACTACCTGCTTGTACTTCCATCCAACTTCATCAAGAAGTCTTTCCAAATAACAGTACTTTCGTCTTGGCTATCCTTGCTAGGGAGAGAGTACCGACTACATTATTATTTATGGTCGGATCTTCTGAAGTCTTTTACTGTTGATGCGTCTTTAATCTGTAGTTCTAAGATACTTTACCAAATATGACGTGGTTTTGATAAATCTTCAATGCAGCAAAAACAGGTACAAAGGATGGATGTTGCCTTCATGGAGGAATAGCGCATGCGCAAGGCGAGGTGCGCAGTATCTACGTTGCCTTTGCTTCGGGAACGTTCATTCGTGCGTAACCGCCAGAGCTCGAGTAGGCATGAGCTGGTGTCTCCCCACGTCCAACGCCAGTGTTAAAAGCGGCGTTTGGCGTTTCCCCTCGTCCCTCCCTGCGTGCCACGCATGCGCATTGCGACGCTGCGGCCACTGCCGCCTATATTAAGTGGACTCTCGTATACGTATACGTGCTGTCCCCGCAATGTAAAACGTTTCTCATGCGATAAAAATACTTTGAATGTGCATATAAAATGATGTGACAGTAGACCGAAACGAATAATGATAGATGAAAAACACTTTTTTATTTTAGAATGAAACTTTTCACTCTGCAGCGCAGTGTGCGCTGATGTGAAACTTTCTGGCAGATTAAAATTGTGTGCCGGAATCAGAACTCGAACCTGGGACCTTTGTCTTTCGCGGTAAAGCGCTCTACCGACTGAGCAATCCCGACACGACTCACGATGCCGCCTCACAAGTTTACTTCCGCCAGTACCTCGCCTCCTACTTTCCAAACTTCACAGAATCTCTCCTGCGAAACTGGCAAGACTAGCACTCCTGGAAGAAAGGATATGGTGGACACATGGTTTTAGGCACAGCCTAAGGGATATTTCCAGAATGAAACTTTTCACTCTGCAGCGGAGTGTGCGTTGATATGAAACTTCCTGGCAGATTAAAATTGTGTGCCGGAACCGGGACTCGAACCTGGGACCTTTGCCTGCCGCGGGCAAGCGCTCTACCGACTGAGCTATCCCGACACGGCTCACGATGCCTCCTCACAACTTTACTTCCGGCAGTACCTCGCCTCCTACTTTCGAAACTTCACAGAAAGCTTTCCTGTGAAACTTGCAAGACTAGCACTCCTAGAAGAAAGAATATATTGGAGACATGGCTTAGCCAAAGCCTAAGGGATGTTTCCAGAGTGAAACTTTCACTCTGCAGCGGAGTGTGCGCTGATATGAGACTTCCTGGCAGATTAACAATAATGATACATTATCTTATGATTGAAGAACAACAAAATCTTCTCAGACTAATACATATATGAATGGTACAAAATCTTATAAAGACAGAACTATGTCTGTGAAAATCAGATTTCAAAATTATTCCATCAGCTCGTACAAAAGCAGCTAACCAAAGCACGCCCGATCAGTACCAGAGCTACACACTGACTCTTTCTGTTCAACTACTACTCACATACATAATCTTTGACAGTGATGTTACAGAACAGAGTAATCCATAGACGTAGTTACTCAAAGAAGTTCATATAACATTTTACATCCAAATATCGATACAAGACAGGCGAAACATTATTATTGAATTTGTACAGACATGTTTCAACTGAACCAGTGAACACATAGGACGTGCCGGCCGCGGTGGCCGAGGGGACTGAGGCGCTCCAGTCACGGTCTGCTCGGCCACTACGGTCGGGGTTCTAATCCCCCCTCGGGCATGGATATTTGTGCCGTCCTTAGTATTAGCTAGTTAATAAGTAGTTTGTAAGTTTAGGGACTGATGACCCCGTATTAAAGTCCCATAAGCTATACAAACATATGAATATTTGAAACACAGGACGCGCCGCTACTGACCTACTGTAAGACAGTCGTCTTACCTAGGCGTGGCCCGCAGCTCAGCTGTAGAAACCGCGTGCGTGTGAGACCTCTCCATTAGCTAGGACCGGTACGTGCCGGGCATCAGCATGCGGTCCACGCGGCCGATCGCCATTTGGAATTCGGCCTGGGCTGGCCGGCCGTCTGGTTCCCAGCAGCCAGCAGCCAGGGCGCAAATGGTTTGTTTTCGGTCCGCGCTGCCAAGGCACGTCCGCGGCCTCGTTCGCTTACGGGGCCGTCTGCCGATAATGAGCGAAGAAACGCTCGCTTCATCGTAAGCACACGGAGTTCGTATTGCGGTGAACAGTCCGACGACTTTTTTCTTACAGCTACACGCCAGTCTGTCTCGTTCGGTCATTTTTCATCTCCGCATAACTACCTGCTGTGGGTATTCCAATTAGGAGTTGGGAATCTCTAAACGCGAGAATATTACGTAACTATCAGTATAATAAGTAAACTGTCGCGGCGTCGCTATTCGCCACACCGCCGGCGATCTACACAGGTCGCCGCGCCACTTCATGAAGAGGCGATAAGCCGCTGCACAGTGCCACAGACAAAGATATACAGACGGAAAATCTCTGTAATGGCCCGGTCACACGCTCAGGGATGCGGGGAAAGAAGGTTCCATAAGATGTCCCATGATGGCGCTGAAGTCAGAAGCAGCCCTTTAAACTGGCCAGAACAGGCGGCAGGTAGCGGCTGTCCCCACCACCACCTCCCCTCAAACGCCGGCACACCGGACACAGCCGTGGCCTCATGGCAGGCGGCACGATCTCTCCCCTCAGCCTCCCCTCCACGCTACCCTCTGACGTGCGAGAGGCACCCTCAGAAGCGCCTCTAGTGTGGTCTACCGGTACTAAGCAAGGGAACCGACTGACGTATTCTGGCATCATACGGAACTACGAGGGGCGCGTAGGACAGAGGTTTAGGGCGGGCTTCTTCTCTGTATATGTTACTCTGTGACAGGGAAAACAAATATACTGACAAATTATGGCCCTGTTGAACGTAATTCCAAAGGGTACAACGGAACTGATTAACATGAATAATGAAAGGGGAGGCAATCTGACTGTGAGACAGAAAAAAATGAAAAGAAAATTTGACTTACCTCCTATATTATTACAAAACAGGACACAGGAAACATGAAACAGCAAGCAATGATAATATGCAATGATTGATAGGTAATAATGAAGTCAAAGAATAATCACAAATGAAAACAAAAGGGAAGAGAAAACTAACTACAAAAATGAGAACGACTCTCCTATCTAACGATACTTCCAAAGACTACTGCGCTTCTTACGGTGTATACCTGTGGCGAATTCACAAAATCAACTACATTGAATATCTTCACTGTAAAATACGCACAAAATAACTTACGTACAATGCATAAAATCACAAGTACAAATAATCAGAAACAATATAAATTAACAGAAAAATTTACTTAACTTTATAAGTACCGTGCAAATACTATTGTGGTTTACAGAGAACGAATATAAACTGAAATATTTCGGAAAATGAATTATACAGTGACCTTACAACGTGGTGAATGAAATGAAGGATCCGAAGACGGCAGATTCAGCTGCCGAAACCTGTCATCTGACTATAGTTTATAAGCGATTTTGATCGTTTTCCATACTAAATTATTGTAATGTGTTTGTTGAGCATCCTATTCTTGTAATTTTTAGATTTTTATGAGAAGTACTAAGACGCTGTTTAGGGACAGCAGAGAGCTGAGCTTCATTGGGTTTCCCCCATGTTATGCACATAAAAATGTTCAATTGTTTTCTAAGCTTATGGGACTTAATTGCAGGGTCATCAGTCGCTAAACTTACAAATTACTTATACACTAGCCTAAACTAAAGACAGCAGGGACATCCATGCCCGAAGGGGGATTCGAACACCCGACGTCGAACGGCCTCGCGCATCGGAGCATAGCGCCTCAATGCGCTCGGCCACTCTGCCGCGGCGTTATGCATTTCATCTGTCATGATGTAAGCGCTAGTAAATGGTTCGAATGTGAAAGAATAAAACGTCATTAACCGAGTATTAAAATTTTCCTTAGCTCTAAGGTTTTGTGTCGGTGCAAGGCATGAGTCCAGAATAATTGTCTCCAAGCCCGTTTACACGAACAACTTAAGAAAAATAAAAACATGGTTTCTTATGGCTTCCGGTGCATGCCCTTTGTATTCGCAGGGCGATAGAAGAAGTTCGCACGATCATGTCTCAAATTACCTGTTTTCTGAGAAACTCTGCTTATCAGGTTCCCACCAGCCGCTCACAAGACATACGTAGCATGCCTTGGTATATAACAACTGGCGTCTTACGTTACTCTTAACAGTTCTTGGAATGCGAGATACTAAGAATTCGGCATCGAGAAATTTTGTATCTTAACATATCACCATCAGACAATTAGTTACGCGAAGTTAACTAGTAGATGTTATTCTACAAGTAAAACTAAAGCAAAAAGTCGTGTAAACATAGGTCCGCAAATGTTTAGTTATGACTGATAAAAGATTTTGCCTGAAATTTAGGAACCTCGCTAGTATCAAGCCTCTTTCTATTGTTTTACTTGTAGAATATTTGCATTTCTTCGTGAATCTTCCTATATATCCCAGAGCAACACCGGCTGATACAGAGAGAAGCGTAAAAGGACAAAGAGAATTGTAAGAAATAGTCACAGAGATGGGGAAAGCGATGTGCAGAGAAATTGAAAGAAGTAGATCCAATTAAGGGAACCTGGACGTGAAAAAAAAAAAAAAAAAAAAAAAAAAAAAACAATTGCCCCATCTGGAAGACATGTTTTTCCCGTTTCCAAAATTGTATGTTTTATTCACTTTTAAATAGGTATTGTAGTGTTAAACGTTAAACAAATGTCTGCACACTGGCCACGGTGATGCTCTAGGCAAGCAATATCACCATAAAAATTCCATGCCGCCTCAGACATGGAAACAACAAAGCCAGGGACTTTTCAGATAAAGATTACTTAGCAAATGTCTACATGGCCGTACACAAAATCCTGAGAGTTTCAAGAGCTGCGTGTGGCAACGAGTACCGAAAACAGTGTTTGTTGGATGGACAGTACTCAAAAGAGGTGTGATGGATGCTGTTATCTGTTTCAGTGATGGTGTAATTGTCAGGACAAAAGTAATGGACAAATTAGGCATCCAGCCAGGCAATATGGATCCTGCTCTGACTCCCATAGATCGTCAGCGACTAGTTGAAGCTGAAAGGGCTGCGGAAGCCACCACTAAAAAGTCCAGAGTAAGGAAAAGGGACCTGAAATCGTCTGTAGACGATAAACAAGCAGGTTGCCAGCAAGATTATGCCACTGGAATATTCTGAAAGACGCATACGGTGATTCAAAAACAATATGGACATTCTTTTCTCATTTTCTCGAAACTACATTTTCACAACATTAGGTACATACCGGGTGATCAAAAAGTCGGTATAAATTTGAAAACTTGATAAATCACGGAATGATGTAGATAGAGAGATACAGCTATTGTTGAGGAATGATGGTGAACATATTGAGCATTCCCTGTAAAGAACATCATCTTTTCTTTGTCTTAATTTGTTATGCTAATTATTCCTTTATTGATCAGATGAAGCGCCATCTGTCGGACATTTTCGATTTTTTTTTTTTTTGGAGGGGGGGGGGGGTCGGGGTTCTAAGAAAACCCCATGTTATTCCAAGCATGTGTGTCAATTTTTACGTCTCTGTCTACACTATTCCGTTGTTTACTAAGTTTTCAAATTTATACTGACTTTTTGATCACCCGTTATATCTTCATAAAGGTTTTAGCTGTGTTCACGAAATTTCTTCCAATTGAAGAATGAGACAGTATCTTTGAATTATGCCTGATACATTGCAGAAATGATCTATGTTTGTCATTCTGTATATAATTTTAGACAAAATAGTAATGAAGTGCAATAAGGGTTTTTCTATTTTCTCAGATATATTCCAAACTACAAAACAGAGGCATAATGTGTTCCTACGAATGTTTACAGCAGCCTGCCACAGTCTAAATGATACTAGAAAATGGTTTGAGAATGCAAGCGTGTATTATAAAAACATCTATTAGGCAAAATATTGTAATTCTTAAGCTATAATAGATATTTCAAAATATAATATAATTTCGTGTGGCTCATTGGCGTGGTGCAAGTCTTTCAATTGGGCGCCACCTCGGCGACTTTCGTGTCCCTATCCTACCCCAGTTATCCAACCGGGGAAAGGGGACCTACAGCTTAACGTGGAATCCGAACCACGTGTCGTTTCTGACGACTCCTCTTAACGTTGAGAGGTGAAGGATGCTGGGTTAAGACTGAAAACATCAGAGGCCCACCCGGGTTTCGAACCCGCGAACCTTCGGTTTCCAGTCGAGCGCTTTACCACAAAAGCACCTTTTCTTCTGCGATCTACAGGTAGATCTATGTTTTGCGGCCGTTGTTTCAGTTCGTTCTTGGTTGTTCTTTGAATATGTGGTTCAGCTTTTTTATTACAGGGCGCGCTGAGCCACGGCGCCCGGCTTACAGCCATGCCCGAGGGGGGATTCCAACCCCCGACGGGGAACGGTCTCGCGCATCGTAGCATAGCGCCTCAATGCACTCCACCACTCCGCTGCGGCAAAATATTTCCACAGGAGCAGTTTCGAACCAAAAACCTTCGTACTGTGGGCCTCCAATGCTAACCACTACGCTACGACGACTTGCACCAGGCCCGACAGATATTTCAATAAATTTTCTATTACAGCTTGAGTTAATGTCATTCAGTGTTGGCACAAAATCGTAGCTTCTTCCGCATCGTAGATCAAGAGTAATGTGCACCGAAAGCAAGGTATTAAATGCAGCCCATTCACGTCCAGGTACCCTTTAAGCAGTTGCGATGCGTTGCTTGGTTCGCTAGTAAAAATACAGTGTGTCTAGAAAAGGACTCTCTGATTTCAAAATTAAATATCTCGAAAACATAGATCTATAGAGAAATGCAGTAAACGGTATGTTTATTGTGAAAGCTGTAAGAAGTTTATACAGCAGTTTGAAATAATAGTTACAAATCTGCTAATAGGTGGCGCTGTAATCGCCATACGTAATGCCTAGTATAAAGAGTGATCCGAAGCCCAGAGTGATCAGTTCCACTATTGAAACGTGAAAGGAGGTTAGCGTACCGAAGGAAGAGATTAAAACCATGTACTCCATTGAACAACGCGTTTTATGGTGCTAGAGTATCACAGGTTAGAAGAGAGTCCTACGGCAAAAAGGCGAAGTTTTCAAGCACGATTTAATGTTCCAAAAGGACCCGATGCGAAAACCATTCGTACGCTCTTCGCAAAATTTCAACGAACAGGAAGCGTAACTGATGATCTAGTGGGGCATGTTGGCCGCAAGCAAACCGCAGTTACGCCTGAAAATATCGCCACAGTTTCTGGAATTATTCAGCGAAATCCAATGTCATCCGTCCGTAGAATTGCATCTGAGACTGGTTTTAAGCGTTCCAGCACGCAGAGAATACTGAGAAAGAGCCTACACATGTTTCCATTCAAAATTCAAAAGCACCAGGCCATACCCGTACGAGCTGTACAACAAAGGGTTGCCTTTGCTAATCAGATGCTCACAATGATTGATAGTGAAGGATTTGATGTTGGCTGCATCTGGTTTACAGATGAAGCACACTTCCACCTGAATGGATACGTGAATAAGCAGAACTGGCGATTTTCGGGTTCCGAAAAGCCATATTGGTATGAATCGAAACTCCTGTATTCTCCTAAAGTTACTGTGTGGGCTGCAGTATGCAGTAGAGGTATTATTAGCCCTTTCTTCATACGAGAAACGGTCACTGATGCACGTTACGTTGCAATTTTGGAACAATTTGTCGCCACACAGCAAGTGTTAGAGGATCGACCAGATACTGAATGGTTTATGCAAGATGGAGCACGACCACATCGGACCGAACAAGTGTTTCGCTTTCTTGAGGAATGTTTCGGGAATCAAGTCATTGCTTTGGAATATCCCAAATTTACTGGTGCAGGCATGGATTGGCCTCCATATTCGCCGGATTTGACTCCTTGTGACTTTTTTTTTTGTGGGGCACAGTGAAAGACATGGTCTACCCGAAGCATCCCGCCACGCTGGACGAGCTTGAATCGGCGATCTCTGTGGCATGTGAATGCATTTCGGTTGAGACACTACCAAATGTGATGGCGAATTTCATTCTTCGTTTGCGCCACCTCTGTAGTGCCAATGGTGAACATTTTGAAAACATTGTCATGTGATTGTTTGCAAAGTGTGTTTTCATACGATTATTTCACTTATGTATGCTGATATGAGCTGTACAGCGAACAGCGCCATCTGTTAGCAGTTTTTGTAACTATTATTTCAAACTGCTGTATAAGCTTCTTACAGCTTTCACAATAAAACCGTTTACTGCATTCCTCTATAGATCGTTGTTTTCGAGATATTTAATTTTGAAATCAGGGAGCTCTTTTTTGGACACCCTGTAAAAGCGCAAGGGATGTTGGCTTGCTGCTACACAGCAGTCTCCACTGGGAGAGCGGCGGAGTGCCAGCAGCGAAGGCCCAGCGTGAAGGCGCGCTACACATTCCTTCCTGACGCGCGCCCGCTGCATCCATCACCCCAGCTGATGATGCGCGCTGACGTCACACGGTAAACAAAGCGCGAGAAGCGAGAAAGGGGGCAGCCTTGGCGGCCGCGCTTCACAATTAGGTTTATTCATCTGCCGATCCCACTGCTGTGGCAAGGACGGCGCCGGCGCACCTACTTGAATTTGCGTCTCAAAGGCGTCCAGGCGGAAGGCCGAGGACACCCGGCACTGCAGAGAGCGTCGACGGAGACGTTCTTGTCGAGGGGAGGAGGGGAGGGGCTGGCATGCCTGTCTTGAGAGCTGAACCTTTAAAGCGGGCAGCAAATAACACCTCGTAGATTTATTTTATTTTGCTTTAGTCAGGGTCATGTTTACGTCTGTGCCAACTATCACGTCAGAGACTGGGGAGAATGTCCCTTGCAAGTAGCCAGACACGTAACAAGAAGAAGGTGTTGTTTAGCTCTTTACAGGACAAAATTATGAACTTTAGATGGAACATTTTGGTATAGGCTTTACCGTGACTGTTGATTGAAACACAAGGTATTACTGTTACTAGTACTTTGCTTTATCGTACCCACTAGACTTGCGCATAATAGTTCGCGATCGGGAGCGCTCACTTTAGTTCGCGGCTCTGCCGCGAACTAGTTCGTTCTTTTAGTTCGTCCGCACCCAGTGACGGCTGAGCGGCGTGGTCTGCGCATGCAAGTGGAGGGAGAAGTTTCCCCACCTATCTGCTTCATGCGTTTGCTTCGTGAGCCGCTAACGATATCAAGCAAACCAAAAGAAACAGTTTGTGGATAATTTCTCGCGTTTAAGTTTAGAGTTATCTCTATATCTTGGCATTATGGAATTTGTTAGTCAGATATTGTAGAATGCAGAACACTTCAAAACAGAAATTTTGTAGCACTGAACTACGTAATCTAGCAGGCAGACGCTCACCTCGAAATGGCTCTCATCAGCAGAAGGCAAACACGTGATTTTTAATTCTGCTGCGCACCCTCTAGCTATTGCCCGTCGGTCCTCGGAAAAGACTCCAACGAACTATGAAGCGAGATACGTTTGCCATAATAGTTCGCGACCGGTAGCGCATGTTTTAGATCGCGACTGATCGCGCAGTAGCTCTCCTTTTACTTCGCAGCTCGGCCGCGAAGTAGGTCGCTCTTTTTAATTCGTCCGCTCTTTTTGGCTTTCGCTACCGCTAATAAAAGAGCTGTTTCTTTTGTTATGAGAGCTTTTTTATATAATAATTTTTGGGCAATTAGAAATCAAATACTTAAGCAAATAAACCGGTTATTTACACGAATGAGTGATACGATGATATTCAACTACTGTGCATACAGAGTACTCTTGGTATTTTATTTTTAAAATGAATTTCTTTATTTATTTAATAGGTCAATGAAGGAACATTACCTACAAATCACGTGATGCTGCGCGCTCTCGCGTCCTCTCGTTGTTCCCCATCAGTCTTCGGAAAAGGAGCTGACGAACTAAGAGGCGAGGTATCTGCGAACTAGTTCGCGTAGTTCGCCTATGGTAGCGCTGTTCCGAACTAGTTCGCTGGCGAACTACACAAGTCTAGTACCCACAAAGCTTTTCGAGGGTTTAAACTCCCACATCAGGTGGAATAACGTTAAGCTGTGTACATGTAGGTTAGGTTGACCTGTTACACTAGGTTCGTTCCAGCAGCTGCCAGATTGCTTGACGCGCATGCGCAACGCTGAAATTGTTTTCCAGCAGCGCCTTCTCACGCGTCTGGCTACTTGCAGTGTGGCTGTTTGGTGTTCCAGCAGTCACCGCAAGCAGCCAGACGCTACCAGGAAAAATATTTCTGGCGCGGTCAATCTGCCAATCTGCGCATGCGCAGAAAGGTCTGAATTGTAATACTTCTTGTTTCAATCAAAATTATCAGCTTTGAACTTGAACAGTAGAATAACAACTCGGCAGCTAGGAGAAGTGAGTCACTTTAATCCTGTAGTATCTACGAGAAGTGCAAACAAATAGCTACCTTTTTTTTTTTTTTTTTTTTTTTTTTTTTTTTTTTTTTTTTTTTTTTTAATGAAATTAGCACAATTTGCCTGATTTGGTTTATTCGTTATAACACAATCATGGTTTCGGCGATGTAGCTATTTTCGTCATATTCAGTTTAAAATGGTATGATACCCCAAAACTGCATATGATCGTCACATCCATATAAGTTTGGTTTTATAGAACTAGTTGTCGATTTATAAAAGAATTATCTAAAACTTTTGTTGCATCAATGTGCAGGACCAAAACGTGTTTGAAATGAGGAATGTATCCATTAGTGTACCCCTCTTTTGCTTATATGCACACGTAAACTACCGTTGCAATTATTAGTAACAAAGGAATTTGCTTCTTGCTACCTTCATGTAAGACAGGCTATGAAGCTGTGAGACCACACATAAGGAGCAACCGAAATGCATATGGGTCATGGGTAGACAACAACACATGAACAGGTAACTAAGACACAATATTTATTGCAAAGAATTGGCCCACAGTTGTTGCGTAAGTTGCGCATCGATGCTACTTGCAATGGTCACGTGCAGATATTCACACTTGTAGAAGAGGTTCTGTAGTGAGAGCTCTGTATTGGGGGCAGCAATGTCAGATCGTGCAGGTACCACGCCGCGAAAAAGGTCTGTGAGGTAAGAAGTGTCAACACGAACTGTTAGTAACCGGTTACTAGGAGTCGGACTACGGGCACACACACATCTAGCCACCACCACCTAGAGAGAAGGCCGCGGCGCTCTCGTGTGCCGTCAGGCAGAGTAGGTTGCGTGCGCATAGCTGACCGGTTCGCTGCTTTTAGATTAGATTAGATTAATACTTGTTCCTTAGATCATGTATACGACATTTCGTAATGATGTGGAACGTGTCAGTTTAGTAAATTTTGTCTATACTTGACAATCTATATTTTAAGAATTTTTTTATTATTATTATTATTATTTATTATTATTTTTTTAAGTTTTATCTAAAAATTCATTTACATTGTAGAAGGAGTTGCCATTCAGAAATTCCTTTAATTTCTTTTTAAATATTAGTTGGCTATCTGTCACACTTTTGATGCTACTTGGTAAGTGACCAAAGACTTTTGTGGCAGCATAATTCACCCCTTTTTGAGCCAAAGTTAGATTTAACCTTGAATAGTGAATATCATCCTTTCTCCTAGTGTTGTAGCTATGCACACTGCTATTACTTTTGAATTGGGTCGGATTGTTAATAACAAATTTCATGAGTGAATATATATATATATATATATATATATATATATATTGTGAAGCTACAGTAAGTATCCCTATATCCCTAAATAAATGTCTGCAGGATGCTCTTGGTGGGCTCCAGCAATTATTCTGATTACACGCTTTTGGGCAATGAATACTTTTTTACTCAATGTTGAATTGCCCCAGAATATGATCCCATATGAAAGCAGTGAATGAAAATAGGCGTAGTAAGCTAATTTACTGAGATTTATATCACCAAATTTTGCAATGACTCTGATAGCATAAGTAGCTGAACTCAGACGTTTCAGGAGATCTTCAATATGTTTCTTCCAATTCAGTCCCTCGTCAATGCAAACACCTAAAAATTTTGAATATTCTACCTTAGCTACAGATTTATGTTCAAAGTCTAAATTTATTAATGGTGTCATGCCATTTACTGTATGAAACTATATATACTGGGTTTTATCAAAGTTTAATGAGAGTCCATTTGTAGAGAACCACTTAATGACTTTCTGGAAGATATCATTTACAATTTCATCAGTTAATTCCTGTTTTTCAGGTGTGATAGCTATACTTGTATCATCAGTAAAAAGTACTAGCTTAGCATCTTCGTGTATGTAGAATGGCAAGTCATTAATATATATTAAGAACAGCAAAGGACCCAAGACCGAACCTTGTGGGACCCCATTTTTGATAATTCCCCAGCTTCGGCTTTGCATTTGTGATTTGTCTCAACCCTGACCTAAGCGTTTAGGCTAGAAGTTTTAATATGTTGCGGATTGGATGGCTCACACTTTTTTTATCGCTGTGGTCAACAGCCAGGACCCGCCCGGTTAGCCGTGTGGTCTAACGCACCGCTTTCTAAGATGGGGAGCCGTACCGGCCCCGGTTCGAATCCGCCCGGCGCAGCGGATTAAAAAGGGGGTCGGAGTGCCGACCAGCCTGGATGTGGTTTTTAGGCTGTTTGCCACATCCCTATAGGTGCATACCAGGCTGGTCCCCAAGTCCCGCCTCAGTTACTCGGTTCGCAAATATTTAATTACACTTAAACAATTTCATATATGTGACACTATACGCGGACATTTGTGGTACACATTCCCTCCCGGTGGACAGGGGGTGGCGGCAGGAAGGGCATCCGGCCACCCCGTCAACATTAACACGCCAAATCCCAATAACCAAAGCCGACCCTGCATGTGCGGGACAAGGGCTAAAGCGGAAGAAGAAGAAGAAGAAGAAGAAGAAGGTCAGCCAGCCAGGGTCATCTGCTTAGTTGTTTTAACTATCTCTCCGACCTTTGCCATGGAGTACTATTCTCATCGTCAACTCCGACGTTTACCTTTTGTATTTTACCTCAGTTGCTCATTTTCCCAGCTGGATTACTCTCCTTTATTTTATTTTGTTTGTTCACACTCCTTGCTTCGTAACTCCTAAATTTTGTTTGGTCACTAAAGACCTAGATGTCGAGCGCCAGAAACCCCTATCCATCCCATCACCATCCTTGTTTCGTCCAAGACAAGCTGGTCCCACCCCAGACAGTATAGTCTGCAGTACGATAAGTTACAACTCTCGTTAAACTTGTGTACTTTGCGAGTGAACGCTTGCCAGCGTTCGGCAAGTGCAGAATGTCGTAATGCCAGTTGTTTTGCCACTCTTACAATAGGAAGGCGACGTGTTTTTCCAACAATACAATGCTCGCCTACGCACTGCTCGTAAAACTAGTCGTATTGTGCAAGACGTGCAGCAACTTCCCTGGTGAGCGAGCACGTATGGGTTGTGATGGGACTACAACTGACAGGCGCAACTCGTCAACCCAACACTCTTGCAAAATTACGTCAACAGGTGGGGCAGGCGTAGAATAAAGAGTCCCAACAAGAAGAGCGACGCGAGACACGTGCGAAACATACGATCGCACAGTGGGAAGTATTAGCAGGTCTGACGCCTCTGTTGGACAATCTGACGGAGAGAGACAGAGGGGAATTCTGTGTCAACACGTTTCTCTTTTCTGAGAGTAACCATTGTGGTGTTTATGTAATCGCTGACTCTGAAAGCTGTTTCCTCAATTGTTTCATTTACATTACTGGCCATTAAAATTGCTACACCAAGAAGAAATGCAGATGATAAACGGGTATTCATTGGACAAATATATTATACTAGACCTGACATGTGATTACATTTTCACGCAATTCGGGTGCATAGATCCTGAGAAATAAGTACCCAGAACAACTACATCTGGTCGTAATTATGGCCTTGATAGGCCTGGGCATTGAGTCAAACAGAGCTTGGATGACGTGTACAGGTACAAATGCCCATGCAGCTTCAACACGATGCCACAGTTCATTAACTGGCGTATTGTGACTAGCCAGTTGCTCGGCCACCATTGATCAGACGTTTTCAATTGGTGAGAGATCTGGAGAACGTGCCTACCAGGGCAGCAGCCGAACATTTTCCGTATCCAGAAAAGCCCGTACAGGACCTGTAACATACGGTCGTGCATTATCCTGCTGAAATGTAGGGTTTCGCAGGGATCAAATGCATGGTAGAGCACCGGTCGTAATACATCTGAAATGTAACGGCCACTGTTCAAAGTGCCGTCGATGCGAACAAGAGGTCACCGAGACGTGTAACCAATGGCACCCCATACCATCACGCCTGGTGATACGCCAGTATGGCGATGACGGATACACGCTTTCAATGTGCATTCACCGCGACGTCGCCAAACACGGATGCGACCATCGTGATGCTGTAAACAGAACCTAGATTCATCCGAAAAAATGATGTTTTTCCATTCGTGCACCCAGGTTCGTCGTTGCCTACACCATCGCAGGCGCTCCTGTCTGTGATGCAGCGTGAAGGGTAACCGCAGCCATGGTCTCCGAGCTGATAGTCCTTACTGCAGCAAAGTTCGTTGAACTGTTCGTGCAGATGGTTATTGTTTTGTAAACGTCCCCATCTATTGACTCAGGGATCGAGACGTGGCTGCACGATCCGTTAGAGCCATGCGGATAAGATGCCTGTCATCTCGATTGCCAGTGATACGAGACCGTTGGAATCCAGCACGGCGTTCCGTATTGCCCTTCTGAACCCACCGATTCCATATTATGCTAACAGTCATTGGATCGCGACCAACGCGAGCATAAATGTCGCGATACGATAAACCGCAATCGCGATATGCTACAATCTGACCTGTATCAAAGTCAGAACGTGACGGTACGCATTGCTCCTCCTTACACAAGGCATCACAACAACGTTTCAGCAGACAAAGTATATGAGAAATCGTTTGAAAACTTTCCTCATGTCAGCACGTTGTAGGTGTCGCCAGCGGCGCCAACCTTGTGTGAATGCTCTGAAAAGCTAATCATTTGCATATCACAGCATCTTCTTCCTGTCGGTTAAATTTCGCGTCTGTAGCACGTCATCTTCGTGATGTAGCAATTTTAATGGCCAGGAGTGTATTTTCAGAAGAACAATTCTTGCCATTGCTGCGTTCTTTACGAATGAGAAATATAGAATTCATTTCGGCAGTTGGCAGATGAAATCACGACAGATCAGATGTAATTTTATTGCTTTGCTGCTCGCATTGGTCGCAATCAAATGACTGTTAGCAGAATATGAAATCGGTGGTTCATGAGGGCAATACGGAACGCCGTGCTGGATTCCAACGGTCTCGTATCACTGGCAATCGAGATGACAGGCATCTTATCCGCATGGCTCTAACGGATCGTGCAGCCACGTCTCGATCCCTGAGTCAATATATGGGGACGTTTACAAAACAATAACCATCTGCACGAACAGTTCAACGAACTTTGCTGCAGTAAGGACTATCAGCTCGGAGACCATGGCTGCGGTTACCCTTCACGCTGCATCACAGACAGGAGCGCCTGCGATGGTGTAGGCAACGACGAACCTGGGCGCACGAATGGAAAAACATCATTTTTTCGGATGAATCTAGGTTCTGTTTACAGCATCACGATGGTCGCATCCGTGTTTGGCGACGTCGCGGTGAATGCACATTGAAAGCGTGTATCCGTCATCGCCATACTGGCGTATCACCAGGCGTGATGGTATGGGGTGCCATTGGTTACACGTCTCGGTGACCTCTTGTTCGCATCGACGGCACTTTGAACAGTGGCCGTTACATTTCAGATGTATTACGACCGGTGCTCTACCATGCATTTGATCCCTGCGAAACCCTACATTTCAGCAGGATAATGCACGACCGCATGTTACAGGTCCTGTACGGGCTTTTCTGGATACGGAAAATGTTCGGCTGCTGCCCTGGGAGGCACGTTCTCCAGATCTCTCAGCAATTGAAAACGTCTGATCAATGGCGGCCGAGCAACTGGCTAGTCACAATACGCCAGTCAATGAACTGTGGCATCGTGTTGAAGCTGCATGGGCATTTGTACCTGTACACGTCATCCAAGCTCTGTTTGACTCAATGCCCAGGCGTATCAAGGCCATAATTACGACCAGATGTAGTTGTTCTGGGTACTGATTTCTCTTACAAACTACTTAAACCAACTTAGGGTAAGGACAACACACATAACCATGCCCGAGGGTGGAGTCGGGCCGCGGTGGAGTAGCCGAGCGGTCTAAAGCGTCTTGCTGCGGAGCGCGCGATTGATCGCCGTGAAGGTTCGAGTCCTCCATGGGGCATGGGTGTGTGTGTTGTCCTTAGGTTAGTTTACCTAGGTTTGAGTAGTTTGTAAGCTACGGACGACCACGCAGTTTGGTCCGACAGATTTACAAACATTTGAACATTTGGTGGAGTCGGATCTCCGACAGGTAGGAACCGCCCACGCCGCAGCAAGGCGCCTAGAGGGAATAGCCATTCCCACGCGGCTTAAAATAATAGAAGAAATATTTCACCTCTAACCTAGAAGAAAAAGTCTAACTTACGAGCAACGAAAATGTACAATACTAATTGTATTATTACTGAACATGAAAAATACTCCCCTATTACAGCAATATAAATTATATAGCCTATAATCGGGAGCTACAACAAATTGCGACGATCTTCGCCTGCCTGTAATCGTCGTGCCGGACTGTTCGCCCAGTTTGTCACACTCCTCAACGGCGATATATCTTAACCACGCAATTTGAATAAAAGCCGTTTGTGAGGTACGGTGTCAAAAGCGTTGTGGAAATCCAGCAGTACGGACTCCGTTTGCAGTGGCGTAGCTGTGTCACCAAGGGCCCCGGGGTAGAAATGACTTTGGGGCCCTCTTTAAAATAAAACTATATAGATACATAACTACATCAGCTCCTTACATAATAAGACAAACCTGGTTACTACTAAGTAAATTATATGTGCCACGCAACAGATGTTTAATCGTACTCTCTAACATAACTATGAAAGTTTGTTTGTTATGCTTTCAAGAAAAAATTACTGGTTAGATTTAGATGAAATTTTGCAGAGGCATAGAGTTGGACGTGGGTAAGACAAACAGATAAAACGACCGCATGTGGAAGTTTTCGAAGTTGCTCAATACTAGGCAATGCGTTCGCAGGCATAAGCTAATAAAAAATAAACAATGAACTATTACTCATCCACGAAAACATGCACGTGCAACATAGCACTTAGTTGAAATATCAGATACATCAGTTAAAACATGAAAAGCTTGTAACAGTCTCTGTGGATACAGCCATACATATCACCACTTGAGCTGTTTTCTGTATCAATGATGAGGCACCGATCAGTAATACAATCCACAAAACCATCTACGGGTCCATATATTCTCGTCATCTTGCATGAATTTTAGAGTGAAATTGGTTACAGCACTACATTGGGATCTACGATTAAGGAGCACTCCCTTCGGGGAATTCACTAAACAAACAGTTGAGTTACCATAATAACACCATTCTGAAATAATACACTGTGGAGTCTTAATACTCAAATGTGGTTAAACCCTGCATTGTCAAACACACTGGTGGTAATTCAGCACAATTCACTGTTATTTCGCAAAGATTGGCAGCAGTGGCGTATCCAGGATTGTGGTCTGGTGGGGGCTGAGGTGAATCCGAGATGACGTGATTTCTAAAAAAAGAAAAAAGGTTGCCGTGCAGTATTGTGCCTTTCTATTTGCTTTTTCCCACTCTCTCTATCTCTAAGCATGGTCTGGGGGATTCGAGGAGGGTCTAGGGTCTGGGGGGGGGGGGGGGGGGGGGGCTGGTTACGCCACTGATTGGCAGCCATGGCACTCTTAGTGGACCAGCAATGTTTATATTCGTACGTTTGAGGTTTGTTGGACAGGATTCAAACAGTTCAAAATCAAAAATCTCATTCATCTAAAATATTACATACAGTAGAACGTCGATTAACCGAAGTAATTGGGGGACATGAATGTTGGGAAAACTGGTTTATTCGGAAACTCGAACTCTACACTTCTGTTTAGCAATAAGAAGTAGTGTACAGTGAATATATTTATACAGTATTTGGAGGCGCGCGATCCTTCACACTGCGCCGAGCGTGAGCAGCTTTGATGCTGCCGCTACTTCTGCTGCGACGGCGACGGAAACATTGTACACAGCAACTGGCGGGTAGCAGCGCCACCGACTGGTGTTGTGTGAAGTGTTCCGCCGCCCGGTGGCCCATTAGGTTACAGTGGGGACCTCGGTTTGGAGGAGCGTGAGATAAAAAATTCGACGCACTTTTCGAACGTTGCTCACGGAGGGCGAGGGGCCCCTGGAGGTCGGGGGCCCCGGGGCACTGCCCCGCCTAGCCCTATGATAGCTACGCCACTGTCCGTTTGAGATCCCTTGTGGCCAGGGAGCGGGCCGGACCTCGGCGTCTGAGCAGGGTGCGAGCTGTGGTCCGCCGCTCCGCTTTGGGATGGAGATGTCATGGCGGCCTCCAGCGTCAGGAGGCGCCGCGTTCTCCAAGGCCGGCCCAGCTGTCAGCGTGAACCACGCCGCCTGCGTGGGCGGAGCGCCGGCCGCGCCGAGGCGAGGCGAGGTGAAGTGCGTGCGCAACGTCTGCGAGTCGCTGCTGGCTGACTGCCGCTGCACCCATATAACTACTAAACAAAAACTAGACCGCTCGCTGGCGCTAGTGTCGCGTCCCCACATTGAACGTGACAGAAGCCGCCATTTGCAGAGAGAAAAAAAAAAATTCTTTTCATTCTCCACTCCGAGGAGTGGAGCGGGCTGTTTGAGATCCGGCCCATGAAGAGTCGCGGTTCAATTCAGCCAATTATCAGGCAAGCTGATAGTGGGGCAAAGGGGGCATCCCAATTGGGAATAAGTGGGAGGGGCTTACCAGTCCCGGCATACGCCTTACAACCAAGGGAAACCTCCCGAAAACCTTGGTCGGAACCGGGGGGATTGGGACCAATTTAATTTATCTCTGGGACGTTGCCCCCAGACTTCAAATGGATTATCGTGAGAACACGAGTGCACTCACGACAATCAAGGATCGGACGCTCGAGTTACTCTCGTAAGCTCGTAGAGATCAGCTCGACCAACAGAGGACGAGCTTCCACCCCTAGAGGAACCGCACCCGTGAGCACGGTATCCTCTGCGTCGTGGCAATTTGCAGGGCAATCGTGCGTTAAAATGGTTCGTTCGTGTAATTGTAACAGTGAGAACGGAAGCAAAGACGAAGACGGAAATAATGTTACATTTCACAGATCAGTCATTACCGTATAGTATTTTCATGGAGGAATAAGAAATCGTGAGCGTTTGTTATGGGTTAGGTTTCCTCTTAAAAATGACACTCTAAAACAGAAACGTACTTTGAAAAAGAGAAATTTGCTAACATCGAATATGAATTTATGCGTAAGGAAGTCCTTTCTGAAGACATTTGTGTGGATTGTTGCCTTGTACGGGACTGAAACATGGACGATAATCAGTGCGGACAGAAAGAGAATAGAGGCTTTTGAAATGTGGTGCTACAGAACAATTTCTGAAAATTAGGTGGGTAGATCGCATAACTAATGAAGAGGTATTGAACAGAATTGGTGAGAAAAGGAATTTTTGGCATACCTTGACTAAAAGAAGGGATCGCTTGGTAGGACACATTCTTAGACATCGGGGAATCGTTAAATTAGCATTGGAGGGAAATGTGTGGGGTAAAAATTGCAGAGGGAGACCATGAGACGCATATAGTGAGCAGATTCAAATGGATGTGGGTTGCCGTTCTTATGAGGAGATGAAGAGGCTTGCTCAGGATAGAATAGGGTGGAGAGCTGCATCAAACCAATCTCCGGACTGAAGACCATAACACAACACACAACTTTGGTGCATGTCAAGTACTTATATTTTATTTGCATATAAATTACTAAAAATACTAATTTGTGCTGAATTAATAACTAGGCGTATAAGACGTATTTATCACCTATAAGTATGATGCAGAAGTAGGTCGAATAATTGTTTTTAGACACTTAACAGGTGGTGACTATACTTCGTAAATGGTCATTAGTTGATCGAATGTTGGATACTCAACCACTTTGAGAAGTACTACCTTCCGTTAAAAAAGTAATGTGCGAATGAAATGCGTATTTAAAATTTTATGAGTTATTACAATCATTCACACCCAAATTCAAGGAAGTTGAAAGAAAAATTTTATGTAAAATGGAAAGAAATGCAGACAAAAACGTTATGTACAAAAATAAGCGTGGAAAACGTACAGAGTAATCGGCGAAAAGTAAACAGGACCTGACAGAAAATTACGTGAATTAAAAAAAATCGCAGTCTCTGCTAATTTACAAATTTCATGGAATCATCTTATGCAAATATCTCGATGAAAAGTCGCTCCACCTTATCAGAAAAGGGCATTACATTCTTAAATTTCGTGTCTCTATGCAGACGTTATTTCGAAAATTACGGAACTTCATTCATTTAAGAATATTTTTTAAACAGACAGTAATAAACAGTAATTTTTTAAAACAAATATGCGATTATTTTGTGCTTTATGATGCTCTTGTTGCGTCTCATACACTTCAAATCACAATTCCAGTACTAGGAGTCTTCCCTGCAAATGGCGGCGATCAGCCACTTCAATTCGGGGACAGTTGCCTCGCTTCTCCGAACGCTTCAGGGATCTCCCGGTCAAGAAAGCCATATGCCCATTTCCATTTCCGCTACGGCGTGGTGGGTGCTTGACTGCATCTCACCGTGCCGAGTCGGTAGTCGCAGACTGTTTTAACGACACAAACATAGCACATGTCTAGGACTGATCACAGTTTTAGCATGAGGAGGCGCAAATAAACAGGTCGTTCTTCTACTACAGGATAATAGGGGAACTGGAAAGAAAAGTGCAGGTGTATCTTCAACACCCTGCACACGCAATTTATTTTGCTCGGAAACCTCTGCGTGCAAATCGTCCTCGTCCTTGACTGTTTGTTTGTTTTCTTACATATTCACGATTTAACTTCCTGCACAGTCAAAAATGTTTGTAAATTTATGGGACCAAACTGCTGTGGTCATCAGTCCCTAGACAGACAAACTACTTAAACTTATATAATTTCGTATGCTTCCACGGCCGGTGTCATTTTGAATAAAGCAATTCTGAGTTTTAGGCCGCGCCATTTTTTAAATCACTTAGCAAATGAATTGCCGACGTTTCGACCACTCTGCAGTGGTTCTCTTCAGGGCGGTTAACTGTTGGATGCTGCGGAATGTACACGCTTCTATAATGTGAATTTTTTTTCATCCAGCTCATACGGGAACAACAGGTGCCACCTACAGATCTTATGGTGAGCTTTGACGTAAAATCTCTGTTTACCAGTGTGCCTGTATAGGAAGCCATCAACATCCTACAGTACCAAATACCGCAGGACATCTGCGACCTGGTACAATTGTGCTTGTCTTCCACATATTTCAGTTGGCAGGGAAAATTTTATGAACAAACAGACGGAGTGGCAATGGGTTCTCCCCTTTCACCTGTAGCAGCTGACATATTAATGGAAGCCTTTGAACAGACAGCACTAAACACTGCATCGCTACGCCCACGCTGTCGGCTGAGGTATGTGGACGACACTTTCGTCGTATGGCCGCATGGAGAATCAGAACTACACAGATTCCACCAGCACCTCAACAGCCTACACAAGAACAGACAGTTTACGGTGGAGACCGAAACTAACGGAGCTATTCATTTTCTGGATGTCGAAGTGTACAGAACATCTAACGGTACACTAGGACACAGAGTCTATAGGAAACCGGCGCACACGAATAGATACCTGCATGCAGATCATCAACATCCAACACAGAAGAACGCTGCATTGCGTACGCTGACAACACGAGCTCGCAGGATTAGCGACGCTGACAACTTACAACAAGAACTGAGTCACCTGAAGACAACATTCCACGCAAATGAATACAGCAAGCTATGAGGCACAAGGAAGACAAGATGGGCTATGACGCAGAAGAAACGCTTCCTATACCTCGTCTACCTTATGTGAGAGGCGTTAGCGAACGTATAGGCAAGGTCCTTATCCGAGGAGGAATCAAACCGATTTTCGAGAGTGGCTGCAAAATCCGTGACCTGTTGAGGCCCACGAAGGATCCCATAAATTCCCTCCACACTGCAGGCGTGTATGAACTCCAATGCAAGTGCGGCGATGTCTATGTTGGTGAAACCGGGAGACCCACCAGCACTCTCGTTTCGGAACATGAACGTTACATACGATTGGGACAAGTCAACAAGTCAGCTGTGGCAGAACACCAGAAGGAATGCGGCGGTACTATTAACTTCCGAGACCCTCGCGTACTTGCTCGGGAACCGTGGATGCAACAACGCAAAATAAGAGAAGCCATCGAAATACTTAAACGACCTAACAACATGAATAGGGAGGATGGCTACAAGTTACCTCCGACGTGGCTGCCGGCAATCCCTGCCCAGCGGACCACGTGTGTGCGCCAGCCAGCAGCTCCACTTGACTCGGGCTCTGCAGTGTAAACAGCGGCCACAGTAGAACTGACGCGCAGGTTCAAATGTTTGTAAGTCTTATGGGACCTAACTACGGGGTCATCAGTCCCTAAACTTACAAACTACTTATGAAATACTTACGAACTAGGACGGCACAAATATCCATGCCCAAGGGGGGATTCGAACCCCCGACCGTAGTGGCCGTGCAGACCGTGACTGAAGCGCCTCAGTCCCCTCGGCCGCCGCGGCCGGCTGACGCGCAGGAAACACCATCCCCTGGATGCTAACTGCTGATTGGCTGTTGCCTTCCAATCAGACATCAGATTTTTGCCTACCAATCAGTCACTGGGTGGCAAAGGTAAGAGCCTGCTGATACGCTACTGTCAACCAATCACTATCTTAGATGCCTGACGTCGGTATTAGATAACCGAAAAAAATCACAGTATATAAGGGTGTACATTCAGCAGCATCCAACAGTTAACCGCCCTGAAGAGGACCACTGCATAGTGGTCGAAACGTCGGCAATTCATTTGCCAAGTGTTTTAAAAAATGACGCGGCCTAACACCCAGAATTGTTTTATACTTAAACTAACTTATGCTAAGGACAATACACACACCCACACCCACGCCCTAGGGAGGACTCGAAGTTCAGATGGGGAGCAGCCTCGCACTCCGCAGCAAGGCGCTTTAGAGCACTCTGCCATTTCCTCGAGGCTGGCACAATCCCACCACAGGCAGCTGGAGACTTCGACGCACGTATAGGCAACGAACACTTAGAAAAATTTTTGCAAGAGTTAATTGGCCATTATAGTCCAACTTGTCGGCTGTACACATCTGTCGAAATTCAATAAATTTTCGTAACGGTTATTAACACACCTCGTACCTAACAAAGCAAATAGCACTGCATCTATTGGGTGTCTACGACAATTCACAATTTTACAGCGGGCAAATGAAAAGCTCCTTTTTCCACTACACTAGCTGCGGTGATGACAATCTACTTAAACTAACTTATTCTAAGGACAATACACACAAACCCACGCCCTAGGGAGGACTCGAAGTTCAAACAGGGAACAGCCGCGCACTCCGCAGCAAGGCGCCTTAGAGCGCTCTGCCATTTGCTCGAGGCTGGCACAATCCCACCACAGGCAGCTGGAGACTTCGACGCATGTATAGTCAACGAACACTTAGATAAATTTTTGCAAGATTTAATTGGTCATTATAGTCCAACTTGTGGGTTGTACACATCTGAAGAAATTCAATAAATTCCCGTAACGGTTTTTAACACACCTCGTACCTAACAAAGCAAATAACACTGCATCTATTGGGTGTCTAAGACGGATTACAGTTGTAGCACGGGAAAATCAACATCTCGTTTTTCCACAACACTATCTTTGTGGTAAAGGAACTGGAACGAAATGTGCAGGTGTTCCTGCAGCTTTAATGACCTCGACGAGGACGATTAGTTGAGCTGCAGGCCCCCTGCCGATAGCGGCAGCGGGTGCGCTGTGGCTGGTGCCTGGGAGTGGAAGTATGGAAGTCTGCCGAGCGGACCTTGACCCGAGGTGCCTGCTAGGCGGCCACTTCGCTTTCACTCAACGTGGATAGCGGCCTCTGCAACTCTCCTAGACGAGCGCAGCGCGAAACTGTGCTGCCCGTGTGATGTGGAAGACACCCCACGTGTACATCTACACCACTGTTAACCTCAAATGCAATACCCAGCAAATCAGGTCAACTCTGCAGCACGCGTCTGCGGCGACGAGAGATGGTCACAACTAACATTTCCGCGAAGGCGCCGGTAGCGCTACGTAATACGTAAAGAAACAACAGACGACAGTGAGGACGCGGTGGAATTGTTCTCATGTGTAGTTGCGTAAGCAGCTCACCACTGTCCACAGAAGACGGCGAAGGTCTTTCCGGAACGTTTCGGAACTTGTGAGAGAACATATTTACTTTCCGTGTCTTCTATATCTCATTTTTTCAAAAGTTAGCCGCACTTATAGCTTTGTCATTACCCACGATCAAATCTTGTTGCGCGCAGGAGACTTCCATATTAATCCAGCCAGATTTGTGACTGACAGGAAGACTTCCTAAATAATAGATCGCAGTATGTTGTTCTCGACGGCGAGTGTTCATCAGAGACGAGTGCATCGTCAGGCGTGCCCCAGGGGAGTGTGATAGGACCGCTATTATTTTCTATCTATATAAATGATCTGATGAACAGAGTAAGTTGTAATTTGAGGCTGTTTGCTGATGATGCTGTGGTGTATGGGAGGGTGTCGTCTTTAACTGACTGTAATAGCATACAGGATGACTTAGACAAAATTTCTAGTTGGTGCGAAGAATGGCAGGTAGCTCTCAATGTAGAAAAATGTAAGGTGATGCGCATGAGTAGGAAAAACAATCCCATAATGTTCGAATACAGCATTAGTAGTCAGCTTCTTGATGCTGTCGCGTCGTTCAAATACCTAGGCGTAACATTGCAGAGCGATATGAAATGGAACGCACATGTAAGGACAGTTGTGAATAAGGCGGACAGCCGACTTCGGTTTATTGGGAGAATTTTGGGAAGATGTACTTCACCTGTAAAGGAGACCGCGAATAAAAAGCTTGTACTACCACGTCTTGAGTATTACTCAAGTGGTTGGGACCCACAGCAGATGAGTTTAAAAGGAAGACATGGAGGCAGTTCAGAGGCGAGCAGTTAGGTTTGTTACTGGTAGGTTCGACCAGTGCGCGAGTGTCACGGAAATGCTCCGGCAACTCAATTGGGGATCGCTGGAGGAATGAAGACGTTCTTTTCATGAATTTCTGTTGAGGAAATTTAGAGGGCCGGAATATGAAGCTGAATGTAGTACGATTTTGTTGCCGCCTACTTACATTTCGCGTGGTGATCACAAAGACAAGAGAAATTAGGGCTCGTACCAAGGCATTCTTTTTTTCCTCGTTCTATTTGGGAGTGCAATAGGAAAGGAAATTCCTAGTAGTGGTACAGTTTACCCTCCGCCACGCACCTTACGTGCTGCTTTCATCCGAATACGATAAAATTTTGCACTCTTGAGCTTCAAAACAAGAGGAAGGCCACTGTCTGCTCGGAGCATGGCGGGGGGTACTTTACAACAGACTTCGACTTCAGTCTACAGTTTTATTCCTGTCTTAATGAAATATGCACACTTCACGTTTGAAAAAAAAAAAAAAAAAAAAAAAAATAGGAACCACACACACACACACACACACACACACACACACACACACACACACACCAAGCATTAGTTTTCCCGATAGGTGCATCACATTCTCTCAGGAATGTTCAGGACAGAGTAGGCTGGGGAGCTGTATCAAACCAGTCCCCATATACATATACATATATTGAGCATGAGAGTAGCTTGTACTTTAATAAAATCTTAGCTATTTTCTGGTTACTTTTCAGATTTCTTGCTCCTTTTGTCCTCCGAATCTTAGCATAATTAACACTTTTTTGCACTGTTCAAGAAACGTTCCATGTTGTTCCTTCTCCAGAAATCTAGAGGGAGCTATGCAATGGAGTCATATCTGCCCAACTTCCTAGTGTCATTGCGTGTCCCTCCTATTGAGTCATTTTACTCTTTGATTGCCACACGTAGAAACTGAAGTCGACGGTTCAGCACTTGATTCAGCACTCTGGCGGTAGTAATCGAACCTATATACTCTATATACTGTGTGCAGTATTCGTACCCAATTTTTATTTCACGAAGTAAAAACTAATCAATCGGATCCATCTTTTTGCAAAAGCCATGCATGATATCAGATTAAGCCCAATTCACACTGTCCGTCACGTCACGTCACGTCACGTCACCGTCCGTCAGAACATTCCGCAGTGTATTTCTAATGGCGGCATTCACACTGTCCGTCACCGGACCGTCACGTCACGTCAACGTCCGTCAAGCTTTCTCGAGAAGAATGTTTTGACGGAACGGCCGTCTGCTAACATCGGAAGTTAACCTATTTTCGTCACGCGAATTACATGTTGCAGTCGACGATTGCACTGTTTATATGCAAATGTGTCTTATTCATCTTTGTGTTGTTGTAGTACCTCGTTTTAGGGGTAAATCTCAAATGTTTCATGACGACTTAAATATTTTTGTCAATTGTGTGTCCCCCTAAAATCGAGGTCGGATATCTGAAACCAAAAAATGGTTTATGTTACGTAACATTGTAACAGAAATGACTGGAGCAAACTGTTTATTTGAATAAGATTGTAATTTGATAATGCATTTTTCATTAAATAACACTTTAAATGAAAATGTCAGTTCCAATGAAAGACAAAAATTCAGTTGTTTACGACGGTATTATCAATGTCAGCGAGCAAATCGTAATGGTTAAAGTATACAGACGCTATTTATGCTCTTACAAGTATGGTTTGATGTCTTCATATGTTTATTTTTTCGCTTGAAAATAGATGTAAATGTTTTGAAATGTTGTTTCAGTTCCCAGTAAGTTGGCCAAAAACATACACTGTAAAGTTTTCTTTGGCCGTTAACAACATTTAGCGTTGTTGTTCCCCCTTTCTAGTATTAAACTATGACTTTCTACATAACAGATCGCCACTTATTTACCTCACTTTCAACATCGCGTATTGAGATGGACGAATTGACGTGACGGACACGGACGGCAGTGTGAATACAACTTGACGTGACGGTTCCGTGACGTGACGTTGACGTGACGGACAGTGTGAATTGGACTTTACTGGAAGTCTAGTGTCTAGAGGTGCTCACGCTGTCCACACAAGGAGTTGACCAAGTTTTTCCTGGTCGTGGACCTCATCCACCACCGAGAGGTTCGACGGCCACGAGCCGAGGCGACCAGAATGAATCAGCGCAGAGTGCTCTCTGTGGTGCTGTGCAGGACCGGAATGGGGTCACGCGACGAGCGAGAAGTTTTCCGGGAAGCGCCGGCGGCCGGACGTCCTTGGCGTGTCATCGAGAAGGCGGTGCTGACGTCACGCTATCGGTCGAATGCGCCGATCCGCGTCGTTCCAAAGATGCTCGCTTCCTGACGTCGGCCAGCAACAATCTGCCCTCTGGCGAAAGGCGCTCATACCGTTGGGTTCCCAATCCGCTATCCCTATCGTTGATCAAACTCAGTTTCTAATTTCTTCTCTTTCAATATGAGTTTTACTTTGGAATGTCCGCGTGACCTAAGGCGTCATGCTAAAGATTGGGCGTTCGTTCCCTCTGGAGGTTCAAGTCCTTGGTCGAACATGGATGTGAAGTAGTTTGTAAGTTTATGGGAATGATAAAGGCCCCTCCCTACACACGCTCCGATTTATCGACCGACGAACTAGCTGCCCAACGAACCAACAAATTCGTAGCAGCCTACACACGTTCGACCAACTGCACGCAGCGATTGCAGTGCCTCCCACTTCTGGTGTCTGTTTTAATGAATTGATGTGAATCTACACTCTTCAACGGACTGTTTTTGTTTTCGCCGGGCAGACAGCAGACGATCGCAGGTAGGAAGTTGGTCACATAGCGCTAAACACGGTACAGTTTGTAGGGTGGAGTGGTAGGGGGGTCGGATGTCGGACGGTCAGGCCCGATCAACCATCCGACAAGCGAAATTGGTCGACAAGCGCCTCCACACGTCCAATTTATCGGACCGCCAATAATTTGGTCTCGACAAATCGGAGCGTTTGTAGAGGCCTTAACCATAGTATTTTGGTTCAATAAATTTACAAACATTTGAACTTTAGAAAGTAATAGGTTGAAGTACCAAAAATTATCTTTTTCATCAGTTATTAAATGTATCTGTACATAAAAGTTTAGTTTCCTGTTCTAGTTAGTGAAATTATTTCTGCATGCGCATAACGTTAACACGTCGACGTTATTTTTTATCATGTGTGTAGGAAACCAAATAACCTGGTTTTCCTGGTTCCAACCTGGTTTTCAAAACTATATTTCTACCCTCGGTTTCTAAATGAGAAAACTGTAGAAACCCCCTGTTGTTGAATTTCCGGATCAGTTGTTATTTTGTGTGGTCAATTATCATCTGACGGACTTAAATTCAAAGTAGGCATAAAGTGGAGAGGTAAACTCAAGTTAGTGACGCTGCAGGTGATCGTTGACTGACGCGTTCCTTGTTCTATATCATTAACAAATGGTTGATACACTGCTACAGATTAACTTGGTTTTCGATTGGTTAACTCTTAACAAAGAACTTGTTTCGGAAAGTGTGGAAAATACTGTACTCCATTTCAGAAATAAAAATATTTTCTGGATGATAGTATATTGAGAGATGAGAAAGCCTGAAAGTGTTTATCAGTGAACAACTTATAAAAAAATCACATCAAAATTTTTAGAGATAACTGTATTTGATATATGGTGTGATTTCATAAACAGCCATTATGAAAAGATTATTCAGCACTTTTGGAAATTGTGCAATATTTTTCTACTCCCTGTCCACCAGGCACATGTGAAAAGGGTATTTCCCTTATTAGATATGCATTGAACTGATGAAAGAAATAGACTTCCTGCCTAATGTATAAATAATTTGTTGATCGTCTGCTATAAATATAAAGGTTTTACTTGTTCTAAATACCAAGACAATATCTTATCCAAGAAACTGTCACTTAACAAGGTTCGAGGACGCTAAAATGCGCTTTGGTATTTTATAAAAAATTAATCCGTTCTTTTTGCATAAATACTATTTGTAATATCCTCGAACTTTTAATTTGGGTGTAGGGTAACCCTAATAATGTATACGTTATACCTGTATAAGACACACGTTAATTAACCTCTATCTGCGACATTCAGTTTTCACCTGAAGATGCCTAAAATCCGAAATGCGGTTAGTGGGCGGATAAATATTTTTAGTGGAACAATGGAAAGTGTTTCCTTTATAGGCACGAATCTCCTGAATTTAAAATAAAACGTGCATTGTTACCACCGTACACAAACCCGTGAACCACTTTGTATGACAAAACCAAACAAGCTGTCAATACAATAGCAACACAAAATCAATTTAAATTAAGAAATTATATCAAGTGCGCTAAAGATCATTTAACTCACTCTTGACCAAAGAGATTACTCGCGTACTCGTTTCGCGAGTGAACAAAATGTAACATCGCCTCAACTTTTAATGATTTCCTGACATTATGGTAAACAATTTCAAAATTTTATTACTGTCATCTTCTTACGTAAGAACGTTGTTAGCCACGGGTAGTAAGAAAATATCTACGGTTATATGACCAATTCTACATCTACATCCATACTCCGCAAGCCACCTGACGGAGTGTGGCGGATGGTACCTTGAGAAACACTACTGGTTCTCCCTCCTACTCCAGTCACGTATTGTTCGCCAAAGAAAGTTTGTCGGTATGCCTCTGTGTGAGCTCTAATCTCTCTGATTTTATCCTCATGATCTCTTCGCGAGATATACTTAGGAGGGAAAAATATACTGCTTGACTCCTCGGTAAACTTCGACAAAAGCCCGTACCGAGCTACAGAACGTCTTTCTTGCAGAGTCTTCCACTGAAGTTTATCGATCATCACTGTAACGCTTTCACGAATACTAAATGATCCTGTAACGAAGCGCGCTGCTCTCCCTTGGATCTTCTCTACCTCCTCTATCAATCCCACCTGCTACAGATCCCACCGATGTGCAGTGGGCGCACTGTAACCTACTTCCTTTGTTTTCGGATTGCATTTCCTTAGGATTCTTCCAATGAATCTCAGTCTGGGATGTGCTTTGTCGACAATTAATTTTATACAGTCGTTCCATTTTAAATCACTCCCAGATAATTTATGGAATTAACTGCTTCCAGTTGTTGGTATGGTGTAACTAATGATAAAGGATCTTTCTTTCTATGTATTCGTTGCACATTACACTTGTCTACTTGAGATTCAATTGTCATTCCCTGCACCATGCGTCAATTCGTTGCAGATCCTCCTGCATTTCATTACAATTGTCCATTGTTACAACCTCTTGATATACTACAGCATCATCCACAAAAGGCCTCAGCGAACTTCCGATGTTAACCTCAAGGTTATTTATATATATTGTGAATAGCAACGTCCCACGACACTCCCCTGTGGCACACCTGACATCACTCTTACTTCGTAAGACTTCTCTCCATTGAGAATGACACGCTGAGTTCTGTTATCTAGGAACTCCTCAATCCAATCACACAATTGATCTGATAGATCATATACTCTTAATTTGTTCATTAAACGATTGTGGGGAACTGTATCAAACGCATTGCGGAAGTCTACTTGAGAACCCGTGTCTATGGGCCTCTGATAGCGCGAGCTGAGTTTCACACGATCGCCTTTTTCGAAACCATGCTGATTCCTGCAGAGTAGATTTATAGTCTCCAGAAAAGTCATACTCGAACATAATACGTGTTCCAAAATTCAACAACTGACCGAAAACGGGGATGGCCTGCGCCATTTTCCAATCTTTTGGAACGCTACGCTCTTCTATAGACCTACGGTACACTACGGCAAGAAGAGGGGCAAGTTTCTTCGCGTAATCTGTGGAAAATCGAACTGGTATTCCATCAGGTCCTGCGGCCTTTGCTCTTTTGAGAGATTTTAATTGTTTATCCATCCCTCTGTCACTTATTTCGATATCCGTCATTTTGTCATCCCTGCGATAATCTATAGAAGGAACTACAAGGCAGTCTTACCCTGTGAAACAGTTTGGAAAAAGACATTTAATATTTCAGCCTTTAGTGTGTCATCTTCTGATTCAGTATCATTTTCGTTCCAGAGTGTGTAGACATTTTGTTTTGATCCACCTACCGATTTGACAAAAGACCAAAATTTCTTAGGATTTTCAGCCTAGTCAGTACATAGAACTTTACTTTCGAATTCGTTGAACGCTTCTCGCATAGCCCTCCTCACGCTACATTTCGCTTCGTGTAATTTTTGTTTGTCTACAATGCTTTGGCTACTTTTATGTTTGTAGTGAAGTTCCCTTTGCTTCCGTAACAGTTTTCTAACTCGGTTGTTGTACCATGGTGGCTCCTTTCGATCTCTTACGATCTTGCTTGGCACTTACTCATCTAATTGCATATCGTACGATGGTTTTGAACATTGTCCACTGTTCCTCAACACTATCTGTACTTGAGCTACAACTTCTGTATTGAGCCGTCAATTACTCTGAAATCTGTCACTTTTGTTAAACAGAAAAATCTTCCTACATTTTTAAATATTTCTATGCATCCTGCAGTTTGAATTGATATATTTAAATCATTTACAAACATAGCACACTGAACGATTCTACCGAAGTGAACAGTTCATTATACTATGTTTGTAAAAAACATAGTAAATAATCTCAAGATGGCTATATAATTTGCTGAAACCAGTCATATCAGTTTAGATATTTCCTTGCGATCCTGGCGCATAAAGTTTATCAAGTAAGAAGACTACATTAATAATGTTAATATTCTTATTATATCCTCTCAAGCACCAATATAATATGTCAATTAATTACAGTTTTTTTCTATTTTTAAATGTAAATTCTTTACACTTGTCCCATCTTCTTGCGATTCTTTTTATCCTCTCAGCGAAGAATTCTTCAGTTTTTGACACGAGTTTTGCACTTCCATATTCACAGAATATATGACATCAACTGCGATTGGGCAAAGCTGAAAAATGTGTACCCGGGTCTCCTGCTTTCTAGGCAGTTGCGCTGACCACTACACCACTGGGGACACAGTGATAACCGCACTTGCAAGGACTACCTAAGCATGCCTCTCATTAGATACAAATTCCCAGCTCTACCCTGCCCACAGTACTTAAACTCGTAGTTTACAAACTAATTCCCGTAAGAGTAAGGTCTCCAAACTTGCCCACCCCTCCCTACTAACGAAAGGATCATTGCCCGTCACCGGCATATTATATACATATATATGTGGTGTCTATTCCGAAAGAACTGACGTCACTTCTGATCCTGGAGTTGTTGTTCTTTGATATTCACGGAATATATGACATCAGCTGCGAAAGGGCAAAGCTGAAAATGTATACCGAGTTTTGCACTTTTCCCCTCTTCTTACAGTTGGACTTGATGTCATAGAAAGCTTCTTTATTCGGATTACACAGATAAAATCCAAAGAGGTAGGATAAAAGGTGTAACGTGGGTGAAGAAGGGGCACCAGATATGCCGTACGATGTGGAATGTCGTCTTGAGCAAGTAGTGCTCCTTTTCTGGACCATCCAGACATATCCTCTTCCACGCGGCCTTCACTTAGCATTCAAACATGAGTAGTAAAGACGGTTGTTAGTGCGTAGTAGAGAAGACAAATGGTGTCTTTCGGTTTATTTGCATAATTTTAGGAACACGTCGATCATTTGTAAAAAAACTGCCGATTGAGTGCTTGTGCAACGCATACTTGACTACTGTTCGAGAACTTGCGATCCCCACCAGATCGGATCGCGGTCAGGTATGGAATCAATTTAGAGGCGAGCTGATAGCTTCAAACAACATCGGAGCGTTGCGATGACACAACATATATATAACTTAGAAAATAATATTGCTGTTGTGGCGGTACTGGCTTGCAAGCCAGCAACCATAGCTTTATTTTACTCCATAATTTCATTTATTTATAATGAAATAGACATGTGACAATAGGAAGAGGCTGTGCCAGATAGTAACCAGATGGTACTCTCCCGGTCCCGTGGGAAAACTCCGCCCCTTTCTCTTACAGTGGTCTGATTGGCTGTTGCTATATCTTTATGCGCTACAAAAATGTTCAAATGTTTGTTAAGCTTATGGGACTTAACTACGGGCTCATCAGTCCCTAAACTTACAAACTACTTATGAACTACTTACGAACTACGACGGCACAAATATCCATGCCCGAGGGGGGATTCGAACCCCCGACCGTAGTGGCCGTGCTGACCCTGACTGGAGCGCCTCAGTCACCTCGGCCACAGCGGCCGGCTTATGCGCTACAACCTCCCAGCTATTTTATTAATAAATTAATACATAAAAATTCAGTTATTAATTCTATTGCCATAATGAGTGTTAATTAATTGTTTATGATTACACTATTGTTTTGTAGATTTATTAGATTAAGTATTTTAGGTAAAGAGTGAGTGTGATGTTCTAGAAGTGTCGGTTGGCGCCAAAACCCTAGGCGCTAGCGTGGAGCCCAGCTCCACGGTTAGTCAGTTCACTGCGAGCCCCGACACGGTAAACAACTGTCGGCACTTGAGACAACCAGTCTTTTATTAATCGGTCGATAATGGGGCTAAAAGTATTTGCAAAGTGCGCGCAATTAATGTGAAACTGTGTTATGACTTTTAATTTTGTGAATTTTGTAAACTAATATTGACGTCAACATGCAATTTAAGGCTTCTGTATTCGTGTGACTGGTAAAAATAAAAGAGCCACTGGCATCTCTGAAGGAATACATCTACTTCGTTAATGGTAGTTAAAAAGACACAGTATCCACCACTTTCAATTTCAGCCTCACTTCAGAAAACCTCGAGTCTACTGCTTCTGTGCTGGGGACATCTACGGGGGAGAATACACCAGGCTAGTCAAATATTAAATGACAACCTCCTACGGGCCTCACGTGCAACGTTCGGTCTATTACAACTAGACGAGTTAGCACGCTGCTCGCGGTAACGTGAGTGAGGTAAAGGGAAGATAGGAAAGTGTCAGTTGGCTTTTTAACAGAAAATGCAATATATGTTTTCACTAATGAAATATTAAATGCTCTGGATAACCGTAAATCACCCGTTGGGATTTTTTGTGATCTATCAAAGGACTTTGATTGTGTTAACCATGGAATTCTTCTAGATAATCTTAAGTATTGTGGTGTGAGTGGGAAAGAGCACAAATGGTTTAAATCATACCTTACTGGAAGAGTTCAGAAAGTTGATATAAGTAATTCAAATAATATACAAAAAACAGCCGAGTCCTCAAACTGGAGAACTCAAGCATGGGGTGCCACAGGGTTCGGTACTGGGACCTTTGCTGTTCTTAATATATATTAATGATTTGCCTTTTTGTATTCATAAAGATGCCAAGCTAGTTCTCTTTGCTGATGATACAAGTATCGCTATCACAGCCGAATCACAGGAATTAACTGATGAAATTGTCAATGAAGTATATCAGAGAATTAGTAGGTGGTTCTCTGTAAATGGACTCTCTTTAAATTGTGAAAAAACACAGTATATTCAGCTTCACACAATAAATGGCATCACACCATTAATTCAACCAGAAATCTATAGCAAAGGTAGAATATTCAAAATTTTTAGGTTTATGCGTTGATGGGGGGTTGAATTGGAAGAAACACATTGAAGTTCTGCTGAAACGTTTGAGCTCAGCTACTTATGCGATTAGGGTGATTGCAAACTTTGGTGATGTACAACTCAGTAAAATAGCATACTATTTTCATTCTCTGCTTTCTTATGGCATCATATTCTGGGTTAATTCATCATTTAGTAAGAAAGTATTCATTGCCCAAAAGCGGGTCATCAGAATAATTGCTGGAGCCCACCCAAGATCATCCTGCAGACATTTATTTAAGGATCTAGGAATCTTCACAGTAGCTTCACAATATATATATATATATATATATATATATATATATATATATATATATGAAATTTGTTATTAACAATCCAACTGAATTCAAATGTAATAGCAGTGTGCACAGCTACAACACTAGGAGAAAGGGTGACCTACACTATTCAAGGTTAAATTTAGCTCTGTCACAGAAAGGGGTTAATTACCCTGCCACAAAAGTCTTTGGTCACTTACCAAGTAGTATCAAAATTCTGACAGATAGCCAACTAGCATTTAAAAATAAATTAAGAGAATTTTTAAATGGCACTTCCTTTCACACATTAGATGAATTTCTAGATAAAAGTTAGTACTTTAGGGGGAAAAAATAGAAAAAAATTAAGAAAAAATAAAAAAATTAAAAATAAAATAAAATATTCAAATATTGAGTGTCATGTAATATTATGTATAGACACATTTCATTTGACTGACCGTTCCACATCATTACGAGGTGTCGTATTCATGATCTATGGAACAAGTATTAATCTAATCTAATCTAATATGTCAAGGAAACTGTCACAAGTGGACTTGATAACATAAACTTTAACCATAATATTGAATGGTTTAAAGATTTAATTTTTTTTTCTATCTCCACTCCCGGCGTACTGTTATTAATCGACATTAAAACTATCATCTTTTGAGTTGGGCGAAATGACACGCACTGTGCAATATTTCATTAAGATTTGTCGAGTAGCTTCGGAGTTCATCACCAACAAACGTCTCTGTGTATCTGTGTGTGTGAAGAGAGAGAGAGAGAGAGAGAGGGAGAGAGAGAGAGAGAGAGAGAGAGAGAGAGAGAGAGAGAGAGAGAGAGAGAGAGACAGTGAACCCTCCCCTTCTTCCTCCCCCTCCCCCCCGCCCTCTTTCACTCACCTTCCCAACCTCCAGAGCACGTCACGTTTCCTGTAGTTCACGGAATTATTGTGTTATACTGAACCTCGAGATGGCATTCTGAGAAGACGGGTAATATGTCGGCGCAGACTTTCGCAGTAACGAGGTCGTATATCGCGCTCATACAGCCAGCTGGGAGGAGCAGCCCGCCAGCAGGAAAGGCGAAGGACGGCGGCCGCCACAGCACAGCACAGCGCGCCGTCGAGATGTGCGATAGCGGCGACCGGCCGCCCGCCAGCGCGCATGCGCCCCCGTTCGGCCGCGCTCGGCTGCTCTCGGCTACTCTCGTGCTCGTTTCTCAACCCGGATTCCGAGCAGGATGGGTGTCCGATCTGTGGATTTTCCCTGTCAGTCGTCTGGACGCTTATGTTGACCGTTTCACGCGAGCGGTTTTCCGGATCAAACTAGAGAACTGGATTTGTGGACGCGTCACCTGTACCTGGTATCCAATACGCGGCCCAGCGCGGCGCAGGAAGTGATCGGTAAAATTAACCCTTACATGATGATTTTTTAATTTTCAAAAAAAGAAAGTGTTTTATAAGTTGTAGAAACAAAGGGGAAAATAGGAAAAAAATTCCTAAGTTGCAGTTGCTAGATTTCCAAAAAAAAAAAAAAAAAAAAAAAAAAAAAAAAAAAAAAAAAAAAAGCACATATGCAACGTACAGCAATTTGTTATATAATTTTCAAAGTTGGATAGTATAAACAATTTTTTGTGCTTATTATGGTTCTCCTTGCCTGACTCAATTGGTATGATTTTTTGCCGCGGTGGAGTAGCCGAAAGGTCTGAAGCACCTCGCTGCGGAGCGCGCGGTTGCTCGCCCTGGAGGTTCGAGTCCTCCCTGGGGCATGGGTGTGTGTGTTTGTCCGTAGTTTAGTTTACCTAGGTTTAAGTATTTTGTAAGCTACGGACTGATGACCACGCAGTTTGGTCCGATAGATTTACAGACATTTGAACATTTGTGATTTTTTCCTCCTTCCAAAACTGATTCTTTATATGGAAAACAGAACGTCAAAATCTGCAATATCTGGCGTTTTCTCCAAACACAAGCAAATATGTTAACAGAAGTTCACACTGCAGCCAACCTCGACACAACAAACACCAGAGATACTTTCTACGAACTCTGCTGCATCCGTTGTACACATGTTAGTTCACAAAATTTCCTATAGACTCGGCTAAAAGAAAATTAAAATCGATGTTGCAGATATGCAACACCATGCATTTAAGGGTTAAAAATTAAAATTACGATAAAGTCAATATTTTCAGTTCCTAACTTTCCATTAGACACGGTTGTTTATTATCTTACGGCTACTTCTGCAAGTGAGGAACTAGAGATTTAGAGAAGTATAATAAAATTAGGTATTTCCGATCAGTACAAGTTGGTAGAAGATATATAAATATATTTAAAATTGTTAATGATTTCTTATGTACCAAATTAATTCCAGATTTTTTTTAGAACAAAAAAATTCATAAATTGTCCGTGTCAATTTAAATGTTAAATGTACCGGGTGATCAAAAAGTCAGTATAAATTTGAAAACTTAATAAATCACGTAATAATGTAGATATAGATGTAAAATTGACACACATGCTTGGAATGACATGGGGTTTTATTAGAACAGAAAAAAATGAAATTCATCTACCGTTATCGGCCCATTTTTCTTCGAAGAAATGCGTGATTCTGGTTTTGTAACTGCTACCGTGACGAGTGAAAGGTACGCCGATATGTTACAGAATCGCATCATCCCCAGCCTGGCTCATAAACACCTGCTGGAACGTACGATTTTTATGCAGGATGGCGCTCCACCCCTTATTGCTAGACGCGTGAAAGATCTCTTGCGCGCGTCGTTTGGTGATGATCGTGTGCACATCCGCCACTTTCGTCATGCTTGGCCTCCCATGTCCCCAGATCTCAATCCGAGCGATTATTGGCTTTGGGGTTACCTGAAGTCGCAAGTGTATCGTGATCTATTAACATTCTAGGGATGCTGAAAGACAAAATCCGACGCCAATGCCTCACTATAACTCCGGACATGCTTTACAGTGCTGTTCACAACATTATTCTTCGATTACAGCTATTGTTGAGGAATGATGGTGAACATATTGAGCATTTCCTGTATAGAACATCATCTTTGCTTTGTCTTAATTTCGTATGCTAATGATTGTTTTTCTGATCACATGAAGCGCCATCTGACGGACATTATTTGAACTTTTTTTTGTTCTAATAAAACCCCATGTCATTCCAAGCATGTGTGTCAATTTTTACCTCTCTTTCTACATTATTCCGTGGTTTATTAAGTTTTCAAATTTGTACTGACTTTTTGATCACCCGCTATTAACTCTATACCTATGTCCGCCCCAGTTAGTAATTTTTTTTTTTTTTATTTTACATCCCACAATCTTTAACTTTTTTTCGTTCCGGGTCGTCGTATGGTTTTTCGCCCATAGCTTGCCAATAAATATTTATTTCGCCTGGGCGCCTTACGGGGGCTGCGCAGTTATAGTAAGATAGTGAGGCTCCCACTTCAAGGCCTTCCAGTGTGCCTTATTTTCTTGTAAGTGTTTACTCCCCTAGGAAAGCTGGCTGCTCTACGCCTCTAGAGCCCTCCTTGCCCTATGTTGTGGGACGCACATCGTCTGGCTCATAGGTCAAGGTCTGTCCGACTGGGTGGATCTGCTGTTAAGAAGCTGCACTACCGTCGGTATACCCCTTGACTTATCGAAGCACGAAAACCTCCCCGACCGTAAAGGCGGTTTTTACTAATTATAGTGCGGTCCAAAAGTACTCACCTTCTTCCCTTGTGTCCCAGATCAGCTGATGGGTTGGGCACCCCTGATCTGTAGACAACAAATCCATCGGTGGATTTAAACTATCGATGTAGCGACAACACTATTGGCTATCACCCATCCCTACTCTAAGTCAAGATCATCTCCAGTACACTGTCAGGCCCTATTCACACGGTGATGTCCAAACCACGTCTCCAGTTACCTGACAACCAGGAAACTGGGAGATTTTACGACTCGGGTAGCTGATGACATTCACAGGGCAAGACTCTGGTCTCCCATACTGCCGAGTCGACTGAGGTGTAAAATGCAATTAAAATCAATTCCATCGGTTGAGGGTGACAGAAGCGCCATTTTTTTGTGTTCGTTGCTGCCTTTAGTACAATAGGTATTATAATAGTTTTATAATTACCAACAGTACATGCATATGAGCCCGAAAATTTGTGCTTGTGATTGCTTAATATCTTGCTCAATAAGTGTAATATTAAAACGACAAACGTGGGGCACATGCATTAGATAACTGAGATACGAATCCTTAACAAGTAACTTGCGATTTTGTTGCACTGCAAACGATATGAACTGTTGTGTGTTTATTCTAATCTACTTCCTAGTGTTATCTATTTAATTCACCGAAAGTTTTTATTATTAAATTCTACAAGTATTGTAATAGCTATTTAAAATTCACAAGCAAAAATGTGAAGGTCTATCAGTATGGGGTTAGGAATTTGTTATGGATTAAGACAAATTATACTTTTAGTCGATTTTAAAAATATATTTTAATATTTTTAAAGATAAAACAACTATTTTCCAGTTTTTGGTCTAGAGCATGTAAAATTTTTAAATTGATTTCAAACATTAAGATGCGTTACCGCAGACATATGGTAACTTTCAGTTTCGTTTCAGTTATCTTCTGTGAGTCAATCTATTAATGACCTTCTCCTGTCTACGATTTATCCCGGGAAAAGACCGCGAACGTAAAAACTAAACGGATTCAAGCTCACACGGAGTTTACCATGAAACATTTTTATCGCGAAACATTCCTGATACAAACAAGGAACGAGAGAAATAACTGTGGTACAAAAAGTGCCCTCGGTCAAACACCAGATAACAAACAGTTTCATCATGTACTGGGCTATTGAATATTTCACGACTATAATTCATCGGGAAGCTAGCAAACATTTTCTATTTAGAATTTCAAATTAAACACTGTTTCGTACTTTGCGCAACGAAGTGGTATGAACGATACGAAGAGATTGAGAGACTCCACGACCAGCGTGTCGTGTCTCGTAGTATCCTCGTCGCGACGGCTGTGCGACGCCGCTACTCAAGTATCCCCGTCTGAATGGCCCCATTTAACTACATTTGCCGCGTCTCTTGGTCGTACAGTATCTCAGTCGCTTGGCGACTACAGTATCCCCGTGTGAATAAGGCCTTAGCCTTTCTTCAACTCAGTTGTTTTCGTCGTGCGACAACGCAATATAGAGCTCATTAACATTAAACACTGTATAACCATGTTATCATTAATATGCAGGATATTGAAAGGGCCGGCCGCGGTGGCCGAGGGGACTGAGGCGCTTCAGTCACGGTCTGCAGGGCCACTACGGTCGGGGGTTCGAATCCCCCATCGGGCATGGATATTTGTGCCGTCCTTAGGATAAGCTAGTTGTTAAGTAGTTTGTAAGTTTAGGGACTGATAACCCCGTGTCCCACGTTCCCTTCATTCAAGGTAATTTTTTTTTTTTTTTTTTTTTTTTTTTTTTTTTTTTTTTTTTTTTTTTAATCTATCGGACCAAACTGTGTGATCATCAGTCCGTAGCTTACAGACTACGTAAACCTAGGTAAACTAACCTAAGGACAACACAAACACCCATGTCCCAGGGAGGACTCGAACCTCCACGACGAGCAACCGTGCGCTCCGCAGCGAGGTGCTTTAGACCACTCCACCGTGGCCAAGGTGATGTATGTGACGCTCTATCCACCAAAAATGAATAAATAAATAAATAAAGGAAGTAAATAATAAAAAAAAGAAGCCTTGTACCCAGAAGGCCCCGGGCTGTATCCCCGGTGAGGACACAAATTTCCAACCGCCTCACTGAAGTTCATTCAATGCCCACAAACAGCAGCTACAAACAAATGGATAAATACAAACTCATTTATGACATCAGATAACAATTTTATTGAAATGGAAGAGACTGAAAGAGACTGAAATTTGGAACTTGCAATACTTTCCTTATAAGTCGTAAACTTACGAGAAAGGTGGTTATTGTCAATCCATTAACTCTATACATTATTCAACCACAAGCAAAGATTCTTATGTTAAAAGACTGACGTGTGTTTTGTTAGCGTTGACAAATCGGCTACATATACACCTTTTTAATGGCCTCTAAAAAACGATAAATCTGATCCAGACCTCCGCCTCTCTTTCGGCAAAATCCTGGCAACTTCGTCTTCCTCGCTTGACAGTATGTTCAATCATGCAACTGTTATGCGCCGGCCGCGGTGGCCGAGGGGATTGAGGCGCTCCAGTCACGGTCCGCACGGCCACTACGGTCGGGGGTTCGAATCCCCCCTCGGGCATGGATATTTGTGCCGTTCTTAGTTGTAAGTAGTTGATAAGTAGTTTGTAAGTTTAGGGACTGATGACCCCGTAGTTAAGTCCCATAGACTCTACAAACATTTGAACATTTGAACTGTTATGCAACATGTCCTCCCCTAGACATTGGCTGTAATATTTCCTGTACTGTAGTTTCGGCGGCGACTTTTGGCAGCTCAGCGACGCGCTTATGCACTGACGGGTAGAGCGACCTCGAAACAAGCCGCTAATTTGCCAAGGGGTTCAAAAATACTGTACAGTCCTCTGCAGAGTGATCGCTTACCATTTATGAACCCATCACTTATCCGTTATATTTTGGTATTGCTGGCAGGAAATTTCACCACCTTACATGCTACATTTATATACTATTAATTAATAATGTGCATTGATTTATAATGTAATTACAGGTGTCAGTTTGATTCCAGATAATCTGAAAGCAAAAACAGGTAGGAAGAGTAGGAACATTAATGTTGACTAGGTCACTGAGAAAACTGGTTGATGCTGGTAGGCAACATTTAGTATTAACAATATTAGCATGTAGTACTTTTATTGGTTGGAAATGGGAACACATCCAAGTCAGTGAGACAGTGTGGCAAGCGGCGAGGGGTGGCTAACGGTAGCACAAGGGCGCGACGTGTTGACAAGCCAGTGCGAGGTCACGGGTTACTGACCGGCCGATGGACGCTGCCGCTCCGCGCCGAAACTCGCGGGCGAAGATACGATTTTTTCATCGTTTATCTATATCTATAAATGTGAATGTCCGTTCGGTGTACGTTTATCACGTCTGACCCACAAGACATAAAGAGCTTCCCGGGGAAGGCTTTAGGCACGGTTTTATGGCTATCGGAGAGCTATATATGACACACCTATCTATTTTTCGCCCTCGGCAAAAAGTCTGGGAGTGATAATAGACGACAAACTAAATTGGGCTGAGCACACAGCCGCCGTGTGTAGGAAGGCATCAGCATCTCTTCATGCCCTACAGAGATATAAGAAGTTTTTTCCTCTCGATCTCAAAAAGAAACTTATACAAACACTTGTAATTCCAATTATTGATTACAGCGATGTTATCTTGCAAGGTCTTTCTTGGGAAAGCTCAAGACGTCTGGAACTAATCATGAATGCCTGCGTTCGATATATATGTAACATCCGTCTCTTTGATCACATTTCACCATCTTATATGCAACTATCCTGGCTCCGTGCTGACAAGCGCAGAGATTTTCATACATTCTGTTTCCTCTACTCTCTTATCAACGAACACTGTCCCTCATATCTTTCCTCGACCTTAACACTCTTATCTGATCAGCATAACAGAACTACTCGTTCGTGTCAGAGCAAAACCCTTTCTGTCCCTATCCATCACTCAGCCGGTTTCTCAAAATCCTTTTCAGTAGCAGGAACGAGGCTCTGGAATCATCTACCTCAGTATATCAGAGAACTGAATAACACTGCCAGCTTCAAACGACAGTTAATGGATTATCTACTGAAGCAATAATTACGCCAGTCTTTAATACCCTACGGTCCAGGTACGTCACATCCATTCCTCCTCCCAGATATTCTCTTACTGCCATTGCTCTCGCCAGGTACAGTTTTCTTAACTTCCTTTTGTCAGAATTCGCCTTGCCTTAACCAGTCTCGATTCAAAAGTACATCCTGTATCTGCTAATATCAATGTTGTTACACCAACAGCAGTAGAAGGTGTCTCAGTGGTAATACTAGTATTAATCTATTAATCCTATTAGAATTAAGTCAATACCTTTTATTTTACATCCTTTTACATGTAGTTAACTTTTATAAATTATGTTATTAATTGCTTATCTGTAAAAATCATTGGTATGTTATAGGTAACTCAAATGTAAAAAAATTTTGTATGTGTAAAAGCCTGGTCCGATGTAAGAGAGGGCCTGATGGCCCTAATCTGATCAGGCTAAATAAACAAATAAATAAATAAATATATAGGGTGTTTCACTAAGTGTGTTTGCCTCTGTAACTTATAAAATAATAGGTGACGGGAAATTTTAATGCGGTAGGTCAACACAAGAAATGTTACACTTTCTGCGGAGCTATGAACATAGTTTATTGTATCATTTTCCAAAGAGTTACAGCACAAAGATATAATTTTTTAAATGGAAAAATAGTTTTTTCTATCTTGCATTGGATTCGTTGAAACCAGCAGTGTCCAAATCAATTTAAACTACACTCCTATCATTGTTAGTTTGGGAGCTACAACCCTCCAAAGTTTAGGGGGCGGAGGCTACGACAGCGTAGCAGACTGGCTGCTGGTCATGAGACAGTGGGCCGTGCCCCAGGGGATAGCCACTCGGCCAGTCAGCTACGCTATCCCAGCCTCCGCCCCCGGAACTTTTAAGGGTTGTAGCTCCCAAACTAACAGTGATAGGGATGTAGTTTAAATTGATTTGGACGTAGCTGGTTTCAACGAATCCAATGCAAGATAGAAAAAACTATTGTTCCATTAAAAAAATTACTTATTTGTGCTGTAACTCTTTGGAAAATGATACAATAAACTATGTTCATAGCTCCGCAGAAAGTGTAACATTTCTTGTGTTGACCTACCGCATTAAAATTTCCCGTCATATATATTAATGTAAATGTGTGTTCGGTGTACGCTTATCACGTCCGAACGACAAGACGCAGAGACTTAGACATTTGTACAGTTACTAATTTATACCCGAGGAATGTTTTGGGCACGGTTTTATAGCGATCTGATAGATATTTAGTAATTTGAAGTATATAACGTGAAATGCGGAACATTAATTACTCTTTGAAAATTATATTTACTCTTTGAAATGGTTTTATTGGTTGCACTGTTGGTTGAGGGTTGCTAATGATATAACGGTTGAGTATATTGGGATGGAAAATTATCGGAGTATATAAAAATCTACGTCTCTCTCTCTCTCTCTCTCTCTCTCTCTCTCTCTCTCTCTCTCTCTCTCTCTCTCTCTCTCTGTGTGTGTGTGTGTGTGTGTGTGTGTGTTAATATTTCGCTCTACAGGGAGAACTACAGAACGCAAACGAATGGTCTGTGTGTAATTGATGTCAGAAGTCTCCCGTTGTACACCATAGCCGTTCCATGCCGATAGCTATAATGGGGTGGAATATATGATGGTTGAAAGTCGTCAAATTATATTTAAAAAAAAAAAATCGGACTGAAGGCCAGCGATGACGTTTGCGACTCTAGAGAAAGGAGATTACATACATACAGCGATACGTGATGACACAGACCATATCTTTGGTCTATGCGTGCAACAATGTCTTCAGCTCTTTCTCTGTAAGGATAAGCATACGGATAAGAAGAATGAATAAATAAATAAAGCAATAAAATAGAAATGTCTTTTATTACATCTCTTTAAAAAATCTATTTGACGTTTCGCGCATTACATCAAGTGATCGATCTGTGATATTATTACAATCATTATTGTTGAATTTCGTGATTGGATTCTTCGAAGCGAGTGCATTTTTACGTGTGATTTGATCTACACTACTTACTTTCCTGATAATGTTGATTAAAAATCTTTGTTTCTAAAGAAGGTATTGTATTTCATTTCATCCTTCAAAACCATAGCATACTACTGAAAGATAGCTTATCCATCATAATCAACCAACAAACGAGCGGGGCCGCGGGTTTAAGCTAGTTACTTATATTGGTCAGTATTTAGAGGTTTTACAGTTATTAATATGTTAGCTCTGTTACAGTAATAGCAAACAGTAAGTAAGTTAATGCTATTTTTCGTTCACATTTCACAAGAACAAGAAAAAATATATACACAAAAAATAAGATAAAATAAAAACACTGAGCTGCTCCTTCGTATTTATCCATTGTTTTACATTTTTCCTTTTCAGGGTGTTTTGACCATTTTCTAGATAGGTAAGGTAAAGCAGTCAACAATCCGAAGATGGGTTTGAACACCACAGTGCTTTACTAGGCACGGGTCCTGTATGCCGTTGCCTTCCTCTGACGTTCGAACTGACTTACCCAGCCGGTTATAGGGGGACCTACAGTTTAACGTGGGTTCCGAACGACGATGCTACTCGGTATTTTTCACATCAGCAACACTGCCAGTGGTGAAAGAAGTGGAAAGTGACAGATAAAAATCCTAGGACCTGGCGGGGATCGAACCCGCGACCTTTGGATTTTTAGACTGACACTCTACCACTGTGCAACCGAGTTCTAGATAGCCATGTATTTATTATTTGACACACCGTCCCGTTAAAAATTGTATGAAGTGCATTTTTAAACTTCTTCTTGTGATCTTCATAATTACACAACTTGACGTACTCAGTTTCCGTGCGTGTCATAAATTCTATAATACTGTCACCGCCGAGTTTATTTATGACGTAGCTGTTGTATTGTCCTATTGGCCAGATAACTGCGTTAGTTTTCCATTGTGGGTGGTAATGTTTGCCTGATCTGTACAATACTGTTCTGCTAAGAAGCGCTATCTTTTCCCTGATCCATTTCCAAAAATAAACTCTGTCACCACACGGTCGAAACGTTCTAGAACTTTCTAGAAGCTTATTTTTCGGGGAAAGATGTTTGGAAGGAAGTAATGGTAGGGGAGAGAGGTTTGAAGCTATAACTGTGATCGGGTCTTGAGAAAACGGTCTGGAGAGACTTGTGGCTGTGCTGTAAACTGAGTAAAGGGGATTCGGCTTGCTGTGCTCATGGTGCGAGGACGCAGGTGGGCAATTGCTGGCAAAGCATCTAGTGACTTACCTTAAAATTAGTCGCAACTGCCGATTGCATTGCTTGAAGTATTCATAAATGTTTCTCTGTGAATAGCAGAACAAAATTATTACTTCAGTGCACTGTATTTGCTTTTAGAAGCACTCATTTACAAGCTTACAATTGAGCTTCTCTTCTGCTTCTGGCCAGTAAGGCAAGCAGTTCGCGAGAACCTATTGTTCGACTTCGATAGTTGAGTGACTTCAACTTAGGTGTTATTTGAACGAACTAGTTAGTTCACTGTGTAGCCATCGTCCCACATCTTCAGCTTCACGTCGAATCGACCCATCCACGGTGGCCAGCCACCGTTCGTCTTATTACAGCAGTATTGGGAATTAGTGATATACGCACATTGCATTTGCTATAGCGCAGTTAAAGATGAATGAATCTTCCACTAGTTTGCTGTATTCTTGAGCTTCTGGTTGTATTCTCTGCCGAGTTGGATAGCGATTTTTAATTTCCTTTAGAACAGGTAACACGTCCTCAGTATAAACCATTTTTCATTAAGCTAGAGGTTATCCTTAGAGATTCATTACTTTTGTATCCTAATTCATTCCTGAATTTATGCACCGTCCTTTTTTATAATTAAATTACTATATTTAACATTGAATCCTCCGATTTCTTATTTATTAGGATTATAAATTCCAGCTATCCCTTGTGATAAGAAATAGTTTAACAAGGAGACCACATAGGTGTCGGATTTTAGAATTTTTTTATATTAATGGTACTTCAAATTCAGAACACAAATAACGATCAGCCAAAGCCATTCCAACTCAGCTCTCAAAAATTCTCGAGAAAATCGACTTTGGAGTTTTCTACGTACACGTAAGTACCAGAATTGAAAGAGATGCACCAGCTGTCGATGTAGTTGAGGTGGTAGCGTTCTAACCTTCTAACCATAGGGTAGATGGTTCGAATCATGCTGTAACAGTTTTTTTTTCGTTGTGTTCGAATACTTTCCAAATTTTAATATCTAATTTTTACGATAAAAGCACATATTTTTGTTTATTCGTAATTATCTATATTTTATAAAAGGTTGTTAATTTTTTACAGTATTGGCTTTAGTATTAGTTGACGATGGTAGTCTTTGTTTGTTTAGTTTGTGAAGAGCTACGACGCCCTTTTTGGAAAGTCATCTCCATAGATACTAATGGCTTTCCAAGCAGCTAACGTATTCAATCATCGTTTAACATGACAACAAAGTGTTCAGCTTGTATAGGTAAACATAAAAAGTGACACAACACGTGTAATTAGAGATTGCAAAAGATTTTTTTATAACTAAATTCGAAATCAACCAAAAAATATTTCTCGTACAGCAGGATTAGAACCACCGACTCTTTGGTTGCGAGTGCAGAACGCTACCACCTGAGATACACCGACACCCTGCTGCAATTGGTTTAATTATTGCTACTTACATGTACCTGCAAAACTTCAAAGTCGATTTTCTCGAGATTTTTTAAGAGTTGCGTCGAATGGCTTTGGCTGATTGTTATTTAAATTCTGAACTTCACGTATCATAAATATCAAGAAATTCTAAAATCCGATACCTATGTGGTGTCCTTGTAAGATTGAAACAAAGTATTTTTGTATAGATAATTGCCTAATCGAAAGGAGTGATTCATATTTATTTTCGTAATGATACCATAAGGCTGGTGAACCACACGCAAATTAACGATAGGACCGTAGATTCAATCACACCAACTGCGGCAAAATCATTACAGTGTGTTTAATTTAATTGAAAGGATTTTAGTGGCGACAAATATTCAAATGAGCGTCGGCGACACAGTAACGTTCGAAAAGTCACGACTCGGCTACAAAACAGGAGGCTGCGAGGAACTAATTGAGCGAGTCCGGCAGTTGCAAAAATCGGTGTCTCGCAGCTGCCTGCAGAGTGTCACCGGCCGGATGCCGGATGCTCTTCTTTGGCAGCGCCGCGCTGGTACCGTGTCACGCGGGATATGGCGGTGCCTAAAAAGTTCGTTTCTTCTGACTGGTCTCCACCCAGCCGTTACAGCGGCTACCGAACTCCCCTTGCCGTAATCAAAACTGTAATAGAGCTCTGATTCCCAGTAGCGGTGATGGTGACAAGGATGATGATGATGATGACAGTGCATAGTTACCCTCTATTTTTAAAAATGCTTTTGATTTAGTCTTCTTTTATTTAAATGGTTTGCCAGCTAATAACGCTATTATGTGTGTCGCTCAAAAGGTAAATGGTTCATGCTCTGGCCGAATGCTGTGACAACGGATAACAATACCCCGGGTATTTAATCAATTGTCACAACCTTCGATACAGAGTTGGGGTAAACAATGACAACTGCCCAGAATTTAGCTTTTACCTGCATCTTGATCGCTCATCGGATATTAGTGACTGTTTTTAATTTCTGTTACTAAGGTTGCAGCTTCTTTGTTAGATTTATATGGGTGGAGGAAAATCTTTTCATAGTAATGTTCGACTAACTCAGGACAAGACTTTTATTTTTCTGATAGTATTCAAATAAAGGTATAACTTTAGACAAATTACATAAGGGTTTTCCAAAAGCTTTACTAAATGAAACAAGCAAACTTAGAGAAATATCAAAGTGTGAGGTAGCAAGCGGATACTAAGCCCCGGCCGTTAACGTTAGTTTCAAACTTTTTTAGTTAATCTAATTGACCAAAAAACAACCAAAATCGCTAGACTTTCTGCCATATTAACACAAATCTGTTTCAACTATTGCGTTGCGAGTACAATAAGACACATTTTTAACCTACTTGCTTACCACATTAACAGCAGTCGAGCACAGGACGTCCGTCCTCTCGGGCCTCCAAGCTAACCGTGCCAAAAATGGCGTCCTCTGAGCCCAACGAACCGCTGTTTTTTTTCAGACGCGAGGAAGATACCTGCCATTGGCAGATCCCTGCCTCCCCTTCAAGACAAGCGACACCCGAGAAAGCCACTGACAACTTCCCTCTTTGCCTCACCTAGGCTAAAGATTTCGCAACTACTCCACCACCTCGAAACTATCTTTGGTTAGTAATTAAGGAAAATAATCTACTAAAAAAAAAAAAAAAAAAAAAAAAAAAAAAAAAAAAAAAAAAAAAAAAAAAAAAAAATTCTCACACGCTCTATTTCATGGTGGGGGACCAGAGAAAAAAAGGAAATTTGACAAAAAAAATTAATAAAACAAATAACGTAGTTCCAGATCTAACTGGCCAGAGAAGTTAATTAGCGCTACAGTTCGTAATTATTCTCCATGAAACTGTCATTATCATTTGATTTACTATGGAGCTAGCCCACATACCTTAAGTGGAGCGTACTGCAGTACCGCTTCAACAGGGCGTACAAGAAGACGGTGACAGCCTCATTTGGGTACCAGTCTTCTCACCGATCGCCGATTTGATGCGTCCATCCCTGAATCCCTCTCCTATGTCAGCCCCTTATACCAGAACGGTTATGGGAAGAAAAGCATTTCTGAAGAAAAGAAATGTGTTCGCATTGACTATAAATTTAAGTGCCACGAAGTCTCTGAAGGCATTTGTCTGGATTGTACAGTTATATGGGAGTGAAAGGGGGACGATAAGGTGTTCAGGCAGAAATATATAGAATCATTATATAAATACGACAACACGAAAATTGTGGTACAGATTACTAATTTATTTGTACAAGAAGGCCAATGAAAGTTACATAATTCGAAAGATTGTTTGTGTCAGATTTCACGAATATAAATATTATGTGTATAGTTAGCCATTAAAAGTGGTAAAAGGTAGTAGAAATTTTCCAATCTAAGGCTTGGATCAAGTTCTTCATTCTCCAACAATTAGCTCACTGATTGGCTATTCGCCTCGGCCAAAGACGCTGTAATGCAGCGCATCTGCAGTATTAAAATAACGTATTAAAATAAGTGAATATCGAAACATGGAGTGCTCCCAACTCACTTTCTTGTGCCGTTCGAATGCTTCATTTTCGCAGTGATTAAGAGAGGTTAAAGGAAATGGATGTTTTCATATGAATGCCGATATAAAGGATTCGAGGGTTCGAATCCCCCCTCGGGCATGGATATTTGTGCCGTCCTTAGTATTAGCTAGTTCGTAAGTAATTTGTAAGTTTAGGGACTGATGACCCCGTAGTTGAGTCCCATGAGCTATACAACATTTGAATATTTCTGAACTACGAAGTCGACATGTTGTCAGCTCTGGAATTCTGAATTCGCAGTATCGAAATACCATTATTTCTTGGCGTTGTATCAATATAAGAAAACCGAAATTGTAGTTGCATTTCAAATATTAGGCTAATGGAAGTTATATAATACGAAAATGGCATGAGAAGTATATACTTCCGTTTTTATTTGTTGTTACTGTGTGAGGCATTTTCCTTAACACGTAAAAGATGCCGTTTCATACCTCCCAGTGCCGGTTAAATTTTACCAAATATAGGTGCGGCTTCCTATGATAATGTTGGCAACAGATGCTGAATAGTGAGAATCGTGTGAGTCTTTCATTTTAGCTAATCGCTTGACAACGCTGATGTTTCTCATGGAATCTTCGCTTTACGAAGGCAATAATCTTTACTGAGCGGACGAGGGTACATACAAGAACCTGTCAACCACAAAGCAGGAACAGCATTATTTGTTTACTTCATGGTCTGTACGATACACTAATCGAATCATTCTATGTGATTCGAACAAATGGGCAAAGATTTTCTATCGTGTTGTTGATGTTGGCAACATAATCACGCGAGGCCGCCGACATGATACATAAAATTTTACCCCCAGTGACCATTGTAAACAGAATTGGTCTATTTTCGACCACAGGCAATACTAGTCTTTTGAAATTTGCTGGTTCAGGAGAAAGATCAAGATTAGGTGGGGAGATCTCGTAAGTAATGAGGTACTGAACGGAACTGGGGAGAAAAGGAATTTCTGGCTTGTCTTGACTAAAACAAGGGCTCGATTGGTAGGACACATTATGAGACATGAAGGTTTACTACTGGAGAGAAATGGAGGAAGGGGAGGGGGGTTAAAATCTCGGAGACAGACAGACGATTACAGTGAGCTAGTTCAAAGGGGTTGGGTCGTCTACTCAGGGATGAAGAGGCTTGCACAGGATACGGTAGCTTGGAGAACTGTATCAAACTGGTCTTCGGACCACAACAATTTAAGTTTTCATCATTCCGCTGCACGCTTGCTATCAAATGAAGTGCACAAAATTCTGTTTTCAGAATGGTGCCGTGTTTTTGTACGGCGGCGGGTGTTTGGGGAAGTGGTCGGTGGCGTATGGAAAAGATCTGTCAGCGCGGGTCACGCCTGCCACGCCAAGCGCAAACATTTGAAGAAGCACACGTGTGTCGCCTGGACAGCCCCGCCCCTTAAACACACGCTCCCAGGTAAACTGTTTACTCGGGACCCTTCACAGCGGCTAGAGGTGTCCGGTCAAAAGAAAATCTAATTGAAATCAGCCATATGTTCATCCCCACCAAGTTTCCATTTTAGTTAAAAATCTCGAAGCATTCTAAGAAACGCACATTCCTACACTTTTAATCCATAATATTTTTATAATACTTACTAATATTATAAGTGCGAAAGGAGCCCTGTCTGGTAGGCTTTCACGACTAAACCGCTTTACGAATTTTCATGAAATTGGGTATGAAGAAGAGCATAGAATACTTTAGAATGAGTGTAACTCAATATATTTGTTGATGTTAAGTATATAACTCGCAATATGGAAAGGCTAAGCATCAACATTTCTCTTATAGCTTCTGAGACGTTTGAAGACTCCTTGGAAAAACTATTTATCCTTGAATTTTCAGATTTATCACATTTATTAAAATATGTTGTACCTAACAAGATTTAACATTATGAATACAATGCTTGCAGAAGAAGTCAACTTCTTCAAACCGCCGAACCGATTTCGATGACATTGGAATCCTGCATTATATACACGTTTTATAACAAATAGCTTCTTAGAATTCGAATGTTTGTAAAGCTTATGGGACTTAACTGCGGAGTCATCAGTCCCTAAACTTGCAAACTACTTATGAACTACCTAATACTAAAGACAGCACAAACATCCATTCCCAAGGGGGGATTCGAACCCCCGATGGGGACCGGCCTCGCGTATCGTAGCATAGCGCCTCAATACGCTCGGCCGCTCCGCCGCGGCAATAGCTTCTTCAGTCAGCTGTTTAGTCACGATCTAACAAACAGTTTCTTTTATTTACTTTGATCTCGATAAAGGAGGACAATATTTACCGTCATGCTACGCACGGTTTCCATTTAAACAGAAAAATTGGAAACTTTTCTTTTAACCAGACGATCATGTCATAACGTAGGTACAAAGTTCTGAAACTAATGTTTTTTCGATGGTCTTTGTTACTATGCAATGTATTGTGAATAGTACGGTTTGAAAGGAAAGGAAATAATATCAAGAAAGACGCCAAAGCCTAAGAAAGAATTTTCGTGTTCTTTTTTACTGAATGAAGTCCGGAAATATTAAAAGCTATGGTATGTAAAGACCCTTCTTTAACATCTTTTGCGAAGCACGGACATAACCTTGTCTAAATATAAAAGAATTCATTTTACACTTCGGTAATCCAATACACTCTTTTCTTTCTTTTGAAAAATTTGCTTCGATGGATATGGCCTTTTCTAAATGACAGATCCGATTATAAAGACAGACGTCCGACGGCGGATGGTATGAATAAATTTCTTTCAAGTCCGTATTACGATCATCTCTTAATTTTCGCATCTGTACTTCGTATGACAGAGTCGCTGAATACAATGAATGGGGGACGGATGGTTCGATTCCTGGCACGGGACTGGGTGTTTGTGTTGTCCTTATCATTTTAATTATCATCGACAAGCAAGTAGCCCACTCGGCATTAAATAAAAAGACTTGTACTATGCTGCCGAACAATACCAGGTGGAATATCCACGCCAAATATGTCATATAATTATTTCATTTCATTAGCTCCGAATTTCACTTTTAAGTACACATGATATGTTATTTTGTGCAGAATGATAATCTAGGCCCTAGTTGATAGCTATATGTATCCTACTACGTCTTGGAGTAGCAGTGCACACTTCAGTCCTATGAACTCGGCAAGGCAAATGCGTAACCTTACTAAGAACAGTCACTTTCCAGTACAAAGAAGCTTGCGTTGTTACCTCGAAGTGCGAGTGAAAATACATAAGCCGTAATAGCTATCTATTAACGTCATTGCATGGATTTTACTGACAATCAGAACGAGAAAGGTCACAGTAGACCAGTTAAATTACACATTAAAATCGCAAATCGTGATGTAGGCCTAGTTGTTCTTTTTTTTTTTTATGTTGTTAGTACTTGTTACTAGAGTGTGAACCCAAGTCTGCAACTTCGAAAAGCTTGTGTTTCTGAGTAAGAAGTGAAAAACTGCGATTTTTTTTTCACTTTTTCTAGTCATGGCCTTGTAACTCATAAACGATGCGATTTTCCGATATTAATAAATGTTACCATTGTTAAAGTACATGAAATATGCAACAATTTACCCCAAGCCTGAGCTGTCCTGTAATTTTATAGATATGTAACGTGAAACATGGGCCTTCTTTTCCAAAAATTAAAATTTGAAGTTTTGCTCCTATTTCGAGCTGAATATCGGCATAATGGCTCATCCAGTGAGAAAAGCGATGAGAAATGAAGTCGAAGGAAATCTTATTAGCTTTAATTTGTCCGCAAAATGAAGTCTCCAGGCCCAGAAGGTGTTTCATTTTTTATTAAAAAAATGACACATGTTTGTCTTCCTTGTCTAGAAAACTACAGGACTTGTAGAGGTACGGTTGAAATATTGCCTATTTAATGTACTTTAAAAATGGTAATAATTATTGATATCAGAAAAGTGCTAAGTTTAGTTACCATGACTAGAAAAAGTTCCAAATTTCCGCAATTTTTCACTTATTACTCGCGAAACACAAGCTTTTCGAAGATGCAGACTTGGCTTCATTCTATTGTAACTGGCACTGTGCTACCCAAATAAAAAACCTCATGTACTACTTTTACTGTCTCATTACCTAATCTAATTCCTTCAGCATCTCCTGATTTTCTTGCACTACTTTCCATTACCCTTGTTAATGTTCATCTTATACCATCCTTTCAAGATACTGTCCACTCCATTCAATTGCTCTCCCAGGTCCTTTGCCGTGTCTGACAGAGTTACTATGTCATCGGCAAACCGCGAAGTTTTTAATTTATTCTCCCTAAACTTTAATTCCTTCTCCTATTTCTCCTTGCATTTCTTCACAGCTTGCTCAATGTACAGATTGAACAACATGGGGAAAGGCTACAACCCTGCCTTACTCCCTTCCCAACCACTGCGTATCTTTCTTACCATTCCACTTTAATAAGAGCTGACTGGTTTTTTTTTTTTTTTTTTTTTTTTTTTTTTTTTTTTTTTTTTTTTACAAGTCTAATATAACTCTTCGCTCTCTAAATTTTACCCCTGCTACCTTCATAATTTGAAAGAGAGTATTCCAGTCAACATTGTCAAAGGCTTTCTCAAGATCCAGAAACGCTAAAAACGTAGGTTTCCCTTTCCTTAACCTATCTTCTAAGATAAATCGTAAAGGGAGTATTGCCTCGCGTGTTCCTAAATTTCTCTTAAAATCTAAATCCAAACTGATCAAGGTCGGGTTCCACCAGTTTTTCCATTCGTCTGTAAATATTTCGTGTTAGTATTTTGCAACCATGGCTTATTAAACTGATAGTTCTGTAATTTTCCCATTTGTCTGCACTTGCTTTCTTTAGAATTTGTATTCTGCTTTAAATCGAAGGTTATTTCCCCTGTCTCATACATCTTGCATACCAGGAGGAACAACTTATTCATGACTGGCTCTCCTAAAGATATCAGCAGTTCAGACGGAACATCATCTACTCCAGGGGCCTTGTTTCGGCTGAAATCCTTCAGTGCTCTGTCAGATTCTGCTCGCAGTATTGTATCTCCTATCTCATCTTCCTCTACAGCCTCTTCCATTTCTACAATACTGCTTTCAAGCTGACTATTCAAAGATGTATAATATATGACTTTCCATAAAAGACAATAGTAATCTGTTGTATAAAATTTTGTTTATATCATAATAAGCCAAAATTTAATAATTGAATGCATAAAATCTAATACCATGTCGTTCGAAATAAATTTTAACATTATCATAAGCCGATTCGTAAAATGCGAGGTAATTAAAAAGTGAATAGTTTATACGTACGATCTGTTTTTATGGCAATATGTTTCACTGTCATAGTACAGCTAATATTAAATGCCCGCTTTGGAAAAGAATTTTGTCCTCCATTATCAGTGAGTGAATGTAAGGTGCGTCTAATGGAGACAGCAAGGGGTACCTAGTTAAGTGTCACAGTATTTTTTGTTTTTTCCAAAGTTTCCTAGATATTTCGAAGTGCACTGGTTGGCTACAAATGCAGAAACTGTTTAAATGTGTGTCAAGCTTATGGGACTTAACCGCGGAGTCATCAGTCCCTTACCATACAAAATACTTATGAACTAACTTATACTAAACACAATACAAACATCCATGCCCGAGGGAAGATTCGAACCTCTGACGCGGAAAGCTGCGCGATCCGCAACATGGCGCTCCAGACCGCTCGGCTACTCCAGCGCGGCTGCAGAAACTGTTTCAATTCTCTAGTGTAGCCGAAGAAAGCCATACTTAACATTTATTGTAAAAATACAAAAAAGTGGTACAAAATTTTAATGCAAAACTTAGAGTGGTATCAGAAGTACACGAAATAAAAATGTATAACATATATTAATTTTGGAAAGTTCTGTTGTTTCAGGAATGACTTCTATTCAGCTAAATTAAGTAAGCGAATCCAGATCTACATGCAAAATTTGATGCAAATCGTTAGAACCGTTTCCCAGATTAATTTTTTGATGTAGGAAAATCGCGTTTTTACATAAACTACAACTACGTAGGTGAAAAACAAATGAATAAATAAAAATAAAAAACGCTGTAAATACAAAATTTAATAGAAATCGTTATAGCCGTTTGGGAGACAGCTAATATATATACAACTATACAAGAATTGCTCGTTTAAAGATATAAGATATTGGACAACTCTACCAGATGCTCACGCGATTTGATCTAAGTTAAACATTACTTTCACGTCGTGCATCGTTTATGTGTGTAGAAAACAACCTAGGGGCCTACGTACATCGTAATCCCATATGCACATGTTAATGTTTGTTCGTAGCTAAAACGTTGTGCATCTTACGGAAATCAACACCAGAGATGTACCACACACCGTAAGAACCCTTGCGAAGAACAATTCTAATATATCCCATTGAAGTCCAAAACCACTTCCTACTGATAAATATCAACTTATTAATGAAATAATTCACATTTCCTGGTTTTGTGAGCGCCAGAAATACCGCTGCGAGAGTTTACCTTTCACTTAAGAAGAAACTGACATTTAACATCATTTGAATAAATAGAGGTGTGTAATGGATTCCATCTCGTATCATGTTTTATTAAAGGTCTTTTACTGCGGATTTTTCTTGCATTAATTGCTTGGAAAACGCGTCATTGAGCTTTCGACACTTCGCGCCATCTGGGCGGCAGACCGACTAACTCGAAGTTTCCCGTTCTCACCGCCAGAGCGCTAAGAACTTAACACTCACGAATGAAGTACTGTAACTAAAAAAGCTTTTAAAATACTAATGACCTGACTTAGTTCTGGGGGAATATATTTTTCGATTGTAACATAAACGCGGTGGTATAGTTCATAATTTTTGTCACCTGAATAATAGGTATTGAGACGCTCCATTAGCTTTTAGAAGAACATACGTTGTCTATTACATACTACTATCCTTCATTTGTTTCTCAAAAGCAATAGAAATTGTGTTATGGAAAATCTAAACCTGTAACTTAAATTACAGAAGAAACCCTGTACATAAATGTAAATTAAAATTCACTATCAGCTTTTAGGAAGTCCCGTAAGGATGAGACTTGTCCATTGTTGCGAGCACCCATCTCGACTAATGCATGCTTCGATTAAAAACTTTATATTTCTTCTACCACTCTGCTCGTGAAAAACATAAATTCTGACTTTTAAGCCTTGACTTGCTATTCAGCCGCTTGTGGAGTTTTCTCACTGTGCTTCTCTGCAACAAATCACGCCATTATGTGTCTTACATGCCTCCATAATGAACTTTCATGCGTCTATCATGTGAAGATGGTGGTATTCGAGATGAAATTGTGCAGCAGATATGCGGGAAAAAACCTTTAGACCCGCGTAAGGAAATTTCATAATAAATTTACGAAAAACCTACATAATATACTTTGTTGTTAGGTCTAGAAATACTTAGTTTTATGTGAACGGCATCTCTCTCTCTCTCTCTCTCTCTCTCTCACTGTGTGTGTGTGTGGGCGTGTTTATTCGTTTGCTTGACATAAAATTAAGTAGTGCTAGACCTAACCACAAAAATTAAATAAAATGTAGATAAAATATTTCGATATAAAACTGTTTGTACGTAGGTGCAATACAGTTGCACAAGACAAACAGTCAACGAAAAACTACGCAGATAATGTAGGAAAACTACTTCAATATGTAAAACGAGGTATACATACAAATGTGAAATTCTTATATAAATTTCTAATTAACAATACGAAGTTATAATAACCTGTAATAATTAATATATTTCTGTTGTTCAATTTAAAGCAATAAAAAGTTCCACTGAAGATGCTACAACTGTAGCGAAACACGTATGGGAATATAAAAAAAAAAAAACGAAAATCAGTGTTTTTCTCTAGGCAGATCTTCACAGAGAAGCAATTGATCAGTTAAAGTTATTGCCTAGTTACCTAGGCCTAATCTAATTCCCTCGGCATCTCCTGATTAATTAGACTACATTCAATCACCCTTGTTTTGCTTTTGTTAATGTTCCTCTAATACCCTCGTTTGAAGACACTGCCACCTCGGTTCAGCTACTCTTCCAAATCCTTTACTTTCTGCGACAGAATTACTATGTCATCGGGCAGCAAACCGCTAAGTTTTTATCGTTCCTCCATGAACTTTAATTCCCTTTCAAAATTTGTCCTTGCTTTCTTTCACAGCTTGCTCAATGTAGACTGAATAACACCGGGGAAAGGCTACAACCCTTTCTTACTCCCTTTCGAACCACTGCTTCAATTCCATGCCGTTCGTCGTTTAAAAATGCTGTTTGCTTTCTGTGCAAGTTGTACATAACTTATCGTCCTTTGCATTTTACCCTGTTATCTTCAGAATTTGCAAAAGTTTATTCCAGTCAGCATTGTCATTAATTTCTCCAAATCTACAAAAGCTATAAATATAGATTTATCTTTCGTTATCTTCTAAAATACATCAGTATCGTCCTTGCGTGTTCTCCTAAATCCATACTGATCATCCCGGACATCGGCTTCCGTAGGCAAGAGGGAGCATTTTCCCTTCCTTGAATTGTGGAGTACAACCTCATTACTCGTTACATGATTTATATCATTTTTATATCATATTTACTTGGGCAGTAAAATAACAAGTGATGGTCGCAGTACAGAAGATATAAAATGCAGAATGGCAATGGGTAGAAAAGCGTTCTTGAAAAAGAGAAATTTGCTAACATCGAATATTGATTTAAGCCTAAGGAAGTCCTTTATGAAGGCATTGTGTGGAGTTTTGCCTTGTATGGGAGTGAAACATGGACGATAAAACTCAGCTTGCCCTTTTCTCACATGACATCTTGCGAGCCATGGACGAAGGGCAACAGGCGGATTGTGTTTTTCTCGACTTCAAAAAGGCGTTCGACACGGTGCCACACTGCAGACTGCTAACGAAGATACGAGCTTATGGAATAGGTTCACAGATTTGTGACTGGCTGGAAGACTTCCTAAGTAATAGAACGCAGTACGTTGTTCTCGACGGCGAGTGTTCATCAGAGACGAGTGTATCGTCAGGCGTGCCCCAGGGGAGTGTGATAGGACCGCTATTATTTTCTATCTATATAAATGATCTGATGGACAGAGTAAGTTGTAATTTGCGGCTGTTTGCTGATGATGCTGTGGTGTATGGGAGGGTGTCGTCTGTAACTGACTGTAATAGCATACAGGTTGACTTAGACAAAATTTCTAGTTGGTGCGAAGAATGGCAGCTAGCTCTCAATGTAGAAAAATGTAAGGTGATACGCATGAGTAGAAAAAGCAATCCTATAATGTTCGAATACAGCATCAGTAGTGAGCTTCTTGATGCGGTCGCGTCGTTCAAATATCTAGGCGTAACATTGCAGAGCGATATGAAATGGAACGAGCATGTAAGGACAGTTGTGAGTAAGGCAGACAGCCGACTTCGGTTTATTGGAAGAATTTTGGGAAGATGTACTTCACCTGTAAAGGAGACCGCGTATAAAACGCTTGTACGACCACGTCTTGAGTATTGCTCAAGTATTTGGGACCCGCAGCAGATCGGTTTGAAGGAAGACATAGAGGCGGTTCAGAGGCGAGCAGCTAGATTTGTTACCGGTAGGTTCGACCAATGCGCGAGTGTCACGGAAATGCTCCGGCAACTCAATTGGGGATCGCTGGAAGAAAGACGACGTTCTTTTCGTGAATTTCTGTTAAGTAAATTTAGAGGGCCGGAATTTGAAGCTGAGTGTAGTACGATCTTGCTGCCGCCTACTTACATTTCGCGTAAAGATCACAAAGACAAGATAAGAGAAATTAGGGCTCGTACGGAGGCATATAGGCATTCTTTTTTTCCTCGTTCAATTTGGGAGTGGAATAGGAAAGGAAATGCCTAGTAGTGGTACAGTGTACCCTCCGCCACGCACCTTACGGTGAATTGCGGAGTATGTATGTAGATGTAGATGTAGAAACAGTGCGGACAGGAAGAGGATAGAGGCTATTGAAATGTGGTGCTACAGAAGAATGCTGAAGATTAGGTGGGTGGATCGCGTAACTAATGAGGAGGTACTGAACAGAATTAGGGAGGAAAGGAATTTCTGAATCGATTGGTAGGACACAGACATCAAGGAATTGCGAAATTAGCGTTGGAGGGAAGTGTGTGGAGTAAAAACCGCAGAGGAAGACGAAGAGATGGATACAGTAAGCAGATTCAGACAGATGTAGGTTGCCGTTCTTATGTGGGGTTGAAGAGGCTTGCTTAGGATAGGGTATTGTGGAGAGCTGCATCAAACCAGTCTCCGGACCACCACAACAACAACATCATACACAACCACTCGATCAGTGAAAGATCCGTACCCAAAGACTGGAAATTTGCCCAGGTCTCTCCAATATTCTAGAAAGGCGATAGGAGTGATCCGAAAAAGCCGATGTCATTGACGTTGTTTTATAGCAGGACTTAGAACATATACTTTCCTTAAATATTGTGAACTACCTCGTAAAGAACGACCTATTGACCCATAGTCAACACTGATTCAGAAAGTATCGTTCTTGTGAAACACAGCTAGCTCTTTACTCTCATGCTGTGATTGTTGCTATCGGCAAAGGATCTCAAACAGCTAGCTCTTTACTCACATGCTGTGATTGTTGCTATCGGCAAAGGATCTCAAATACATTCCGTATTTCTAGATTACCGGAAGGCTTTTGACACTGTACCTCACAAGCTTCTCCTAATCAAATTGCGTGCTTTAGGAACTTCGCCACAGTTGTGCGACTGGATTCGTGATTACGAGTCGGAAAGGACACGGTACCCAGTAACTGACGGAAAGTCATCGTGTGACACAGAATTGATATCTGGCGTTCCACAGGGGAGTGTTGAATGTACTGTTCCAACTCATTATAAACAATTTAGGAGGCAATGTGACCAGCTCTCAGACTGTTCGCGGATGATGCTGTCGTTCACCGGTTAGTAAAGTCACCAGAAGAATAAAAGCAACCGGAAAATGATTTAGATATTTTATGGTGCAAAAATTGGTAATTGAGCCTTTTAATAATGAGAAGTGTGAAGTCCGTATTAAAAGATATCCGTTAATCTTCATTTCACGATAAATCAATCGAATATACAGATCGTAAATGTAATCAAATAACTAGGAGTAGAAATTACAAACGAATTAGCCGAGCGGTCTAAAGCGTCTCGCTGCGGAGCGCGCGGTTGCTCGCCGTGGAGGTTCGAGTCCTCCCTGGGGCATGGGTGTGTGTGTTTGTCCTTAGGGTAGTTTACCTAGGTGTAATTAGTTTGTAAGCTACAGACTGATGACCGCGCTGTTTGGACCGATAGAATTACAAACAAACAAACAAATTGGAAAGAAAACAGAAAATATTGCAGGGAAGGCGTGCCAAAGACTACGTTTTTTTTGGCAGAACACTTACAGGATGCAACAGTTATAGCGGCTGGTAGTATTGCTCTTCAGCAGTGACTGTCTACCTTAGCTCTGTTCGGTGGATAGGCTTTTTGCAGAAAATTTTCACAATTTTTCACGATGCATTAGTCCTCAATATGTACTCTATCATTTCCTTTTGAAGTCCTTACGGACTAGCAAAATTTACGTAATAAAATGAATTCGTCAATATGTGTGGCGTAAAGATCTGCACGAGAATTTTTGTATATATACATGTGGCGTCTGTTCGGAAAGAACAGACGTCACATTCTGATCCTGTAGCTGTTATTATTTAATATTCATAGAATATATGACTTCAACTGCTATTGGGCAAAGCTGAAAATGTGTACCCAGCCGCGATTCGAACCCGGGTCTCCTGCTTTCTAGGCAGTTGCGCTGACCCCTACACCACTGGGGACACAGTGATGATCACCGCACCTGCAAGGACTACCCATGCACGCCTCCCGTCAGATACAAATTCCCAGCTTCGCCCTGCCCATAGTATATATATAATATGCCGGTGACTGGCAATGATCCTATGGTTAGTGGGGAGGGGTGGGCAAGTTTGAAGCCCTTACTCTTACGGGAATTAGTTAAACTACGAGTTTGAGTACTATGGGCAGGGCGAAGCTGGGAATTTGTATCTGACGGGAGGCGTGCATGGGTAGTCCTTGCAGGTGCGGTGATCACTGTGTCCCCAGTGGTGTAGGGGTCAGCGCAACTGCCTAGAAAGCAGGAGACCCAGGTTCGAATCCCGCCTGGGTACACATTTTCAGCTTTGCCCAATAGCAGTTGAAGTCATATATTCTATGAATATTTAGAATTTTTGTAGTTGTCACAAAAGTTATGTGAACTTTTCTACTGTTTGTATCCTGTTTTTCAAACTGCGGACAGTACAAATCAATGATATTTCTTTCGTTACGTTTTGTTAAAAACGAACAGAAGTCTTCAGGAGACTTCACACTCCCTTTGCGTTTCAGATTGTTAATTTCAAGGTAAAACATTACTGGAATGTTAACCAAAAATACTGTTCCTATCTTGTTGGATTTGGGGTTATGAAACTTGTTGCTGTTAAACTGAAGAGCTAGAATCTATATACATGCTGAGAATCGAGAAAGGCTGCATATATTGATGAGGTATGTTTTAATTTACCTTTCAGTTACCAAAGTAATGTACTTTCGAAAATATTTCACTGACGTTTAGTATTATCAAAGTCAAATTCAGTTGTTGGGGCACTATACGAATTCCAACTCGACGAATTTGCTCTATAAAAACTTTAAAGTTTCGAAGCTTGCCCCGTTTGTGGAAAAAGTTTTGCCGACTCCCATGTCGGCTTGTGCAAGTTTTTCCACTTTTCCGTGAATAATTCCTGTTAGTATTTTGTAGCCATTACGCGTTAAACTAATAGCTCTTGTAGTTTTCTTATCTCTCTGCGCCTGTGTTATTTGGAATGGGAATTATGAAATTCTTCTTGAAGTCTGAGGGTACATAGCTTCTTTCATAAATCTTCCACGTACGTTTGTGTAACCTAAAGGCGCGTTTAATTTTGGGATGGGACATCGGACAGCGATATATCGAAAAATCGATTTATCGGACTGAGATGCGCGAATTTTAAATCGATATTCAGCCAGCCAAAATATCGGTTAAAAAAAAAGGTAAAGCAGGCAACAATCCGAAGATTGGTTTGAACACCACAGTGCTTTACTAGGCATGGTCCTGTTTGGAGGTGGTATGCCGTTGCCATCCTCCGACCTTCGAACTGACTTACCCAGCCAGTTATAGGGGGACCTACAGTTTAACGTGGGTTCCGAACCACGGTGCCACTCGGTATTTTTCACATGAGCAATACTTCCAGAAGTGAAAGTAGTGGAAAGTGACAGATAAAAATCCTAGGCCCTGGCGGGGATCGAACCCGCGACCTTCGGATTTTTAGTCTGGCACTCTACCACTGTGCAACCGAGGCGCACAAAATATCGGTAACATCCATATTTTGTGGGCAAATAATCGGAAATTTTATTATTATTATTTTGTATCTAAAAATAGTGGAATCCGAACTCTTAGGTTCGTTTTAATATTATATTACAACATAGCACAACCTACAATTCTTTAATATACATTATTAGCATAATTTTGATTCTTGTCAGTTGTGTATTTTAGGCATTTCCTCTCACTCTAAAGTACGATTGGTAGAACTGTTTCAAAATCTCTATTCAAATCACTGGTAATTGTTGAAACCTCTTTTGCTGGAGTAGTTCTTTGATCGCAAGCCTTCATTTTAGTGAGTTTTTAGTGTGAAGATGAAAAAGAAAGGCCTCTTAAAAGTGATATGTGGAAGCATTTTAAGTCATTGATAGCAAAAGTGCTATGTGAAGTTACTGTGGGAAGATACTCCGCACTTCAGGTAACACCACAAACTGAAAATCATATTTAGGCCTAAAGTTTCCCCCTTCCTCCACGACGCTTTTCGAGAGTTTACACACATAACTTCAGCTGGAACAATGTGGACGATATAAACTATTTCGCTCTTAACATCTTATGACAATATAGATATTGCAAATAAATAATATTAGAGCACAAACAGTAAATTTCAGACTTAATACTAACATGCATGAATTGTTTCTTTTTCTGTATGGTGCTTTTGGAATTACATTTTTAAGGTCAGTGAGGAAGTGCGAACATTATGGTATATCATCTAGGATATTTCTGAAGTGCAAACATTATGGTATATTATCTAGTACATCACACAGATTTGTAATTTTGTCGTTACTCCATTTCGCTTAGATAAAAATAAATACACACTAACATAATTTAAAATAAAGTATTAAAGTTTAAAAATACAATTGTGATGTAGGCAACATTACAACAACACACTGTGCAGACTGTCACATTCAAAATAAGTACGTATGATCTGTGAAGAACATAATTAGCCGGCCGCGGTGGCCGAGCGGTCTGTGGCGCGCCAGTCTCGTTCTGCACGACCACTACGGTCGGGGATTCAAATCCCTCCTCGGGCATGGATATTTGTGTCGTCCTTAGTATTAGCTAGTTCATAAGTATTTTGTAATTTTAGGGACTGATGACTCCGTAGTAGAGTCCCATAAGCTCTACAAATATTTGAACATTTGATTTTGAACAAAAAAAAGGTTCAAACGTTTGTGTAGCTTATGGGACTTAACTACGGGGTCATCAGTCCCTAAACTTACAAACTACTTATGAACTAGCTAACACTATGGACGGCACAAATATCCATGCCAGAGGGGATTCGAACCCCCGGCCGTAGTGGCCGTGCAGTCCGTGACTGATCATAATTATGGACTATGCATCAAAGTGCAAATTAATGCGAAAAATAGTGATGTAGAAAGAAGAATCTATGTTGGAGCATGAAACAAATCGGCGCCCCTTGATGTAAGGCGAAAACCAAGACTAATGTTTCGTAAATAACAAAACAATACTTCACTTTGCTAACGAACCGTTTTCGACCCAGAAAACAAATTGAAGATATCTATTATCTCAGATCACTGAAGATATTTTATTGTCATTATAACGAAACGGTCTGGTGTAAAAGTCGCATCTTATTTGTAGTTGCATAGACGGACAAAGATTACCCCTCAAACTCGGCAAGGCAGCTACGGTCGTCGTGACCACACAAATGAAGAAACTTTCACTCGCCGGCCGCGGTGGCCGCGGGGACTGAGGCGCTACGGCCACTACGATCGGGGGTTCGAATCCCTCCTCGGGCATGTATATTTGTGCCGTCCTTAGTATAAGGTAGTTCGTAAGTAGTTTGTAAGTTTAGGGACTGATGACCCCGTAGTTAAGTCCCATAAGCTTAACAAATATTTGAACATTTGAAACTTTGAATCTAGTTTGAATGCTTCGCCCAGTCTGTCCGACATATTTGAGGGGACCTCAACACATTATGGAAGCCAGCGAGTAATATTGGCAAAGTTCTAGTTGTGACACCGCGTACCGTGAAAGTATTCCAAAATAAACAGCTAGGGAGAATGTCGCTAGCGCTCAGCGCCAGCATTCCAGATGGTGGCGATAGCGGCCACAGATGGCAGCACTTGGCGCGGCGGTGCTGCCGCCTGGCGGCGCGCCCGGCGGTTGTCTGTCGGATATCCGGCAGCGGGGGATTCCCGCGCCGTGAATAATCCGATCTTAATCTGTCTCTGATTTGGCAGCCGCGCCGGCTGTCTCTATGCAAACAGCGCGACGCGGGCCTGCCACGGCCTAATGTTGTGAGGCCTCTCATTGTATGTGCTCATTTCGGGCCGGTGATTGATGGAATGGACTGTTCGAATTACAAGAGTGCGCGCGCCATATGTTCTGGCATGAGCTGCTATGAGGGATTGGCTTCATTAGCGTAAACACTAAAAGCCAGTGGCGCGTGCATAAGAACACACTAATAATACCTCGATACGTTGTGATTAAGCACAATATGTCCGTGTCGTATAACGTAATTTTTCTTAGTAGATACTTCTCGAAGTCCGGTACCATCGATACAACAAGCGGCAAAAAACTGTGTGCTGATGGTTGACAAATGGCCGCATATTTAAACTGAATAATAAAACGATCAACTGAAGACTTGTCGACACCAGGTATTAGCAGATATCTTTGTAAAGGCGCCTGACGTACAGTTTAATCTCAGGGCGATTTACCCCAGCTTTTTGTTGTGTTCAGCCTGAACACTGGTTTAATGCCATTCCCAGTTACAGGTAAAATATGGTCCAAGAAACATATAAAATTTCAAATTTTTATTCATTCTAAATTACTAATTCCTTTTTATGTGGTCAGTCGATAGTTCTGTGTGTCCACCTGTGACCTATGTAATAGAGGCGGGGGGGGGGGGTGGCGGAAAACGCCCTCCCCCGCGAAAAATGAATATAAAGGAAAAAATTAAGTATGGTAACTTATTTGATTTTTTAAATTATGCGTGTAGCCATCGTCGTGGTAGACAGTCATACTTCCTTACATTGCTGAGGGGGGAATGTGGATTAGTGAAGTTCATGCCAGTTTTTAAGCTATATTTTTATTATTCAAAGTCAACAATAAAAAAGCTTGATCTCAGTAAAGAAAAAGGGGCTTCAGCGCAAATTCTCCTCTGAATATGTGTAGCAAAATTGCTTCGAAATGTCATGGGTTGTCTGCTTAAAATTTCTTGCCACCCCTCCTTCCCCGAAAATATATACTATATTCGCCACTGATATCCACGATAACTGGATAACTTCATTAGTGATGACAGAAGTGGATAACATTGGTATCATTTAAAATTTATTCAAAATGTTCAATCTTCGCGTAACTAATGGACCAAACTGGTAGGTTCTTCTGTCCTTGAACTTACACACTACTTCAACTAATACGAAGGACAACACACACATATGCCCGTGCCCGAAAGAGAACTCGAATCTCCGGCGGGAGCGACCGCGCAAACTGTGACATGGTGCCTCAAACCGCTGAAATCCCCGCGTGCTGAAATATATTCATTTCTCTCCTAGTGTTGTGAATGTTTATTGATTTCATAAATGACAGACACTATAAGACCACATTCGCATCTTCTTGACCACTTTGTCGTAAAAAGTCAAGGTCATGCAATAATAGTCCAGATATCACCTTCCGCTTCCCACGACATTTTTAAAGTAAAATACGGTTTCCTGCCTGAAAACAAATCCAGGAATCGATCGAATGCAAGTTATGATGTGTGTGTAGCTTTGAGCAAACAGTATTAGCCCTGGGAGCACAGAACTTGAAAAAAAAGAGGACAGCCCTAAAATCCCATTGGTGTCTGTTATGTTGTTGTTGTGGTCTTCAGTCCGGAGACTGGTTTGATGCAGCTCTCCACAATACCCTATCCTGAGGAAGCCTCTTCATCTCCACATAAGAACGATAACCTACATCTGTCTGAATCTGCTTTCTGTATCCATCTCTTGGTCTTCCCCTGCGATTTTTTCCCCACACACTTCCCTCCAACGCTAAATTAACAATTCCTTGATGTCTAAGAATGTGTCCTACCATCTATCCCTTCTTTTAGTCAAGGTATGCCAGAAATTCCTTTTCTCCCCAATTCTGTTCAGTACCTCCTCATTAGTTACGCGATCCACCCACCTAATCTTCAGCATTCTTCTGTAGCACCATATTTCAAAAGCCTCAATCCTCTTCCTGTCCGCACTGTTTATCGTCCATGTCTCACTCCCATACAAGGCAACACTCCATACAAATGCCCTCAGAAAGGACTTCCTTAGGCCTAAATCAATATTCGATGTTAACAAATTTCTCTTTTTCAAAAACGCTTTTCTACCCATTGCCATTCTGCATTTTATATCCTCTGTACTGCGCCCATCATTTGTTATTTTACTGCCCAAGTAACAAAACTCATCTACCTCCTTTATTGCTTCGTTTCCCAATCTAATTCCTTCAGCATCACCTGATTTTCTTACACTGCACTCCATTACCCTAGTTTTGCTCTTGTTAATGTTCATCTTATATGCACCTTTCAGCACACTGTCCATTCCATTCAATTGCTCTTCCAGGTCCTTTGCTGTATCTGACAGAATTACTATGTCATCGGCAAAACGCAATGTTTTTAATTCTTCCCCCTGAACTTTTATTCCTTCACCAAATTTCTCCTTGCTTTCCTTTATAGCTTGTTCAATGTACAAATTGAATAACATTGGAGAAAGGCTACAACCCTGTCTCACTCCCTTCCCAACCACTGCATCCCTTTCATGCCCTTCAACTCTGACAACCGCTGTCTGGTTTTTGTACAAGTTGTAAATAACCTTACGCTCCCTATAATTTACTCCTGCCTTTTTCAGAACTTTAAAGAGTTTATTCCAATCAACATTGTCAAAAGCCTTCTCCAAATCTACAAAAGCTAGAAATGTAGATTTGCCTTTTCTTAATCTATCTTCTAGGATAAGCCGTAAAGTGAGTATTGCCTCCCGTGTTCCTACATTTCTCCTGAACCCAAACTGATCTTCCCCGAGGTCGGCTTCTACCAGCTTTTCCATCCTTCTGTATATAATTCGCGTTAATATTTTGCAGCCATGACTTATTAAACTGATGGTTCTGTAGTTTTCACACCTGTCTGCACCTGCTTTCTTAGGGATGGGGATTATAACATTTTTCTTAAAGTCTGAGGGTACTTCACCTGTCTCATACATATCACTTTAGGTTTTTTTGTTTTTTTTGTTTTTTGTTTTTGCTTTTTTGTTTGTTTGGGATAGACAGTGTTTTTCAATCTTTTCAAATATGCGGCCCCCTTCCAATTAAAGTTGTCTGTCGACCCCAACTTCTAATGAATCTTAATAAAATTATGTTATCTCAAAGGGAACGAATCTCTTTTGCTTCAGCTTTATTTTAAATTGTTGGGGAATTATTGTATATGTATTTTTTTTGGAAAGGAACACATTATCTCATTTTTACATGGTTTCCGTCAGAAAAATATATTTTGCTTAACGAGTGTTCTGCATTTCGGAGAAATTATGCTTACCAAGAAGGGTAAACGAGAAGAACTTTTTTTATTTTTCAGAATAACTTATTACAATCATTTGTTTAACTATAGATCGACTCCTGATAACGGTTTTTAGTCTTTGTGCTTATTCATCATTAACACACTGTGCTGTAAAACAATTTACGATCTATTCATTTTCTAATGAATGTTCCACAAGGAACGCTGTAATTAACATTACATAAATTAGACTTAGACTTTATTATTTTATGGGGCAAGTACTTCCTTTTTTGATGGCCAATCCGCAAGCAAGACTTCGCGAGCTACAGTTTGAAAAACACTGTGATAGGGGGACCAAACTGCTATTTTGTTCCTCAAGAAATAAAGGCAATAAAAGTACATACACGAATTACGCAAATTTATGATCTAAAACGCTAGTTTTATAGCACCTAAAAATACCTAAATTTAGGTTATTACCTGACTGTACCTAAATTTTACAAATCGAAATAAATAAAAAAAAATTATGCCAAAAATTCTCTCGTGTCAGCTGCATACATGATTGCTGCTGTTAAATTATTGAAAGTATTTTACCCAGCCTTGCTCTATATAACATGTCTTGCCCATGCCATGAATCGTGAAGCTGACACGATAGTCACTGACTTTCTACATGAAAAGAAGATAGTTTCAACCATCAAACAGTTTTTTTTATTAAAGCAGCTTTAAGAATAGTGTTCAGAGAAACCAGTCTACATGCAACTGCGATTGATAGAAGAGGTGTGACAGAAAAAAATCATCTTAGTCCCAGGTACTTTTGGTATGAAAGTTAGTAAGAAACTAAAGACAGTGCTAAAAAAAAAAAAAAATAAATAAATAAATAAATAAATTTATCATCCTCTGCACAGTGGCTGACATCTTATCAGGTAAATCAACGGAACCATGAGTGTGCGATTCCATTGCGCCTAATACCGTCTTTTTTAAAATTTGCTCCGGTGACATCCGTTGACGTAGAAAGCTTATTCTCAGCACATAAGATACTACTAACAGACAAGAGATGTAGTGGACTTTCACCAAAAAGGAGACAAGTCCGTTAATTAGTTTGCAACTTATGGATCTTTAACCAGTGGATACATTTTATTGGACGCCTCTGTAATAGCCCCCTTAAACTATCGTATTTTAAATTCTCTATTTGACTGGAACTTGAAGAAAGATTTCGGAGTGCATCGCTGTTTGTAGTTAGCTATTACATCTATATGTAGCACATACACTCCCTCTTCCAATCATTTCCCACTTCTATAAAGTACGCAGACAATGATGTAAGTGTTCTGAGTCTCACAGTGTTAATCGGCCGTTCACTCCCAGTTTTAGTTCACAACTCACGCCACTAGGGAGCACTGTCGCATGTTTCTGCGAAGAGTTTCCGCTATTATCTTTATAAGCGATTTGGTACCACCCCGTTTATCTTGCTAATAGGGCGGCTAGAACATATTGGTGACTTCAGTGACCCCAATGCTGGGCAAATTAATGTATGTCTCTGGTCTGAACTAGCCTATTCATCACTGAATACCCTCTACAAATAACTTACAAATCAACTTGCTTTCTGTTGTCAATCGCTCAATGGATTTTTTAAAATTAATGTGATATTTTTTATTTAGTATGAAAAGTTATTAACGAAAATTCGATAAAAACATTAATGAAAGTAATATATTTAATTTTAATAATTCCTAAATACGTGCAATACTTTCTTTATTACAATCTTTGAACGTAATATTAATTTAAATAATTCCTGAATATTTCTCTTGTGTGCTTTTCTGCAGCTTGAATGAAATGCATTGTAATTCGATGACCACCAGAGCTGCGCTACTAGTTTCAAGCTTTGTTCATTTGCAAGCGGTACCTATAAACAAGCTGTTATCATTGCATAAATCTATGAAAAATATACAAAAAATGTAATATAACAGCTTATTGTAGTTTTTACTTACACAATACAATGATAATTATTAGTTATTAATTATGTGCTGTTATATGTAGTTTACGTATTATAATATCGATTTGTGTCAGGGATAGGAGTTAAGTTATTGACATAGAAACTGCATTCACTATCATTTTATGTTTGTTCTAAACACATTTATATCTTACGAAGAATTTAGATCAGTAGTTTATCCTGAATCATCTATGATCGATAAAAATTTTGTCACAGTTTTCACTATACGTTTTATTTCTGAGTTCCGTTTGTCAGTTAAGAATTTTATGTGGATACAAAGAACATATAAACAGAAGTGAAAACAACCTCTAAACATTTGGTATGCATCTACATAAACAGCAATCTCATCATTCTTCATAGAGCCGAAAAAGGAAACCACATCAGCTTTTTGGAGGAAAAAAAAATTCACGCACATTTAGAAAAATATCGAGATCAAATCCTTAACCAACAAACGGAACTCAGAAATAAAACGTTAAGTAAAAACTTTGACAAAATTATTATCGATCATAGATGATTCAGCACAATATACAGATCAAAATTTTTCGTATATCGATTTAGGGAAAACACAAAATTTAAAGGCATACATTATCTTTGTCAATAATGTTACGCCTCACCTCAAACACAAATCTATACTATAATGGACAAACTACATATAATAGCACGTAATTAATAAGTAATATTTACAATTGTATTGCGTAAGTAAAAAATACAATAAGACCGCACATTACATTTTTACATATTTTGAATAGATTTATGAACAGATAACAGCTTTCAATAAAATTCTTCCGGGCATGAGACCGCGTCGTCATTATATAAACTGTACCGACGTTTCGGCCACTGTTGCAGGCGGCCTTCATCAGGGTCAGACACATACCCTGATGAAGGCCGCCTGCAATAGTGGCCGAAACGTCGGTACAGTTTATATAATGACGACGCGGTCTCATGCCCGGAAGAATTTTATTGAAAGTGACAACGGCCGCGGAAACCTACGTTTGCAGATAACAGCTTGTTTATAGGTACCGTTTGAAAATGGGGAAAAGCTTGAAACTGGAGCAGAAGCAATAAATATAATAAAGGAACCTCTGATGGTCATGTAATTATAATGCATTTTATGTAAATAAAGTTTATCACATTAGACTAACACATTTCGTACTTCTGTACCCAGTTTTAATCATTTCCATGGGATTAGTCTTTAAAAATAAAATACATTAATGTATCAAAATTACGATTTGGCATTTCTTCATTTATTAATTAATATTCTATTCTATAACAAATATACAATTAAAATGAGTATGTAAGAGAAGTAGGAAATGAAATCTACTTCAAGTAAATGTTATATATCTCTCTGAAATGTTATTTGCGCATTGGAAACTTTTGACACTCTTCACATTAATGGAATAAAATGAGTAACGAAAAAGATTGCATCAAAAAGAAACATACAACTGAGTAATAAACAAGACGATAAATTAGCATTTGGATATAAATCTTGTAAGATATTGCATAAAAAATAAGCAGACAACTGAGTAATAAACAAGAGGTAAAATTGTCATTTCGATATAAATCTTGAAAAACTATTTCAGTTTATGTATTAGTGATCCTCGGCCACAAATCAGACGCTTCGCCCCTATGGTACGTACAAGCTACTCAATGAGCTGGCCACTGCTGTGATAAAAATGTTTGGTACTTAACTCAACTCTCAAGTCTTCATATCTTCAGAGTCGATTGTTTTCGAGTTATCAGTTCATTTGAGCAACCGTAACTTGCCAGACAATTGAGGCGTAAAATAGTGCATACTCTTACAGAGGCTCAAAGAGTTCTTGGCGAGAGCCTAACCATCAGCAACTTAACTTGCAGTGGTGTCGATCCGGTTGCAGGAACGCAGGCGCTACTCATGGATTGGATAACTCGAAAGAGAATTTGCTACTTCTTTCACCCACACATTTAACAGAGTGTATTGTCGCTAAGAAGGTCTGTACAATGTTGTGGCCTGGGAGGCGGTAAGGCAGTATCTGCATGCAGAGTAATACAGGGGCACAACCTACTTCCTCGGAAAGCATAGCATTTGGCGATCGTTTTCTTGTGGCGACCAGCACGGAATACATTAAAATCTACAGCTACATGCTACTCTCCGTCTTAGACGTAAATGCCTGGCGGACAGTTAAAAGAAATTACCAGACTCGAACGCAGAATGTTGTACTATTTCTAGCTTGCAGCCATCATTTTTAGACTTGAGTATCGTTTCCGCACAGCAGGTTATAACCAGTAGGTAACAGATAGTACAGGTAGTGTGAGAAGCATAACAGGTACTACCATTAAGATCGGTTCCCGTGGGAAGAAATCTAAAAAATATCCCCGAGTTATCCTAAATGCTTTAGGCCTTGCCCTATTCCGTAGATTTCCTTTCCTGGAGATGATATGAAATTTACAGAACGTACCTTTTTTTCTTATACATGACTTTCTTTCGCCTACTACATAGAAAAAAATGCACGTACTTACAAATTTTGATCAGCTAGAAGACTGCGTGTCTTGTTCTTACCTGAAACAAGAAACAAACACATGAGATCTTCGTGAAATACTGTGAATAAATTCTTATAATCCGACACAAACATAGTCACACAGCAACAATGACAAACTGAATGCTCGGGAAAGTTCTTTAACAAAAGTTTTCTTTTTGGCATTGCAGCGATGAGGTATATTTCAGAATAATCCATCAGGCTTCTACAATATGTCAACAGAGCCGTCAGTAAAGGACGCTCTTCTGGGACAACAACATTAGAATATGCCCGAAATTAAAATCGCCGCTCATCTGAGAAATACAACATTTTATTCAGAATCAGAAAATGTGCTAAAAATGCAAAAGGTACATTGAATTTTGACCCGTCTACACAGGGTACTGGTACAACCCTAGTACGTACAACGAAGTTCCTTGTTTTTGTTCATGACATCGCCCGCCCACATACAGCCAATATCGTCAAACAATTCCTGGCAAAAAGAAGAATAATGCAGCTTGAACATCCGCCATAGTCACCAGATCTCAATCCTCGAGACTTCTTCCTATTCTCTCTACTCACACTTTAATTGAAAGGAAAGAGATTTGACGACATTCCTAACATGCAACGAAACGTGCTGAGCCTTTTGAACACCGTCCAAACGAAAACTTCGTGCAAAGTTTCCAGGACATGTGTGGCAGAGCTCAGCGGTGCGAAGTTATGGGAGCTGACTGTTTCGGACAGTAAGGTGACTGTAGTTGATAGTTCATCTACTTTAAATTTACTAGACCATTCACCTAACTTTGTCAGAGTTTGTACTTCTTCTTGACAATGGAAAACATACATACAATGTCTGCAATACTATTTAATGAAGGTAGAATTTTTTTCTTTTTTCTATTTATTTAATTTTTGTTTGATGACATCTTGTAATGTATATAGCCTATAAAATCCCGTTTGTTTGGACAATTGCAGTGTTCGATACCTATTTTAACTAAACCTTTTCTTTCATGTATAATTAGAAAATTATTCATGAAACATAACACGATAAAAGACTGTGCAAGATATTTTACGAAAATTTTAGTAAAATGTTTTATTATAAAAATCGTAACACCCATATTACGTAACTATGTAATTTTAACACAATTTTTTTCACTAACAGTCTCAGACGCATATTGAATTGTATTAAGCATTATGTCATAATCTGCTTAACTTGATGTTAATCTTTTATTATAAATTCGGAAATATAAAAATCCTAAACAAATCTTTGTACTGCTGTAATCATGAAATACCTTTGTTCACATTATTGATTTGCTTTGTCAAGAAAATGCTTTTAATATAATTGTAATGATTTTATATTTAACAATTTCTAGTTCAGGGACTGATGACCACGCAGTTAAGTCAAGCTTCAGAAACATTTGAACATTTGAGAACATCCGCCACTGGTAGTAGACGTGGTCGCGATGCGGTTCGTTGTTGATTCTCCATCTACATGGGATACTCTGCAAATCACTTTTAAGTGCCTGGAAGAGGGTTCATCGAACCACCTTTACACTATTCATCTACCATACCATTCTCCAATAGCGAGCGGGAAGGAAGAACATCTGATATCTCCGTTCGAGCTCTGATTTCTCCTATTTTATTCAGATGATCATTTCTACTTATGTAGGTGGGAGTGAACAATATATCTTTGCATTCGGAGGAGAATGTTGGCGATTAGATTTTCGTAAGTAGCCCACGCCGTTGTAATTTCCATGACGCTGTCTTCTCTGTATCGTGACAATATGAAACGAGCTGCCCTTCTTTGGACTCTTTCGATGTCCTCCGTCAAACCCACCTGGTAAGGATCCCACAGTGGGCAGCAATACTCCAAAAAGGACGGACAAGCGTATGTATGCAGTTTCTTTTGTAGGTCTGTTGCATCTTCTAAGTGTTATGCCAAAGAAAACGTAGAACGTAGTCTCTGGTTTGCCTTTCCTACGATATTATCTACGTGTTCTTCACAGTTTAAGTCTGATGCAATAGTAATTCCTAGGTATTTAGTGGAGTTTACGGCCTTCACGTTTGACTGATTTATCTTGTAAACGAAGTTTAACGGATTTCTTTTCGTATTCATGTGGACGACTTCACACTTCTCATTGTTTAGAGTCAATTGCCAATCTTTAGACCATACTGATATCTTATTTAGATCGTTCTGCAGTTGGTTTTGATCTTCGGATGATTTTACTAGACGGTAAATGACGGCGTTATCTGCAAACAACCGAAGAGAGATGCTCAGATATTCTCCCAGATCGCTTATGTAGATAAGGAACAGCAGAGGACCAATAACAGTACCCTGTGGAACGCCCGATATCACCTCTGTTTCAGTCGTTGCCTTACGATCAATTACTACACACTGTGTCGTCTCTGACAGGAAATCCTCTATGCAGTTACTAATCTTGGGCGATATTCCATGGTGTCAAAAGCCTTCTGGAAATCTAGAAATGCGGAATCAATCTGAGAGCTTTTGTCGATAGGCCTCATCACTTAGTGTGAATAAAGAGCTAGTTGTGTTTCACATTAACGATATTTTCTAACCGCGGCGGAGTGGCCGAGCGCATTGAGGCGCTATGGTCTGATGTGCGAGGCCGTTCCCCGTCAGGGGTTCGAATCTTCTGTCGTGCGTGGATAGATCTGCCGTGTTAGGTATACGATAGTTCATAAGTAATTTGTAAGTTTAGGGACTGATGACCCCGCAGCTAAGTCCCTTGAGCTTCACAACCATTTGAACACTTTTTGATATTTTCTACGTCCGTGTTGACCTTGGGTCAATAGATCATTCATGATTCATAATACCTGAATATAGGATATGTTCCAAAACGCTGCTGCAAACTGACGTCAATGAAATGGGTCTGTAGTTTAGTGGGTTACACCTACTGCTTTACACGCACTTTTAGTCAATTTTCAACAGAAAGTCGCACTTGTGAAACGGGCGTTATATGACGGGGATCGCAGGCGGGACAGCACTGCGACGCAGAGCTCGCGCCGTGTGTTTCCGTTGTCGACAGCAGGATCTCGGCTGTGCAGTGGGTTTCTTTGTGCCGGCAGGGCGGCGCAAGATCTGGCCAGCCATCTGCGCCGCTCTAGGGTCGCGGCGCGAGCAACAGGACGCGGCAAGGGAACGGCCGGCTGTCGCCGCGCTTTAGATTTTTGTCTCGTCCCGGCAGCAGCAGCACAAAGGAGGCGGCTAAAAGTCACACATTACATAAGGCGTTTCCGAGAAAGCGCCGAGCCGAGCCGAGCCGGGCAGTACCGGATGCTGGACGGCTGCGAAAACCGCCACTCGCCGAGTCTCAGTCGCCGGTCTGCTGGTCTGCTGGTCCACTGGGGCCCTGTAGACAGCGCGCGCGGCAGGGCTCATTAGACCGCGGCGGGTGCGCGCCGGGCTGCCTACCGGCAGGCGCGGGGAAACCCCGGCAGCGTTTACAAACACCGGCACTGGCTGCGGCGAAAGTCGACCAGTCGCACCACCACACGAGACGAAAACTCTCAGAGCTGTCCCGCTTGAACGAGCAGGCCAAAGCGAAGCTGCAACAGGTCGAGTTGCGTCGCTCTCCACGTATACAGATGAAGGGTTTCAAAGTAAACTTGAAACTGGAGCTGTCATTTATTGAGTTTTCAGCGGCGTACGGTACAGTGTGAAGACGGGGAATAATAACAGGGTTGGAACGAATGGCGGGCTAAGACTGTTGGAGACCCGGGACGGCGTCGAAGCAAAATGAGGCCCTCCCCATCCACTTGCAAATACATCTAAACAGAAAATAATAATAATAATAATAATAATAATAATAATAATAATAACAACAAAATAAAAAATTGGAGGCTCCCGAGGACGACAGCACAGAGTAACATATACAGAGAAAAACCCTCCCCCCCTCCCCCAAACCTTTGTCCTGAGCTCCCCTCGTAGTTCCGTAAGATGTCAGCAGATGTCAGACGGTTCCTTCGCTTAGTACTGGCAGACGACACTAGAGGCGCTTCTGAAGGTGCCTCTCGCACATCAGAGGATAGTGTGGAGGGGAGGCGGAGGGGAGAGCTCGTGCCGCCTACCACAAGGACGGCCACGGCTGTGTCCGGTGTGCCGGCATTTGAGGGGAGGTGGTGGTGAGGACAGCTGCCGCTAGCTGCCGCCTGCTCTGGCCAGTTTTAAAGGGATGCTTCTGACCTCAGCGCCATCATGGGACATCTTACTGAAATGCTCTGGCCCTCCCTCCTCGCACCCCTGAGCGTGTGACCAGGCCCTTACGGAGGTTTCCCGTCTGTATATATTTGTGACCAGAGGCACGAGACAGTCTTAAAAAATAGCCATTGGTTTTCGCGAGGTATTTGGAGGCCCAGGCACCCCATGATCGGAGGCCCTGGGCGGTCCGCCCCTACCCCCTTAGTCCGCCACTGGTTGGAACACCCTTTCCTGCCCAACGGGACTTACAAAGTCCCTGCCCATTCACAATGTCATAAAACACAATGGAAAACTTATGTCTGACTTCTGTTCCAGATGGGACTATAGACACCCTCATCCCATATATGGCATGAAATTCGCCGGCCGAGATTGTTCAGTATATCTGCCTACAGAGAGCCTCATGTCTGTGTGTTTGCCGACCTTCTTTGAACGCTTTTACCCAGAGTGCCACTATTCTGTACAGCAATGCTGATTCCCTGCACGCCTCTTGAAAACCTTGCTGACTGTCGGGCTGTACAGCCTCTGGCACATTCAATCTTGATCCACCTCCGTTGTTCCTGTTTCTAAAACACTGTGATACCGTGACGTCAGACCGCTCGCTCACAAGTGACTGTGTTTCCCTCGATTGTGCGCACGCCGGTGACATGGGACGGGCGGGTCCATTTGCTCGGAGGTGAGGTAGGTATGTCAACAACGTGTGCTATCAACAGCAATAGTAGATTCCATTGCACAGTGTCTCCACAGCAGTGTTCATATAGAAGCTGAAACGTGTCCATAAAAATATTTTTGTAAGAAAATGGCAAATATTGTGCCTCCTGTTTCGTGTCGAGTAACTTTCTTGCACGAAAACGTATAATATCGCTTCTACTGTGTGTATCTATATGTGTACTTAACTCTTTCGTTCCTTATTAAAACGAACAACACCGAAAAGACAAATTATCAACCAGAAAAAATCTGTAGTTGCAAAACGGAGAAAATGACTGTTCCCAGTTTCTGAAGTGTGTTTGTTACAAAATTTAAATATTTCCTTTAAAGTTGAAAGGTGTCCTTTAAACTCGTAAGATTATTATCTCTCTCTAGCTTTTCATTTAATGAATGGACAATATTTACTGTCTGTAATTTGTATGCCAAAGTGATTGTAATATGCATGTGCGGATTTTAAAGTGTTTATATCATATCTTTGGACGGTATACATTATCGCTGGTAAATGACAGAGAGGGAGAGAAAGTGAGAGAGCAGTATAGTATAGTTGCCAGTGGCAGTGGTCTACAGGAGAGTCTCTGTGGTAACATGTCTTGAATGAGGAGGCTGCCCTACCAAGCAGTGGAGGCACTATTATTAATCAACTTTCTTTGTGATGAAGATATGAGATTTTTCTGTTTATGAAACAAACTTGGAGATGTGGAAATATTAAAAGGTATCTGTAATATTAGTTAGATCTGAAATTATAGAGACATTGTCAACATTGTTAAACTAGTGTCCAAAAGAAGATTTGAATAATAATAATAATAATAATGTCACAAATCGTAGATTGTATTTTTTTAGTAGCGAGTAGTATTTCATTTCCCATTTCATAGAATTTTGATAAAATGGTTATTGTTACATTGTTTCATACGTGTGTGATTGTGCTACATTGCACGTGGTAAGCACTATAAAGGAAATTAATTTACAGTATGTTAATGGGAGTCATATAGTTGCTATTTTGAAAGGAATTAATTGCATGATAAAACGAGCGTTTCATGTTCACAGTCAGCCAAATTAATTACTAATGACTGAGTTCAGATCATTGATAGAGATCAGTATTGTCCATATACTGTTGCCAAAGTAAAATGTTAAAAAACAGTTTTGTGTATCTCAGTAAAAGACTCTGATGCAAAGATTATATATTCTTTCTGTCATGCTATTGGATTGGTCAAACACGATGTTGAGATCGACGTGCAGTTAACAAACAAAGTACTGATGAGTAACAGTTTTTATCAAACAAAAGGTTTTAGTAAGCAGTCTGACATGACAGGTATTCAGCGAACATTCACAGTTGTATAGCGCAATATTCTGACGCACATCCATGGTCTTTACAAAAAACTCAAATATGACGATTTCTGGTGTATTTTGTCTAATATAAAATTTCAGTCGTACCTGAGACACATTTTCAAAGTATTTTGTGAATAGAACTATTGGTAACTGAAGCTTGTTATTATAAAATTTATTCCGTCATATTTCTTTTCTGTTTAGAAATTTAAGGTTTTGTACATTGAAAGGTATTTTCCGTTTTCTACATTTTCTAGTTGTCACTATCACCTGTTGAAAACATCAGATTATCGAGCTGTCAGACTATAACTATTCTAAATTGATGTACATATGATTATATAAATCGAATTATTCTGACGATGCTCTTGTATACAGAGTGAAACACGTAAATTGAATAAATAATTATAGCTACTTGTCGCTGCTTAAAAAATCAAATTTATTTTCAACACTGCTCTTTCTAAATTTGTTATATTTCAATGAATTGTTTTTATGTTTCATCTCCCATCCTTAATTTGAAGCATTTCTTATGACAGTGTTTTCTTTTTCGGGTGATAAATTGTTAGACACTGGGAATGCGTAATGAAATTGATTTTTATCCATTCAGGTCGCTTTGGCTGTAGACCTCCCGATATGTTACAGAACATACATAATATTTCTGCCCTTTTGTTTTCGTAGTCCAATGCCTTGAAATAATCCTGTGGAATACGAATGGCTTAAATTTAATTAACAAAGTGAATGGTATTTTTCACGGCCAACCCTCACGATATTGGCAGTGATCCAACAATGTCAGATTACACCGATGATTCTCATCGCTTATCACACCTCTCTCTCTCATTGACTGCACTCGCAAAATAGATTTTAAATGATAAATCTTTAACCAAAACAGAGGGTGGGAGGTATAAACCGATGCATCGTTTTCAGGACCGGGTACTTTCCTGCAATTAATGCATTTACCATTCTACGTTATCCCTGAAAGACTGTGACATTATCATCGAACTATCCTGCATATGAAAGCACCATGTAGTGCTCTGAAGTCGCAGTTCCTCGTTGGCCATGGAAAGCCAGTTACCTCACTGTCCACAACAGGAGAGGAAACTGAAGACATGACAGTCGTGACACTAAGAATAAATCTTTATTGTGCTTGGAATAGTTCTCAGAGTTGGCCAGTGAGATCAGATAAGGTGCCGAGTGACCACACGAGTTCATTTTTCTTGCTGGACTTGTCACAGCGCAGACAAGACAGATTACGTAAGCTGTCAGTCAGCGCGATTGTTTTGCTTCGTTGGCAACAGTTTGCTACAGTAAAGAAACGTACGTAATAACACACATGTATACGACAAAGTTAACTTGTTTAATTTAAGTTCTAGTTGCTGTGGTCTACGAATATATTTTTATGCTCTCATGCAAGTGTCCTTGTTGCGTTGAAATGTTCGCAGAGAGCTAGAGTTTGTTTTGTCCGTTCTACATAATTTCTGCTTGAATTATACAAGGCAAGCAACTCATAGCCACACTTCAGACCGTTGACGTATTTGCTACGAAGGCAGTGGACATTAATCTTTCAAATGTTTGTAGGACTTATGGGACTTAACTACGGGGTCATCAGTCCCTAAGCTTACAAACTACTTATGAACTAGCTAAGACTAAGGACGGCACAAATATCCATGCCCGAGGGGGGATTCGAACCCCCGACCGTAGTGGCCGTGCAGACCGTGACTGGAGCGCCTCAGTTTCCTCGGCCACCGCGGCCGGCTAGTATTTTCCCTCATGGTCAAATTTTTAAAGGGAGGCAGGAAGATGCCCTGTGTGCCGTTCCCCCGATCTTCATTCCACCCCCCTCCCCCCCGGGCGTAAGGCAATATGTGCACCCCAAATGCTTGTGTATAGTGTAGTTGTTTTCGGTTGCAACAGGTTTTGTTTAGTTATTGTCAATAACCGTGTGAAAACACCGGTATAACTACTGTACTTTCTGTAGTAGTGGCTGTAAATGTTTTAGTTTTACAATAAATCAAACAAGTTAAAAACTAACAATATTTATTGCTAAAATTTTCCCTGCTGTGAAATATTCAGCGAGCACAGAATAACATAGAGAGGCCATACCGCCTACATAAGCGAACAGGCAGTGAAGCCCGGCAGCCATCTTGATTGGGTGTGTTGGGCAGAAAAATGCGTAGTTCTACAAGTGGCGCTCGCCTTAATTACGTAGTCATTTGAACCCCTTAGGATAGGAAAATTTTTTCACGTAGATAGGGAATGAAACAGTGTTCTTAGCAAGTAAAATACGTATTGTGTTTGTATAAAAATAAAAATTCAAACTATTACTTTCATACGAAATCAAAATTACGACATGGAAAAGATAGTCGCCTGCCACTTTTTTTGTTTTGGGGTCAGGGAAATTTCGTCATCGAGGAAGTTGTAGATAATGAAATGAACTTTTCTTTTTATTTAAACAACTGTTTTATAGCTCCCTGGTTTTCTCTCAAATCTGGATGAAATAGAGCCGTGGAACTTTTCAAATTCTACTCGTTACTTTCAGCGAGCTTGCCCACCAGCGAGCACATTCTGGTGGACTGTCCACTTTTAGTTGCCTTGCGACGATCTTTTAATCTGCCAGTTGCGCTTTCTTTTATGCTAGGAGACGATGCTACTATGGTTGAACGTGTTTTAGATTTTATTCGCGCAGCTGGTTTTTATCATGTGATTTAATGGTGGGGTGTTTTCTTCTTCGTTTTTACTTGTATCCTTTCCTCATATTTACCAGTGATTTTTACTCTTTGACCTGTTAATGCATTTCCTTAGGAACACCTAACACAATGTTTTATCTCTCAGAACGGAACAAGGGACTGATAACCGTTGCTGTTTAGTCCCTTCAAAAATCAAACAACAACAACAACAAGCAATTTTCGGTATCCAATAATGATGTCCTACCACTTTTTATTTTATTACCAACTAGTCGAGCCGCTCCGGCTTTGCACGGGTAATCTTTAAACAACTTTAATTCGAGAACTGTAGAACGTATCTTGATGCGGTTGTTTTCAATTTCTTCGGTATAATCCTGTGTTCTAAGTAGGCTTATATTAAATGCCAATACGAAAATGAAAAATAATTGAAATAAGAATAATAACGTAGAATGGCAGTTGACCCTAAGTAATGAAAAGTACGAAGTCATCTGTATGAGCACTAAAAGAAATCCATGACACTTCATTTACACGCTAAATCAGTAAAACCTAAAGGCTTCAAATTCAATTTAATACCCAGGAATTAGTATTGCCAGAAGCGCAGCCAGGGGGTGGGGTGGTGGGTGGCTAATAGGGCTGAAGTCCCCTCCCCCCCAAAGCACCTCCCAACGATTTTGTAATATTATTATTATAATAGACATGTAATAAATCACAACGTAACTATAATTTGCCATGTGCTAGTGAAAGTGACAGATGGTCGCCGACGTGATGCCGCCACTGAGAACGTGTGCTGCTGTTACCGTAAGCGGTTTTAATGTCGCCGCAATTATTACTGCTTAGCATGTCAGCGACGCCACCGAGTGGAATCTTATGAACATTGGTAGTGTTATTTTAGTTCAAATTTTACACGTAGTCTCATGTTAATTTATCTGTAACAACCTTTCTCTTTGGCTAGTAACATAGAAGCTGCTTAATTATTTCACGAGCTGATTACACTCCTGGTCATTAAAATTGCTACACCTCCAAGATGACGTGCTACAGACGAGAAATTTAACCATCAGGAAGAAGATGATGTGATATGCAAATGATTAGCTTTTCAGAGCATTCACACAAGGTGGCGAGGAAAGTTTCAAACCGATTTCTCATATACAAACAGCAGTTAACCGGCGTTGCCTGGTGAAACGTTGTTGTGATGCCCCACGTAAGGAGGAGAATTGCGTACCATCACGTTTCCGACTTACATAAAGGTCGGCTTGTAGCCTATCGCTGCATCACAGACAGGTGCGCCTGCAATGATGTACGCAACGACGAACCTCGGTGCACGAATGGCAAAACGTCATTTTTTCGGATGAATCCAGGTTCTGTTTACAGCATTATGATGGTCGCATCCGTGTTTGGCGACATCGAGGTGAACGCACATTGGAAGCGTGTATTCGTCATCGCCATACTGGCGTATAACCCGGCGTGATTGTATGGGGTGCCATTGGTTACACGTCTCGGTCAGCTCTTGTTCGCATCGACGGCACTTTGAACAGTGGCCCTTACATTTCAGATGTGTTACGACCCGTGGCTCTACCCTTCATTCGATCCCTGCGGAACCCTACATTTCAACAGGATAATGCACGACCGCATTTTGCAGGTCCTGTACGGGCCTTTCTGTATTCAGAAAATGCTCGACTGCTGTCCTGGTCAGCACATTCTCCAGATCTCTCACCAATTGAAAACGTCTGGTCAATGGCGGCCGAGCAACTGGCTCGTCACAATACGCCAATCACTACTCTTGATTAACTGTGGTATCGTGTTGAAGCTGCATGGGCATCTGTACCTGTACACGCCACCCAAGCTCTGTTTTACTCAATGCCCAGACGTACCAATGCCGTTATTACGGCCAGAGGTGGTTGTTCTGGGTACTGATTTCTCAGGATCTGTGCACCCAAATTGCGTGAAAATGTAATCACATGTCAGTTCTAGTATAATATATTTGTCCAATGAATACCCGTTTATCATTTGCATTTCTTTCTGGTATAGCAATTTTAATGGCCAGTAGTGTACACGAAAGGAATGGAATTCCTCCTTTACCCTTATTAAAACGCATATTTCCAAGCTTGTCCATATGTTCGTTATGTTCTGTGATATAGGCCTATATAAGTAACATCAAAATATATATGAACATAACACCCTTAGAAAAGTTTCATGTTATGTCAGTAATTCCATCGAATTATAAAAGTTTCAAGACAAACTATGCGATATAAAATTAGAATAGTCTTTGGCATGAGACAAACATTATTGCAACGTCAGTGTTACTATTCAGTAGTAGAATCTGTAGAACGTGTAAAATGCAAGATGTTGTTGTTGTTATGGTCTTCAGTCCGGAGATTGGTTTGATGCAGCTCTCCACCCTACTCTATCCTGAGCAAGCCTTCTCATCTCCTCATAAGAACGGCAACCCACATCCACTTGAATCTGCTTACTATACGCGTCTCTTGGTCTCCCTCTGCGATTTTTACCCCACACACTTCCCTCCAATGCTAAATTTACGATTCCTCGATGTCTAAGAATGTGTCCTACCAAGCGATCCCTTCTTTTAGTCAGGGTGTGCCAAAAATTCCTTTTCTCGCCAATTCTGTTAAGTACCTCTTCATTAGTTATGCGATCTACCCACCTAATCTTCAGCATTCTTCTGTAGCACCACATTTCAAAAGCCTTTATCCTCTTCCTGACCGCACTGCTTATCGTCCATGTTTCACTCCCGTACAAGGCAACACTCCACACAAATGCCTTCAGAAAAGACTTCCTTACAATTAAATTAATATTCGATGTTAGCAAATTTCTCTTTTTCAAAAATGCTTTTCTTCCCATTGCCATTCTGCACTTTATATCCTCTGTACTGCGACCATCGCATGTTATTTTACTACCCAAGTAACAAAACTCATCTACCACCTTCATTGTTTCGTTACCTAATCTAATTCCTTCAGCAGCACCTGTATTTCTAAGTCCGCATTCCATTATTTTTGTTTTGCTCTTGTTAATGTTCATTTTATACGCTCTCTTCAACACACTGTCCATTCCATTCAACTGCTCTTCCAGGTCCTATGAAACAATAAATTGCGTATTTTATTTCAAGTAAGGTGCGAACTGTCCTGTTCACAAAACGAATCCAACAAACTCACTCCCCAAAGGTTGTGCAACTAAGTTTACATACAGTATCCTTCTAAGAAGTTAATAGGTAGATCTTTGAGCCTATCGGAAAACCCGAATATGAGAAAAAAATATTTTCTTGCAGAGAGCTTTGAACCAGAGACGCGTAATATCTTCTATTTCACAGTTCACAAATTTATTGCCTGCGCTACGACAGCTGACGTTTCTAGGTGCCGTAGACGTAGTTATTAGACTTTTTGTATACACTACTGGTAGATATGTCGGTTGCTGACAGGTAATTACAACAGATTGTATAAAGAACAATTCGTTTTTACGGATCTTCAGTGCGCCGTTGCCTTGAAACTGCAGATTTCTGTAATACGGAAATTTTTTAACCAGATATTAGACGTTTCCAGTCATTTATTTCGAGAGATTCTCAATTTACTCCATTTAGTTTTACATGCTTTGAAATGACATATTCATAAGAACCAAGTCATATACATAAAACTAATCTCATACGAGCTGCTATTGATGGCCAATATGGCGTCTTCATCTCTCTACCGCAGTGCTTTCCAAACTTTCCCTCATGGCGACACCCTTTTATAGCTTACAGTTTCGCGCGACACCCTTTCACTAATATAAATATATATGATAGCATTTAGATGGTTCTAGCGGGGGAGAGGGGAGGGGACGGAAATAAAGTATCGCTTAAATGTAGTTTGTAAACGAAACTGAAATCCTCTTACGCATTGACATGTTTAATGTTGATCCTGACTGCAGCAATTACGGAGATGTACAACACAGTAACACCGCAGACAACAATGCCTAACTCAAACAGTAATACTTACTTCTTCTACATGCAATCGAAAACTCAATTTCGGAGCCGGCCGCGGTGGCCGAGGTGACTGAGGCGCTCCAGGCACGGTCTGCACGGCCACTACGGTCGGGGGTTCGAATCCCCCCTCGGGCATGGATATTTGTGCCGTCCTAGTTTGTAAGTAGTTCATAAGTAGTTTGTAAGTTTAGGGACTGATGACCCCGTAGTTAAGTCCCATAAGCTTAACAAACATTTGAACATTTTTTTTTTTTCAATTTCGGAAACCGTTTTTCGCTGTCGTGTGTACATGTCAGGGCCTGATACTGTTTTGCTAGATCGACTGAAAACAGCAACTGGAAATTAGCTGCTCGGATTTCTGATTTGGACAGCACAGTGGCTATTCCCTTTCATTTCATTGTTATCACATTATTTTCATAAATAAAGAACATGTATTTATGACAAGTGATGAAATATTATTTAAGTTCTATTGTTAGGTTCTTGCTTCAGCAAGACATCGGAAGTCCCGACATATTCGTAAAAAATGGATAAATATTTGTGACAAGTAAGAATATGAATGTCATTTCTGGTCGCAGAATCTGTTACATACAGGAAACTGAGAGAACAAAATATTAACGCATACCAGGGTTCGAACCAACGCTCACTGCATTTAAAATACTACCCTCCGTTAATAAAAAAAAATGTTCAAATGTTTGTACAGCTTATGGGACTTAACTACGGGGTGTGACACCGTAAGTTGTTATTGCGGTGTTACAACTTACGGTGTAACAACTTACAGTGTCACACCACGGAGAGCGCATTGTAAGCTTTGTTTACCATTTATACTGTCTTCTTAACACAAAATAAGCCCATGTACCATTATAACCGTTTGTAATTCCGGCTTGTAATTTTGTGTAAATTCTGTTCACGCAGATAATCTGAAGATGCCCTGCTAAAGAGCGAAACGCGTCATTAATTAATAAAATAATTTGCAATCAAGACAGTTTGAAGGAATATTTATTCTAACTGATTGCTGTACACCATGGATTGGAAATCATTCTTAGGCACTATAGTATCGAAATTTCCGTTCTCGAATTCTGTTCTTGTTACATTCTATGAAAGAAATTGTTTGAATAACGAAAACTCAATTTTGTTTTCATGGTACATTTTAATCTGATTTACACGTGGATAGCCACAGGTCAGTCATCGCAGAGGTCGATGCTACTGCGTCTAATGTGAGTTAACCCCAGAGAATGTAACTTGATGTACGTAGGCATTTTTTAAGAAACAGGTGACTATTTCCAGTGAAATACTATTAGCACAAGTTACTTTCAGCTTTTATAGTACCATAACAGTAAAATTATGTCAGTTTCCCTTTTTTTTCATATTCTCACCATTGATCATATAATGTCTTATACACGTGATCTACAGAATTTCCCAAGGTTATAACACATAATATACGACTCATAATTCAGGTCACTGTATCATCGTTGTTTTAATAAGTACAATCTTTCAAAGTGACTGCGACAGAATATCTCCATTACTATTTTATTAGGCTTCACACAATATATGAATATCAATCACATAATTTTTCGTTGACGATCAACAGCATCATACGTCATTTCTTCGTGGATTTCCCGGACAGCGATTCTGTGCTCAGTACAAACCAATGGTTTTAAGTTCTCAAAATGCTAATCGTCAAAGACCTGGACACGTCTACCCAATTTTTTCCATCAACGTATTAGCTGCGACTATTGGTATTATTATATTTTTGCGTATTATATGTGCAAAAGTATTAGAGTTTTCTCGTCTTTATGGTATTGAGAATTCATAATTTTTTGTTCATATGCCATGGTACTATCACATTGATGACTGCATCTGTCCATGATATCCTTAATATCCTTCGACACTTAACACATTTCAAAAGTTTATTACCTGCTACTGCGATAGGGAAGGGGATCTGAAAGTTCTACATCTACATCCATACTCCGCAAGCCACCCGACGGTGTGTGGCGGAGGGTACCTTGAGTACCACTATCGATTCTCCCTCCTATTCCAGTCTCGTATTGTTCGCGGAACGAAGGATTGTCGGTATGCCTCTGTGTGGGCTCTAATCTCTCTGATTTTTTCCTCATGATCTCTTCGCGAGATATTCGTAGGAGGGAGCAATATACTGCTACACTCCTCAGTAACTGTAAGTTCTCGAAACTTCGACAAAACCCGTACCGGGCGACAGAGCATCTGTCCTGCAGAGTCTTCCACTGGAGTTTACCGATCACCTACGTAACGCTTTCACGATTACTAAATGATCCTGTAACGAAGCGCGCTGCTCTCCGTTGGGTCTTCTCTACTTCCTCTATCAACCCTACCTGGTACGGATCCGACACCGGTGAGCAGTATTCAAGCAGTGGGCGAACAAGTGTACTGTAACCTACTTCCTTTGTTTTCGGACTGTATTTCCTTAGGATTCTTCCAATGAATCTAACTCTGACATCTGCTTCTCCGACGATAAATTTTATATGGTCGTTCCATTTTAAATCACCGCTAATGCATACTCTCAGATAATTTATGGAATTAACTGCTTCCAGGTGATGACCTGCTATAGTGTCGCTAAATTATAAAGGATCTTTCTATTTATTCGTAGCACATTACACTTGTCTACGTTGAGATTCAATTGCCAATTGCAATTCATTGCAACTGTTCTACTGTTCTACTAAAGAAACTGCCATCTCCGAGCGTTCAGCCGCACGTTGGACTCGGCACGTTGACCGCATACTTTCAGACACGCGCTCCGTGTGCCGACGGCTTTAGACAGCTCTTTGGTTTCATGCAGACTGCTGAAGCACGTTGGGGGCAGTTATTCTGGGAAATTCCGGAACTCTCCAGAGCCCATGTTGCGCGCTAAAACGAATGTGTAAATGGGTACCAACACCCGTATCCCGTCTAAAATATTAAGATGGATGTTGCTGTGGCTGGCAGAGAATGTGTGCATACCTGCCCGCCACAAACCGCGGCGTCGAAATTCTTGAGATTAATGCTCTGTTCCCCCAACGCCGAGAACCGTTACCAGGAAATTATCTCCTGTGGTTACAGCAGATACACGCCAACGGAAACAAGCATAAAGAATGAGAACGAGTGCTGACAAGTGGATAGGTGTCCGGTTTCCAACAGCACTTCGCCTCTGCTTCAAGTACGCAAGGCCGCCCCCACGAAATCGTGTCTTTAATCCTTCGGAATAATTACCGACGGAGGTGTCGAGGCCATCAGATACATAAACAGTGGCGAAATCGTTTGTCGCAGGTCGCAGGGCGCCCAGGACCAGTTGGACTGATATATCTCGCGGCGGATGTATTGTACGCCAGGCCAGGTTCTTTTCCTGGGTGCGTCCGACACTCACGTTGGCCTCCAGAGAGGTTTGTGCATTTACAAAAGGTAATGATTTGGACGTGACGATACGTTATTGTTTTGAAATTTCAACAAATCATTTTTTAATAGTTAAAGAACGGATTATTCTCCAACCCACCTTATTACTGTTGTTGATGTATATTTCAGGTTGAATGTGCCATGAAGCTTAGTACAACATTCCACTTAAGGGCTAAATCGGCCCGTGTTGTATTTTGTTTACTATTACAGTCGATGTATTTCAAAGATTCTGAAGAAAAAATGCCTATTGACGATCATGTTTGTCCATCGTCACCTCATAATTATATTTACCATTTTTTATGATTAAGAGTAATTGTCCCCAGAACGAAACTTTCATGATTAGGTAGTCCTGCTGTGAAGCTGGTTAGGTCGCAAACTATTTATTATTGGTCACACTTGATGTACAGCGTGCCCTCAAAATGACGCGTTTCGGAATAACCATCATCAGATTAGAATCTCTTCCGTGCCATGTGCACACGTTAACAGATGGAAGATGTTCTTCAATATACATACAAACGCAGACTACTGGTAGTCTACTGTACATCAAGTGTGACCAATAATAAATAGTTTGCGACCTAACCAGCTTCACAGCAGTACTACCTAATCATTTCATCATGGTCGCCTACCTCCTCAGTGACTTTATCTCGCATTTACACGAAACTTTCACTCTGCAGCGGCACACAATGTATTCATATCAGCGCACACTCCGCTGCAGAGTGGAAGTTTCATTCTGGAAACATCCCTTAGGCTCTGGCTAAGCCATGTCTCCGCCATACCCTATCTTCCAGGAGTGCTAGTCTTGCAAGTTTCGCAAGAGAGCTTCTGTGAAATTTGGAAAGTAGGAGGCGAGGTACTGGCGGAAGTAAGGTTTTGGGGCGGCATCGTGAGTCGTGTAGGGATAGCTCAGTCGGTAGAACGCTTGCCCGCGAAAGGCAAAGGTCCCAGGTTCGAGTCCCGGTCCCGACACACAATTTTAATCTGCCAGGAAGTTTCAACAGTAATTGTATTCACAAAATACTTGGAATGACTCCATTTAAGACAAATAGTTATATGTACGTATTATATGAAGCGTAATATGCTAAAACCCTGAGCTTCGTGTCACATGACGTGACGTAGTTATGTAAACTGTATTATATACAGGTACACTGGTACAGCGAACGCTATCTGTATCTGTCTGTGTTGTTATGAAGTTTACTGCTGAACTGATAGAAGCGGTGAATAAGTGGGAAATGGATTCCGTTAGCATACGTGAGGTAAACTAGCAAGGAATATTTTACGTTAGTCAAACGTATGCTAATTTTAAAGTGAACGTAAGAGGTAAAGTCGGAAACATTGTTCACCAGAAAATATTACTTAACTAAAATATTACTTTACTAAACCCAGTACGTTTTATTCGTTTGCGATAGACTGCCCCTATTATATATTAAGTAACAGACAAAACGTTACAATATTTTAATCAGTTTGAGAACAAGACCGTAACATTCCGAATCAGCAAGGATGAGAATCAAAAATTAAACGCATGAGAAACTAAATATATTGTGATAAAGCGACTGTAATATTTTTATGCCAAGAATAAATTAATAGGGCAAGATCCATCTTGGAGATAGTGCCGTCAGTCATTAGATTGCGGATGGAGCGAAAGCATGGAATTTGATATAATAATTACAATTTTTTATTTCTCCAGCATTTGCCGTTGTTACGCAAGTTATTCCAGTCAATGTTTCAAACTTATTGTTGTTGCAGAAATCCATAGTCCATTGAGCAGAATGAGTAAAAAAGTTTACATTTGTTTTGCTTTACGTTTATTTGAGTTACGTGCTAAAAACTGTATCTCTCTACTTAAAAAAAATTGTACATAAGTTATACGTCATTTTTATAAATCGACTATACTTTCGCCGCATTAAATTTTTAGTATTTCTCCTGGAACATCCCGTTATGTACAAACAATCGTCACTAGATCGGAAGTCAACTGGAAGATCGAATAGAATCCGAGATTCCATCAAATGCATGTGAACTGTTCGAACACTTCGAGTCGCGTTCGAATACAGCTTTAATTTCTGCAGCATTCTTGCAAATAGAGTCTAACCAACGTCCTTCAAAGCGCAACATTGCATTTTCCATTAACGTACCCAGTTACTTTCCAGTGACAATTTCAACAAAAACTAATCTAAAGAAAAATATTTCATGCAATTATTTCAACTGGTCGCACGGACGCTGTCGATGCCGTTAGTAATCAATTGATGCCAGTCGGACGCCGACAAACAGCCAGAACGACAAGTCATCGCTACACTTTCCAACAGTACTTCAATCCCGACTTACAAGAACACAAGGTCGCCTCCAAGTAATTGTGGCGGCGTGTTGTTTACTCCCTGGAGCTAACAAAAAAAAAAAAAAAAAAAAAAAAAAAAAAAAAAAAAAAAAAAGCTGCGGAGGTCGTAAGACACATATACAAAAACGCAAACCGTTCGTCACGTGAGGTAGGACGGCGAGGACCAATCGTGAACGATCCTGTACGTCGCGGAGCGCGAATCGAAAGCGCGGGTGCAGGTGGTTTTTCGGGTCGGAACTCCCCACTTAACGGCTGTCGGACCGGTAGTTTTATGCGCGCATGCGCCGTGCAGGAACAAAAGGTAAGCGCACAGAGCTGGAGCTGGGGCTGGGTAATTGCCGCGCGGCGACTGTTTCCGCGGCCTTGCCTCCCCTCCCCCTCCCCTCCCCACCCCCAGCACCAGCTTCCCCCTCCATCGCAGACTACTTGCGGCAGTCGCGGCCTTGTCGTCACGAGCGAGAGCCGCGCAGCTGCTGTGACAGCCGGCCGGCTGCCGGGCCGCAGATCCAGAGATATCGCTAGAGGGGCTCACCACGGCTGCCAACCGCTCTGCCTGCACTACATTGTTGTCTACAGCGCTACTTCTCTATGTTCTAGGCGCCTGTGGCTTCGTTCGAAGAGTTGCTTTCTGGCTACCGCGCATGCGCAGTATGAAAGTTCACGTTTGAAGAGCGCCTGGCCCCGAATCTGGCTACTTGAAGTGGGGCGCAAGCTGTTCGAAGAGTTGCTTGCAAGCAGAGCCAAGTAGCCAGATGCTGCCCGATGAAATTTTTCTGGCAGCCAGATTCGCGCATGCGCGTGGCTCTCTTTTACTTGTAGTGGGGATACACGACGCTCCCTTGTTCAAAATGGAAGTTATCTTAGATGTGGACACATATCTACTGTGTGTTTCTTCTGTAATTGTGCGGTCTTATTTATTCTTATAATATCACCTGTAGAAGGTGACAGAATTCAAAATTACATTTGTTCCAAATGTAGAGAGATTCAGATTTCGTATCCAGTGACGTCGATTTCTACGCAATGTTGTTGCGCCGAAATAAAAGGCAGAAATCAGAATTTATTTCCTTTTTTGTGCGTGGCATTTTTTTAAACTTTGTGCCACGTTTTTCAGATATGGAATTTGTCTAACATTTGTGCTTATCCCGGTCTGAGGCATTTGTTGACCTCGCTGAGCGTTTATCACGGCGAGACAGTATAAATTGAACGTTGTTCTCTCAAAGATAGGACTTATTATTATTTTTGATGTTTTGTATGCCCTTAACAGTCATCTACATTTGTTTTCGCATTACACTGCGGTAAATGCTTTTCCACAATTTTCTTTCAAATAAGCCACACTACCGCCCAGCAATTGCTGTTTCCGTGTAAATCGCTCTCTGTGTTTCTTGCAAAACTCTATTAACAGCCAATGTAGAGTTTCCAGACCACAACATTTCCTGTGTGCGTAAGACGAGTGGTTACGAAACAGCTCTATAATAACCATAATACACGAATTTAGAAGCATCTGCACGTGACAAGAAAACACAAAAGAGAACTCAGGACAGTATTAAACAATAAGTTGTGAAAATGTTTATCCTTACAAAAAGTCATTATATGGCGAAAATATTTAAGGAAAATATAATCCGAGAAAAAGTACTAACAACTTTCCTTTTAAGTAGGCGGCCTATACTGTGCCATATTGGATATATTTTTCTGTAAGTGTATCTCTAATTTAAGTATCTTGCTAAACATATTTCGTATAATTTTGTAAAAGATAAGTGGTGAATAAACAAATCAAATGTGATGTAAATAACATTCGCGCCGTTGCTGTTCTTCCTGCCGTCTTTTCACGCTACCCTAGCGAAGGTGGCAAGAAGGCTAAAATAAAACGCGATAGGTGTTCGAAGAGTCCAAACAGCAAGCACGGACACATGAAGTCACCATTGGCGCGCATGCATAGTAGCACCTGTTTGCTGGTTCTCCAAGTTGCTTTCTGGCAACTCTTCGAACGAACCTTGTACTATTTGACCACGATAACTTGACCATTCGCGCGTTGGCTGCTGGGAGCTTGTCTTGCACGAACGGAAGGCAGCATCGGCTGCTTGCTGCAGTGCTGGAACCGTTACCCTAACAATGTGTACATTAATTCTTAGCGTCAAGGACCATTGTGAGGTTGGCAGAGCATGTGAATAAAAGAATAACTTTTAACTGGTGTCGATTTTCTCCGCTTGTGGCGGTACCAACAAAATCGTCAAGCTATCGTGGCCAAATAGTAGTCAACTGCGAGAGCCCGGTTGTTCCGCCACGCGCTATTAACAATCTGCCGCACAATGTCTCCTAGATGTGGACAAAATAAATATGAACATCTGCCACTGACACAGTAGGTTAGTGGTCGATATATTGCCCACGAAGCAGTGTAGGTTTTATATTGAAAAATGACCCTTAAGGTCACACAAGGTATTTCTAAATGGATCGTCTACGCTCAAACGATCACTTTTCGTTTTCTGATTTTGGTAGAATGTTGTTATTGAAATGGTGGTTGTCTAGGCCAAGGAGGTTAGAATACTAACCTCCTTGGTCTAGGCGACCACTATCCACGTGAGACTGTAGTTCCTTGGTATTTACCGGAATACACTGGCAGCATATCGTTTAGTATTTTATGACTGTATATATTTTCGTTAGTTTACGTATTATGTGAATAATTTAATATCCTTATCGTGATATCGTTAAGATAGAAAGAAATGAAAAATGTTGTTGCTCTGCATGACCGATTGGCATTATATAAGAATACCACAGCAACAATGACGTCGCAGATCAGCCTTCGGACCACAGATGCGCACGAGAACGCTCCCAGAAATGGAACGAAAAGCGTTTAAGCAATGCAAGCTCCAAACTGGGGCTTCTGTGTCATCGCAGTAATGCCTAATTTCTCGCGCTTGAAAGTAGCTTTCTGGCGAAACATTAAAATACTTCTATTATCGCGTGACACATTACGGTGTAAATTACAATTTGTGAAGCGAATATACGAACGAGTAACGGTATTTTTTCAGAACCTTTCTCGTGGATATAACCGCGCTCTCCATAAGATGTTTTAAATTGAATAAGAAGAACCTAAACGCTTTATAAATTTTATTCTGATTTGATTCCATTCCCTGGAGTGTTGTGCACAACGCGCTCTAAATGGTTTATTAACCAGGGAGAAAACTAGCAATGGTCTTTTTTATGTTTTTATTTTATGTTTTATTTGTTTATTTTTATTTTTTAGCACATAGATTTTTGTTACTCTTCACTTAGTAAGCATTTCAGTGCTAGAGCGCAAATATCACTGTTGGTATTGACTAAAAATCCTAGCATAGCTGACAGTCACCATAAACTGTGCCATCTACTAACGTAATAATAAGCAATTTTACACTTTAAACCCATTTTTGTCGTCAAGTATACGCTAAAAAATCAAATCAAATGTTTGTAAATGTATCGGACCAAAGTGCGTAGGCCGGCCGCGGTGGCCGAGGGGACTGAGGCGCTTCAGTCACGGTCTGCACGGCCACTACGGTCGGGGGTTCGAATCCCCCCTCGGGCATGGATATTTGTGCCGCCCTTAGTATTAGCTAGTTCATAAGTAGTTTGTAAGTTTAGGGACTGATGACCCCGTAGTTAAGTCCCATAAGCTATACAAACATTTGAACATTTGAAAGTGCGTGGTCATCAGTCCGTAGCTTAGAAACTACTTAAACTAAGGTTAACTAACCTAAGGACAACACACACACACACACACACACACACACACACACACACACCCATGCCGTAGGGAGGACTCGAACCTCCGACGGCGAGCAACCACGCGCTCCGCAGCGAGGCGCCTTAGACCGCTCGGTATACGCTAAAAATGCTTTTATATTGTAAAATTGTTTACGAATTCTAAGTATTTAAACATGTCGACCGTTTCAAGATTTTGAAATTTATTCATTGGCAAAGTTGAAAATTTGTGCTTGAGCGGGATTCGACCCCGTATTTCCCGCTTTGGGCCAGCGGTCGCCTTCACCAATTAGGCTGTCCACGCACGCTCCCCTTCCATCACAAATTCTCACCTTGCAACACACTACTATGGTGGCGCCCCCTGCCCGTTTGATTGCACTTGTCCCCAACCTAAACTGGATTCCCATAAAGGATCGAACGTATTAATGCGTTCGTATTGAAATTATTAATTCTCTGTCGGAGCAGAAATACAATTATGTATTGTAACTTAAGAGGATGACACAGTTTATGGTGACTGCAAGCCAGAATGTTTAGTCAAGATCAATAGTAATATTCGCATTCTAGAACTGATAATGGTCACTATGTGTTTCAAATCAATTTGCTGTTTATTAAGACAAAATAAAATTAAAGAACAATGCTGATTTTTCTCTGGTTGTTTAATTATTTCTATTGTTGATGGTACCGATATGGGGCTTCACTAAGACCATCTTCAGACCATTAATGATGGAAGCAGCGGTGGCGAACGGAGCATCTGTCGTGGATCAATGAACGTAAATTTGAAGTTGGCAGCCAAGTAGTTTAAATGTCGAAGATGGTCTCAGCGTAGACTCGTATGTTATGTTTGGTTGTGTGGCCAGCTGTTAAAATTAACTATAAGAGGTTTTCCTTCTTCTATATCAGACGCGTTTCGCTTTTACTTGTAAAGCATGTTCTGTGGTTCTGTAAATGATACGTAAGTTTGTACAATTCGATTCCCTTGTATAAATTAAAAAAGTTTTTTAATTTTTTGTGCAGATTATTTTTTAGCTCTTAAAAAGCACACAGAAATATGGTGTAATTAAGTGTGTGTATACAGTCTATATGTGTGTTCGTAATTCGAAAATTGAGACAAATGCTTGAAGTCGGATATTGAACACTTGAGTATATCACTCCCATCTTTTATTACACGATCGTTAGTGAGTATGACGTTGGCTGAACACAGAAAGGACACAGTTCGTAGTAATTGACGGTAGCTCATCGAGTAAAACAGAAGTTTTATCTGGCGTTCCCACAGGGAAGCTTTATAGGTCCCCTACTCTTCCTTGTGTTTATAAACGACTTTGGAGACAATCTGAACAGCTCCCTTTAACTGTTCGCGGATGATGCTGTCGTTTATCGGTTTGTGAAGTCAACAGAGGATCAAAAACAACTGCAAAACGATTTAGACAAAACTTCTACATGGAGCGAAAATTGGCAATTAACACTAAATAAAGAAAAGTGTGAAGTAATACACATGACCGCTAAAAGAAATCCGCTGAACTTCAATTACGCGATAAATCAAGCAAACCTTAAGGTCGGAAATTCTACCAAATACCTTGGAGATACAATTAGAACAACTTAGACTGGAGGGAACACATAGAAGATATTGTGGGGAAGGCGAACCAAGAACGCTTCGAAGATGCAACAGCTCCACCAAAGAGACTGCCTACATCACACTTGTGCGTCCTCTCATGGAGTACCGTTGCCCAGTGTGGGGCCCTCACCAGGTGGGACTGACAGAAGACATTGAGAAGGTTCAGAGAAGGGCAGCTCGTTTTGTTTTATCACGTTACAAGGGGGGAAAGCGCCATGGAAATGTTGCACGATTTGAGGTGGAAATCATTAAAAGAAAGACGTTATTCGTTTCGGCGAGATCTATTTACGAAATTTGAATCACCGATTTCTGAATGTGAAAATATTTTTTTGCTGGCACCCACCTACTTAGGGAGACATGACCATCCCAATAAAAAAAGAGAAATCAGATCGAAAACGGAACGATTTACGTGTTCTTTCTTCCCGCGCGCTATTAGAGAATGGAACGGTAGAGAAAGGTTATGAAAGTGGTCAATGAACCCTCTGCCAGACACTTAAATATAATTTGCAGAATATCTATGTAGACGTAGATGGAGAACGCAATGAAGGTACGAGAGGTGTTCAAATGAAAAGCTACGAAACGACTCTGAGGATATAATCGAAGTCTTTATTCGAAAGTAATCACCAGAGGCCTAACCACAACTATCCCACTGTGTAACGAGCCGAAGGATTCCCTGCTCCCAGAATTCCCGTGGTGTGACAAGAGCCAGTCCTCTACTGAGTCCTTCAGTTCGTCGTCCGAGTTGGAGCACTTCCCTTTGAGATGTTTTTATAGCGGACCAGACAGCCGGAAGTCAGAGGCCAAAATGTCTGGGCCGTAGGGCGAATGCTCAAGTGGCTCCCACTTCAACTTGGCTAATACACTTTGTGTGACCCTGGTGACGTGTGGACGCGCGTTGTCATGGATTAGAGTCATTCCCTCCGAGAGCAGCCCAGGCCGTTTGCTCTTGATGGACTTCCGTAGGCTATGGAGTGTCTCACAGTACACATAACCGTTAATGGTTTTTCCGTGCTCGAGGAATTCGATATCACACCTCGGAAGTCGAAAATGACGGTGAGCACCAGCTTTCCTGCAGAGAGCACAGCCTTGAATTTTTTTAGGGGGAGGTTACGACGCGTGTTTCACGTCCCTAGATGTCGCACAACCTAATTTCTTTCTAGCTTTTGTAGATTTGGAGAGAGCTTTTGACAATGTTGGTAGGAATACACTCTTTCAAATTCTGAAATCAGCAGGAATAAAATATAGGGAGCGGTAGGTTATTTACAACTTGTAGAAAAACCAGACAGCAGTTATCAGAGATGAAGGACATTTTAGGGATGCAGAGGTTGGGAAGAGTGGAAGACAGGGTTGTAGCCTTTCTCCAATGTTGTTCAATTTATACATTGAGCAATCTATATAGGAAACCAAGGAGAAATTTGGAGAAGGAATTCAAGTTCAGGGTGAAGAAATAAAAACATTGTGTTTTGCTGATGACATCGTAATTCTGCCAGAGATAGCAAAAAACCAGGAACAGCAATTGAACAGAATGGGCAGTATGTTGAAAGATGCATATAAGATGAACATTAACAAGAGCAAAACTAGGGTAATGGAGTGCAGTCGAAGAAAATCAGTGGATGATGAAAGAATTAGATTAGGTAACGAATCAATAAAAGTGGTAGACGCGTTTTGTTACTTGGGCAGTAAAATAACATATGATGCTCGGGGTACAGAGGATATAAAATGCAGAATGGCGATGGGAAGAAAAGCGTTTCTGAAAAAAGAGAAATTTGTTAACATCGAATATTAATTTAAGCATAAGGAAGTCCTTTCTGAAGGCATTTGTGCCGAGTGTTGCTTTGTATGTGAGTGAAACATGGACGATAAACAATGCGAACAGGAAGAAGATAGAAGCTTTTTGAAATGTGGTGTTACAGAAGAATTCTGTAAATTCGGTGGGTGGATCGTGTAACTAATGAGGAGATACTAAACAGAATTGAGGAGAAAAGGAATTTCTGGCACATCTTGACCAAAATAAGGGATCGATTGATACGACGCATTCTTAGACATGAAGGAATTGGGAAATTAGCCGTTAGAGGGAAATGTGGGGGGTAAAAATCGCAGTGGGAGATCAAGACATGAATACAGTAAGCAGATTGAAATGGATGTAGGGTGCCGTTCTTATGAGGAGATGAAGAGGCTTGCTCAGGAAAATTTTCAAATGTTTGTAATTCCGTAGCTTACAAACTACTTACACCTAGGCTAACCTAAGGACAACACACACGCCCATGCCCCAGGGAGGACTCGAACCTCCACTGCGAGCAACCGCGCGCTCCGTAGCGAGACGCTTTAGACCGCTCGGCTACTCCACCGCGGCGCCTGCTCAGGAAAGAGTAGAGTGGAGAACTACATCAAAGCAGTCTCCGGACTGAAGACGTCAACAACAGACAAACAAACTGATGTCGCACTCCGTTATCCTGAAGCGGCATATTCAAATTTCGATCGATTCGGTTGTCGAGACGTTTCGTACCTCTCCGTTTGAACTCCCCTCGTACTTGCAGCGGTGTGACCACCGCGCGGCTTGGCGAGACAGCACTAACGGCGCCGTCACCGAGTTCCGCGTCGCGTTAGCATAACGCCTCCATTGTGATAACGCTTATGCATATTTTATGGGCGAATCCCCGAGGCGAACAATGCGTCGCCGAGTGGGGGAGCCATTAGCTGCTAGAGTCTACCGAGGGGCTTTCCCACCGGCGTCTGCCTCCGAGGATGGCTCCATTCATCCGAAACGCGATGCGACGCCAGGGAGCACACTGACGGCCTGGATCTGACGGTATCTGGGGCCCTGCTCTCTTCCGTACCGCTCGACTCAGTGCGTTATTCTCGGTGGTTCTGTCATTTTCGATTCGGTTGCCAAAGTTTGTATTCTGTAGGCTTCTGAGTCCTGTTACCGCAAGATCCGGCCCCCGTTTCCTCGAGAGCTTATCTGAAAGGCGTTCATCTACATTCTCTGCAAAACACATGTAAGTGCCTGGCAGAGGGTTCATCGAACCACCTTCATGCTATTATCTACCATTCCGTTCTCGAATAGCGCGCGGGAAGAAAGAACATATGAATCTCTCAGTTCGAGCTCTGATTTCTCGTATTTTATTCTGATGATAATTTCTACCTATGTAAATAGAAGTTAACAATATATTTTCAGATTCGGAGGAGAATGTTGGCGCCGCGGCTGAGCGGCCGAGCGCATTGAGGCGCTATGCTACGATGTGCGACGCCGTTCCCCGTCGGGGGTTCGAATCCCCCCTCTGGCATTGTTGTTTGTGTCGTCTTTAGTATAAGATAGTTCATAAGTAGTTTGTAACTTTAGGGACTAATCACGCCGCAGTTAAGTCCATTAAGCTTGACAAACATTTGAACATTTGATTTTGAGTTCATGTGAAACTCAGCTTGCCCTTTTCTCACATGACATCTTGCGAGCCATGGATGAAGGGCAACAGGCAGATTGTGTTTTTCTTCAAAAAGGCGTTCGACGCGGTGCCACTCTGCAGACTGCTAACGAATATACAAGCTTATGGAATAGGTTCACAGATTTGTGACTGGCTGGGAGACTTCCCAAGTAAAAGGATGCCGTACGTTGTTCTCGACGGCGAATGTTCATCAGAGACGAGTGTATCGTCAGACGTGCCCCAGGGGAGTGTGATAGGACCGCTATTATTTTCTATCTATATAAATGATCTGATGGACGGAGGAAGTTTTAATTTGCGGATGTTTGCTGATGATGCTGTCGTGTATGGGAGGGTGTCGTCTTTAACTGACTGTAATAGCATACAGGATGACTTAGACAAAATTTCTAGTTGGTGCTAATAATGGCAGCTAGCTCTCAATGTAGAAAAATGTAAGGTGATGCGCATGAGAAGGAAAAACAATCCTATAATGTTCGAATACAGCATTAGTAGTGAGCTGCTTGATGCTGTCGCGTCGTTCAAATATCTAGGCGTAACATTGCAGAGCGATATGAAATGGAAGGAACATGTAAGGACAGTTGTGAGTAAGGCGGACAGTCGACTTCGGTTTATTGGGAGAATTTTGGGGAGATGTACAACACCTGTAAAGGAGACCGCATATAAAACGCTTGTTCGACCAAGTCTTGAGTATTGCTCAAGTGCTTGGGACCCGCAGCAAATCAGTTTAAAGGAAGACATAGAAGCAGTTCAGAGGCGAGCAGCTAGGTTCGTTACTGGTAGGTTCGACCAATGCGCGAGTGTCACGGAAATGCTCCGGCAACTCAATTGGGGTTCGCTGGAGGAAAGACGACGTTCTTTTCGTGAATTTTTGTTGAGGAAATTTAGAGGGCCGGAAATTCAAGCTGAGTGTAGTACGATTTTGCTGCCTCCTACTTACATTTCGCGTAGTGATCACAAAGACAAGATAAGAGAAATTAGGGCTCGTACGGAGGCATATAGGCATTCTTTTTTTCCTCGTTCTATTTGGGAGTGGAATAGGAAAGGAAATGCCTGGTAGTGGTACAGTGTACCCGCCGCCACGCACCTTACGGTGGATTGCAGAGTATGTATGTAGATGTAGAATATGTTGGCGACTGGAGTTTCGTAAGTACACCACGCCGCATAAGGGCAGGGAACATAAGCACATACCAGCACCATAGTCTATCGGTCTAAAACTTCATTTCTATGTAGCGTTGTCTTTCTGCGGCGATGAAACACGTATCAATGGCAGCCCTTGCTCAAACTCAGGCAAAGAAGGTCAATCCACATATGTTATCGGCAAATCCTCCAGTGTACCTGTCATCGGCCAAGTCTTCCTGTTTTAACTCTCTTATGACAGCTGCAGTAGTCTCACATGAGCTGTGCTCAGTGCTAGAATAGTACGAAATATGAGTACCTATAGCAGATAAGGGAATCTTGTAGAAAAAATGTCACTGTAGATCTTCTGAAGCGTCTTATTCAATGTCATTTGAGGGAAAAACCAAAAATTTCAATTATGTCCACTCTCGATCGACTTCCTCATCTTAAGTCCTTTTAAAGGGTTAAATAAAATGCTTACTTCACAACTGACGATGAAATGCGAACATGAAATAGTGTGGAGGCACTCCTAAGCCCTTACTCTTACGGGAATTAGTTTACAATAATTACGAGTTGGAGTTTTAGTTGGCAGGAGTATAGTTGAGAATTTGTATCTGACGGGAGACTTAGTGGAGTGATTCCGTGCGGTGTGGTGATCACTGTGTCCCCAGTGGTGTAGAGGTCAGCGCAACTGCCTAGAAAGCAGCAGACCCAGTTTCGGGTCCCGGCTGGGTGCACATTTTCAACTTTACCCATTTATACATTCCGTGAATATGAATAGGAACAGTAACAGATTTCAAAACTTTGAAAAACCCGCCAGAAATAAAAACACGATTCATGTGAGTCTATCCCCAACTCCAACTCGAGAGTTGGCAAGCGCGGCTCTGGCAGTTTAGAAGTGATAGGGAAAAAAAAAAAAAAAAAAAAAAAAAAAAGAACAGATCTGTCAGATTGGTTGGTGAGTCATCCCGTCCTAAAACAGCCCTTTTTTCAATGTAACTCAGACATGTTCGATAGCCGCAGCGGAGTGGCCGAGCGCATTGAGGCGCTATGCTTCATTGCTCGATGCCGTTCCCCGTCGGGGGTTCGAACCCCCCTCGGGCATGGATGTTTGTGCTGTCTTTTGTAGACGGTAGTTTATACGTAGTTTGTCAGTTTAGGGACTGATGACCCCGCAGTTAAGTGCGATAAGCTTAACAAATATTTGAACATTCGTACATGTTCGAGAGGGTTCATGTTTAGAGAACATGCTGGCCATTCGAATCTTTCGACGTCGTTATCATGAAGGGAACGCATTCAGAAGATGTGCTCGATGAGCGCGATAATTGTCGTCCATTAAGACGAATCCCTCACCGAAATGCTGCCGATATGGTTGCACCACAGGTGGCAGAACACGTAGAAATTGAAAAATTGTGTGTCTTCAAATTTTCTAGAGTAAATGAAGCCACCGGATTTCGTCTATTTCCTAAAAAAGAAAAAGAAAGTGAGGGGGAAGTCTCGAGAATCGTATAGAAGAACACGATTTGTTTTTATTGGATTGTTGAACTCCCTGGATGTGGATTATATTTTATTATTTCAATAAATTCAGCAGCCAGACTCTTTTTATTATGTTTTATTTAGCCAAGACGCGTTTCGGATTTTCACCCATATTCAATTGGCGTAATAATATTTTGGTTTCACGTGCAGGTGTCAATATCAGTTTGGAAGCTGTATTAAAATGTTTGTAAATCCATGGGACTTAATTCCGCAGCAAGGCGCCTTGCAACGCTCGACCATTCCATCGTGGCGGATGCTGCTTATGGCCTGTGAAAAGTAAGGAAATTTTGGTCAGCTTTCTTCAATTTCGTTAGTATTCTCAAGCACAGCATTTCTTAAAATGCCGGCCGCGGTGGCCGAGGGGACTAAGGCGCTCCAGTCACGGTCTGCACGGCCACTACGGTCAGGGGTTCGAATCCCCCCACGGCATGGATATTTGTGCCGTCCTAGTTCGTAAGTAGTTCACAAGTAGTTTGTAAGTTTAGGGACTGATGACCCCGTAGTTAAGTCCCATAGACTATATATATATATATATATATATATATATATATATATATATATATATATATATATAAAACCCTACAGAAGAAACTAAACTGTAATTACGCCGTCTGAAGATGGGTGAAAATCCGAAACGCATCTTAGTTCAATAAAACACAATAAAAAGTCTTTGGTGAATTTATTAAAATAAAAAATGATTTATTTCCTGTACATTTGTTGGGTCTACCGATGATTCGTCTATGTTTTCATACAAAGTTCTTCTGCGTTTGTTTCTTTTGCTTTCTCTTGATATCCCCCAAGTTTCGTAACTTACTTCTGAAGTTTCCTCTCATTTGGTTTCATTGTGTAACACTTCACGTAAAATGCACATTCTTGACTGCTTCCTACATTCCACGGGAACCGTGGAAAGAGACTTATGCGATGTAATTTCTCTGGAAAGTCTCTTTAAACTCCGGTAATGACTCGTCGCGAGGAAAATACCGTCATTACTTAAACGCGCTAGCAGAAGAAGCGCACATCGTAGCACTACGTAACCCGTGACGGCCCTTATTTGCATCCAAAACGTAGTCGGAATGTGTGATATTCATGAGTTTAAACACTGCGAGCATACCAAGTCTGTAATACGTGAAACTGTACATAACTGTGCGAGTCTCGAATACCGGTCTCGTGTGAAGCGGTCCTTGCCTGCGAAACTCAGGGCATTCGAAGCATGGCCAAATTACGAAAGTTAGTCGCCGACTTCGCGTCCTTTCACATTCGTTCGCCGAGACTTGTATTTCCCACGCTTGTGAATTACGACAGGATGACCCCGTGAGCCTGTTTTCGGGCCTAAACCAGTAGTGCTGGCTACCTTCGTCCGACATTTATAATGGCGGCAGACACCCAGGCACTGCAAATAAACGAGGTAGGAAGCGTCTGTCTTATTATGCTTGACTCGCCACTTGAAAAAAGAAGAGGAATCACAAGCACCGGTGGCCGGCTTCATATTTCGGACGTCCGTTGCAAATCTCTCGCTTATTAATGACGGTGGTCGTAGCCAGCCGTGAAACTCTAGGCAGGCAGAATGACGAGCCACGAAAATTATATGTGAAGCATAGTGAATGACGATGTCCGTGACAGATCTTATACTGAACTGATTTATGCCTGTTCGTAACTTTGTCCGACTTTGAGTAAGAAGTCCCTATAAATTGTTCGCGGCAATTACGAGTCCAGCTCTAGCCGCAAAATAAATAAATTAATGGCAACAGCAAGAGACATATTCGCGTGCAGACTGCATTCGACTGACACGATTTTCTTGAATAAATCTTCTCAGGCTGCTAGTTACAGCATGTCGTTATACTTCTAGTTCTTCATAAATATTCTGCAAATGACTCCGATGTGCATGGCAGAGGGTTCATCGAACCGCTTTTATGGTGTTTCTCTACAGTTCCATTCTCTAATAGCGCGTGGAAAAAAAACACCTAAATCTTTCCGTTTTTGATCTGATTTCTCTTATTTTGTTATGATGGTCATGTCTCCCTATGTAGGTGGGTGTTAATAAAATATGGCCGGCCGCGGTGGCCGAGGGGATTGAGGCGCTCCAGTCACGGTCTGCACGGCCACTACGGTCGGGGGTTCGAATCCCCCCTCGGGCATGGATGTTTGTGCCGTCCTTAGTTTAAGGTAGTTGATAAGTAGGTTGTAAGTGTAGGGACTGATGACCCCTTAGTTAAGTCCCATAAGCTTAACAAACATTTGAACTTTTTTTTTTAATAAAATATGTTTACATTCAGAAGAGAATGTTGGTGAAATAAATTTCGCAAATACATCTCGCCGCAACGAATAACGCCTTTCTTTTAATGATTTCCACTCAAACTCGTGCATCATCCCGTGACACTCTCTCCCCTGTATCACAATAACATAAAATGACCTACCCTTCTCTGAACTTTCTCTAAATCGTCTGTCAGTCCACACTTGGTGGAGATCCCACAATGCGCAGCAGTACTACAAAACAGGACGCTCACGTGAGCTATAGGCAGTTTCTTTAGTAGAGCTGTTGCATCTTCTAAGTATTCTGCCAGTGAAACGTAATCTTTGGTTCACCTTCCCAACCATATTTCCTATGTGTTCTTTCCTATTTAAGTTTTACGTAATTGTTATTCCTAGGTATTTAGTTGAATTTACGGCCTATAGATTTGACTGATTTATCGTGTAAATGAAGTTTAATGGATTCCTTTCAGTGGTCATAAGGATGACTTCACACTTATCATTATTAAGGGTCAATGGCCAATATGCATCATGCAGATATCTTATCTAATTCATATTGGAATTGCTTTTGATCTTCTGGTGACTTTACTGACCGATAAATGACAGCATCATCCGCCACCAGACTAAGAGATCTGCTCAGATTGTCTCGTAAATCGTTTATAAAGATAAGGGACATGAGGACCGTATAACACTTTCCTGGGGAACGCCAGATATCACGAACTTCCAACCATGTTCAGGAGTCATACGAGAATGTGACATTAGAGCAAGTTTCATCAAAACAACAGCGCGCTGCCTCTGCCTGAGGTGAAAACATCTTCGCTCATCTTGCCCCGCTATATTTCTAACAATACGTTTATTCACGTTCCTCGCAATGTCATGCACGAGCGATATTAATTCACCTGAAACATAAATTAGCTTGACAGAAAACTGACATGTTCAATGATTCGAAAATCTGGGAGGCTTGATAACTTCAAACGGAAGTTGTTCAAAAGAAGTAAGATGCAGAATATACATAGGAAAGAAATCGTTTGAGACAGTGAAAGATTTACTGACAACCAGGAGCAACCGCATTCATCTCCGGAAGAGGTTCCAATTGTTTTTTGTGGAGCCTGGTGTCTCATGGTTCTGAAACGTGGATAGTCAAGAGAGAAAGAACAAAAACATTTAGAAAGTTTAGAAATGTGGCTATGGAGAGGAATGGAGAAATTGAAATGTACCGAGAAAATGAGAAATGATGAGGTGTTGAGCAGGGTAAAAGAGGAAAGGAACTTATTGAGGATGATACAGAAGAGGAAAACATCTTGGGTGGGCCACATGTTACTCAGGAATTGTCTACCGAAGAGGATAATAGAGGGAAAAGTAGAAAGAAGAGGAGGAAAAGGAAGAAGAAGGTTTGGAATGCTAACAGATGTGAAGAAAGCAAAAAGTTAAAAGCAAATGAAGGAGGATGTTCAGGACAGAAAGACTTGGAGGTTCTCCAGTTGATACCTGTCTAAGGACACATTAACTGAAAGAGAGAAGATCGCAAATAGAATTTTATTTCGATGACTGGTTTCGCGCCCCCTCAGTTACCATGATCTGCTCTGAGGAAGGCTAATATGTTCGTTCAGCTTTACACCGAGGGAGGTTCAAATGTTTGTAACCCTGGTCGTTAGCCGTGTAACGAGCAGAATTTTACTCGTTACCTTAACGGCCAATTTGAGGTCCTTTAACGTCAGGTTAACTCATAACGCAACATTGACAAACGCAATTCTCTGCCAACGACTAGTTAAAATCTAAATTGGAACTTAACGAGATATTGACAATCCGGCCCTAACTGTTGCAACTGGTGGGTTGGCTTTAATAAAAACTTTCCGATTTGGAATCTCAATCTCTTCGAATGAAACACTCAAGCTTTCGATATGTTTCATTATCAGAAATTAAAATCGCTGACTACTGGAACTGGTGGGCTGGCATGTGTTAGTAAAATCTTCTCGGTTTAGAAGTCTCTTACCAGAGGCTTACCCCGGCAATCGAGTGCTTTTAACTCCTGATCACGATGATGGAGACAGCTATCCAAATCTCGAGTCTTTCTGTCTGTCTGTCTCTCTTTGGCCCTTTCCCTCACAAGCAGGGTCGGCACTGTGTTAAACGTGGATTTGGCATGTGTTAATAACGGGTGATCAAAAGTCAGTATAAATTTGAAAACTTAATAAATCACGGAATAATGTAGATAGAGAGATAAAAATTGACACACATGCTTGGAATGTCATGGGGTTGTATTAGGCAAAATAATTAAATAAAAATAAAAAATAAAAATAAATAAATAAAGTGCGATAAAAGATCTCTTGCGCGCGTCGTTTGGTGATGTTCGTGTGCTCAGCCGCCACTTTCGTCATGCTTTGCCTCCCAGGTCCCTGGACCTCAGCCCGTGCGATTATTGGCTTTGGGGTTACCTGAAGTCGCAAGTGTATCGTGATTGATCGACATCTCTAGGGATGCTGAAAGACAACATCCAACACCAATGCCTCACCATAACTCCGGACATGCATTACAGTCCTGTTCACAACATTATTCCTCGATTACAGCTATTGTTGAGGAATGGTGGTAAACATAGTGAACATTTCCAGTAAATAACATCATCTTTGGTTTGTCTTAATTTGTTATGCTAATTCTTGCTTTTCTCATCAGATGAAGCGCCATCTGTCGTACTCCTCGGCCGCGGTGGCCGAGGGGACTGCGGCGCACCAGTCACGGTCTGCACGGCCACTACGGTCGGGGGTTCGAATCCTCCCTCGGGTATGGATATTTGTGCTGTCCGTGGTATTAGCTAATTCATACGTAGTTTGTAAGTTTAGGGAGTGATGACCCCGTAGTTAAGTTCCATAAGCTCTACAAACATTTTTTTGTCTGACTTTATTGAACTTTTTTGTTGTTGTTGGTTTTAATAAAACCCCATGTCATTCCAAGCATGTGTGTCAATTTTTACCTCTTTATCTACATTATTCAGGGATATTCTAAGTTTTTAAATTTATACTGACTTTTTGATCACCTGGTATTTACAGGGTGGCCGGATGCCCTTCCTGTCGTCACCTCATGCCCTCCAGGAGGAAATGTGAACCCCAGATGTCTGCGTAAATGTGTGAAAGTGCAGAGTGTTACGAAATGTCTGCGAGTCGTGTAACTGTGGCCGGACTTGGGTACCAGCCCGAAATTCATCTTGGGGGATGTGGAAAACCGCTTAAAAACCACATCCAGGCTGGCCGGTACTCCGACCCCTTTCGTTAATCCACCGGGCGGATTCGAACCGTGGCCGGTACGCCTCCCCGTCTCGAAAAGCGGTGCGTTAGACCACACGTCCAACCGAACGGGTTATCCAAAGCTCGAGTGCTTTATTCGAAATGACACGGCTAGTAAACAGAGAAGATTTTTTCTTCCAGTAATTTTCGGGTGTGCAGCCGGATCCCATTGACATTCTGCAACGATATTTCGGCCCAGAGACGCCCGGCCATCTTCAGGTGAGTAGGCAACTACTGAAGAGCGCAGGTACGTTCGCGGTATTTATACCGAGTATTGCGCATGCGAGATACGCTGGAGTCTTACTGCGCATGTGTTAGGTGGTGACATGCGCGGTACGGCCGAGCTGTGTGTGCTGCCCTCGGTGGTGAAAGTGAACACTCATCTAATCATCGAGAATCGAACGATTCCGTCGATTCCGCTGTGCCTCAATAGCTTTAAGAACAGGGTTCCAATTTTTATCCAGCTGAAAGCCGTTGTCACGATTTATTAAATTGTCAGCTAGGCGTATTTCAACCGCTTCTTTGAAGACTGAGTTCCAAAAGCCGGAAACTGGAGCTAAAATTGTGGTTTTGTTGTATTCCATGGAGTGTCCCATGGAAATGCAGTGCTCTGCTACAGCTGATTTCGACGGTTGCAGAAGACGGGTGTGTCTTTCGTGCTCCGTACAGCGCTCTTGAACCGTTCGAGTCGTCTGACCTATGTAAGCAGAACCACACTCGCAGGGAATTTTATAAACGCCCGCTTTTTTCAGTAGCAGATCGTCTTTTACAGATCCGACTAGGGCTATATTCTTCGCTGGTGGACGGAAGATGACCTGGATTTTATGTTTCCTTAGCAATCTGCCTATTTTAGAGGACACATTGCCAGCATAAGGAAGGAATGCAACTGATTTGTAATCTTCTTCATTGTCCTCTGTGCGTTGCTTCTTGTTGTTATGATTACGTATGGCCTTCCTTATTTGGCGTGGAGTGTAGCCATTCTCTTTGAACACTTTCTCCAAGTGTTCCAGTTCTGCAGGAAGATTTTCTTCGTCTGATATCAAGTGTGCTCGATGTATTAGCGTACTAAGGACACCAGCGGTTTGTGTGGGATGATGGCAGCTGGACGCCTGGAGAAGATACCAGCACAGTCGTGCTCCCTGCAGATAAGGGTAACGCCACGGTCCTCTTGACAAGGGAAGCCTACAACGAGAAGATTTATAGCCAGCTATCGGATTCTACGTATCGCAAGATTGAAAAGGATCCAACGAGTCGCATATCAAGGAAAACCACTTCACTGTTGAATGATAGTTCTTTACCAAAACAAGTCATCAAGAAGCTGAGACCACACAGTGCAGTACCACCAAGACTTTACGGCCTTCCCAAGATTCACAAGGATGGTGTCCCACTACGATTAATAGTGAGCAATATTGGTGCGTCGACCTATTATACCGCTAAACATCTGGCTTCTTTGCTCAAGCCTTACGTGGGCAAGTGTTGTCACCACATACGTAACTCTGGAGATTTTGTGAATCGCCTGAAGACAGTTAAGCTGAGCAGCACGGATTTACTAGTCAGCTTTGATGTGGTCTCGCTCTTTACAAAAGTGCCTTTAATGGATTCATTACATCTCATTGGTAACATTTTCAGTGAAGACTTGACAGCTTTGTTTGAGCATACTCTCTCCTCAACCTACTTTTTATTTAATAACGAATTTTTTGAACAAACTGACGGTGTCGCCATGGGGAGCCCTCTGTCCCCTGTGGTGGCTAACCTTTTTATGGAGGACTTTGAGGAGAAGGCACTTGAGTCTGCTGTTTTAAAGCCCACTGTGTTCTGGCGCTACGTAGACGACACTTTTGTTGTATGGCCTCATGGTAGAGAGGAACTGGAGAAATTCCACCGTCACTTAAATTCAATACATGAAAATATCAAGTTTACCATGGAGAGTGAAAAAGATGGAGCTTTACCATTTCTGGACGTGCTGGTACGACGCAAGGATGACGGCTCTTTGAGACACACTGTGTACAGGAAACCTACGCACACAGATCTATACCTCCAGGCGTCCAGCTGCCATCATCCCGCACAAACCGCTGGTGTCCTTAGTACGCTAATACATCGAGCACACTTGATATCAGACGAAGAAAATCTTCCTGCAGAACTGGAACACTTGGAGAAAGTGTTCAAAGAGAAATAAGGAAGGCCATACGTAATCATAACAACAAGAAGCAACGCACAGAGGACAATGAAGAAGATTACAAATCAGTTGCATTCCTTCCTTATGCTGGCAATGTGTCCTCTAAAATAGGCAGATTGCTAAGGAAACATAAAATCCAGGTCATCTTCCGTCCACCAGCGAAGAATATAGCCCTAGTCGGATCTGTAAAAGACGATCTGCTACTGAAAAAAGCGGGCGTTTATAAAATTCCCTGCGAGTGTGGTTCTGCTTACATAGGTCAGACGACTCGAACGGTTCAAGAGCGCTGTACGGAGCACGAAAGACACTCCCGTCTTCTGCAACCGTCGAAATCAGCTGTAGCAGAGCACTGCATTTCCATGGGACACTCCATGGAATACAACAAAACCACAATTTTAGCTCCAGTTTCCGGCTTTTGGAACTCAGTCTTCAAAGAAGCGGTTGAAATACGCCTAGCTGACAATTTAATAAATCGTGACAACGGCTTTCAGCTGGATAAAAATTGGAACCCTGTTCTTAAAGCTATTGAGGCACAGCGGAATCGACGGAATCGTTCGATTCTCGATGATTAGATGAGTGTTCACTTTCACCACCGAGGGCAGCACACACAGCTCGGCCGTACCGCGCATGTCACCACCTAACACATGCGCAGTAAGACTCCAGCGTATCTCGCATGCGCAATACTCGGTATAAATACCGCGAACGTACCTGCGCTCTTCAGTAGTTGCCTACTCACCTGAAGATGGCCGGACGTCTCTGGGCCGAAATATCGTTGCAGAATGTCAATGGGATCCGGCTGCACACCCGAAAATTACTGGAAGAAGAAATACGCCGGGAAAATTTTAGAAGTCACAGAGAAGATTTTATTGGTCGAGAATTGGTATCGAGGCCTTTATAGCCTGACACTTGGCTAAGCTACTGAGCGCAGTGACGTACGAGTGTTTGTGTTTTATTGCTGGCCGTCTTGGCGGTGACGGCGTCGTGTGTGGTGGCAGCCCTGGCCGCCAGCAACACAAAGGAGGTGCTCGCCCCCCTCCCCCGCTCCCTTTGTCCTTCTCAGTGCTGCCATTTCTCCGGCAGCCGTGATATATGGTCTGCACGGAACGAGCGCGAATACGGAGCAGGCAGTGCTCTGTACGGGGATATATGGCGGCGGTCGGAGCAGTTCTAGGCCAGCACTGCCGGCGAAGCGCGCGGCTGCAGCGTGCGATGGGCGAAAGTCAAGTGTTTGCAATACTACGGGACCCTGAAACGTGCCTGGTAGTTGGGCAGTAACGTCTTTGGTTCAGAAAATAAATCGAATACTAACGTATGTAACTAGGTTGGCACCATAGAACACCAAAAATAACAGAAGTGCAAAGACCATGTTATCACACGGAAACACAGAACGACAGCAGCGCTACTAGTGGCCTGGCAGTGAACTTTCAATCCGAAAAATGTGGCGCGAAAATCCATGTTTATTTCTAAATACACGAATGAGAAAACGTTATATTGGTGTTAGATGTTTTGTATCCCATCCTCGTCGCCACTTTTGTGTCTCGTTTCCGTCGCAGGTGTCGGTGGCCGTGTAGAAAGACCGACACAGGAATAAAGGTTGCACGCTTGTGCAGGTGCGAAGGTGACCAGCCAGTGGGACAGCAGAAACTAGAAACACTAGAGTAAATTAGAACGAGATATATATTTCTTAGAGAACTATGTAAAAGTTAAGTATTACTAAGTCTTTATGAAATATATATCTCTTCTAATTTACTCTAGTGTTTCTAGTTGCTGCTGTCCACTGGCTGGTCACCTCCATACCGCACAAGTGTGCATCCTTTATTCCAGAGTCGGTCTCTTTCTACTCGGCCACCGACGCCTACGACGGAAACGAGACACAAAAGCGGTGACGAGGCTGGGACACTAAAAGATGACAATATTTTTCATTTATTCTTTGAGGGTGGACCTCATAGAAAGGTTTTTGAGACCTAGCAAAGTACTATATACGAGAAATTTAAATCAAAACTAACGTAATTGCTTGTGGCTGTTGTTTACAGTCGGCCAAACTTCGTACATGATGTGGTAATCTTTTTGACCGTATAATTGTTTGATTCTAAAACTCGGTACCTCGATTTTCGCCATGTGGCGTTATCACATGGAAATAAATCTGATTTTGCGCATGTTATTTGAATCTATTTACTGTATACATCTCTTGGCCTCCCTGTGCGATTTTTGTCTCACTCTCCTTGATGTCTAAGAAAGTGATCCCTTGTATTAGCTCAAGTATGCCAGAAATTCTTCTTCTCCCCATTTCTATTCAGAATTTTCTTTTTCTTTTTCAGAAACTATTTTATTGCCATTGTCATTCTGAAATTTATATAATCTGCACTGTGACCATCGGAAGTTATTTTATCGCCCAAGTAACAAAACTCATCAAAAATGTTCCAATGTTTGTTAAGCTTCAGGAACTTAACTGCGGGGCCATCAGTCCCTAAACTTACAAATTACGTAGAAACCACCTTATACTAAAGACGACACAAACATCCATGCCCGACGGGGGGGGGGGGGGAGGGGGGCAGATTCGAACCCCCGACCGTAGCGGCCGTGCAGACTGTGACTAAAACTCATCTACAACCTTTATTGTCTCGTTACGTAATCTAATTCCTAATTCCTTTAGCATTGCCTAATTTTCTTAGAATATATTCCAATACCTTTGTTTTGTTCTTATAACCTGCTTTCAAGACACTGTCTATTGCGTTCAATTCCTTTTCCAGGTCCTTTGCTGTCTCTGACAGAATCACAGTGTCACCGGCAAACCGCAAAGTTTCGAATTCTCCTTGCTTTCACTCACAGCTTCATCGACGTACATATTAAATAACATTGGAGAAAGGCTACATCCTTGTCTTACTCCTTTACCCACCAATGCTTCGCTTTCATGCCCTTCGAATCTTATAACTGCCGTCTGGTTTTTGTGCAAATTGTAAATGACCTTACGTTTCCTGTATTTCGCACCTGCTGAATTCAGAATCTGAAATAGTGTATTCCAATGAACACCGTCCAAAGCTTTCTCCAAATCTACAAAAGCTAGTAATGTCGGTTTCTTTTTCCTCAATTTAAACCGTTGTAAATATAGACTTTAAAAGGGGTTTTCTCCAGTCTCGAATGCTAGTAGGCGTTGTAAACAAAAAATATGGCTATATGAAAATTTGTGCTCGTACTGAGATTCGAACTCGGAGCCTCCCGCTTACAATACAGTTGCACTAAGCCAAGCTTGGTTAGTCCTTACAGTGTGTGTCTGGGGTGGCATAGAGGTTTAGCGCAACTGCCTGGTAAGCTGAAGGTTCCGGCTTCGAATCTCTGACGTGGCACAAATTTTCATATGACCTTGGTGTATGTTTACAACACCTACTAGCAATCGAGACTGAAAAAAAATCTGTATTCACTCTATTTTCACCCACTCACGGTCTCATGATGGGGGACTTCGACGAAACAGAAATGATACCCAAGTTGATGGCCAAGAAGACTTCAGACACAGACAAATATATACAGATGGGAAACCTCCGTAAGGGCCCGGTCCCACACTCAGGGGTGTGGGGCGCGGGGTGCTGAAGCAGTTCCGTAAGATGTCCCATGATGGCGCTGTGGTAAGAAGCAGCCCTTTAAACTGGCCAGAGCAGGTGGCAGGTAGCGGCTGCCCCCACCACCACCTCCCCTCAAACGCCAGCAAACTGGACACAGCCGTGGCCTCGTGGCAGACGGCATGAGCTCTCCCCTCAGCCTCCCCTCCACGTTACCCTCTGACGTGCGAGAGGCACCCTCAGAAGTGCCTCTAGTGTGGTCTACCGGTACCACAGACAAATATATACAGACGGGAAATCACACTCAGGGGTGCGGAAAGGGAGGGTTTCTAGCAGTTCCGTAAGATGTCCCATGATGGCAATGCGGTCAGAAGCAGCCGTTTAAACCGGCCAGAGCAGGCGGCAGGTTGCGGCTGTCCCCACCACCACCTCCCCTCAAACGCCGGCACGCCGGACACAGCTGTGGCCTCGTGGCAGGCAGCATGAGCTCTCCCCTCAGCCTCCCCTCCATGCTACCCTCAGTAGTGCCTCTAGTGTGGTCTACCAGTACTAAGCCAGGGAACCGCTTGACACCTGCTAGCATCTTACGGAATTACGAGGGGAGCGTAGGACAGTGTTTTAGGGGGGGATTCTCCTCTGTATGTGTTACTCTGTGCCAGTACTAAGCCAGGGAACCGCTTGACACCTGCTAGCATCTTACGGAACTACGAGGGGAGCGTAGGACAGTGGTTTAGGGGGGGCTACTTCTCTGTATATGTTACTCTGTGCTTCAGATCTGACCGCGCCCGCTGTTTTGACAACATTATCTACTGCCCCCCACAGCAGACGTCGAAAACAGGCTGGCCAACCTCTGCGGGGCGTCCACGGCTGCTTTCATCGCAACGCAGCGGCTACGCCTCACACTTGATTCATACTGAGAACACACACACACACACACACACACACACACACACACACACACACACACAAACACACGCGCAGACGAAACGGACGTGCCGAATCGGGCTGTCCGGCTCTCGCCTTGACCTGGGCGCGTAGTAAAGTGATACGTAATCCAAAAAGCGATGCAAAAACTCGATGGGCTACTCGGCCGTAGGCTGTTGATAACCTGTCATGATGCGGTATAATCTAGACGCAGTGACAGCCGTCCAGATCCTATCGCTAATAACAGCAGGTGCCGCGGGTCGGTTCCGTGCTCTTTAGACTACCGCCGTGTTCCAAGGCCATCTAAATAATCTACCAATAGCGTGATTGAGTCCTGGACTAATGTCTGTAAATCCATCGGACCAAACTGCGTGGTCATCAGTCCGTAGCTTACAAACTACTTAAACCTAGGTAAACTAACCTACAGACAAAACACACACACACACCCATGCCACAGGGAGGACTCGAACCTCCAAGGCGAGCAACCGCGCGCTCTGCAGCGAGTCCTGGACTTTTACAGAACATTCAAGAAGGGAAGAAGACAAATGCATGCATTACGCCAATTTATATTACAAAAGATGGCGAATCTAGTGCGGTACATCTGTACTTCGCTTTTCTTTAAACCGGATATTAATTAGCAAAGAAATATGGAAATCTCTGTTTCATTAAATGAGGGGTAGCATACAATGTGCTGGCCCCCATCGTAGCTGAGTCGACAGCTTTGCTGACTACCACACAGGGGACTGTTGCATGTGTCCACTAGACTTGCGCATAATAGTTCGCGCTCGGGAGCGCTCACTTTAGTTCGCGGCTCTGCCGCGATCTAGTTCGTTCTTTTAGTCCGTCCGCTTCCAGTGACGGCTGAGCGGCGTGGTCTGCTCATGTAGGTGGCGGGAGAAGATCTCCTACCTAGCTGCTTCATGCGCTTGCTGCTTGAGCCGCTAACGATATCACGCAAACCAAAAGAAACAGTTTGTGGATAATTTCTCGCGTTTAAGTTTAGAGTTATCTCTATATCTTGGCATAATGGAATTTATTAGTCAGATATTGCAGAGTGCAGAATACTTCAAAACAGAAATTTAGTAGCAGTGAACTATGTAATTTAGCAGGCAGACGCTCACCTCGAAATGGATCTCATCAGCAGAAGGCAAATACGTGATTTTTAATTCTGCTGCGCGCTCTCTCGCTATTGCCCGTCGGTCTTCGGAAAAGAATCCAACGAACTAAGAAGCGAGATACGTTTGGCATAATAGTTCGCGACCGATCGCGCATGTTTTAGTTCGTGACCGATTGCGCATATTTTAATTCGTGACCGTTCGCGCATATTTTAGTTCGCGACCGATCTCGCATATTTTAGTTCGCGACCGGTAGCTCTCCTTTTAAATCGCAGCTTGGCCGCGAAGTAGGTCGCTCTTTTTAGTTCGTCCGCTCTTTTTGGCTTCTGCTACCGCTACTAAAAGAGCTCTTTCTTTTATTATAACAGCTTTTTTTTTATATAATGATCAGTGTTCAACACTGGATACCTTAGAAAAGGTAATTTGTGGCAGTGAACTATGAAACTACAGCTCAGCTGCATCTCAGCTCGAAATGACGGTAACTGGCAGAAGGGAATCACGCGATTCTGCGCGCTCTCGCATCCTCTCGCTGACCCCGAAAAGGAGCGGACGAGCTACGAGGCGAGGGATCTGCGAACTAGTTCACGTAGTTCGCCTGTGAGAGCGCTCTTCCGAACTAGTTCGTTCGCGAACTATACAAGACTAGTTGCCCCCACCATCATTTTCAACATGATCGACATGTAAGTCGCCGAAGCGATGTCGACTAAAATGACTTGCACTAGGCTGCCGAACAATCCCAGACGGGATCTCCCGCCCAAAAGCTGCCAAACGATCTTTTCATTTCATATTGTGTCCTCTCTTACGATGGAGCAGCATACAATACTACTCATGTCGTATTAACAATGATGATATTTGTAACACGATGAATAGTAATGAAGTACTACTAATAGAATCATAAATTAACCCACGATTTGTAGCCATCTGATGCCGCCATTTGGAGTAGTATGAGGGGTGTTGAAATGAAAATGTACGATGCATCTTAACAACCAAACGGGTTGAAATTTGAATATGCCGGTTTGGGATAACTTAGTGCGACGTCTAGGGACTCTAAGCATACGTCGTCAACTCCACCTGAAAAATTCAAGTCTGTGCAATTTGGCGTTAATGAGCTACGACAGCGGACGACCGTCTTAGGCTACAGCACATCTCCTGCAGTGCTTCTCCTGGACTCCTGGCCGTATCTATTGGATCCCAGACGATTGAAAACCTCAACGGACAAAATGAAGTGTAATACAGATGCATACGTTTTGTGAAATGGACACTTCCAGAATGTAGAGAATAAAGTAGTTTTGAAGTGCCAGAAACTGTATTTGTGACTTTTGCGGTGTCTTAATCAAGTCTAAATTATAAAATGAATTTTCATTCCAATTTTACATCGACAAGTACCTGAAGCGTTCTAAATGTCTAATACAGTAGAGTAATAAATATAAATTAGAACAGTTGTAACATTTACTACTACTCATTCGTCGTGTAGGTTTATCCTTGATTTTCAAATCTGTGGTGTCATTGGACCGGAACCCACGGTACTGGCGCCACTGCGTATACTTTCACAATTTATTTTTAACACTGAAACTTAACAAAACACATGGCTGAATTATAATTTACTAAGCCCTACAGCGATTACTTTTGTTCTGAAAATTGGGCTAATTCTGTATGTTATGTTCAAATAATTTACGGGAATATAGTTGGGCAACGTCTTCGACAACAGCCAGTATTTCGGGAGGTGAACGCCCGACATTTTCAAGGCATAACAGAAAAGACAGCTCTTCGTGTCTACAATCTTTTTCAATAATGCTTCATTTTTTATCAACTACTCGCAAAATTTTCCAAATTCATATAAAACATCGCACTGACGTATTTTATGGCCCAGTATTTCGGGAGGTGAACGCCCGACATTTTCAAGGCATAACAGAAAAGCCTGCTCTTCGTGTCTACAATCTTTTTCAATAATGCTTCATTCTTTTATCAACTACTCGCAAAATTTTCCAAATTCATAGAAAAAAAAAAACCACTGACGTGTTTTATGGCCCACTTTAGATTTGTAGTTTTATAAGTTTTTGCAAACATTTTGGACCAAAATAATAATCTAAATAATAAAAAAATCATTAATAAGAGTGTCTGAAATCCTTTTAGGAAAAAAAAAAGTTTTTAGGTAGTGACGGGTTTCGAACCACTGATCTTGAGCGTCACAGTCCTATGCATTACCCATTACGCTACAGCTGACAGGACTGCTGTTCTTTAATCTCATACTATTGATGGTAGTTGTTAACTGATGCTAATATGGCATTTGTAGACACTAGATTATCATTTATCGTACGAAGAACGATGTGTTTTTGTTAATTCTTCATTGCACCATTGCTTTGAAATGACAACGTGTAAGTTACAATACGAAAATCATCAATTACGCAACGCAAGATGGCGTATGCCAGTAGAGTTCTGGCGATGAATGTAACGTGACATCTCCGAACGGCTGGTTTTCTTTAATTCAATGGAGGGTGTCAAATCTCCGTTATTTTTGCAAATATCTCTCAAACGATACGAGATATGAAAAAAAAACAAGGGAACAAAGTTGTAGAGAAATTTCTCCTCTACAAATTCGGTTACTCAATTTTCGCGTCAGATGAACGGTTTATTTGCAATTACAATTATATTACAAACGGCTTTTTTTGTATTACTACCGTATTTTTTGTCCGAAAATTTTGAAAAAGGGAGGTTCTGGTCTCTGGCCGCCTACAATTATGTCGGTAAAATTTGGTGCTGATCGGTGGAACGGTTCGTCTTAAAAAGGGAACACGTTACGGACAGACAGACATACAGACTAACAGGCAGTCATCCCAAAATCGCCGTTATTTTTGCAAATACCTCTGAAACGCTACGAGATAGGAAAAAAAACATAAGAGAGCAAAATTGTAGAGAATTTTCTCCGCTACAAATTCGGTTATTCAATTTTCGTGTCAGATGAACAGTTAAGCCGTTATTTTCATTTAAATTTCGAGCTGTCAAAAAACGACCGGAAAGGCCCACTTTTAGTGTTACTACCGTAACCTAAAGTGGGCCAATAATTAAGTAATAGCCGGCCGCGGTGGCCGAGGTGACTGAGGCGCTCCAGTCACGGTCAGCACGGCCAATACGGTCGGGGGTTCGAATCCCCCCTCGGGCATGGATATTTCTGCCGTCCTAGTTCGTAAGTAGTTCATAAGTAGTTTGTAAGTTTCGGGACTGATGACCCCGGAGTTAAGTTCCATAAGCTTAACAAACATTTGAACATTTGAATTAAGTAATAAATACGTAAGCTGTCGCTGCAGTTTACAAGTTAGACCGCGGCGGGCTGCCGTCCGCCACTCTGCAGGGGAAGACGCCTCGCAGCTGGACACAGCTGATCAACAGCGGCCGTAACACCTGACTGGTTGCATACAATTCGGTGCAGTGCAGTGCAACTGGTAAATTTGGTGCAGTTTCTAGATACATGTTATTTTTTTCTTCAGCTCTCTATGAAGGACCTTATGACAGGTACATGAAATTTAAATTTTAAAAATATCGCGTAAATAGCACATAAATCTGCACAATAGTGCCTTTATTTTGTAATTTATTTGAAAATTTTACTTTGAATGGTTTCCTATGTCGAGCAATGTCCGCAAAAGCAGACATCACACATAGGTTATAACAGGTATGAAAATGCATGTAAATGAGAAGAGGGAAGAAGAAGAAAGGAATCATTCTGCATGCAATGAGGCATTAAAATAATTCATTGCTCAAGCGCAGGCCAGAATTATTCATTTCTTCGTCTTCCATATCCTAATTTATATGTACTAGTATTGCCTGCGGTCGTAAATCAACCAATTGTGTTCACAGTGGTTACTGGGGGTAAAATTTTACATATCATGTCGGCGGCCTCGCGTGATTATGTTGGCAACATCAACAACACGATAGAAAATCTTTGCCCATTTGTTCGAACCACGTAGAATGACTCGATTAATGTATCGTACAGACCATGAAGTAAACAAATAATGCTGTTCCTGCTTTATGGTTGACAGGTTCTTGCATGTATCCTCGTCCGCCCAGTAAAAATAATTGCCCTCGTAAAGTGAAGATTCCACGAGAAAGCATCAGCGTTGTCAAGCGATTGGCTAAAATGAAGACTCACAGGATTCTCACTATTCAGCATCTGTTGCCAACATTATCATAGGAGGCCGCTGGGATATTTGGTAAAATTTAACCGACACTGGGAGGTATGAAACGGTATCTTTTACGCGTTAAGGAAAATGCCTGACAAAATAACAACAAATAAAAACGGAAGTATATACTTCTCATGCCATTTTCGAATTATATGTCATTAACCTAATATTTGAAATGGAACTACAATTGCTGTGTTCGTATATTTATTCAACGCCAAGAAATAATGTTATTTCGATACTGCGATGTTCAGAGAATTCCAGAGCTGACAACATGTCGACTTCGTAGTTCCACCCGTGCACCGCTACATGCCTCTCCCGGCGCATCATCATTTATATCGGCATTCTCGACTTCGTAGTTCCACCTGAGCACCGCTAGATGCCTCTCCCGGCGCATCATCCTTTATATCGGCATTCATATGAAAACATCCACTTCCTTTAACCACTCTTAATCACTGCGAAAATGAAGCATTTGAACGGCTCAAGAAAGTGAGTTGGGAGCACTCCATGTTTCGATGTTCACTTATTTTAATACTGCAGATGCGCTGCATTACACCGTCTTTGGTCGAGGCGAATAGCCAATCAGTGAGCTGATTGTTGGAGAATGTAGAACTTGATCCAAGCTGTAGATAGGAAAATTTCTACTTCCTTTTACCACTTCTAATGGCTAAATGCACGCATAATATTTATATTCGTGAAATCTACCATAAACAATTTTTCGATTTATGTTAGTTTCATTGGCCTTCTTGTACGAATAAATTAGTAATCTGTACCATAATTTTCGTGTTAGCGTATTTATATAATGATATCGTTAATTCGTTCCTCGAGGCACCGTCTGCATCCACTCTAAGTTTGTCGCGACATTTCTGGGACACCCCGTATATTGCAATTTCATCGCGCACGTCAGGCACTCGACTGAACTCTGTTTTGATTAGTTTGCAGTACCGATCGCTATTGTGGGACATGTAGAGAGACAAGGTCTCGGTAGAAAGAGCGGCGACGTATCCTTGCAGTGCTATTGCCTTCCTTAATTGCGACTTGACCGGTGGGAGAGCGAGCGAAGCAGAAACAAGGATTGTGCTGAGTCTCGCCGCTCGCCGCAGCCTTTGTGGGGCAGACTGCGCCGCAAGTACATATTAGCATGTCAAGTGTCAGATGTAGGTCACAACCGGGGAACCTTTCTACCTCTGCGGCAAAGCTGCTTTCGAACCGCACGGGCTATTCATTGTGGCCTGGGAGCGGTCTTTGCACATGGAGATAACTTCCGAGAAACACAGACACGGCACATAGCACGGTCTCTTGCTGGACTGCGGCCGGCGGTCTCTCTACTCGGTCTACTAGTCTGGCGCCCAAGCAGTTCCCGGCTTTCACCGTCACCACCACGGCGCGCGAGGAACATTACACTGACGTTAGAATACACTGTTAACGCTCTGTTGCTTGACTCCGTCACACCACTTAAATACCTAACAGGAATCTCTATATATAAAAGGAAGTGTTCCGATTGACTGACTGACTGACTCATCATCGCTCAGCGCAAACCACTGAAGATAGAAACTTGAAATTTGTGGAGGGTGTTGATCTTACTCTGTAGGCGTCATTTAAAAAGGTAAAGCAGTCAACAATCCGAAGATTGGTTTGAACACCACAGTGCTTTACTAGGCATGGTCCTGTTTGGAGGTGGTATGCCGTTGCCTTCCTCCGACCTTCGAACTGACTTACCCAGCCAGTTATAGGGGGACCTGCAGTTTAACGTGGGTTCCGAACCACGGTGCTACTCGGTATTTTTCACATATGCAATACTGCCAGAGGTGAAAGAAGTGGAAAGTGACAGATAAAAACCCCAGGACCTGGCGGGGATCGAACCCGCGACCTTTGGGTTTGTAGTCTGGCACTCTACCACTGTGCAACCGAGGCGCACAGGCGTCATTTAAGAAGCGATTTTTCGATATTCCGTCCGTAAGGGGGTGAAATACGGGATGAAACGTTTTTTGAAAATACGTTGCTATTTAGGTAATTTTGAAGCTAGAACTGCAAAATTTCGGGTTTTAATTCAGGGTTCGAATTTAAAAGACACGTGTTTCGGCGTTTTTTTTGAAATTCAACCAATAAGGGGATATAATAGAGGACGCAAAAATTTGATTTTCAAAAATATGTTGCTGTTAACTCAAATTTCAAGCTATAATTACGAAACTTAGGATATGGACTTTTTATCAGGATTAAAAAGACAGGAGTTTCGGTATTTTTGGAAATTCAAAAACTAAGGGGGTAAAAGAGGGGATCAAAAATTCTTTTCGAAAAAACTTTGTTGTCATGACAATTTTTTAAGCTATAGCTGCAAAAATTGGTATTTGTATTGTTCGTTATGATTTAAAAAAATACGTGTTTCGGTATTTTTGGAAATTCAACCATCAAAGGGGTTAAATAGGAGAGGGGATGTTTTTTGAAAGTCTGTTGCTATTTAGGCAATTTTGAAGGTAGAACTACAAATTTTCGTATTTGTATTCGGGGTTCAAATATAAAAGACACGTGTTTCGGTATTTTTGAAAATTCGACCAATAAGTGGGTGAAATGCGAGATGCAAAAATTGATTTTCAAAAATATGGTGCTGTTAACTCAAATTTCAAGCTATAACTACGAAACTTAAGATATGGATTCTTCATCGGGATTAAAAAGAAACGACTGGTGCAGACCAACCAGCCTACGCATGCGAAGCAGCGAGGGGTTCAGCTAGTGTGGAATAGAACGAGCATGTAAAACTAACTCTAAGGAAGGATAATGTATGATAGTGTCTTTTGGGTCGTATCTTAGTCCACAGAGAAGCATTTTAGTTGGTAACGTTTCAGCCAACGCTGTGTCAGACATCTGATGAGTGCTTCCTGATCAGCTGTGTGTTGTCTATTGGCAGTTGGACCGTCGCTGGATGAGATAAATATTGCGAAAAAGGGGCGTAGTATAATAGGGTGCCTAGATTTCCAGAATCAAAATACGGGACACACATGGGTACCGAAGGTTACGAAATCAAATGTTAGCTTTACGTGCGGAATCATCAACGTGATTGTTACTCCTTAAGGCTTATACAAACTCAATGCCTTTGTGTCACTCAATAAGGCAGATATAAACACACGAATTAATGCACACAATACGGTAAGAAACAAAGCTCTTATTTCCTTCCTCCCCACCCCCGCCCTATAGCAAACGTGTGGTGATCTCGTATTTACATTTCCTTTACAATTTATTTTTTAGTTCTGTATTGCTTCCAGAAAGTACGATTTTACAGAAAAAAAAAGGAAAAAAACCTTTTGCATTGGGCAGGACGACGGTTCAAATCCACTTCCAGGAATCTACATCTAGATGTGATACGCTGCAAATCACATTTAAGTGCCTGGCAGAGGGTTCATCGAACCACCATTATACTATTTATCTCCCATTCCATTCTCGAATAGCGCGCGGGAAGAAAGAACACCTGAATCTCTCTGTTGGAGCTCTGATTTCTCGTAATTTATTATGATGATCATTTCTACCTATGTAAGTGGGAGTCAACAATATATTTTCGCATTCGGAGGAGAATGTTGGCGATTGGAGTTTCGCAAGTAGCCCACGCCGCAGCGATAAACGCTGTTGTTGTAATGATTCCCATCCCATATCCTGTATCATTTCCGTAACGCTGTCTCCCCTGTATCGTGACAATACGAAACCAGTTGCCCTTCTTTGGACTCTTTCGATGTACTCCGTTAAACCCACCTGATACCGATCCCACACTGGGCTGCAATACTCCAAAAAAGGATGGACAAGCGTAGTGTATGCAGTTTCTTTTGTAGTTCTGTTGCATGTTTTAAGGGTTCTGCCAATAAAACGCAGTCTCTGGTTCGCCTTTCCCACGATATTATCTACGTGTTCTTTCCAATTTAAGTCTGAAGTAATTGTAATTCCTAGGTATTTTGTGGAGTTTACGGCCTTCACTTTTGATTGATTTATCTTGTAAACATCCATAATTAGCATTTCCGAGATTTGCCTAAATCACTCCAGGCAAATGCCATGATGATTCCATTGAAAGGCCACAGCCGATTACCTTCCCCATGCTTACTAAAAACTCCGGGCGTCGGCTTCTCTAATGGCCACACTGTCGTGGGAACTATAAAGCCTAAATTTCTTCCTTCCTCCGAATATAAAACGACTTCCACTACACGAAAAGTAATTGATGGAAGAATCTGGGCCGGCCGCGGTGGCCGAGGAGACTGAGGCGCTTCAGTCACGGTCTGCACGGCCACTACGGTCGGGGGTTCGAATCCCCCCTCGGGCATGGATATTTGTGCCGTCTTTAGTATAAGGTAGTTCATAAGTAGTTTGTAAGTTTAGGGACTGATGACCCCGTAGTTAAGTCCCATAAGCTTAACAAATATTTGAACATTTTTTTGAAGAATCTGGCATCGACCGGACTTGCATAGAAATTAAGGATTTTATGGGACATCTGAAAATTTCTTGTCATAATTATTTCCTTCAAAGTTTGCACACTTAATATGTTTCCGCGGTGCATCAGCTATTTGTGACAGAGAACGCTCTTTCTGCCAGCAGCATTAATGCCGAGTAGAGATGGCACAAACCCAGCAACGAACAGAAAATTCTTGCAGTAAATATCCTCAAAAAGATAATCGTGACATTTTTCTTTCAAAATATTTCTATCAAATTCTGGTAAAGTTTTAAGACTTCACTGATCAGACTTGGAAAGAAGACGATATATGAGCTGAGCCGAGTTAAAGCACATCACAGAAAACTGGTGTTTACTCGTCCTGGTCAGCGGGTGTTTTATGGGATGCGTTGACATTTAAAACAGCTATACTGATTAGTAATACAATTTTTATTTACTGAAGAATACAGTATACGCAACTTCTATAAAGTATGTCTCTTCTCGCGGTGGCGTCTTCTTGCACGATGTTCAAAATGTTCAAATGTTTGTTAACCTTATGGGACTTAACTACGGGGTCATCAGTCCCTAAACTTACAAACTACTTATGAGCTACCTACGAACTAGGACGGCACAAATATCCATGCCCGAGGGGGGATTCGAATCCTCGACCGTAGTGGCCGTGCTGACCGTGACTGGAGCGCCTCAGTCACTTCGGCCACCGCGGTCGGCCTTGCACGATGCTAGCTGCGCTCACTCATAGTTATTGCCTATTTCGGAGCCGAGTTCAGATGTGCCCCTCCAGACGCATGTCAGCCTGGATAAAGCCGCGTCTCACACACTTTCATTTGCTTCATTGTCAAACGGATCAAACGTCGTTCGAAAGACAAAACCGAACAGAAATTTAAAAGAAACTATATCAGTATATTTCCCATCGTCACAGTGTGGATAAGGTAGAAATTTGGGCCTGGCAGGAACGTGTTAGGGTAATCGGTGCAAATGTGACCACTGTGCGCGGAACGCGGCCTAGCACAGATCTTCCCCATTTATTTAAATTAAAGCCTAGCAGCAGCTGAAGTCGAAAAGACCTCTGTGTCTTGCTTTAATAAAGACCAAGTTCATAATTAGGTAGGAATTTGATGCGAATTCTTTGAATTTAAAATCTTTTCTGAATACCATTACAGGATCCAAATTGGTTGGCTCTGTACAATCCGCCACTTATAAGTACGAATGTGAAGGTAGAAATTAAATTCAAAATAATTATCTGCCAGTAGTGTTAAGACTTTCTCTAGAAAGTTGTTTTGAAAAGTAAAAATAACATTTTAATTTATGGATTTTGTGTCTCATGAGAACAACTCCAAATTCCCGAGAGTCTCAATTTTTTCTAGGTATTTTACCATTCAAATATGGCAAGTGTACTTGTACTGGACACTACCCTACTACCCTACTAGAATTCTATGGGGTCACGGGAAATGCTGAAAATGGTTCAAGTCGTACCTCACTAACAGGAAACAAAGGGTGTCAGTGCAAGTGACTAGTGAATTAGGCCAACAGTCATCATCGGATTGGGAAGAAATTACATGTGGTGTCCCACAAGGATCCATCTAAGGCCATTGCTTTTTCTTGTGTACATTAATGACCTCTCATCAGTTACACTACCAGAAGTAGAGTTCGTTTTGTTTTCAGATGATACAAGTATTGAAATAAAAAGTACGTCGAGCATAGTGATAGAAAGGTCTGCTAATGATATTTTCATGAACATTAATAAATGGTTTAAAGCCAACTTATTGTCATTAAACTTTGAAAAGACTCACTACATGCAGTTCAGAACATGTAAGAGATTTCCTGACAGCATATGCATTAAGTATGAAGAAGAGCAGATAGAAAAGGTTGACAGTATTAAATTCCTGGGATTACAGCTTGATAATGAATTTAGTTGGGAGGAGCACACCACAGAACTGCAAAAACGACTCAACAAATCTGTATTTTCAATACGAGTGTTATCAGACATAGGAGACATAAAAATAACAAAGCTTGCATACTTTGCTTACTTTCATTCCTTAATGTCGTTTGGTATAATATTTTGGGGTAACTCTTCAAGTCAGTCAAAAGTTTTCAGAGTCCAAAAACGTGTAATACGTATTATTTTTGGAGTAAATTCACGGACGTCTTGTAGAAGCCTCTTCAAAGAAGTGGGTATATTAACTACTTCCTCTCAGTATATTTATTCCTTGATGAAATTTGTCATAAATAATCTTTCCCTTTTCCCAACAAACAGCTCAGTTCATACATACAATACTAGAAATAAAAATGATCTACACAAGGACTTAAAATTACCTACTTTAATTCAAAAAGGGGTCCACTACACACATTTTCAATAATTTACCATCAAGTATAAAAAATTTAGGTACAAATAAAGATCAGTTTAAGAGGAACCTAAAAGACTTTCTAGTGGTCCACTCCTTCTACTCCATTAGTGAATTTCTAAATTGTACCAAATGATGCATGCACTCATACTATATTAGTATTATTATATTATCAGAAAAAACACCTTAAGAATTTATGTATCTGTATTTATATTATTAGTATTATCTATTATTCAACGAGTAAATTTTGTTTCTTGACAAGTTCCACATCCACGAGGATCCCCTCAACATGGATCTACGGAACAAATAACTAATCTAATCTAAAGCACTTCGCTGCGGAGCGCGCGCTTGCTCGCCGTGGAGGTTCGAGTCCTCCCTGGGGCATGGGTGTGTGTGTTTGTCCGTAGGTTAGTTTACCTAGGTTTAACTAGTTTGTAAGCTACGGACTGATGACCACGCAGTTTGGTCCGATAGATTTACAGACAGACACTACCCTACTCCATTAGTTACAACAAATGGAATGGTTGTTAGAAAAATATGGCACCAATTGGAAAAAAAATATCTTTCATATCAGCTAACACGTAAACACAATAGTGGCTACTCTCAGAACAGAGAAACAAGTTGTCAAAGAATTGCCCTCGGCTTCTTTCTTTTGCCTCGTCCAACAGAGACTGCCAGACCCGCTACTGGCTCTGTCTGGCGCCGCCCCTCTGATGTGCCTCACCGAGCGGCCGCAAGTTTCGAAAAAAAAATAAAAATAAATAAATAAATAAATAAGTAAAATAAAAATTAAATAAAAAAATGTTCAAATCTTTGTAAAGTCTATGGGACTTAACTACGGGGTCATCAGTCCCTAAACTTACAAACTACTTATGAACTAGCTAATCCTAAGGACAGCACAAATATCCATGCCCGAGGGGAGATTCGAAACCCCCGACCGTAGTGGCCGTGCAGATCGTGACTGGAGCGCCTCAGTGCCCTCGGCCATTGCGGCCGGCCGCACGTTTCGCACCAGCCCTGCGCCGGCCCTTCGCTGACGACAAGTTAGAAGCTGCGGTACGCCGCGACTGCGCAGGAGTCCAGCAGGAGGCGGTGCGGTGTGTCGATTGCAGACTGGTGTACCAAAGGGGAGACCAGCTATCCCGCGAAATAGCCGTAGTGGGGCGACACTGAGGCACCGTTAGCGGTGAGTCAGCAGCTGTGGCGGATGACTTATTAGTCGGCACGCCCAAGGCTGCTCCGCGCACGCCGTTAAAAAGACGAGGCGGCGAACCCCCCTCCCCCCGCTGCCCAGACAGCCGCTAACGACGCTGCTACAGCTTTAAATGCCCGCCTGCCGCGTCATCTTCTCCCGAGTCGCGAGAAGATGCCGCGGAGCTCACAAAAAGTACTGGCAACTGCTCGGCCGCTAATAGAGGCCACTACCTTGTCCTGGGCGGCAAGTGTTCGCCGGAGACACAGCGTCGTCAGGAGGGCCCAATACAAGTGTGACAGAGCCACTTCTATCCTAACTGATATTGTAAATGCTTATGTGAGTTTCACCGTTACACTTTCAGGCCTCAACCACCATCCGCGTATTCAGGCATAAAGAAAATGACATAAGGTACCTTTCATCCGGAGAAAAAAGTGTGTCCCAGCTATCTTGTCCACCCAAAATATCTCTGGAACAATAACAGCTATTGTAAAACGACTTTCACCGGTATCAATGTACGGCTGGGGCTCATGAATGTACATATTTGTAAAAACGAAAGCAAATGTGTTTTCTTAACACAAACTTATGTTTGTTTTAAACGGACATCCTACATTTTTTTTTTTCAGAAATCCGTAGCATGAGAAATCACATAAACAATGGCGTTGATTGCATCGCAATATTCAAATTACATCCCGAGATATTGCGACGAGAAGTTGACGCTTGAAAAACCCGAAATGAGCTGCTAGCACACGTCCTGAGGCTCAGGCGTAAACCCCATGCTGCCCGTAATCGCGATGTGATTGACATGAGTAATCGCACTTCCACACTTATCAAGAGGTTCGAAACGAATAATACGGTCTGCTGCCATCAACTCTCATAAGCGCCACAATGGTTTCCCTCTTGCACGTGTTATGTGTCTACGTACACAATATGAACCAGTACCGATCGGTATACACCAGTCAGGTTGTCTTATTTATCCTGCAAACACAAAATAAGGTTTATCGAATGCGTTAAATGACCCATTGTGCCTTTCGCGCACTCGTTCATCCAGGGCCTAGATCTGCGGTACACAGATATGTTACAGAAACGCATCACCCGTAGCCTATGGGACAAATACCTGCTGGTATGTACGACCTTAATTGAGGATGGCAGCAGACCGTATTAATCGTTTCGAACTTCTTAGTAAGTATGGAAGTGCGATTACGCATGTCAATCACATCACGATTACGGGCAGCATGGGGTTCACGCCTGAGCCTCAGGACGTGCGCTAGCAGCGCACTTCGGGTTTTTCAAGCGTCAACTTCACGTCGCAATATCTCGGGATGTAATTGGAATATTGCGATGCAATCAACGCCATTGTTTATGTGATTTGTCATGCTATGGATTGCTGAAGAAAAAATAAAGGGTGTCCATTAAAAAAAAAATAAGTTTGTGTTAAAAAACACATTTGCTTTCATTTTAGAATATTTCCAAATATGTACATTCATGGGCCCTAGCCGTACATTGATACCGGCGAAAGTCATTTCCCAATAGCTGTTATTGTTCCAGAGATATTTTGGGTGGACAAGATAGTTTGGACACCCTATATATATATATATGATGTTACAAAAAGGTACGGCCAAACTTTCAGGAAACATTCCTCACACACAAAGAAAGAAAATATGTTATGTGGACATGTGTCCGGAAACGCTTAATTTCCATGTTAGAGCTCATTTTAGTATTTCTCTTTAAATGTAAATTGAAATAATTCGTGCAGACATTGCCAAAATACCCAATTGTTTCGTTGGTAAGTAGTGTACTTCCTCGATTCACCGCCAGTTGGCCCAATTGAAGGAAGGTAATGTTGACTTCAGTGCTTGTGTTGAATGCGACTCATTGTTCTACAGTACTAGCATCAAGCACATCAGTACGTAGCATTAACTGGTTAGTGTTCATCACGAACGTGGTTTCGCAGTCAGTGCAATGTTTACAAATGCGGAGTTGGCAGATGCCCATTTGATGTATGGATTAGCACGGAGCAATAGTCGTGGCGCGGTACGTTTGTATCGAGACAGATTTCCAGAACGAAGGAGTCCCGACAGGAAGACGTTCGAAGCAATTGATCGGCCTCTTACAGAGCACGGTACACTCCAGCCTATGACTCGCGACTGCGGAAAACCTAGAACGACGAGGGCACCTGCAATGAACAAGGTAAATCTTCGTGCAGTTGACGATAATTCTAATGTCAGCGTCAGAGAGGTTGCTGCTGCACAAGGTAACGTTGACCACGTCACTGTATGCAGAGTGCTACGGAAGAACCAGTTGTTTCCTTACCACGTACAGCGTGTTCAGGCATTATCACTAGCTGATTGGCTTCCACAGGTACACTTTAAAAAAAAAAAAAAAAAAAAAAAAAAAAAAAAAAAAAAAAAAAAAAAAAAAAACTTATGGGACTCAACTACGGGGTCATCAGTCCCTAAACTTATAAACTAGCTAATACTATGGACGGCACAAATATCCATGCCCGAGAGGGGATTCGAACCCCCGACCGTAGTGACCGTGGAGACCGTGCCTGGAGCGCCTCAGTCCCCTCGGCCACCGCGGCCGGCGGGTACACTTCTGCGAATGGTTCATCCAACAATGTGTTACTCCTCATTTCAGTACAAATATTCTGTTTACGGATACCTCCAACGTGATCAAATTGTAAATTTTCACAATCAACATGTGTGGCCTGACGAGAATCCGCACGCAATTGTGCGATTACGTCAGCAACACAGATTTTCTGTGAACGTTTGGACAGGAATTGTTGGTGATGTCTTGACTGGGCCTCATGTTCTTCCACTTACGCTCACTGGAACACGTTATCATGGTTTAATACGGGAAACTCTACCTGTGCTGCTAGAACATGTGCCTTTACAAGTACGACACAACATGTGGTTCATGCACGATGGAGCTCCTGCACTTTTCAGTCGAAGTGTTCGTACGCTTCTCAACAACAGATTCGGTGACCGATGGATTGGTATAGGCGGACCAATTCCATGGCCTCCACGCTCTCCTGACCTCAACCCTCTTGACTTTCATTTATGGGGACATTTGAAAGCTCACGTTTACGCAAGCCCGGTACCAAATGTAGAGACTCTTCGTGCTCGTATTGTGGACGGCTGTGATACAATACGCCATTCTCCAGGGCTGCATCAGCGCATCAGGGATTCCATGCGACGGAGGGTGGATGCATGTATCCTCGCTAACGGAGGACATTTTGAACATTTCATGTAACAAAGTGTTTGAAGTCACGCTGGTACGTTCTGTTGCTGTGTGTTTCCACTCCATGATTAATGTGAGCTTAAGAGAAGTAACAAAATTAGCTCTAGCATGGAAATTAAGCGTTTCCGGACACATGTCCACATAACATATTTTCTTTGTGTGTGAGGAATGTTTCCTGAAAGTTTGGCCGCACCTTTTTATAACACCCTGTATATACATATTACCAGGGACGTTTGAAAAATCCGTGCGAAAATAAAAACTACTAACGTGTTAGGGAAAAACCATTTTCATTTTTCGACATAGGCTCCTTTTAGACTTCTACACTTCGTCCAACACTGTTGTAATTTGTTGATACCTTCCGAATAACAGGAATTGTCCAAGCCTGCAAAATAGCTATTAATTTCTACAGTCACCTTCTCGTTTGTATGAAATAATAGTCCCGCCAACTATTTCTTCAAATTGGGGAACAAATAGTAGTCAGAGGGAGCCAAGTCGTGACAATAGGGGGGATGTGAAACGAGTTGGAATCCTATTTGCAATAATTTTGTGACCACAACTGCTGAGTTGTGTGCTTGCGCATTGTCGTGATGGAAAATGACTTTTTTGTGGTCCAATCGCCGGTGTTTTTCTTGCAGCTTGGTTTTCAAAGGGTCCAATAACGATTAATAATATGCATCTGTAATAGTTTTACCTTGTTCCAGATAGTCGATGAGGATTATCCCTTGCGAATCCCAAGAGACCGTCGCCATAACCTTTCCGGCCGAAGGACCGGTCTTCGTCTTTTTTAGTGCAGATTCTCCCTAGGTAACCCATTGTTTAGATTGTTCTTTGGTTTCAGGAGTATAGTAATGTATCCATATTTCATCCACAATGACGAAACGATGCTTAAACTCCTGCGGATTCTTCCTAAACAACTGCAAACATTCCTTGCAACACTTCACGGGATTCCGTTTTTATTCAAGCGTGAGCAACACGGCATCCATCTTGCGGATAGCTTTCTCATGTCCAAATGTTTATGCAATATATTATATAACCGTTCATTCGAGATGCTCACAGCACTAGCAATCTCACGCACCTTAACTCTTCTGACATGATTTTATCAATGATTTCTGGAGTCGTAACCTCCACAGGGCGTTCAGAACGTTCAGCTTCTCTTGTGTTCATATGGCCACTGCAGAGTCGCCATAATGTATATCAAGCTTATCTTTTGTCTCCTGAGGCATTTTGTCTCTCATAAAGTAATGTTTAATCACCATACGAAATTCTTTTTCGTCCATTCTTTGACAATTACACGACTTCCTTGATTCACAGGAGTGGAAAACTTAAAGAAATAGACCAATATGGCTGAAACCTGGTGTGCGTTCTTTCCAAAGATGCAACTAACTAAACATGACACCTGGCTTCTAATGTGAACCCAAAGGAAGAAATCCATTCACATTAAATTAGGTGAACGGGGTGGCCAGGGAAATGGATGGCAGGACGTGATGTTCAGCGATGAAGGCAGATTCTGAGCTGTATAACTGTAAACATTCCTTATTGAAGGGAACACACAGATAGCGCTCTGGCAGCTATGTCCCTAAGCTGGCTGTTGGCATCTGCCGTCATCGGGTCAAAGTCGACATTGTCTTTCTAGATGTATTAATTTTTCCGCCAGTGTAAATACGTAATAAACGAAACATTATTGTCAATTACATGTGCCATCAATTATAACTGGATAACAGGAGTAGAGGCACGGAGACACCTTCAGCGGGATGTTTTAATAAAAGTTTCTTACATGAATGAAGTTTGCGTTCCTGATCATTTGATAACGGTAACACAATATTGCCGAAACTGGTCTTTCTATAATAATATAATTATTTAATACTATCTGCTAAACCCCGTATTGTTGAGGAATATATATGCCTTTTTACGGTTTTATATTAGAAACGAAAATAAAAATTCGGAATAATTCATGAAAACGACTTAGAAATTATGAAGGAGAAAAACAAAGAAATACGCATAATGTACAAAATTATAAATGCAGTATCCAAAGAAAAAAGTAATAAAATACAAATATGTATAACATTAATTCAAAATTTGACTATAAACAGTATTTCTTGTTACTTGTCCAGGAGTTAGAAGAGTGGTTTTGCATTAACCTAATTGTTTGTGTTCTCATACATGTATTTATTCCTTTCTTATCTTAGTCCACCTCGTTCTTCCCTTTGTCCCTCGGCTTATACCTTACTATCTGTCATTTAAGTTTCGTTTTCATGCAGCTCAATACTTATGACATCATATATCCTTGACTATGTGTTCTACAATAATATAATTTTCCAAATTTGTAGAGAGTAATATTAGTAAACTGTCTGCGGTGAATAAATAGTGGATGAATGAAGTATCGTAAATCTCGCGTCGCGTGATGAGAAAATTTTTGTGACTTATTGTTTACGATGTCATATGTCCTAAACTATGTGCCGTAGGTAGTTTTAACCCCACAGCGATTGTTGTCTGATAGCAAGTAATATGTGTACCAAGTTTAGTTGAAATCGGTCCATTATATTAGGAGGAGATGTGGAAAAATAGCGCATGATGTAGCAGTTATTCGGAAATTTAATTATTTATGACGTTGTATCTCCTGAAATATGTGTCGTACTATGATGTAAATTCGAAGGTACATTCAGTGGTATATATGCCTAATGTTTGCAAAATATGTCGTGAATGGTGTTAGCAGTAAAGATGTAATAAATCGAATCCTCATACGTGATGATGAGGTTTTTCATGAACTAAATTGTTTATTACTTCATACATCGACATCTAGATCCATACTCCGCAAGCCACCCGACGATGTGTGGCGGAGGGTACCTTGAGCACCACTATCGGTTCTCCCCCCTATTCCAGTCACGTATTGTTCGCGGAAAGAAACATTGTCGCTATGCCTCTGTGTGGGCTCTAATCTCTCTGATTTTATCCTCACGATCTCTTCGGGAGATATACGTAGAAACATTATACTGAACAATATACTGAACTATACGTCGGACTGTGATATAGTATCGAAGAAACATTGTGATATGTGTGTGAATGGTCTCTCGAATACAATGTTCAGTGTAGAAGTAATAACTTGTAACGTCATGCCAAATACCGTAGATATACATCATGGCCGTCGTGAGAGTAGTAAGCGATAAACTTTTTTCTTCATCGTTTTGTTGAGGTTGTCAGCGATAAAAAGTTTCGTAAAAATATGAAATTATGTTCAAAGTTTATTGCAAGTCGCTAAGTGCTCTTCTTGTCAAAAAGTTGACGAATAAAATCACGCTATCACGCGCCGCAAGACGAGGCAGTTTTCATTGTTTATGAAGTGATATCGTATGAACTATGTATCATAGGTGACTTTTGCAACCATAAAAAATGATTCCTGACCTTAAACAATATTTGTACCAATTTTAGTTGCAATCGGTCTATTAGTTTAGGAGGAGATGTAAAATATTCTCGTATGCTACGGCCGTTTTTCACGACTGTTATTGTTTATGACGCAATATCTCGTTACGTTTTTGTCGTAAGTGGTTCTTACCCCGACTGCGATTGATGACTGATAGTAAGGAACATATGTACCAAGTTTGGTTGAAATCGGTTCAGTAGTTTAGGTGATGTGGAACATACATACATACACACATACCCACACGCACACATACAGGCTATTTTATGCGATGTATAGATTGGGATATTGGCTTTGGGACTTCGTATCTTGAAATGAGTTGATTTACAAAATATCTGTAATCGCTCTTCTGATCGGCCATGTCGCTTAATAATCAGAACGTCGATGTTGATGACGATGATGATGTTTGGTGTTGTAGGGCGCTAAACGGCTTGGTCATCAGTTCAAACAATAACAGATGAAGGCAAAATGATGCTTGTCCTATGGACTTACAAAAATTAAAAGTTATAGGACTGACTTAAAACAACTTTAAAAATATGACTACAAACACGATTAAAATGTCGACAGATGGTCGTTGTCCGGTGACTACTTAAAAATAAAGGATGATCGAACCATTCTGCCACGCATTAAAATCTCACACCCAATATTTTAAGAATAACTCCAGACGTCATACAAGATCTTAAAACACGATCCACAGATGCCTCAAAGTCAAAGTAGATTTCAGGTCTTGTGACAGACCCGAAGTTGCCCTCAGACCATCATATAAAACGCTAAAATATTCCGTAACGACAGTTGCGTTACACATCTGTTAGACAGTGATAGTTCCCTGCTGCGTAACAGAGAACCGTACGTCAGTGGGCAGTGTCCGATTCGAAGACAAGTCAGGACGATTTCATCAGCTCGTGTAGGGCGGATGGAAGTACGCCATGGATGCACTGAAAATTTTACTGGACGTATTTTACTACCCGTCACATCCAGCCACTGAGCCCCCTCTCTCTCAAAACCATGGTTTTATGAGTCACAAATGAGGTAATAGCCTTCAGGGGGGCAGAATAGCATACGGCAGGTAGGAGGGAGCAAGCCTCCTTAGCCGTCGAATCGGCCACATGGATTCCTATGTGCTCAGGAACCCAACAGAAAATTATTACGTATTGGTGTTGTTGAAGTGCAAAGAAAGAGTCCTGTATTTCCTGCTGGATACGTTTAGTTGACAGCTAGAAGGGTGCTGTGGGAGTCTGAACAGATCAGGAACTTCACGCCGTGATACCTTTTTATATGTTCTAGTGCCCTCAGGATGGCAAACGGTTCCGCATAATAATAAAATCTCAAGTACAGACCATCAGGCAGAAGATATGGCCCAATCATGACTTCCTAGTAATCAGGATCGTCCTTGTTTCCTTGCAGGAAATGAAGAATGTGCTTGTTAAAAAACAGCACAGAGCGTGTAAAAGTGGACGCATGTTAGTTGTAAATAAGCTGTGAAACAGGCATCTCCTTAAACCGGCCTCTCCGCCCCTGGTTACCTACCTGGAATTGTTTATTGTAGCTTTCTGTACGCCCTGTTAAATTTTTACACGCTTTTACTGCAAAACCCAGCACGTGTAGAATCTCGTTTAGCGGGGGAGTTTTTGCGGTCGAGCGTCGTGGCGCAGAAACTGCGCATTCGTGTTGGGCAAGGAGCAGCCTTCAGATGGCTGTTCGGACGTCCCGATTTACGTTTGGTCACGCTAGAGTTTTTACCGCCGTGTTTGTCCTCAAGTGAAAGCGAGGAAAGATTATAGGATCTGTTGAACTGGAAGGACAGGCTACTAGGAACAGAATGTGGAAGGGAAGTAGGAACGAGAGAAATATGAAAATGATCAGGAACAGTAGAGATGTTATTAGTTACAAAATCTGACACCACTAATTACTCAAAGTGAAGCAATTCTGGTGCCTAGGAAGGACAAAGGATTGGCTCTACACAGGATGGACAAACTCGAGGAATTCACTGTGTCTCTGTTGTGGTTTACCCTTCCATTTCACCTTCTTCAATTTCATAATTTCCTTCATCTTGTTTCTTTCTATTCCATGAAAAGCCAGTTTCAAATCTGTAGAAGTTAGATTCATTCCTTTCACTCTTTCTGCAAAGGGTGTAACAAGCACAACTGCAAACATTTATGAAAGTGACTCAGGGCAGTGTAAAAAGTAAAGCAGCCAACAATCCGAAGATTGGTTTGAACACCTCAGTCCTTTACTAGGTATGGTTTTTTTCTGGAGATGGTATGCAGTTGTCTTCCTACGACCTTTGAACTGACTTACCCAGCCAGTTATAGGGGGACCTACAGTATAACGTGGGTTACGAACCACGGTGCTACTCGATATTTTTCACATCAGCAACACTGCCAGAGGTGAAAGAAGTGGAAAGTGACAGATAAAAATCCTAGGACCTGGCGGAAATCGAATTAGAAACCTTTCGATTTGTAGTCTGGCACGCTACCACTATGCTATCGAGCCGCTATCGAACAAAATTGTATAAGACTGTCATTTACAGACTTTCGAATATAACTATTAAAGATCACATGTTTTCAGGATAGGTAGTACCTGCACATATGCATAGCACGTGGACACCTATGCTACCCATTATCAGAGATAAAGCAGTGTGGTACATCTCACGATAGTCAGATTTGAAAACCATTAGGTAGGCAACCTCTAAATTGAAATTGAAGAGAAGGTGACCATTTTATTCAATTAGTAGAGTGAATAATATTACTTAGCCACCACTAGCAGCACAGATGGCGCAGCAGTGGTTGTATGTTGTTGTAGAGGAGGTGTCCTACCTACAGCGACAGTCCACCAGATAAAAACACGGTATCCCAAGAACGAAATTAGATATCTGAAAGGACATTCAGCCCCTTATCGAGTGGAGATGTCAAACTGCACACTGTGTTGCAAATCAAGTTTTCGCTTAACTGTGCAAGTTATTTTGTCAGATATAATGCAGAATAACTCGAGAACGAAATCAGATATTGTTCTGCTCTCATTTTTAATTAAAATTTCAATGTCGTGTCTGCACATCAATTACAGAAATGAACGAAAAAACATCAACCATATGGAAAGATTATGCAGTGCAATTGCACATCTGGAAACTGCATAAAATATCATGCACTGCTTTACTTAATTTAATCCAACACAGTAGCTATAACAATGGAGGTCATAATCTGGCGGGGACAGATGGCGGAAATTATCTTTGGAGAGAGGAGTTGAAGAGTATGAAAGTGTTGGATGGGCAGGATGCAATGGCACAGATGAAAATGGTAAAAGGATACAGATACGTTCAAGGTAAAGCAGGAGATGGAGGAAAAGAAAGAGGTCGTACAGCATACGCTTGGGGGGTGGATAAGGAAGGCGAGGCGGAGTTGATGGCTTTGCAGGATTTGTAGGGATTTGTAGAAGTGAGGAGGGGCGGAGATCCAGGTGGGGCTGGCGTAATAGGGGGTGGGACATATTAGAGATTTATAGTTGTAGAGGATGAGGGAGGGATTCAAACCCCAAGAGTTGTCAGAGAAGAGCTTGATGATACAGAGGTGAGTGTGGATGTATTGAAGGTGAGGAGTCTAGTGAGAAGATAGGAGAGGGTAAGGCCAAGGTATGCAAAGGTAGCAGTTAGTTGGATGGGTCAGTTGTAGATGGTTAGATAGAAATCATGTATGAGGATTTCCTGGGTGTTGGTAGGTTTGATGGTGAGGAGCCACTGGTTACACCATGAGGTAAAGTGAGGTGAGTTTTGAGGAGACACTGGGACTGGTGAACGGTAGGGGACATGGTGAGAAGGGCAGTGTCATCAGCATATTAGAGGAAATGGATGGGATGGAGTGGTCAGGGCATGTCGACGGTGTACATGAGGCAAAGGAGAGGGGAGAGAGGACGGAGCACTAGGGCGCAACTGTAGTGGGGCATAAGACGCGGGAATCGGAATTGTGGATGTTGACATAGGAGGAACGATGGCAAAGAAAGGACACAATAAGACAGATAGGTAGGGCACAGGCTTTTTGAATGTCAAGGAAGACATAAATGTATTTTTTCTCCTGTACATTATTTTAATTCCTATGGGTAACATAGGTGGACTGGCAGTGGCCTACAAGTGCCATTCTTCAGCCAAGAGACTATTGTCAACATTACACAAGAAAAAAATACCGGATTAAAAAAAAAGATATAATAAATTGAAGGGTTAAAAAAACATTCAACAGGAGGTAAAACCTGTGGTGTTACGTTTAAAAAATATATATACATGTAAAATGACGTGGGCCATGAGTCTTAGAAATGGAACAGAGCGATCGTAGAGAGAATACGTGTGATATTGGACGCACACAAAGCTGAGAATCACTTGACATCAAAAAACTGGGGCAGCATATGCAGGTTGAGGTCCAAAGTTTTAAAATACATGAAACACACTAAACAGCACAATACTAAACGAAGACGCAGTGGGTGTAATCCAACGAACGCTGGACTGGCGGCGTGAGGAGGCCTTTGGAAAAGAAGGGGAACTGGATTGGTGATTGGGGAGGGGGGGGGGGGGAGAAAATGGACACCACAAGGAAAGAAACGATTGAGATGGGGGGAGGGAAGGGAACTCCAGTGGGAGGAGGGGTTGGGAAAAGATGTGGATGATTGGGGGGTGAGGGGTTGTGGAAGGAGGGGAGGGATTTAGAGTTGTTAGGAGGGATAGATTTCAAGGACGGAGGGCATCATTTGGGAAGGGAAGGTGAAGTTGGCATGGAAGAGGATGTGGAGAGGTGGATGGCGGGGGATAAAATGTAAAATTCTTACACCACCTAAAAGGAGACATTTCCATGTTTCCGGCAAGGTATAACACAACAGTGTTTGTTATCAGATGTAACTATAATATGAGCTCAAAGTCAGCGGTCAGTCATTATGAAATGAATATTAGTGTGCGTTTGGGAGAGTCTGGATTCGTTCTGTGATCTCCCCTCGCAGGGGGATTACGGTTCTTTTGTGAGTATGTGTGTGGTGAGCACAGGACCCCGAGCTAATGCAGTCTTCCTTCCTTCTTTACTTCCCAGACTGCATTTCCTTTCCCCCCTCCCCTTCTTTCCTATCCTCACTCCTTCCCCTCCCCACCGGGGGACTGATAACCTCAGTAGTTTAGTCCTATCCCAATCAACCCGACCCAACCCAACTCTGTGATCCCAGTGCAGGCGCGTCAGCGTGCCCTGCGGGTAGAGCACGCGGTGAGAGGTGACCTCTGGCGGCACTGGGTGAGGGGAGGGGAGGATTTAGTGCGTGCGCCGTCTGGCGTCTGGCAGCCTGGCAGGCCGTAAACATCCGCGGCTGGCGTCTCTGTGGGGAGTCTGCTCTGCCTGTGGCTCTGCCTGTGTTTGGCTGAGGCGGCGTGGAGTGGCTCGCCTATATAGCGACAAACGCCTGCCGACTGGTTTACGCTCCAGACGCCTCACCAGTCACCACGCCACACGGTGGCCGCCGCTTAAGGAGCACTCGCGTAACGGTGTGTGGGGTTTCCGACTGTGGGGTTTCCGACCGTGGTGTTTCCGTCCAGCAGCTTCACCAGCCCGACGGCTAGCGGAGGGGAGAAACTGCAGTAGCCTAACTTCCGTTGGGCTGTACTCAGTGCTCTCAGTTATTAACCCAGATAGCGCTGACGTCCTACCAGAAGGACGACAAAGGTGACTTAGTTTTTCATACTTGTTGTTACGAATGCGCGCACAGTGTCGTATTTCGTTTCTTTGAATCTCCTACTTCCATTTCAGATCAATGTTAGTTTGTACTAGCTGAAAACCCGGCTTTGCCCGGGTATTTATATATTTATTCCAGCCTTGAGTTAGTACTTCTCCTATCCTTTCTCTCTTTTTTTCTAAAAACATGCTATATTTATCGGAGAATAAATAAGAAATAAGGCTGTCTTGCATAATGTACAAAATTAGAAGTATCCAAACAAAGAAAGATAGTAATCAAAATACAAATGACATATAAAATGCGTACGATCTCATATTTATTGAGTTATATGTTGTACAATTGCATAATTTTGCAGGTATGTATTCATTTGTATAAGTGCTGTATGTCAGTATTAAAAGAAACTTCTTTTTTACTGCTTTATTTATTTATTCTTATATTTCCTTATTCGTATGCTTATCCATACAGAAAAAGAGCTGAAGACATTGTAGCACGCATAGACCAAAGATATGGTCTGTGGCATCACGTTTCGATGTATGTAACCCCCTTGCTATAGAGTCGCAAACGTCATCGCTGGCCTTGAGTCCGATTTTTTTTATAATCTGACGACTTTCAACCACCATATCTTCCACCCTCTTATAACTATGTATTGCCATGGAACTGCTGTGGTGTACAACGGGAGACTTCGGACAACAATTATACACAGACCATTCGTTTACGTTCTGTAGTTTTCGCTGCAGAGCGAAATATTAACACACACACGTACAATTTTATATACACCGATAACTTTCCATCCCAATTTACTCCACCCTTTTATCATTATCAACCCTCAAGCAACAATGCAACCAATAAAACCATTTTCAAAGAGTAAATATAATTTTGAAGAGTAATTATTGTTCCGCATTTCGCGTTATATTCTTCAAGTTACTAAATATCTATCAGATCGCTATAAAATCATGCCTAAAACCTTTCTTAGGTATAAATATTTAAGTCTCTGCGTCTTGTCGTTCGGACGTGATGAACGTACACCGAACAGACATTCACATTAGTATATATAGATATATAGCTATCCGATCGGCATAAAACCGTGCCTAAAGCCTTCTCCGGGTAGAAATGAGTAACTGTTCAAATTTTTTAGCTCTTTATGTCTTGTGGTTCAGACGTGATAAACGTACACCGAACAGACATTCACGTTTATAGATATAGATTGTGGATTGCAAAGGGTTAGCGTATGGTTGCAAAGTTGAGGTTTATGCAACAGATTTTGAATTTTTTTATCGTAGTTATATTTGTATTTCTTCAACATTCTTTAATTTTTGCAACATTTATATGTATATATTTCATGTCAAACAGTGTTTTAATTACAATGATTTGTCAGTTTAGAATTCGAAAACATTCATTTTCACGTTCTTCCAGAAAGATGGGGAATATTCCAAAACTAATGGTGTGAGTGTGAAAAAATCTCTTAAAACGTTTTTGTGCGATCATATGAAGGTATTCTATACCATTTGAAATAAAATTGTAAACAAAAATAATTCCGCACTATCTGGGCTAACACTAGGTACACAACGGCAGTGGTTTGGATCTGTGAATCGTGACGTTCTATTATAGTTATGTTGACAACTCCACGCGTATAGCTCTTGTTGTTGCTATTGTTTTGTACCTTCTGTCCTCTGAAAATAAATTATGAACGATTGATTACTTTAAAAGATACATGATGATGAAATTTGTGTCATTTATGATTGTACGGAAGTCAAAGGAAAGCAACTAGAGTTCAGAGTCATACAAGCGTTGAAACTTAAATAGTGGCAACTATTTATTCGCAATCGTTACAAAAGCGTTATATCTTTGCTCCTGTCACTGTCCTTCAAAGTAATCACCAGTGTTGTGTAAAACCCGTTGCCAGTGATGTGGATGGCGTAGTATACCGTTAGCAGAGTCGCTTCTCTTAATGGTGTGAATGGAGCGGTCTACTGCCTGTCGAATCTCTGGAAACAGGTTCTGAAGCGAAAGCCACGAAGTGGTTCCTTTATCTTCGGAATCAATTTCTGCATTTGCATCCATTCAAGTCGAACCTAATGTGACGCAGTTTTTCGCATGCCCAGCATTCCTTCGGGATGTGAAGCACAGTCATATGCGCTAATTTGGTTTCGTTATCGAGCTCAGGAGTTGTCTGCCGTCGATTACTGTCCACTAACACGGCAACAGTACACACTTCTTCAACGACGTTACGACGACCTTCGCAATGTATATCTGCCGCCGTTTGCCGACCTTCGTTGAAGGCTTTTACCCAATGTGCCTCTGTTCTGTACAGCAATGCCGATTCCCCGCACGCTTCTTGAAGTCCTGGATGATACTGTCGTGCTGTACGACCTCTAGCACATTCAATCTTGAACCAACTCCGTTGTTCCTGTTTCGAAAACATAGTAACACCTTCATGTTAGGCCGCTCGCTGACGAGTGACTGTGTTTTCCTCGATTGTGCGCACGCGGTGACATGGGACAGGCGAGTCAATTTGCTCGGAAGTACGGTAGATATGTCAACAATGCGTGCCATCAGTTACAATAATAGATTCCATTGCATAGTGCCTCCACAACATTGTTGCCACTATTTAAATTCCAACCCTCGTATTTTTATTCATAAGTAGTTCAAATGTTCAAATGTTTGTTAAGCTTAAGGGACTTAACTGCGGGGTTATCAGTCCCTAAACTTACAAACTACTTATGAACTAGCTAATACTAAAGACGGCACAAATATCTATGCCCGAGGGGGGATTCGAACCCCCGACCGTAGTGGCCGTGCAGACCGTGACTGGAGCGCCTCAGTCGCCGCGGCCACCGCGGCCGGCATAAGTAGTGTTTTTATCACATTTCATAGGGATAAATTATACTGCTGTAGATGGTGTTTCTAGTATATTATTTTATATTTGCCTCTTGTCTATACTGATTTCCTTTCGAGCTCACAGTCTGTGGAATATCATACTTGTATCATACACCTCGAATCTGTCGTCATTACACCTTCCTTTAGTTGTCTACAACAGTGTAATTTATTCAGTAAATGCATTTTGAGAGAAACACTAGTTCTGAATCAAAACTATTGTTTCATGAAAGAGTAAGGTTAATTACATGCCTAAGATATTTTGTAAGTAGTATCAAACTTTTAAGAACAGATCGTTCCCATTGTACATGAATTAGTTTCTTGGAAAGCAGTTAGCAGAAACGATCAGAAATTTCAGAATTTCAAATTCCTTGTAAGCACATAATAGTAACAATTGGGTGAGTATTACAATAGGCCTACGTTCACCAGCATGACGTCGAGCGTCACAACTTCGTAATACGCAGTACTGATTCCAGATTATCTTTGAGCTCACTGGCTGCACTACAATGGGGTTATTGAAACGGTTGTCAGTTTGCAAGGAACTTGGCCTCTGCAAATTGATGTATAACCAGTTTGTGTACTCTTTTTTATTCTTTTGTGGCTACGATAGTCACGATCATCCTTCACAAGACCTGCCTTCCATTTCGTTGTTGTTATTACTACCATGATGTACGATGCAGAGATCACAAGCGGGCGTACGAAAATGCAAAGAATGAAGGCTGTCGACAACGACACAGAGAAACGGTGACGACTCATGCACCTGTGGTGTCTGGGGTAGACAAGCAGTAAGGGAGATTCCGTTCGGAAATCCACCTTATAGGAGCGGTGGTTTCAAACAGCTGAGGTTCCTGCAGTGTCCTGGCTGGAAACCCCACAGGCATAAACCCCACTTTGCCCGCGTAACTGTCTGTTGGGTAACGGCCGAAACATCACCTACTGAAACAGAAGTGATATCTAGCGTCATTAGCCCTTATTCCATAGGATGAAGGAAATCGCAACTCCATTTAATTTTCCACAATATTTACTAAATAAACAAAATAAATAAAAAAAAAAAAAATAAAAAAAAAAAAATCAAACCTTACCGCCAACATCTAGAAACGATATTTCAGCCACTTTGAAGATAATACTAGATTTTGTAGATTTGAAGAAAACTATAGGTAATCTTGACTAGAATACACTGTTTCAAATTCTCAAGATTGCAGTGGTAAAATATAGGGAACGAAAAGTTACATTCAACTTGTACCAAATCCAGATAGCGTTATAAGGGTCAAAGTATATGAAAGGGATACAGTGTTTGGAAAGGGAGTAAGAAATAGTTATTTTGTTTCCCTACTGTTATCCAAACTGTACAGTGAAGAAGCTGTAAAGGAGAAATGTGAAGTAGGAATTTAATGGAGAAGAAGTAAAAACTTGCCGATGACATTGTAATTCTGTCGGAGACAGCAGACGAGGGAGAAGAGCAACTGAACGGATTGGACAGTGTCTTGAAAGTAGAGTTTAAGATGAGTATTAACAAGAGCAAAACAAGGGTAAAAGTAACCGAATTAGATTAGGTAACGAACCAATAAAAACTGTAGATGAGTTTTGTTATTCAGTAGCAAAATAACTAATGTTCAAAGTAAAGATGATATAATGTGCAGAATTTGCTATGGAAAAAAAAAATATTTGTGTAGAAGCGAAACTTGTTGACATCCTAGATTAATTTAAATGTTACAAAGCCCTTTATGAAAGCGTTTGGAGTGTAGCATTGCACGGGGGCGAAGCGTGGACAACAAGGAGCTCGGACAGAAAGTTGGCGGAAGGTTTTGAAATGTGATCCTACAGACGAATGCTGAAGATTAGTTGGGTAGACTGATAACTGATGAGGAAGTGCTGAACAGAATTAAGGAGAAAAGAAATTTCTCGCATTCCTTGACTAAGGTAATGGTTCTATTGGTGGGACACATTTCGAGGCATCAAGAAATAGTCAATTTAGCATTGTAGGGAAGTATGTGGGTTAAAAATCGCAAAGGGAGACCGAGAGACTAATTCAGTAAGGAGGTTCAAAAGGATATAGGTTACTGTTCTTATTCGAAGAGGAGAGCTGTACAGCGGGCACAATCTGTTCTTATAATTTTGATACTACTTACAAAATATTCTAGGCATATAATTAAACTTACTCCTCCATGAAACAATAGTTTTGATTCAGAACTAGTGTTTCTCTCAGAATGCATTCAGTGAATAAATTACACTGTTGTAGACAACTAAAGAATGGTATGATAACGACATATTCGAGGTGTATAATATAAGTACGATTTTCCACAGACTGTGAGCTCGAAAGGAAATCAGTATAAACAAGAGACAAATATAAAATACCAGAAATACCTTCTACAACAGTACAATTTATCCATTAAAAGAAATGTGCCGCGCGGGAGTAGCCGAGCGGTCTGGAGCGCCACGTTACGGATCGCACGGCCTACCCCCTCGGGCACGGATGTGTGTGTTGGCCTTAGGTTAGTTTAACTTAGTTTAAGTAGTTTGTAAGTCTAGGGACTGATGGCCAACGTAGTTTGGTCCCATAAAAATTACAAACATTTTAACATTTTTTTGCAAAGAAATGTGATAGAAAGAGTAGTGGAGAGCAGTATCAAAATAGTCGCGGGAGTGAAGACCACAACAACTCGTACAAAGTATTCTGGAGCACATGTGTTATTTAAATTTACTCTGCTTTTTTATATTATTATATTTTTAATGCTCTACAAAATGAATAGATTTGACACAAAAAACAACAACAACAAACATGGTGTTGAATTTGCCCAAACATGGCGGGCCTATATTCACTCTATGAAATTTAAACTCATCTTAAACTCATCGTGCAGACCTCACACCTTCTTTCCACTCTCCCACGGCATTTACGAATGCACTAATGCATATCTGTAAGGTACTGCGGTACATGCACTCTCGAGTCTGACTAGTAAACGGGTTCAACTTAAAACCGATGCAGACAAAATGATTCATTACGTTGTTCATTCGAGTACAGAATCCTTCCGCTAAATTCCTGCGGGCTCGTCATTAAGACATAGGGGCCGCGTTAATGACGTCCGGAGCGTGCGGATTGATTCGTCATGCAGCTGGCATGGCGGGCAATTAAAAGCGAATTAGTGCCGCGGAGACATAAGGCCGCTCGAGTACACGCTTGGCCCCCAGTTACAAAACAATTTGGCGGCGCGTGCGTCCGGGGATTGTACCCAGGCGAGCCATTCAGTGACGTTGTGCAAACGCATACTACACGGCCGCTGAGCCGCAGGTAACAGCGTCGCGAGGTAATTGAAGTTTTTATTGACGCGCACAACACTTTTATTTTCGTGACAGGGCACAAGCGGTGCATTCTTTTTTCCCGACGCTCTTATCCTGTGTAGAATAACAGTGCTCGGCACACGGAGTAGGATGTTTACGTTGTATAAAGACACTTGTGTCTTGGTTTCAGGCGGGATCCCCGTCTGGTTATGAGTGAAGGTGCTATTCCATTTGATTTACAGATCTTTTGCAGAGGTTCAAAATGTTCAAATGTTTATGGGACTTAACTACGGGGTCATCAGTCCCTAAACTTACAAACTACTTATGAACTACTTACGAACTAGGACGGCACAAATATCCATGCCCGAGGGGGGATTCGAACCCCCGACCGTAGTGGCCGTGCAGACCGTGACTGGAGCGCCTTAGTCCCCTCGGCCACCGCGACCTGCTGCAGAGGTTCTTTGTGTGGACTGCGTCAGAGGTGAGAATTTTTGAGTTATAAATCTTTCATATAATTTTATACCAATATGCTGCTTTAACACTTTAACTGCCAGTCCCGTCAATTGACGGGATACAAAAATTTCCGTAGACTGCCGATCCCGTCAATTGACGGAATTCGATTTTTCATGTTTGTAAATACGAAATCCCGTCCATTGGCGATCTCAGCATCTCTTCATTGTGCCGCAAGGGGTAAGTAGAATGTTAGAAAAGGAGAAGACAGGTCTTGTTCGAACTGTAATGAAAAACAGGAAGGAAATGCCTTAGGCTTTGAAATCACCCAACATACAAAGAAGGGAACAGATATTCCGGAGGAGTGGGAATCTTTTGGCTGTGTGCTGGAAAGACAAAAGATATGTATATATGCTAAGTACAAGACATAGGGCAGAAATTATATAATTATGAAGACAGAAGATCTAAACAAAAAACAAAAACCTGCTTGTGTTGTGGAGTACAACAAAAAGAAGGTCGGGGTTGATCTGTCCGATCAAAGGATGTCATACAGGGCTTTCGAACATAGAACAGTAAAATGGTGGAAGAAACTTGCATTTCACTGTCTACTTATGGTGTCTGGTATATGTATGTATTCTCCATAACAAAATAAAAGCTGAGGACATGCCTCTATCCAAGTTCATAAAGGTGTTGCGTGCAGAATTGCGAATGTGTGAAGACGGTACTCCCAAACCAAATTCCAATAAGAGGCCACCTGAGCAGGTTATCTGCAGGAAAGCATTTTCTAGAAAAAATTCCACCTCCCACAGGTAAAGGAGAATTCAAAGGATGTGCAAAGTATGCTCGACCAGAGGAAAAAAGGAAAACTGGAAAGGCAGTAAGAAAAGACACACCATACCAGTGCAGTGAGTGCCAAATCGCAATGTGCAAAGAACCATGTTTTCCATTGTTTCATACGAAATAAGAAAATTTTAAAAAAATTACACTGTGTGAAAACAATGTGTGTATATCTGTAATAAGTATATTTATCAGTGTTTTATTATTGAAAGTGGAATAAAAGCTTTTCTACTACGACAAGCATGATGTAAAAACTTTGATTTCCGTAAACTTTTTTTCTTTTTCCCAAAAGATGACATTGTTTGAATATATGTGGAAAAGGAAGGAAACATTCAAAGAAACTGAAAGTAGGTAATCAGGAAGAAGACGTCCAAGGCTTTCAGAAAAGGTTATTACCACATTTAAATGTTGTCTAGTTTTTCTAATACAAAATGCTAAATATTGCTAAAAACACGTGGCATTCTTAGAAATGGCAAAGTATACAGGGCCGGCAGTCAAAATGCTAAAGGTTTTTATTATAATGTTGTTATGGATCCATTTCGGCACAATTAGCCATCGCCAGACAATCTGCGAAATGCACAAACTTTTTATATAAAAATCATCGTTTCGTTATATATACTTTTACGTTAGGTCTGTTTTATCGATATAAAGTTTTTTTATTTACGACCATGTGACATCCTTGAACAATGTCATGTTGTTTATTTAACAATAACATGAACTTTTGTGTCACAATTATCTAATACTATACAAATGTAGTTAAATAAAATTTTTAATATTTTTTATCTTGATGCTCTGACAGTTGGTCAAAGATAATACATGTTTACAGTTTGCAGTTGCTTCGGTATTTATTAATTTATACTATGGTTTAAATGTCTGATCTGTGGGTTATGATTATTCGATATCTATGTTAAACATAATTTTAATAGACTTTCAAAGACGCCGGCCGCGGTGGCCAAGGGGACTGCGGCGCTTCAGTCACGGTCTGCACGGTCACTACGGTCGGGGGTTCGAATCCCCCCTCGGGCATGGATTTTTGTGCCGTCCTTAGTTGTAGGTAGTTCATAACTAGTTTGTAAGTTTAGGGACTGATGACCCCGTAGTTAAGTCCCTTAAGCTTAACAAACTTTTTTTTCACTTTCAAAGATGTTGTTTGAATATGATTGCTGTGGAATGTTGCGGTTTATCGTATCGTGACATTGCTACTCGCGCTGGTCGCGATCCAATGACTTAACAGAATATGGAATCGGTGGTTCAGGAGGGCAATACGGAACGCCGTGCTGGACCCCAACGGCCTCGTATCACTAGCAGTCGAGATGACAGGCATCTTATCCGCATGGCTGTAACTGATCGAGCAGCCACGTCTCGATCCCTGAGTCAACAGATGGGAACGTTTGCAAGACAACAACCATCTGCACGAACAGTTCGACGACGTTCGCAGCAGCATGGACTATCAGCTGGGAGACCATGGCTGCGGTTACGAATGGCAATACGTCACTTTTTAGATTGAATCCAGGTTCTGTTTACAGCATCATGACGGTCGCATTCGTTTTTGGCGATATCGCGGTGAACTGACATTGGAAGCGTGTATTCGTCATCGCCATACTGGCGTATCACCCGGCGTGATGGTATGGGGTCCAATTGGTTCCACGTCTTGGTCACCTCTTGTTCGCATCGACGGCACTTTCAACAGTGGTCGTTATACTTCAGATGTCTTACGACCCGTGGCTATAGCCATCATTACATCCAAGCGGAACCCTACATTTCAGCAGGATAATTCACGGCCGCATATTGCAGGTTCTCTGCGGGGTTTTCTGGATACGGAAAATCTTCGCCTGCTGTCCTGGCCAGCTCATTCTCCAGATCTCTAACCAGTTGAAAACGTCTGGTCAATGGTGGCCGAGCAGTTGACTCGTCACAATACGCCAGTCACTACTCTTGATGTACTGTGGTATCGTGTTGAAACTGCATGGGCATCTGTACCTGTACAAGCCATCCAGGATATGTTTGACTGCCGGCCGCGGTGGCCGAGGGGACTGAGGCGCTTCAGTCACAGTCTGCACGGCCGCTACGGTCGGGGGTTCGAAGCCCCCCTCGGGCATGGATGTTTGTGCCGTCCTAGTTCGTAAGTAGTTCATAAGTAGTTTGTAAGTTTAGGGACTGATGACCCCGTAGTTAAGTCCCATAAGCTTTACAAACAATTGAATATTTGAATATGTTTGACTGAATGTTCAGGCGTATCAAGGCCTTTATTACGACCAGAGGTGGTTGTTCTGGGTACTGATTGCTCAGGATCTATGCACCCAAATTGCGTAAAAATATAATCACATGTCAGTTCTAGTATAATATATTTGTCCAATGAATACCCATTTGTCACCTCCTTTCTTTCTTGGAGTAGCAACTGCAATGGCCAGTAGTTTAGTATAAAGATGGTTCGATGTACCCTCTCTGCTAGACACTTAAATGTGATTTGCAGAGTATCTCATGTAAATGTAAATTTCTGCGTGCAAGGGAAGGCCTTTTACGTGTACGACGTGAACTGGGCGAGCGCTGCGTAGATTCGCCGAAGATGCGCTTACTCCCACCCCAGGCTTTATAGTCTGGGGTTTGATGAGCTACAACCATCGCATCTGGTGTTTGTGGAGGAAACAATGACCGCACGTTACGTTGAGAATGTAGTAAGACGCGTTCTTTTGCCATTTTCGCAACGGGAATGTGATGTGTTGCTCCTACTGGATAATGCTCGCCCACTCACTGCTCGTGTTGTGCAAGACGTGATGCAACTTCCTTGACCTGCACTGCACGATCTCCGGACTGGTCTGTAATCGCGCGCACCTGGGGTACAGCGGGACGACAACTAACACGTACGACTCTTTAACCTGTAAGTCTTGCAGAAGTACATGAACAGGCAGGACATGCGAGGAACAATTTATCCCAAGACTGTTCGCTGTTTGTATGATCGAACGGGAGTCAGAATCAGCTCCTGCATTGACGACCGTGGGGGCGAAGGGGTTCAGTCTGACTGCTGCAAGTTCTTAGCTGACGCCACTTCGGCATCTTGCATGTCAACGATGATGAGGACGACACCATACCCAGTCCGCGAACGAAGAAAATCTGGGATCCGTCCGGGAATCGAACTCGGGCCCCCTTTGTGACAGCTCACCACACTGTCCACCAGAATACGGAAGCGGACAGGAAGCATGTAAATATATGACATCGTGGCTACAACTGTCAGAATTCCAAATCAAGATTAAAATTACAATAAATAAATAAATAAATTAGTATTCAATATACAGCTGCTTTAGATGTCCTACGTATGTCAGACCACCTAGAAGTATACGTCACTTCATAATGGAGTGTAAGTCGAAACGCCGCGGTGGAGTAGCCGAGCGGTCTAAAGCGTCTCGCTGCGGAGCGCGCGGTTGCTCGCCGTGGAGGTTCGAGTCCTCCCTGGGGCATGGGTGTGTGTGTTGTCCTTAGGTTAGTTTACCTACGTTTAAGTAGTTTGTAAGCTACGGACTGATGACCACGCAGTTTGGTCCGATAGATTTCCAAACATCTTTAAGTCGAAAGGGGACCGTCGTTTGAAAATAAATAATATTACGTAGCACCGATTTGGTTAATTATTGTTATTACAGTAAGTGGAATCATCAAGTATGAAAATGACAACGCACGATAGTTTCGGTTGCATCACTGCTTTACAGAGAAGCAAAACAGAGTACAGCCAGACGACTTCTCACAAGAAAGTAGCCACAAACGTTTCAGTTACCTTTGCTAATGTTACGAGAAGTAATTGTCAACGGTAGGAAGATTTGTTCCGCATTGCATAGGTTGTTTTGTGCTGGCGACCTTTATAGGAGAATGTGTGGTAGTGAGACTTTCTCAGCAGTCGCTTCCGGAAAAAAAAAAAAAAAAAAAAAAAAATGAAAAGAAAAGAAAGAATGGAAATAAGGTACTTCGAGAGTGAGCGACAGACAGAAAGATGGAGGGAGAGAGAGAGAGAGAGAGGGGGGGGGGTGGAGATTCGCAGTCGTACCAACATCAGCAGTTTCTGTGCAAATCAAAATTGAAGAGATGACTGTTCAGAATCATTGATCAGAGGCTGGTGGCCAGGAACTGTATCCCGGTAATTATGCGATAAATCAGTCAAACCTTAAGGTCGTAAATTCTACCAAATACCTAGGAGTTACAATTACGAACAACTTAGACTGGAGAGAAAATGTAGAAAATATTGTGGGGAAGGCGAACCAAAGATTACGTTTCATTGGCAGAACGTTCCGAAGTTGCACCACCTTTACTGGTATTGACAAAACGGAAAATATTTTTGGGCCCATGAACTGGTAATACGTCAATACTCATGTGCAGACGATCAATGTATGCGCATTGTCAGTATATTGACTATAGTATTGCACTTGTGAGGGCACCTTAACTAAAAGAGAAAATGTTGACCGTTTGGAAAAGGTCAAATCTTCAAATGTCTGTAAATCTATCCGACCAAACTGCTTGGTCATCAGTCCGCAGCTTACAAACTACTTATACCAAATAAATTAATAAAAGAAGGAGGCGATCCCCCTTGGTACACAAAACAGGTCAGGACACTGTTGCAAAAGCAAAGGAAAAGGCATACTAAATTTAAACGAAAATGAAATCCCCAGGATTTGCGATCGTACTCAGAAGCTCAAAACTTAGCGAGGATTTCAATGCGAGATGCCTACAATATTTATCACACGAAACTCTTTCTCGTAATTTGACTGAAAACCCAAAGAGATTTTGGTCATATGTTAAATATACTCGGGGCAAATCACAAACAATACCTTCACTACGTGATAGTAATGGCGATCGTGCCGATGACAGAGCTACTAAAGCAGAGTTACTAAACATAGCTTTTAGAAACTCATTCACCAAAGAAGACGAAACCAATATTCCAGATTTCGAATTACGAACAGATGCCGTAATGGGTAACGTAGAAGTAGATATCATAGGAGTAGTGAAGCAACTAAAATCACTTTACAAGAATAAGTATTCTGGTCCGGATTGTATACCCATTAGATTTCTATTTGATTATGCTGAAGCGATAGCTCCTTACTTAACAGCCATATATAATCGCTCTCTCAAAGAAGGATCTGCACCAAAAGATTGGAAAGTTGCAAAAGTCACACCGACATTCAAGAAAGGAAGTAGGAATAACCCATTAAACTATTTCATTGACTTCAATTTGCAGCAGGGTTTTGGAACACATCATGTATTCAAATATTATGAATTATCTCGAACAAAATGATCTATTGGCCCAAGGTCAACATGGATTTAGAAAATATCGTTCATGCGAAACAGAACTAGCTCTTTATTCACACGAAGTGATGTGTGCTATCGACAAGGGTTCGCAAATTGATTCCGTATTCCTTGATTTCCAGAAGGCTTTTGACACCGTACCTCATAAACAGCTTTTAATCAAATTGCGTGGTTACGGTATATCGCGACAAATTTTCGACTGGATAGGGGATATCCTCTCAGAGAGGACACAGTTCGTAGTAATCGATGGTAAGGCATCGACTAAAACAGAGGTGATATCGGACGTTCCACAGGGTAGTGTTATTGGTCCCCTGCTGTTCCTTATTTACATAAACGATTTAGGGGAAAATCTAAGTAGCTCTCTTAGGTTGTTTGCAGATGACGCCGTCATTTACCGTCTAGTAAAATCATCTGAAGATCAAAACCAACTGCAGAACGATTTGAATAAGATATCTGTATGGTGTAAGAATTGGCAATTGTCTCTAAATAATGAGAAGTATGAAGTCGTCCACATGAGTACGAAAACAAATCCGTTAAACTTTGTTTACAAGATAAATCAATCAAATATGAAGGCCGTAAACTCCACAAAATACCTAGGAATTACAATTACTTCTGACTTAATTTGGAAAGAACACGTAGATAGTGTCGTGGGAAAGGCGAACCAGAGACTGCATTTTATTGGCAGAACCCTTAAAAGATGCAACAGAACTACTAAAGAAACTGCGTACACTACACTTTTTCGTTCTTTTATGGAATATTGCTGCCCAGTGTGGGATCCTTATCAGGTGGGTTTGACGGAGGACATCGAAAGAGTCGAAAGAAGGGCAGCTCGTTTCGTATTGTCACGATACAGGGGAGACAGCGTTACGGAAATGATACAGGATCTGGAATGGGAATCATTACAACAACGACGCTTATCGCTGCGGCGTGGGCTGCTTACGAAACTACAATCGCCAACATTCTCCTCCGAATGCGAAAATATATTGTTGACTTCCACTTACATAGGTAGAAATGATCATCAGAATAAAATACGAGAAATCAGAGCCCGAACGGAGAGATTCAGATGCTCATTTTTCCCGCGCGCTATTCGAGAATGGAATGGGAGATAAAATAGTATAACGGTGGTTCGATGAACCCTCTGCCAGGCACTTAAATGTGATTTGCAGAGTATCCCATGTAGATGTAGAAACTAAAACAAACTACCCTAAGGACAACACAGACACCCATGCCCCAGGGAGGACTCTAACGGCGAGCAACAGCGCGCTCCGCAGCGAGGTACCTCAGACCGATCGGCTACTCCACCGCGGCTGGAAAAGGTCTTGGATGAAGAGCCTTGTACGGAAGAGCTTCGGCGTAAGAAGTGCTGATTTATTTAAGCTTGTCCTGAGTTACGACGAGGCGCACTTCACAGGCCGTAGAACAAATACGAGATCAAAGGCAGGATTAGCGCCGCACGAGCAAGACAGTCAATAAGGGACTGGCGCTACGCGAGAAGGCGGCGCTGACAAGTGTGGCTGGGTGGACGTTTATGGCGGGTGCTTTCCATTTACACCGTGGGACTTGCGCGACGCGCGGCGGTGACGCCACTGACGGAGAGGCAATAAAGCCGCAGCACGGCGCTTGTTATGACTCGTGTCGCGCTACGTGCTGTGCCGTTCCTTACAGGCCCACAAAACTGCATCGTCTCTGCTAAAATATTGCTCGAAAATACGCGCTATAGATCACCGTGTCCTTTGTCGACAACAAAAAAACGTACCGTTCGATGGAAATAGATATATCCCTACAAGGTAGGGATGGGAAGATCGATTTTGCAGACTCTCTAGATCTGATACCTATGCACCGATCTGGTAAATATCTAAACCATAAAGATCTTGAATGAAACTTTCACTCTGCAACTGAGTGTGCGCTGATATGAAACTTCCTGGCAGATTAAAATTGTGTGCCGGAATCGGGACTCGAACCTGGGACCTTTGCCTTTCGCGGGCAAGAGCTCTACCACTGAGCTACCCCGACACGACTCACGATGCCGCCTCACAACATTACTTCCGTCAGTACCTCGCCTCCTACTTTCCAAACTTCACAGAAGCTCTCCTGCAAAACATGCAAGACTAGCGCTCCTGGAAGAAAGGATATGGTGGAGACATGGCTTAGCCACAGCCTAAGGGATGTTTCCACAATGAAACTTTCACTCTGCAGCGGAGTGTGCGCTGATATGAAACTTCCTGGCATATTAAAATTGTGTGCCAGAACCGGGACTCGAACCTGGGACCTTTGCCTTTCGCGGGCAAGCGCTCTACCGACTGAGCTATCCCGACACGACTCACGATGCTGCCTCACAACTTTACTTCCGCCAGTACCTCGCCTCCTACTTTCCAAACTTCAAAGAAGCTCTCCTGCGAACCATGCAAGACTAGCACTCCTGGAAGAAAGGATATGGAGGAGACATGGCTTAGCCACAGCCTAAGGGATGTTTCCAGAATGAAACTTTCACTTTGCAGCGGAGTGTGCGCTGATATGAAACTTCCTGGGAGATTAAAATTGTGTGCCGGAATCGGGACTCGAACCTGGGACCTTTGCCTTTCGCGGGCAAACATCTTTTCGTCAATATGATTCTACGAGAAACTGAATATAGGAGGAGCAGGAAGGAAGCTTAGGGTTTAACGTCCCATCGAAAGTTTGGTCATTAGAGACGGAGCCATCGCTCGGAGTTTTGGGCAAGGATGGGGAAGGAATGCAGCCGTGCCCTTTGAAAGGAACCATCTCGGCATTTGCTTGGAGTGATTTGGAAAAATGACGGAAAACCTAAATCTGGATGGCCGGAGGTGGATTTGAACCACCGTTCTTCCGAATGCGAGTCCAGTGCGTTACCACTGCGTCACCTCGGATACTGAATATAAATAAATAATAACATCAATATTTACATAGTATTTTGTAGTCCCTCTCAAAATAAAACCATCCATCTAACATCGTAGTTGTAAACTGATATACAAAATCGAACAGTTAATATACACCCAAAAATGGGTAATTAGTAAGTGACTAAAGAAACACTCGGTTTTGCTCATTTATCAGAAGAAAACGTAATGATTTATTGTTAACCTTTTTCTCGTTAATAAAAAACTGAGAAATGAAAATTGGATTGATTTTAGGGTAACTGACGCAAAAGAAATAATGGAATGAAGTTCACTTTACTCTAGTGTTCACCTGATACACACAGCTGATCCAGGTGCTACGAGCAGGGGAAAAAAAAAAAAAAAAATAAATAAATAAATAAGAACCATTCCGTTTGATGAAATAAGATAGCCCTACTTGGTAGGGATGTGAAACGTATACTAAAAGGTCATTTTACTGATTAGTAGATCGAACACCTATGCTTCGATTCTGGAAAATATCGAAACCGAAAAGACCATTTGGTCAATATGGATCTGCCAAAAACTGAATATAAATAGGTAATAACATCAATATTTACATCGTATTTGTGAACTGATATACAAAATCAAACATTTAACATATTTAAACAAATGATTTGTACTTTTTGCGTTGGTAATTAGCAAAGGATTGTTATTGTTTTTGTACATTGGTTTGATGCCTTCTCGTCGGATAATTTTGCCTACACGTTTAGTGACCCTTGTGCATACGTTAATAGGGCGATCATTTTTGCTTCTCCCTGCTCTTCCCTATTACCTTAATGCTCGGTCGACATAGTTTTATTTATCTTTATCATCCCATAGCCAATGGCCACAAAATTGGATCTGAGGTTCTGTAGTTCCGTCGTAAGGTGTTCCGCAGCACTGAACCTATGGGCCCTCCTAGTTAACGTGTGGAGGGCGGATTTCTCCTGTATGGGAAAACGTGGGCACAGAGTACTCAGAAAAGCCACCAACACGGGCATCACCCCATGCAGAAGGAATCCGCCCTCCACACGTTAACTAGGAGGGCCCTTAGGATCAGCGATGCCGAACATCTTAACGATGGAACTACACAATCTCACGTCCACCTACATGTACATGGGATACTCTGCAAATCACATTTAAGAGCCTGGAAGAAGGTTCATCGAACCACCGTTATACTATTTATCTCCCATTCCATTCTCGAATAGCGCGCGGGAAGAAAGAACACCTGAATCTCTCCGTTCGAGCTCAGATTTCTCGTATTTTATTCTGATGCTCATTTCTACCTATGTAAGTGGGAGTCAGCAATATATTTTAGCATTCGGAGGAGAATGTATGCGATTGAAGTTTCGTAAGTAGCCCACGCCGCAGCGATAAGCGCTGTTGTAATGATTCTCATTCCGGATCCTACATCATTTCCGTAACGTTGTCTCCCCTATATCGTGACAATACAAAACGAGCTGCTCTTCTTTGGACTCTTTCGATGTCCTCTGTCAAACTCACCTGATAATGATCCCACACTGTGCAGCAATACTCCAAAAAAGGACGGACAAGTGTAGTGTATGCTGGTTCTTTAGTAGTTCTGTTGCATCTTTTAAAGGTTATGCCAAGAAAACGCTCTCTCTGGTTCGCCTTTCCCACGACATTATCTACGTCTTCTTTCCAGTTTAGGTCTGAAGTTATAGTAATTCCTAGAATTTAGTGGAGTTTACGGCCTTCACTTTTGATTGATTTATCTTGTAAAGAAAGTTTAACGGATCTATTTTCGTACTCTTGTGGACGACTTCACACTTCTGATTATTTAGAGTCAACTGCCAATTTTTAAACCATGGTGATATCTGATTTAGATCGTTCTGCAGTTGGGTTTGATCTTCAGTTTTTTTATGTGACAAAATGTTCAACTCAATAGACCCAAGTAGTGGAGCTGCCTCCTTCTTGCGCCAAACTCCTCAATTATATACTAAATTTCATGACACATTCAACCTGAAATATACATGAATAACAGAAATAACGTGAGTTGGAGTATACTCCGTTCTTTAACTACAAAACAAATGATTAGTTAAAAATTTAAAAAACAATTATGTTTCGTCACAAAACGAAGTATGCTGTACAATTGAAACTCAGAAGATTTGTTAGGGAAATGTGTGCCAACATAACACGATAAAAGATCGATAATTGAATGTGCGCTGTCCGCGCTATTTGAAAAGTCACCTTTTCGAACAGCTCTCGTATACGTCGTTTGATAAAGGCGAACAGATGTCAGCTGCGAAAGGTTTGCGCCGGCCATGTCATAAATAAAGGTAAACAATCGTGGATAAAGAGAAAAAAAAGAAGCCAAAAAGGCGCCGAAACATATGTCTGGTCGCCTGTGAGGGCCAGGTGTGCGACTGGCTGAATTCGGCACTCCGCGCCGGTCCCTCTGTCAGCAGCAGCAGGTGTTGTCACGGCAACAATCGCAGAGGACACGGCGCCGATTTGTCCAGCTGGGGCCGGACGCTAAATCAGGCGCGGGCATTTGCATCCGCCGCGTGGACACCGGACACTGGACGCTGGACCACTCGGGACCACTTGGGCCCAGAGCGCGCCAGCTGGTGGTGAGTCAGGGCGCCTGATTCACGGGCTGCGGCCGGGCCGCGCTGCCGAATCTTAATGTCGGGCAGGGCTCTTAAGATGCCGCCCGTGGCGGGCTCGGCGCGTTTCGAAAGGCCGCAGACGTCTTTACCGGGGTGAGTCACCAGGCAGCGCCTAACATCGTCATCAGCGGCGGCTGCGCAATACCACAGAGTAACATATACAGAGGAGCAGCCCCCCCTAAACCACTGTCCTACGCTCCCCTCGTAGTTACGTAAGATGCTAGCAGGTGTCAGGCCGTGCCCTGGCTTAAGGCGCCTCTCGCACGTCAGAGGGTAGCGTGGAGGGGAGTCTCAGGGGAGAGCTCGTGCCGCCTGCCACGAGGCCACGGCTGTGTCCGGCTTGCTGGCGTTTGAGGGGAAGTGGTGGTGTTGTCTGTGACAATACCCGTTTTGGCCACCCAGTCCGATTCGCGATCTCTCGATTTTCGGGTGGTTTCGATTTGAATCGTCTGTAAAATCGAAACTATGGAGACGCCGACATTTGAAAATCAGTGTGGGTGCTCTATATCACAGTTCACAAATGTTCGAAACCGACCCTCCTGAAAATCATGTTCATGCATTTTTGAATGAGCAGTACTTGATAAAAGTAAGGAGGCAATTGTCTGGCCGGCCGCGTTGGTCGAGGGGACTCAGGCGCTCCAGTCACGGTCTGCACGGCCACTACGGTCGGGGGTTCGAATCCCCCCTCAGGCATGGATATTTGTGTCGTACTTAGTATAAGGTAGTTGATAAGTAGTTTGTAAGTTTAGGAACTGATGACCCCATAGTTAAGTCCCATAAGCTTAACAAACATTACTGTATTACTGCAATAGTCTGGCCTTTTAAAGATAGAAGGAAGAAGGAGGAGGAAGAAAAGGAAAGCATGGCTGTATTAGGACACTAAAATAAAGCGATCTAATTGGCCGAAGTGGATATTTCGATATAAGTAACACCCCAAAACTTGTACACAAGCAATGAAATAATTTTTCAGTTTATGTTCTAGGAGGCAATCCAATTATTTTATTGTAGAAAGATATAAAAAAGCCAAGATCGCTGATCATCCATTTTTATTTAAGACGACCGGTTTCGCTGAACTATGTCAGCATCATCTGGTGCAATAAAATCATTTTACAAGGCCATAATCTTGTAATGTCAATCAGTTGCTATATAACATAATTTACAGTGCATAGGTGCACTATGTCTTTATAATAAAACATAATTATCACAGTGAGTGACAATAGCAATAGCAATAGCTATTGTCACTCACTGTGATAATTATGTTTTATTATAATGACAGTTGTAGCTGATCACACTCTAGATCTGCATGCAGAATTTTGTAAGACCTGTAATTTTCCCAAGCCTTCAATAGGAATGTGATGTGTCGTTGGAAAAGAACAATTCTCATCCACATATTGCACGAGCAGCAACTTCTCCAGCTATTAGCATTCCTGGACGAGTGGGGTATTTTGGAACAATAACAGACACGCTCAAACAGGAGGAGCTTGCGTGGAATAATGTATTCCGAGGCAGTATTCGCCACCTGTATCATCGACAGGATGCCGGAATCGGTGCCTGCATTGTCGTCTGTGGTGGCTACACCATCTAGAGTCCGCACAGGATAAGATGGACGATGCACAGAGACAAGTTTTGTTCGAAGTGCTGGGTGAATTCATTCCTTCCTTCAGAAGGGGAGGCCGCGTCAGTCCCTTCCCCCTGCCGGCCAGTGAATTGGGCTCTTCTCCCTCCAGCGCTCGGTCACTGCTCAGGCTGCTACCCCCACCACTGCCACTCTCCCCACGCTTTCCCAGCTTGCACATCCGTCTGCGCATCTAACGGCCAATTTATTCTGCGTGCACTCTGCTAACATGTTTGTTTCAGCATGGATTGATACTTGGTGCCTTACTACTGCATTAGCAATTGATATGTAAATGTAATAATTTCATGTAGTCCATATGCACAGTTTCAATAATAAATCTTGTGTGAGCCGGCCGCAGTGGCCGAGGGGACTGAGGCGCTTCAGTCACGGTCTGCACGGCCACTACGGTCGGGGGTTCGAATCCCCCCTCGGGCATGGATATTTGTGCCGTCCTAGTTCGTAAGTTGTTCATAAGTAGTTTGTAAGTTTAGGGACTGATGAGCCCGTAGTTAAGTCCCATAAGCTATACAAACATTTGAACATTTTTTTCTGAAATCTTGTGTGAACCGGAAGACTACTATTTTTTTCCCAAATGGGTGATTTGCAGCAATCATTTGTTCTTTCTGTTAGAAACTGCTTAATTTTGAAGATTTAGATTTCAGCAAGTGCCTTGCCATTAACAATGGACTGTGACATACTGTGCTAATGTTGGCAAAAAATCCTACAATGAAATAATCTGGAGACTTCAGCTATATTTCCTGGGAAGAAAATTCCAAAGATATCTCGAAATTCCTGAGGATGTGGCAACACTGCATTCGAAGGAAGCTTGGAGTTTAACATCCCGTCGACAGTGTGGTCATTAGAGATGGAGTATTTGGGTAAGGATATGGGAGGAAATCGGCCATGCCATTTCAAAGGAACCATCCCGGCATTTGCCTGGAGTGATTAAGGAAAATCACGGAAAACCTAAATCTGGATGGCCGGAGGTGGATTTGAACCACCATCCTACCGAATGCGAGTCCAGTGTGTTACCACTGCGCCACCTCGCTCGGTACTGCATTCGAACCAACGTTGGTTTGAATGCAGTGTTGCTAGGTCCCCAAAACTTATGGAGATCTTCGGAATTTTTTAACTTCGAAGGAAATGAAGTTGAAGTTTCCGGATTTTTTTCCAACATTAGCACAGTATGTTTCTGCCCATTGATAATGGCAAGTCACTTGCCGAAATCTAGATCTGAAAAACAAAGCAGTTTCTTACAAAAAGAACGAGTGATTGCTGCAAATCACCCATTTGGATATCATGAATACAGTCGTGGGCGCAAAGAAACCTTCTTTATGGAAGGCAATCTGATGATACTATTTTGTTTCCTGTCTAGCTCTACATGTCATTAACCCATGACTTCTATATATGTACGAAACGTGTATGTAGATGAACTTTCACAAATTTTCGCCACCTTCCTCTATCGTCATGTTCCTTTGCTTTGCCTCTTCCCACTTCGTCTTTTTTTTTCTGCTTCACTTTTTTCGTTCCCTTCTCTCATGCCGCCCTTCCCCCCTTGCTCTTGGCTTCCTAAGTTGCTTCGTCCGCCACAGTGACCCTGGCTACCCTCCCCCAGTTCCGCCACTGTGCCCAGAGGCGCCTGCAGCCGCTGCTGACTCCTGGCGTAGGGTGCGGTCCCACTGACGGCGTGGGCGGCCGCTCTATCACGGACACCATCGCGGCTCGCCCAGACACGCGCCGGCTACCGGACCCATTATTAGCGGCTTAGGCCCGCTTTCATTACACCATCACATCGTGCTGATACCTGCCGCCGCTCAGACAGGTTTACGAAACTTTCTGCGCACTGCATCCGTATTAAATGCCACCGCCTTTCGTCACATGCCAACGCGTTTCCCACTTTGGGAACAGTGGACTGGGGAACCGGAGGATAGCTTAGTTCGCCTCACGGTTCACTGAGTGTCTACAGTAATAACTTTCACAGATCACTGTCCTCTAGTCATAAGACGTACAGACTATTCTATATTCCTAGACGCCCAGAAAGTTTTTGACACTGTACTTAGGCCCGCTTTCCTTACACCATCACCTCGTGCAGATACCTGCCGCCGCTCAGACAGGTTTACGAAACTTTCTGCGCACTGCATCCGTATTAAATGTCACCGCCTTTCGTCACATGCCAACGCATTTCCCAATTTGGGAACAGTGGACTGGGGAACAGTTGGGTAGCTTAGTTCGGCTTACGGTTCACTGAGTGTCTACAGTAATAGCTTTCACAGATCACTGTCCACTAGTCATAAGACGTACAGACTATTCTATATTTCTAGACGCCCAGAAAGTTTCTGACACTGAACTTATGCCCCTTTCATTACACCATCACCTCGTGCAGATACCTGCCGCCGCTGAGACAGGCTTACGAAACTTTCTGCGTACTGCATCCGTATTAAGTGCCACCGCCTTTCGTCACATGCCAACGCGTTTCCCACTTTGGAAACAGTGGACTGGGGAACGGGAGGATAGCTTAGTTCGGTTCACGGTTCACTGAGTGTCTCCAGTAATAACTTGCACAGATCACTGTCTACTAGTCATAAGACGTACAGACTATTCCACATTTCTAGACGCCCGGAAAGTTTCTGACACGGTACTTCACAAGCACAAATTGCATACTTATGGAATATCACCACTGTCGTGTGATTGGATTCGTGATTTTCTGCCAGAAAGCACGTTGTAATCAACGGAAAGTCATAGACTAAAACAGAAGTTATATCTGGCGTTCTCCAAAGAAATGTTATAGGGCCCTACTGTTCCTTATCTGTAAAAACGATTTAGGAGACTATGTGAACAGCTCTCTTAGAGCCGGCCGCGGTGGCCAAGCGGTCTGTGGCACGACAGTCACGGGCTGCACGGCCACTACGGTCGAGAGTTCGAATTCCCCCTCGGGCATGAATATTTGTGCCATCCTTAGTATTAGCTAGTTCATAAGTAGTTTGTAAGTTTAGGGACTAATAACCCTGTAGTTAAGTCCCATAAGCTCTACAAACATTTGAAAATTTTTGAGCTCTCTTAGACTATTTGCAGATGATGCTGTCACATATCTGTTAGTATTGTCACCAGAAGCTCATAAGAAACTGCAAAACGATTTAGATAAAGTATCTGCATGGTGTGAAAATTGGCAATTGACCTTGAGTAATAAAAAGTCTGAAGACTTTCATATAAGCAATCAAAGAAATCCGTTAAATTTCATTTTCACAATAAATCAGTAAATCTACAGGCTGCTAATTAAACTAAATACCTAGGAATAAAAATTACGAACAACTATTGGAAAGAACACATATAAAATATTGTAAGGAAGGTGAACTAAAGGCTATGTTTCATTGGCAGAACACTTAATAGATGCCATAGCTCCATTAAAGAGACTGCCCACCGGATGGGATTGAAATCAATAAAAAAGGCGCTGTTTGTTGCCAGAAGATTTATTTGAGAAATTTCATCGCAATGAAATAAGACAAAATGGAAAGATTTAAGTATTCCTTTTTACCAAAGACTGTTAGACAATGGAATGGTAGAGAAATATAATAAAAGCGGTTCCATGAACCCTCTGCCATGCACTTCAGTGTGAGTTGCAGAGTATTTATGTAGATGTAGATGCTACAGTGTAGTTAGTGTAGGCAAGTGAATCATCATCTTCATCAACATCATCATCAAGACCGATGACCATAATCGTCGTCTCCGTCATCAGCATCTGGATAGGAGTATGCCACTTTCGATTCCACTTGCATCAGCATACTTCACAATTACTTCGATGGACTGGTATGTTTTCTGTCTGGATAAAAACAATATTTGCTGTCTAAAATTAGAAATTAAATTCCGTGCTACAGGTCTCGAAAGATCCAACAGGTTCCGACAAGCAGCCGTGCTATCCTCTGACTGCACCTGTCAATACATGTAGTATGGAGAGGAATGTGGTAAGTGACCCACATTTCCGGCCGTTGTGTCTTGAATCGCTGCTCTCAATCAAGTTTGTTACAAGGACTGAGTGCATCCCCTTGCCAACAGCGCTTGGAAGACTTGGGCGGTGACGCATCCAACTGTTAACCAAACCCGACAGTGCTCAGATTCAGTGATCAAGTGGGAACTGTTGATCCACTGGCTATTGTAATAGGCATGCTTCGGCAGTCATAAGTGTGACACTTGCTGCCGAAGATTTTCCGTCTTAGTGATACTTGCTTCACAAAGACACAAAGCAGTAGTGAAAAAAGGTAAGTGGGAGGTGCCCCAGGGGTCTGTTCTGGGGCCACTGTTTTTATTTATTTATGTAAATGATATGCCATGTAGTAGCTGTAACAGGTCATTCTAAAATGTTTCTGTTTGCTTATGCCACAACCTTGGTAGTGAAGGACGTTGTTGGCAATTTTGTCTTAAGTATCAAATAATGCACTCAAAGAAATAGGTTTATGGCTGTCAGAAAATAAGTTGATGGTAAAATACAGTAAGATTTAGTTACTGCAGTTTCCAACACACAATTCAACAAAAACTGACATTTTAATTACACATCTACATCTACAGAATTGGCATATGATAAGAGAGAGTGAACTATTCAAATTTCTAGGCGTTGAGACAGGTTGTAAGCTTTCGTGAAAAGCCCATGTTCAGGGTCTTGTTCGGAAAGTAAATGCTGCGTTATTTACCTCTATGACAGTATTTGAAATAAGTGATGGTTTGAAGGTCAGTAATAACACGGAACGGTTTTGTATCTGTTGTGAATAAATAATTGCCACTGAATAAGTTCCAACCATCTTCCTCTATAGCTTACCCCTCTTTTTCTCATAATTTCGAACATCTTACACCATTTTACATTGTAGAACGCTTTTACTATGTTGACAAAACCTACGAAATTGGTCTGATTATTTATGTCTTATGTTCATTATCAAATGCAATATCAATACTAACTGGCTGGTGCTCTGGCCTTTCGTAAAGCCAGATTGTTAGTCATCTAACAGATCCAATTCATTTCCATTTATCTGTTTATTATTCTTCGTAGTAGATGAAAAGCATGAGTTGTTTAGCTGATTGTGTTATTTAGAGATTATAAATGGACAACATGCAGTCATCAATTGAAATTAATCGGGTATAGGAACCATATGAAATGGCTCGTTCCACATAATTTATGCAAATGAATTAAACGGTGTTTGTAACATGTAGCAAACTAGGGAAAGCAGTAGTTCAGCAGATGAAGGTCTAATCCCTGGGCAGCAAGTCCTTGGCCGACGTGAAATACACTACAGTCTCCGTGCTGAAGTTGGACGTTTCGAGGACAGTCTAGGCATACGGCAACGAGTTAATCGTAGAGAGCATCGTCGGTGTTCCTCTGATGTGAATGAAATAATATCTCCTTTGTTACCTTGTTCCGCTTGTCCTTTCACACGCGAAGCATTCTCTTTAGGCCACTCAATTAACACATATTCCCAGAGAATGTCAGGAGTGTATGACGAATCGTTGACTCAGAAAAAAAGCGACACCTTCAATTAGCGAGGGAAGTAAGGTAACGACAATTAAAATGAACCCCTTAATCAGACGAAATATCTGTTCTATCGAGTGCACGAAAGTCGAGACAGCTACTAATCTGGAGGGACAAAAGATACAAGAAATATACTGTGGTCGGCTACACGGTCATACACCCGCACTTTATATTTCTCCAGTGGCCTTTAGCTGGGCTATCGAAAACATTTATCTCTGGACAGCCGAAATAAGTACGATTTGCCTACCGCGTTATGCAACGCAACAACCTTGGCTTCATTATCGGGTGCCGATCGGACCATTAAGTTCTCTGCACACATTTAACCATTCTACTGTCTGGTTAAGTGAAATCACAGTGGAGTTCCTTGATTTCTACGTTATTTTACGATATCATCACCGAGGGGGAACTTACAACCTCGCTCTTTGTGTAAATGATGTGGAGCTGATATTTCATGTCAGTCTCAGATCCAATAAAACTCGGTCCGAAAACGTGTATTTTTCTAGTTAAACTCGTCTTCATAGGATTGTTTCCTCGTGGCGTCGATTCGGCTTAAGAAATGACGCACGCTTTGTAGTATTACAGCGAGATGTTTCAGTACTTGCTGGCACACATTGAAGACGCGACCCTTAACTGTCAGTAGATCGTTGATTGCAACTGCAGAGGCCGGCCGCGGTGGGCGAGGAGACTGAGGCGCTCCAGTCACGGTCTGCACGGCCACTACGGTCGGGGGTTCGAATCCCCCCTCGGGCATGGATATTTGTGCCGTCCTTATTATTAGTTAGCTCATAAGTAGTTTGTAAGTTTGGGGACTGATGACCCCATAGTTAAGTTCCATAAGCTATACAAACACTAGGACATTTTTTTTTTTGCAACTGCAGAGACAACTTCCTTAAAGTATCCCCAGGAGCAAAAGTCTAGGGCATTGCGCTCTGACGAACGAGTAGGCCAAGATGTGCCTCCCCAACCAATCAAGCGGTCCTGAAATGTTTGTATCAGATGATGACGCACATTCTGCATGGAGCATATTTTTAATCGTTGTCAACATGGCATATGCCTCAGGAAGCTAGACACACGTTAAGTCTATGTAATGCGCCCTAATTAAACTTTGTAGTATTACGTATGACCCTGTTAATCTATCGCCATGAATTGAAGACATGAGGTCGGTTGGTTGATGGCAGGAAGGGGCTAAATAGCTTGGTCATCAGTCCCGACCACGAGAAAATAGTATAAACACGTAGTTGTTGATTTTTCCGGACTATATGTCCGTGATCCATCAAACATTTCGTCTGGAGCTGCGCTGGGCATCCTCAGAGGTGCTTTTGGCGGTGCTGAGTCTTGCCGACTGACGTGTCGACGTTGGCATGGTCAGGTTCTCACGTGATCATCACAGAAGATCTTCGACAAACATGAAACTGAGCCACGGTGGAGTGGCCGATCGGTCTAAAACTGCTTGCTGCGAAGTGCGCGTTTGCTCGCCGTCGGAGGTTACCCTGGGGTATGGGTGTGTGTGTTGTCCTTAGGCTAGTTTCAGTTAGTTTAAGTAGTTTGTAAGTCTAGGAACTGATGACCATAGCAGTTTACAAACATTTGAACCTCATGTTTGCCACTAGTCAAAGAAAAAAAAAAAACAACTTTCGATTCTGAAGAGCCACAGTCCGTTTAACATTAAGCTTTATGGATTCTTTCTTCCTATTAAAATTGTCTCCATACTTATATATTTCAATAGCTTCTCTATACATACATGGCTAATAACTCGTCATTGAAGATAACATTTCAGTTTCGGAAAACTTTATGATTGCCTGATTGAAGTGCGTACTCAGCCACAGTCAGTCTTTCAGTTTCCCCTGGTCGGCAATGTCTTTTATGCTCTTTTAATCTTGTATTAACCCCGTGTGGAGTTTGCTGGTCTTCCATCGGGCACCTCCCCAGGTGGCGGATAGGGGAATGCTCACCAGATATGGTGGGTACCGGGGAAATAAAATACCCGGGGTGGACCAAAACCAGCAACTGCTGCCTTGTAGTATGATATTGGCTTATCAAAGGTTAAAGGAAGAAAACCTTGAACACAAATTACCTGGTCCTCCAGGTTGGGGGTTGTGCAGTGGGCCAGCTCCTCACTCACATAAAAATATAAAATGCTAAAAAACCTAATAATATGCCTCGGAAAAATTGGAACTGTGGACGACGAACTGGCGATGAAAAACGGAAAATGATGTTTGGATGCTGGAATGTGCAAGGTATTTCCACTAAAATAGATTTACTACCTGCAGAACTTGACATGTTCAACATCGATGTTGTTGTACTTTCTGAAACAAAGAGGAAAGGCAAAGGAGAAGAAGAACTTGACAATTATGTACATATCTGGAGTGGTGTATCGAAAGCTGTAAGAGCCAAAGCAGGAGTCTCCATTATGATACAGAAAAAATGAAAAAAAAAAAATAATCACAAATTGGACATTTATCAAAGCACGTATTATTACTGTTGAAATGACATTATTTGCCAGGGAAGTTGTGATTATTGGAGTATATGCACCCACGAACGATACAAAAGATAAGGAGAAAGATGCATTCTGGGACACCCTCAGAGAGACTATTGAAAAAATCCCAAGGAGAAAAGAACTGATTATCATGGGAGACATGAACGGAAGAGAAGGAATTAGAGAGTCGTGTAAAATAGTAGGAAAACATGGGGAGGCAGAATATAATGATAATGGAGAACGACTGATTGATATTTGTGCACAATTTGATCTAAAAATTACCAACACATTTTTCAAGCACAAGGACATTCATAAATATACTTGGCAACAGAACACTAAGGAACTTCGTTCTATAATAGATTTTATTATCATTAGACAAACAAGTAGTTTCAAGGCAGCAGATGTCAGATCTTATAGAGGAGTCCAGTGTGGATCAGACCATTATCTAGTAAAAATGAAATCTTTCTGGCCATGGAAGAATGCAACGAACGACACAAGTAACATAAATAAAATGAACTGTAGTGAGAAAGTTCAAAATGTACATTTTAATATTGACAGCCTATAAGACGAAAGTATAAGAACATTCTTTAAGGCCAGGATGGAAAGGACACTAGATGAGTCATTTGAAGGAAGCACAGAAGAAATATACGAATACATAAAAACTAAAGTGAAAAACGTAGCATCAGAGGTGCTGGGCATAAAAGAAAACAACCCCAAACGTGCAGCAGAGTGGTGGTCAGAGGAAATAGAAACATCAGATAAAGAAAAACGAAATGCATTCGTTCAGTGGTTGAATGATAAATCTGATGGAACAAGATCTAAATACAAGGAAAAAAAGAATGAAGTGGAAAAGAAAATAAGGTTAGCAAAGAATGAAGCATGGGAAAGAACATGTGCCAACGTTAGTAGTAAACTGGGTATTGGGAGAGCGAAAGAAGCATGGTCAGTATTAAAAGCTCTTCGACAAGATACAAAAGGCAAATCCAATCTTCAACTGGTAACACGAAAGGAGGGGAAGAATATTTCAAAAAATTATTGAATGAGGACAGGGACGAATATCTAGAGGAAAGAACAGTGAAAGAAAATGAACATCATGATGATGAGATCCTAATTTCAGAAAGTGAAGTACTTCAGGTATTAAGGACAGGGAAGAATGATAAATCACCTGGACCAGGGAATATCAATATGGAGTTTCTGAAGTACGGTGGTGACAAAATTGTAAAAATGATTTTGCAGTTATTCAATAAAATGTTACATGGAGATTCTGTACCTAAGGAGATGAAACTGGGTTATATTAGTACCATATTTAAGAAAGGGGATCGCAAAATTTGCTCGAACTATCGAGGAATTTGTGTTACAAACACACTAATGAGGATTTTTGGGAAAATAATTAAAAATAAACTGGAAAAAATTTTAGAACCCAACAAGAACAATGCGGTTTCACAGCTGGTAGATCATGTGTAGACCATATTTTCACATTACGACAGATTTTGGAGAAATATAGAGAAAAATCGAAAAATGTTGGACTTATTTTTATAGATCTAGAAAAAGCGTATGATACTGTTCCAAGGAAACTTCTCTGGAGAGCACTACATATGGCAAACATAAGTACTTCTTTAATTAAAATAATAGAACAGATGTATAAAGATAATATTTGCCAAGTGAAATTTGGTAATACACTTTCACAGAAATTTAGAACAAGCAAAGGTCTGTTGCAAGGCTGTCCCATGTCACCAACATTATTCAAAATCTATATAGATATTTGTCTGAGAAAGTGGTCACAGAAATGTAATAGTATGGGACTAGAAATCAGAGATGGAGTTTATCTACATCATTTATTATTTGCTGACGATCAAGTCGTCATAGCACAAGACGGGGAAGATGCAAACTACATGTGTAATCAACTAGCAATAGCATACAAAAATTGGGGTCTGAAGATTAATTATCAAAAAACAGAATACTTGACTAATGATCCACATGAACTACGCATAGACGGAAAGAAAATTAAAAAAGTTAACACTTTCTGTTATTTGGGGTCCATTTTAGAAACTGAGGGAAAATCCGACTCAGAGATTAATAAAAGAATTAGCAGTGGAAGAAAGGTCATTGGAATGCTCAACTCAGTCCTATGGAGCAGATACGTAATGAATAGAACAAAAAAAAAAAAAAAAAATCATATATAAATCTATATTTGAGAGTGCAGTTCTGTACGGAGCGGAAACCTGGACCATAAACCAGAAGCACACTAAGAAACTACAAGCCGTAGAGATGGATTTCTGGAGAAGATCGGCCAGAATTTCCAGGAAAGAAAAAAGAAGAAACACCGAAATAATAAAGAGGATGGGAATAATAGAAAGAATAGATGAGGTGATGGATAGAAAGAAATTACGGTGGTACGGGCATGTAAGAAGAATGGAGGACAGCAGAATACCGAAGATGGTACTGGAGTGGCAACCTGTGGGGAGAAGAAGAAGAGGACGACCGGTGACCACCTGGATCAAAAATGTGCGGCTCACAATGAATAGACTGGTTCCAATCGTCCCTCGGGCATGAGTGAGTGTGTTATCTTTAGTTTAGTTTAGGAATTTTTGGCAAATCCTGACCAAAAGAAGGGGTCGCTTGGTAGGACACATTCTTAGACATCGAGGAATCGTAAATTTAGCATTGGAGGGAAGTGTGTGGGGCAAAAATCGCAGAGGGAGACCAAGAGACGCGTATAGTAAGCCGATTCAAGTGGATGTGGGTTGCCGTTCTTATGAGGAGATGAAAAGGCTTGCTCAGGATAGAGTAGGGTGGAGAGCTGCATCAAACCAGTATCCGGACTGAAGACCATAACAACAACAACAAGTAGTTTGTAAGCCTTGGGACTGATAACCAGAGTAGTTAAGTCCTATAGATTTCAACTTTTTTTCTTCTGAACAACACGTTGCAAGGCATCCAAGATCTGCTCAACAATGTTCATGTCTATGAAGGAAGTGAGATACCACAACCGTATGTGTAGTATAAATATTTATTGTTTCATTTTCGAGAGTTTCGTCGAATTGCTTTGGCTGATTGTTATTAGAGTTCTGAACTTCACATAGCATAAATATCAATAAATTCTAAAATCCGACACGCATGTGATGTCCTTGTGAGATATGTGATTGTCTTTCAGTCTAGGAAGACGTGTGGGAAGGCGTGCCCCAGCGCCGGTATCCTTCGGCTCGGCGGCTTGGCGAGGTCGCGGCACGGTGCCAGAGTGGACGCGCGCGAGCACGCGCTAATGACGCGCTGGTCTGTGTTTACCCAGCCGGCGCTTCCCGATACCATCGGCGCTGCTGGCGGCACGCGCCTGCTAAGGCAAACACCGGCGAAAGCGCAGAGGACGGCCGCGGCGCGCAAACACTTCGCATTCTGCTCGCCGCTCTCCGCCGCCGACAGCGGAAATTCCGTACCGCGCAGTCATCGCGCTGTGAATCTCTACTTCCGCCATCTGCCAGTTTGCAAGTTCTTTAAACGCTAAAAACGAAGCGGGTAATGAGGCCCGGAAACAGCACAGAACAAAAACAAATATTAATCTTCGCACTTTTCTAAATCTATATCTACATGGGATACCCTGCAAATTCCGCCTCCGTAGCTCACCGGTAGCGTTGCTGACTAACACGCAGGAGGCCCGGGTTCGATTCCCGGCAGGGCACTGGGTGTTGTGTGTTGTCCTACTCATCATCATCATCATCAATGTTTGTATAGTCTATGGGACTTAACTATGGGGTCATCAGTCCCTAAACTTACAAACTACTTACGAACTAGGACGGCACAAATATCCATACCCGAGGGGGGATTCGAACCCCCGACCGTAGTGGCCGTGAAGACCGTGACTGGAGCGCCTTAGTCCCCTCGGCCACCGCGGCCGGCCATCATCATCATCATCTCATCATCATTGGCACGTAAGTCGCCCACACGGCGTCAACTAAAAAGACTTAAAGGCGGCCGAACAATCCCGCAAGGGATCTCCCGGCCAAGAAAGCCATACGCTCATTTCATTTTACTCTGCAAATCACATACGGTATAAGAGGGGCATACTGACAGCCGTGAACAACATTTTTTTTTATTTCTCTTGGAATATTGATTATTTTTCGACAAATCAAGAATATTATCTTAATCTACAGACTTTTCTTTAATTTTCAACTTAAATCTCCATTTCGTTGCACATATTTTTCCATTCTATAACCTTGATTCCTGGAAGACTTTTGACCTTATTCTACATCTACATCTACATGGGATACTCTGCAAATCACATTTAAGTGCCTGGCAGAGGGTTCATCGAATCACCATTATACTATTTATCTCCCATTCCATTCTCGATTAGCACGCGGGAGGAAACAACACCTGAATCCCTCTGTTCGAGCTCTGATTTCTCGTATTTTATTCTGATGATCATTTCTACATATGTAAGTGGGAGTCAACAATATATTTTCGCATTCGCAGGAGAATATTGGCGATCGGAGTTTTGTAAGTAGTTCACGCCGCAGCGATAAGCGCCGTTGTTGTAATGATTCCCATCCCAGATCCTGTATCATTTCCGTAACGCTATCCCCACTGTATCGTGACAATACGAAACGAGCTGCCCTTCTTTGGACTCTGTCCATGCCCTTCGACAAAGCCACCTGATAAGGATCCCACATTGGGCAGCAATACTCCACAGACAAGCGTAGTGTATGCAGTTTCTTTTGTAGTTCTGTTGCATCTTTTAAGGGTTTTGCCAATAAAATGCAGTCTCTGGTTAGCCTTTCCCACGATATTATCTACGTGTTATTTCCAATTTAAGTCTGAATTAATAGTAATTCCTAGGTATTTTGTGAAGTTTGCGGCCTTCACTTTTGATTGATTTGTCTTGTAAACAAAGTTTAACGGATTTCTTTTCGTACTCATGTGGACGACTTCACACTTCTCATTATTTAGAGTCAATTGTCAATTTTTACACCATACTGATATCTTATTCAGATCGTTCTGCAGTTGGTTTTCATCTTCAGATTATTTTACTAGCGGTAAATGACGACGTTACCTGCTACTTAGATTTCCCCCTAAATCGTTTATTGAAATAAGGAACAGCAGAGGACTAGTAACACTACCCTGTGGAAAGCCCGATATCACCTCTGTTTTAGTCGATGCCTTACCATCGATTACTACGAACTGTGTCCTCTCTGACAGGAAATCCCCTATCCAATCGCAAATTTCGGTCGATATACAATAACCACGCAATTTCATTAAAATCCGTATGTGAGGTACGGTGTCAAAAGCCTTCTGGAAATCAAGAAATACGGAATCGATTTGCGAACCCTTGTCTTTAGCATCCATCACTTCGTGTTAATGGCGCGCCGCAGACCGCTCGGCCACTGCGGCCGGTAATCGTCGTATTCTACCAGGGAGTAGTCAGACTGTTTTCAATTCTAAATACACAGTGTGTCATAACCTCGAGAGCCAGTGTCGCTGCACTTAAACATAAAGCTTAAACATTAACAACCGGGTATAAGCGGCATTTGATACTTGAAAGTAAATTCTGAGCTTTACGGAACATTGTTTGAGTGAGAAATGAAGGACCACAATTCTAAATGCAAGAAGCTTGGAATTTCCCCGGACGTGCTAAATTTTCTTTTCCTCCAGCCCGCTCTTGGACGACGTCTAGTCGGGGAAGGTTATAGAAGGTAAGAAACAGGGATAGAGACCAGGGAAGTGATGGGCAAGGAGATAAAGGAATTGAAGATCTTTATCTTTCCTGGGTCTTTCAACGAGTTGTTGTAGATGCCACGTCGACTTGCTGACATTCGCAGGGCAAAGGGATGTCCGACATGATATCAGCAGGTATCACAATAATATTGATATTTATTTATTTACCCTTGTTGTGGACCAGCTGCCTTTGGGTATATAGCTGGTCGTGATTACAAAAACTATGTGATACATTTATGCGACTGTGATACATTATTTTCTTTATACATTTACAGTAATTACATAAAAAATACAAAGAAAAGCGTAAAAACGTATCATAAGGAAAATGGAAAGGCAACTTAAAAACATCAACTATTTTAAGAAGAGAATAATAGAAGATAGGAAAGATTGGTTTGAGTGACAGCCTGAAGAATAAGAGTGGAAAGTCCAGGGTGGGAGGCCTCGGAGTTTACTTCGAGCCCTGCCATCCTGGAATTTTCTCATTTGGATACTCCTATGATGGGCTATATCTGTAGGTTACATTTCGCATGTGTTTATATCGTCCTCTGTGTCGGGGCTGTCATCTGTGGCGTAATTTGTACTGTTTGCGCTTTCAGTGTCAGATTCATCATAAGTATTTTGTCTTCTGTTGTGGGCGTTTCGTGTTGCATTACCTCTTACATTCTGTGTATACTCGTCTTTTTCTCGTAGTGAGACTTCGTCCGTCAGCCTGTTCATTATGTCCCATCCGTTCTTATCTCGTATTAGTTCGTTTAGGTCTTTAGTCGTGTCAAACATATTGTGAGTGTGTGTTTTGTTGAGCTGACAGTGTATGACAGTGTGTTCTGGGGTCCCAATTTCTCCACACGTACAGCATGGATTGTCACTGACACCCAAACCTTCAGATGTCAGACACTCAGATCGGTACCAAAAGTAGAGTATCAGCCGAAACTTCTATATAATTCGTGCTATGTGCTGCCGTCCAGGAGAACGTGCGTAAACGGGAAATAATATGTAACACCTGTCCTAAAGAGCAAAGGAAAAGCGTATCTGTAGAAATCTGCTGCGCTGAACTCCCGTCGGGTAGTTGATAGAGCGAATGTTTGTCGTTACGAGAGTCTTCGATTAAAAGCCTGGTGGCGCGATTTTTCTTTTTTTTTTCTGTATGAAGTTGCAAATTGTTCCACCTCGACAAACGTACATTGAGAGTTACATGTGACAACATGTTCCTGAAAGGTAAAAGTACTGTTTCCATTTCATAGCACTGTGTAATCGGCACTTTGCTTCTGCTTCGTTTTATTTGAAACTAGCAAACCTGTACAGAAGAAAGAAGAAATTGCACCATACGTGCGGAAGTATTAAAGTAATAATTATAATAATAATAAATAACTGCTAGAAAGGCAGCACCGCCGGTCAGCGGATGTGCGTGTTGTGGCTAGAGTGCCGTGTGTTTGCCCACAGCACACCATCAAGTGGGGCTGGCTACTGCTGCTACTACTACTGCAACTGACAGTGCTGTTTTGCGAAATGAACCCGTGGAATGTTACAGACATTCCCTTTTAACAATTTTCAACGTACTACATGTGGTTGCGTGAACCATTAGAAGACAATTACAAGTCTATTGCCTTTTTGCCTTTCGTCGGGAATATTTCCTCGAAAATTTCAAGAATTTTAAGAAGATTCGACATTAAAAGTGTTTTTATGCCCCCACCTAGGGCCCTCCTTGGCTCAGTCAAAGATTATTTAGGACTAAGGAAACCCGGTGTTTATAGTATTCCGTATTATTGTGGTAAAACTTACATTGGCCAAACGATCCGCACAGTTCAGGATCGGTGTGTGGAACACCACCGTCATACTCGGTTGCTCCAACCTGAAAAGTCGACTGTTGCTGAAAATTGTTTGAATGAGGGCACAAGATGTTATACGATGAAACTAAACTGATTGCTCCTGCTTCCCGCTACTGGGAATGTGTTCTCAAAGAATCCATGGAAATTCGTATGGCCGATAATATTATTAATAGAGACAAGGGTTTTCCACTAAGTAAAACTTGGAACCCGATTTTATCTGACATCAAGCAACAACGGTCTTCATTTCGACCTGCTGTTTCTTTTAACTAGCCTTGTTTTCGACCCATCGTTTTTGCCGTTTTTCTCCACCGGCGCGCTACTGGTTCTATTGCGCCTAGGTGGCTTCTACTTCGGTTTCGCGCGCGCGCGGTGAGTCGTCAGCGGTGTATAAAGGAGCTGCTGTTTCTTGTTCTTTATCAGTTTCCGGCGAGTTAGTGTTTTGCGCTCTCACCTGAAGATGGCAGCCAGTTGGTCTGCTGAAATATCGTGTCTAGTTGACGACGGTATCCGGCTGCATACCCGAGATCAATATTATTCAACGTACTACAATTAAAAAACACGTTCTAGGTGAGGCTTGAACCAACGTCCCTCTGTTCGGTGAACTAACGCACTACCAACTAGCCCACGGAAGCGCAAGGTGATAAGTTCTCACAGTTATGCTTTTCCTGTACTCCGTAGGTTAGGCGTTACTTATTATTATAGTTTATGCACGTTCTTCTGGACGGCAGCACATAGCAAGAATTATATAGAAGTTTCGGCTGATACTCTATGTATATACAATGTTTGGTACAGATCTGAGGCCGGCCGCGGTGGCCGAGGGGACTAAGGCGCTCCAGTCACGGTCTGCACGGCCACTACGGTCGGGGGTTCGAATCCACCCTCGGGCATGGATATTTGTGCCGTCCTAGTTCGTAAGTAGTTCATAAGTAGTTTGTAAGTTTAGGGACTGATGACCCCGTAGTTAAGTCCCATAAGCTTAACAAACATTTGAACATTTGAACTGATAACCCCGTAGTTAAGTCCCATAGACTATACAAACATTTGAACATTTGAACAGATCTGAATGTCTGATATCTGAAGGTTTTAGACCCACACGTGCCGGCCGCGGTGGCCGAGGGGACTGAGGCGCTCCAGTCACGGTCTGCACGGCCGCTACGGTCGGGGGTTCGAATGCCCCCTCGGGCATGGATATTTGTGCCGTCCTTAGTATAAGGTAGTTGATAAGTAGTTTGTAAGTTTAGGGACTGATGAACCCATAGTTAAGTCTCATAAGCTTAACAAACATTTGAACATTTGAAACCACACGTGTGAGGTGTGTGGGGTAGGGGCCGTGTCCCGTTAGGAACTGGATCACATCCCGGCTGGGATTGATATGACCCATTCTAAGACGCTCTCTTATATTCGGGAAAAAGTCATAGACACGTCTTCCTTTCTGGCAGTTATCCCATTCCCTTTCCCATGTGTCCATTCTCCATTTAATTGTTGCCTCCGATCTGTTACCTCTTGTCCAACAAGTTCGTGCACATTGTCGTATTTCCCCGCCTCGCTACCTCATTGTTCACGCATCAAGTTCGCGGATCGCCAGTTGGGGTCGTTGAGCCTCTGGGATGGCAGCGATCGTAGTGTTGTAGCTGACTGCAGCCAACCAGGTGGGAGGTACGAGGAAGCCTGATCGCGTGCATTCTCCAGTAAACGTGAGCGTGACCAACAGCTGGGCGGATTCGCTGATTGCTAAGTGGGTGGGCAGTGTTGGGCGGATCGCGTCTTCGGTTTGCTACGGCCGACTCGCGTGTAACCGGGCGATTCGTCGCCGTCAGTGGGGCCGGCTGCCTCTTCACTGTCGGGCTTTTAACGTCCTGCTGACTGGCAGACCGTCGCAAACAGGCGTATTACCCCGCCTTTTGAAGAAGTGAATAACTCCTCCACGGTCGCCCCTCGACCACCAGGGTGGTTTAACACAATCGACAATGCAGTCTTTCCTCTTTTACTGCGCGGGTGAAATGGCGATTTTCTGTGGTATCGCGTATTTTGAGGCCTACCAGTTTCGATAGGGTTCTAAATGTTCATCTAGATGGGATACTCTGCAAATCACATTAAAGTGCCTGGCAGAGAGTTCATCGAACCACCATTATACTATTTGTCTCCCATTCCATTCTCGAATAGCGCGCGGGAAGAAAGAACACCTGAATCTCTCTGTTCGAGCTCTGATTTCTTGTATTTTATTCTGATGATCATTTCTACCTATGTAAGTGGGAGTGAACAATATATTTTCGCATTCGGAGGAGAATGTTGGCGATTGTAGTTTCGTAAGTAGCCTACGCCGCAGCGATAAGCGCCGTTGTTGTAATGATTCCCATCCCAGATCCTGTATCATTTCCGTAACGCTGTCTCCCCTGTATCGTGACAATACGAAACAAGCTGCCCTTCTTTGGACTCTTTCGCTGTCCTCAGTCAAACCCACCTGATAAGGATCCCATACTGGGCAGCAATACTCCAAAAATGGACGGACAAGCTTAGTGTATGCGGTTTATTTTGTAGTTATGTTGCATGTTTTAAGGGTTATGCCAATAAAACCAGTCTCTGGTTCGCCTTTCCCGCGACATTATCTACGTGTTCCTTCCAATTTAAGTCAGAAGTAATAGTAATTCCTACGTATTTTGTGGAGTTTACGGCCTTCACTTTTGACTGATTTAACTTGTAAACAATGTTTAACGGAATTGTTTTCGTACTCATGTGGACGACTTCAAATTACTCATTATTTAGAGTCAATTGCCAATTTTTACACCATACTGATATCTTATTCAGATCGTTCTGCAGTTGGCTTTGATCTTCAGATGATTTTACTAGACGGTAAATGACGGCGTCATCTACAAACAACCTAAGAAAGCTACTTAGATTTTCTCCTAAATCGTTTATGTAAATAAGGAACAGCAGAGGATCAATAACACTACCCTGTGAAACCCCCGATATCACCTCTGATTTAGTCGATGCCTTACCATCGATTACTACGAACTGTGTCCTCTCTGACAGAAAATCCCCTATTCAGTCGCAAATTTGGGGCGATATACCATAACCACGCAATTTGATTAAAAGCCGTTTGTGAGGTACGGTGTCAAAAGCCTTCTAGAACTCAAGAAATACGGAATCGATTTGTGAATAAAGAGCTAGTTGTGTTTCGCATGAACGATTTTTTCTAAATCCGTGTTGATCTTGGGTCAATAGATCGTTCTGTTGGAGATAATTCATAATATTTGAATACAGGTTATGTTCCAAAACCCTGCTGCAAATTGACGTCAATGAAATAGGCCTGTAGTTTAGTGGGTTACACCTACTGCCTTTCTTGAATATAGGTGTGACCTGTGCACCTTTCCAATCTTTTGCAATGTGTTCAACAAGACTGTGCATCGTGCTCATCAAATATGTACATCGAGTCAGCAGTAATGCGATTCAGTAGAGCCACGCGCGGATAGCCGAACGGTTCCAGGCGCCTTCTCAGGGATTGCGCGGCTCCTCCCACTGCTGAGTTTCGAGACCTCCATCGGGCATATTTGTGTGTGTGTGTGTGTGTGTGTGTGTGTTGGCCTTAGGTTAGTTTAAGTAGTTTATACGCCCAGAGACTGATGACGGCAGTAGTTTCGTTCCACAGGTTTACGAACATTTGATCGAGAAGATAGAGTTACACGATACGGACAAAGTGTTACGCTGCGCGGAATAATACCGAAAACGTGTTCACGTATTGGCACTTAGAAATACTCGTGGGTAGCAATTGCAACTTCAACGTTCTAACGCATTTTGATGGAATTTGTCAATCTCAGTGTACAGCTACAACGTTAAAGTAAATTTATCACGTGTTTTGGGATCTTTCTGTTAATGTAATATATTCTAGAAGAAAATAACATTACAGAACAGTCATGCATCCTGTAGGGGCATATATATTACCTTTTGAAACCTCTTAATTGATATCACTATATAAATACGCTAACACGAAAATTGTGGTGCAGATTACTAATTTATTCGTACAAGTCGTAGATTTGTTTGTCGTAGATTTCACGAATATAAATATTATGCGTATATTTAGCCATTAAAAGTGGTAAAAGGAAGTAGAAATTTTCCTATGTACAGCTTGGATGAAGTTCTACATACGCCAACAATCAGTTCACTGATTGGCTATTCGCCTCGACCAAAGACGTTGTAATGCAGCGCACCTGCAGTATTAATGTAACGTTTTAAAATACGTGAATATCGAAACATGGAGTGCTCCCAACTCACTTTCTTGTGGCGTTCAAATGCTTCATTTTCGCAGTGATTAAGATTGGGTAAAGGAAATAGATGTTTTCAAATGAATGCCGATATAAAGGATGATACGCCGGGAGAGGCATCTAGCGGTGCTTGGGTGGAACTACGAAGTCGAGAATGCCGATATAAATGATGTTGCGCCGGGAGAGGCATGTAGCGGTGCACGGGTGGAACTACGAAGTCGACATGTTGTCAGCTCTTGACTTCTGAATATCGCAGTATCGAAATAACATTATTTCTTGGCGTTGAATAAATATACGAACACGGAAATTGTAGTTCCATTTCAAATATTAGGTTAATGAAAGTTATATAATTCGAAAATGGCATGAGAAGTATATACTTCCATTTTTATTTGTTGTTATTGTGTGAGGCCTTTTCCTTAACACGTGAAAGATACCGTTTCATACCTCCCAGTGCCGGTTAAATGTTACCAAATATCCCAGCGGCCTCCTATGATAATGTTGGCAACAGATGCTGAATAGTGAGAATCCTGTGAGTCTTCATTTTAGCCAATCGCATGACAACTCTGATGTTTTCTCATGGAATCTTAGCTTTACGAGGGCAATTATTTTTACTGAGCGGACGAGGGTACATACAAGAACCTGTCAACCATAAAGCAGAAAGAGCAGTATTTGTTTACTTCATGGTCTGTACGATACACTAATCGAGTCGTTCTCTGTGGTGCTTTACCAGGGCAATTATTTTTACTGAGCGGACGAGGGTACATACAAGAACCTGTCAACCATAAAGCGGGAACAACATTATATGTTTACTTCATGGTCTCTACGATACACTAATCGAGTCTTTCTATGTGGTTCAAACAAATGGGCAAAGATTTTCTATCGTGTTGTTAATGTTACCAACATAATCACGCGAGGCCGCCAACATGATACGTAAAATTTTACCCCCAGTGACCATTGTAAACACAATTGGTCGATTTTCGACCACAGGCAATACTAGTATTATTAAATATGCTTGCTTGTATGTATGTTCGAAATCGTAATGGTATATTAGCACTGCCAAAACATGACAAAACTATCCTAGGATTATGTTTTCTTTTACATACCCATACGCACACAAGTATTTTGAATAGGAATAAAGACAAGAAATAACTGTACGAGGCGGCATTTATTTTATATTTGCGGTCATAACCTTTTTTATTACAATAGAGACACGTGATTTTTACGATTAGTTTCCCGTTAGCTAACTAATCGCTTACACCTACATATATCTCACTAAAAGACCTCTAAGGAAAACAATTAGACTCGTTCTTACACGAAATATTACGCCTTTTGTTGAATAATTAAGAAGATATTAAATTTGATAAATAATTAAGTGAAACTTTAGAAATAAAATTTTGTTGCGCCTAGAAATCGTTTCATAGGTACTTTGTAGTTGTCACAGTACGCCTTGCGCAGTTTTAGCCATGTACTACTGAAATATTAAAAGTTCAGTTACTTATGGATAAATATCTCAGTAAAATAGCCCACTATGCCCATTTCATTAATTTCTTTCCAATGGTACCATACTTTGGGGGAATTCGTCATGGAGTAAAAAAGTATTTATTGCACGAAAACATATATAATCACCCCACATCATCCTGCAAACATTTATGTAAGGAGATAGGGATCTTCACAGTAGCTTGACTATATATATTTTCGATTATGAAATTTGTTATTAATAATAACCAAATTCAAAACTAATAGCAGTGTCCATAGATACAACAGTACGAGAAAGGACGATCTCCACTGTTCAAGGTTCAATCTAAGAAACGGGTGAATTATGCTGTCTCAAATGTCAGTTTACTTCTGTTCATCTTACTGCCCGCAGTAACCTCTATTTCTTGGAGTGCCTTGCAACTGCAAGCAAGCAATCGCTCTTAATGCTGGCTTGAGTTTATCAGCCTGAGCATTTTCAGGCTGCTATTTATTTAATTTTCAATTCTTTGGTAGCCAAACTGACTTTCATTTGAGGTACACAATATTTTCAACATTCTTTATTTTACTTTGGTATTTGATTGTAGTTCCTGTTATTTTAACTTTTTTTCTATTTTGACTTTTTGGATAATAAACATAGGGAATGTTAGGACTGTCTTATTTATTAATTATTTATTTGTTAAAATAGTGACGTGGCGTTAAAATTTCAGTCGCCTTATATTTTGCTCCTTTTAAAAAGTAGCTTAATGTATGCGGGGAAAGAACTGATTTGGGGTGGCTGAGTTTACTAGGAGATATCATTTTTTTCTTCCAATAATGCAGAATGGCAACAGGAAGAAAAGCGTTTTTGAAAAAGAGAAATTTGTTAACATCGAATATTAATTTAAGCGTAAGGAAGTCCTTTCTAAAGGCATTTGTGTGGAGTGTTGCCTTGTATGGGAGAAAAACATGAACTATAAACAGTGCGGACAGGAAGAGGACACAGAAAAAGAAATGCTGAAGATTAGGTGGGTGGATCGCGTAAGTAATGAGGAGGTACTGGGGAGAAAAGGAATTTCTGGCATACTTTAACTAAAAGAAGGGATTGATTGGTAGGACGCATTCTTAGACAGGAAGGAATCGTGAATTTAGCACTTGAGGGAAATGTGTGGGGTAAAAATCGTAGAGGGAGACCAAGAGATGAATACAGAAAGCAGATTCAAATGGATGTAGGGTGCCGTTCTTATGAGGAGATGAAGAGGCTTGCTCAGGATAGAGTAGGGCGGAGAGCTGCATCAAACCAGTCTCCGGATTGAAGACAGCAACAACAATAATATAAAATATTTTCAAGAAATTTATTGCCACTGCCACCGAGGTTTGGGTACATTTTTGCACAATGCCAACGATAAATGCATTCTTCGTTTTTTTCCCAAGAAAGGTAAAGGATTGCGTAATAAATAGTGCAAAATGTTCCGCTCTTAGACCTGTTTCTTCCTGCAATAAGAATAAAAGTAGTTCAGAAATTTACTGCCACCATTCGGCTCGTAATAAAATTTCTTACTAGCCATAAACGTGATTGTTACATGCTTAGAATTATTTTTAAGTTACTTTACTGTATGATATAGGCGCCTGCTTCGCCTCGTGTTTCTGCCCTACGTACCCGGTCGAGTCATATAAACGCCACATAGCAAATTTACGAGTTGGTTACGATTGCATCTGATTTGTTGACCCAAAGTCGCTTGTTACTATACTATTATGGCCATCACGTTCCACACGAAATCACTGTAGCAAATAAAACACCTCGTTGAAAAAAAAAAAAAAAAAAAAAAAAAAAAAAAAAAAAAAAAAAAGTAAAATTTAAATTTGATCGCAACTATCGAAAGTTACGTCGTGTCCCAATGGACGAAGTAGAATTGTGGCTCCGTCCAGAGTCATAAAGCCAACAGGCCGAGAAATAACGCTTATTATCAACATTTACGCGGCTAATAAAGCATAATAAGTGGACCGATCTGGTAATTAGCGTGACAGACGCATGAGTAACGAGGTGGCATCGGGAACAATGGGAGGCCGCGGGCCCAGGTTCGCAGCTCCGCCTAGCCCCTGAATGCGGTCGGCCTTGGGGCTCTTATTCATTGGCCACTTGCGATTACGCTCGCTGCTGGCGCGCCTGGAAAACTATTAGGGAAGGCCTCTCCCGCCGGATTCGTATCTTTATCGCTTAAAAGGTCTTAACGCGGCCGCGTTCATTTGTTCGCGCAGATTAGCATCTTAGAGCGACTAGACGCTCCAGATAAATGCAGTCTCCCGACAGCTTCTCCCCGCGCAGTTCACTGTTATTTATCTGCTCCGATACCGTGCGCGCGATGACCCGGGAGTGAGAACGATTTCTCACGCTGGGAGTTCTGCCAGATATTCTGTTGTACTGCAAAAAAATACGACTTGAAAATGGAATGACATTAAGCAGCAGGATACGTGCGAAGATAATACACCTTCAATCGCTTATCGCCAGACACATTTATGGGCCAGACTCACACAAGGAAAGACACTTACTGTTGTACTATAAAATATGACAAAATTACGGTATTACATTTTATCTCGCACCCCGTACGTAGAAGAGCTTATGATAGTGCCTTACAGAACGAGTTGGTACAGTCCTTACGGGTAGACCGTGGCAATCCTGTAAATTCATATCTCTTGTCATTTTGGCCCACTGTAGGTTACGGTAGTAACACTAAAAGTGGGCCTTTGCGATCGTCTTTTGACAGCTCTAAATTTAAATGAAACTAAAGAAAATTCAATAACCGAATTTGTATAGGAGAAAATTCTCTACAACTTGGCTCTCTTTTGTTTTTTTTCATATCTCGTAGCGTTTCAAAGAAATTTGCAAAAATAACGGCGATTTTTGGATGTATGTCTGTCTGTCCATCTGTCTGTCCGTAAAGTGTTCCCTGTTTTCAAGACGAACCGTTCAACCGATCAGCACCAAATTTTACAGACATGATTGTAGGCCGCCAGAGACCGGAACCTCCCTTTTTCAAATTTTTCGGACAAAAAAAAAACAAAAAAAAACCGTTTGTAACGTAATTGTAATTGCAAACGAACCGTTTATCTGACACGAAAATTGAATAACCTAATTGGTAGAGGAGAAAATTGTCTACAACTTAGATCCCTTAAATTTTTTTCGTATCTCGTATCGTTTGAGACATATTTGCAAAAATAACGGAGATTTGATACCCTCCATTGAATTAGCGAAAACCAGCCGTTCGGAGATGTCACGTGACATTCCTCGCCCAGAACTCTCTCTGGCATACGCAATCTTGCTTTGTGTATTTGATGATTTTTCTTATTGTAACTTACACGTTGTCATTACAAAGCAATGGCGCACTGAAGAATTAACAAACACACATCGTTTTTCGTACGATAAATGATATTCTAGTGTCTACAAATGCCATATTAGCATCAGTTAACAATGGCCACCAATAGTATAAGGTTATAGGACTCATGTTTTGATTGATAGCCATAGCATAGTGCGCAAGGCATTGGACTATGTAACTAAAGGTCGGTCGCTCGGAACCCGCCACAAATTTTCTTTCCCTAATAGGGTTTCAGACACTTTTATTAATTTTTTTTATTGTTTAGATTCTTATTTGGGTCCAAAATGTTTGCAAAAACTTATAAAACTAAAAATCTAAAGTGGGTCGTAAAACACGTCAGTTCTATATTTTTGTTCAATCTCACTGAAATTTTGCACACTTATGTATGCTTTTAAGAAAATATGGAGAATTTTTAATAACATTTTAATGATGTGAGGGAATATTTTGTTATATTAATATTTTAAGCTACACATTTTCATTATTTCCATACAAACTTAGCAATTTTCTGTTATGGTAAAGTAATCTACACTAATGAATGTATGATTAAGTGCAATAAGTTTTTGGTAAATTATTGGTATTATTTTCTGTGATTCTTAGTATCATAAACAACAAGGCCATTACGGACCAGTGACTCCCCAATCATTAGCCCTGAGTGATCGAAAATATCTAATATTTCTAGAAATATTACATTTTGCAGAAAAATGAGCACAAAAGAATTTGCTCTAAGAAATTGAAATATATGATGAGTTAATTGTACCTCCAAAATTTGATACAGCTTTCATAATTTCAACCAACAAGATGATATTTAGCTGATAGAAAAGTATTTTCATTGGCCATTAGAAGCTGATTTCAGCTGTAAAATTAAATGTGTTTATTTAAAAAACGAGAATAAGTATCTTTGCAGCTAATATGAGTTATAAAGTAACATATTGTTACTGTGATGTTCCTGTTTTCAGTAATGGTACCCTATCAGTTATACTTTATTTTCTTTTGAATTTCCAGACTTATGTAATTAGCGAACACGTCCTCTATTACAGCTAAATTTGGTTAATTTCATAACAGGACGAACGTTAAAACACTGGATACATACCTTGAACTACTTTTTCTGGCGGTTTCTTTTATAGTGTCCTCGATTTTTTGGCATCAAATAAATTGATATTCTTCATCGTATAGAGAGCAGGTATAAGAAGGGTCACCGACTCGCAATTTCACTTACCTAGAAAGGAAAGAAAAAAGGATTTGGTTAGTTTACATATACAGTGAATGGAAGAAAGGGTTACAGTTATGTAAATACAATCATGTCATGTATAGTTTTAAAATGTTTAATGAGAGTTAATGCTCTTCGTTTTATAATTCTTTTATGAGAACACTTCAAGGTAACTCCATAACTAGGGTATATTTAACAAATTGATGTTTCTAAGAGCACATCTGACTAATGCTGAACTCAGAACCACGTCTGATGGATACATTCCAGAAAATCGTATGTGACTTTTAATGAAAGCAAAAGTACATCTAAATAATGATGACTATATAAAACGCAACAGAATTAATACAGCATTATTCAAGTAAATGTGCAAACTATATAACAATTCTGACTGGAGACAGACAACCATACAGTACGTTCTGCTATTCTGTATCTAATCACACTTGAATTATTCTAACAGACCTGTGGAGCCAGAAGACAGTTGGCGCTTACTTCCAGTCTTGTTCATAGTCTAGCCAACATTGGGACACGAAATCTGACAGGAGTACATGAAGATCTGTGCGCTGTAGCAAGTGAGCATGCACTGCATTGAAATTTCGTTTAAAATTTGTAAAATTATACCTGGCTATGTGGTTCTAATTTTATCCTGAGAATAAGCTATTCTTTCTGCATGCCAGATACTTTTTGCTTTCTTATTGAATTTTTTCAGACCCTTTCAGTATGCAACGGCGTAATGGACTACTGCAGCTTGTTCTCATTGCTTCTAATATTTTGATATAATTCCGGCTTTGTTCTACACGATATTATTATTCATCTTGTGAGCTACCCAGGGTGCCTATTAGTGGTAGCATATCGTTTTGCGAGGTCTAGCGGAAACAAACTTTCTAAAAACTTGAGAAATGTGCTGAGGAAAGCATTGTATTTACGGTCTATATTATCAGCACTATAAACACGCTGCCTATCTTGTCCCTTAATTGGGTTTTAAAAGGCCTCTATTCAGCTGGATTAGCTTTTCAAAATGGTTTACAATTATATTTTAAAATGTTTGAACCCTAAATCCTTATCGTGATAATACACTACGTCACAGTAACAGTATACGAGCTGGAGTGAGAATCGCGTCTCCATAATTTATTTACGTACTTATTTTCGTAATTTGCCATCTATGTATTGTCCGAGAATGACATGTTTGGTGTAGACTACTTTTAATGCTTATATGTATGGAAGTTTATGATATTTCGAAATGTATCTTAGTCTACTAAAAATTGTTATTCAATATTGTATTTGTTTTATAAAATGAATGAAATGTTCAAATGTTTGTAAATCTATCGGACTAAACGGCGTGGTTATCAGTCCGTAGCTTACAAACTACTTAAATCTAGGTAAACTAAGCTAAGGACAGCCGGCCACGGTGGCCGAGGGGACTGGGGCGCTCCAGTCACGGTCTGCACGGCCACTACGGTCGGGGGCTCGAATCCCCCCTCGGGCATGAATATTTGTGCCGTCCTTAGTCTTAGCTAGTTCATAAGTAGTTTGTAAGCTTAGGGACTGATGACCCCGTAGTTAAGTCCCATAAGTTCTACAAACATTTGAACATTTGAGCTAAGGACAACACACACACCCATGCCCCAAAATCAAATGTTTGTATAGCTTATGGGACTTAACTACGTGGTCATCAGTCCCTAAACTTACAAACTACTTATGAACTAGCTAACACTGAGGACGGCACAAATATCCATGGGGGGATTCGACCCCCCGACCGTAGTAGCCGTGCAGACCGTGATTGACGTGCCTCAGTCCCCTCTGCCACCGCGGCCGGCCCCATGCCCCAGGGAGGACTCGAACCTCCACGGCGAGCAACCGCGCGCTCCACAGCGAGACGCTTTAGACCGCTCGGCTACTCCACCGCGGCTATAAAATGAATTTCAAGTAGTGTTGCATTTAGTGTTCGTTTATTACTAAACATTTAATAACTTTGAAAAGAAACGGGTTTGTTTTTTCATGTACTAAACAAAACATTTTTCTTACTTCATGAAGATATCCGAGTTATAAACGCATAGTTAATTTCTGTCTACAAGGACTAGAGACCGTAAATATAACGATTTCAGTATTTTTCTCTTGAAGTGGAACATTCTGTGATTGAATCCCTGAGATTTCGCTACTTTCGTTTCTCTTTTGCTATATATCTTTCTGAAGCGAAGGCTACATGTGACACTTTCATGAATTGGAAATACACACAGTCAAAATTAAATCCTCTCAGAGAGGCACAGTTCTATAGGCTGGGACTTGTAGCGGAAATTTATGCATATAGGAAAATTGCAGTAAACCTAACGCTTCTGTGACGAATTATTGCTGTGCTGAATTTCTGCTGTGCTGCAGTCTACTGTAAAGCAAGACCAACAGGCAAAAGTGTCGCAGAATCATTACAAGAATGCCGGTGTTTGGTACGGCGAGTTCTATAGGCAAACATTCGATCACGATTTTCTTCTCCGACTGCGGTAATGTACCGTTGACTTTCACTTAGAAGGAAAGTACTTGGGCTCGAACAAACACACATACACCAAAATCGTATGAGGGATAATGTAAAGATCCCTTATTGCACTAGTGATACTCCCGCATCTGCAAAACTCTGCAGTCGTTCATTAGAGGCCTCTGCGTGTGCCATGCCGCATTGCACTTTGACCTGTCGGTTCGCCAATAGGGACGGTGCAGTGAGCCTCCGAAGTTGCGTTTTGTGATGTTATTTGTGTGGTGAAGCGTCAGATGGAGCCGCGATTGGTAATCAATCCTGCTAATGTATTGCGATTAGTTGAGATGAAGTTACAAAGAACCCTTCTTCGTGAAGATAGTATTAGTGTAGAAAATGAATCATTTGCATGCTTTCTCGTATCTGTTATGGTACAGAAATATGATCACAAGTTAGATACTGTTGTTACAAACTCATAATAATGATAATAGGGATGATAATGACGAACAACTCATTGCAAGCGGTAGTGCTACGGTAAGTGCGGGAAGAGGCGATGGAAGCAGTGGCAGTGAATACCAACAGTCTTTCGGGAAGAAGGTTAAAGTTGCAACTATCATCACGGCTTTTGATGACAATTCGCAGGAGAACATGTATGATGATTATTACATAAGTTACAGTTAAGATATCTGCATTACGTATGGCGTCTACAATTACATCTACAGTGCTATCTAGACCATGGTTGCAGAGCTTTGCAGAAAAACGACACCCACTAGCACATTGAGGTGCACGTAGAGATCCTGTAACCAAACGTTCATACAGATATATTTGTTCGAGCCCATGTACTTTCCTTGTTAGATAGAGAGAAAAGATCTCCGTAACAAAATAATTAGAATTAGAACAGGAAAGGAGAAATATGTTGTTTCTTTGTGCAATCTGTTCGAGAATAGAATGATAGCTAAATAGTCTGAAAGTTATTCGATAAACTCTCTGCTAGGTACTTAAAAGTGAATCGCAGAGTACTGCTTTAGATTTAGATATTTTCGCTCACTCAGGGCTAGTGATTGGGGAGTCACTGGTCCGTAATGGCCTTGTTGTTTATGATACTTTAAACCATAATTTTCGTTTTTCTTCCTGTGATGTTTACTGAATGGAAGCAAGCTATACACTTGTAATTACGAATAGCAGTGTTCGTCCGTCTTTGCAAGCAGATTGTCTGTCTGCTTTCGAACTGTTTTTGGTCTTTACATTGATGTATTTTGGTACAAGGTTATTATGTCTACAAATGTTATTAAATCTGACAGTCTACAGTTTTATAAAGATTAAGATGAATCTTATTAATCTCGTAGTAGAAGCCAACTGGAAATGCTTGACAAGGCGGCGAAAAATTCTTCGTTTGTGTAGCCATAAAGTCCGTAGTTGCTTTCATAATTATGAAAAGCAGTGTTTGTCCGTCTTTGCAACTACAACAAAAACGCGATTTTTCTCACCAGAAGCGTTTCGTATTAATGACAGTAAAACATCTTAAGTGGTCTGTAATAATAGACATCTACAGTTTGTTTTGTTTTTTGATCGAAAACAGTTCGTTAACGGAACATGAAAAGTAGGCCTAGCCATGCATTTTGAGCAGCTTGTCTGGCTGCTTTTGCTGCTTTCGAACTGTTTTTGATCTTTACATTGATGTATTTTGATACAAGATTATTACGTCTACATATGTTATTAAATATGATAGTTTCTACAGTTTTATAAAGATTAAAAACAGTTCGTAAGCAGCAAAAGTAACCAGAAAATCTGCTCAAAATGCATGGCCAGGCCTACTTTTCATGTTCCGTTAACGAACTGTTTTCGATCTAAAAACAAAACAAACTGTAGATCTCTATTATTACAGACCACTGAAGATGTTTTACTGTCATCAAAACGAAACGCGTCTGGTGAGAAAAATCGCATTTTTATTGTAGTTGCAAAGACGGACAAAGACTGTTATTCTTAATTATGAAAGCAACTACGGACATTATGGCCACACAAACGAAGAATTTATACACTTGTAGTTTTTTCCTCGCTATGAAGAGGACATCCCTCGATTTCCAGTTGACTCTTTCAAACAAAAAAGAGAGAGAGAGTACAAAGTGTGTGTCTAACATGTGAAATGTGCGCCCTGGGGCCGGGGAACAAAGTCGTCGACAAGGCTGCAGCATTAACCCCTCCCCCCACGAGGCCCTGACAGTGGCTCCATTACAGAAGCGGGTCACGATCCTGCCGCGGAGACCGAAACTGGACCCAGGAGAGCTAATGGAACAGCTGCTGCCACCATTACGGCAGATTATCTTCGGCAAACAGCTACGGCGACTTTAATATTACGTTTAACGCAGCCCGTCATTCAGGTTACGCCGTGTTCCACGAAAAGAAAGCGATCCCTCACACACTGGTCTTTTGCTGTCGGTCTCGAGTTACTGAGAGAAGTGGCACCAAGTTTACGACACTGGGCACGCTTTCGTAAGTGGCCTGCATTTCATCCCCAACCGACAATCCTTTGTATGTCCATCTTTGTGTAACATGGTAAGGGACCTCGGCTGTTGAATTTTATCATCCGTCTATTTTCAGTCTTTATTAGCCTACCACTCTCAGCACTTTATTACGGCATCTTCAGACACCCTGACCAACGTAAAACCGCGATGCTTGCAATGACGTTTTGAAGTCAGTCTACTGATATCAGTAGACTTCTGGCATAAGGATAATATCAAATGCGAAATATACAAAGGGTATCGAAATAAATTCAGCGGCGAAATTGAAAATTTGTCCTTTCCAGATTGGGATTATAAGCTCAGAACAGCGGTCGTATCAACTTTTTGGAACACTTTAGGTTACGGTAGTAACACTAAAAGTGGGTCTTTGCGATCGTCTTTTGACAGATCGAAATTTAAATGTAAATAACGGCTTAACTATTCATCTGACACGAAAATTGAATAACCGAATTTGTAGAGGAGAAAATTCTCTACAACTTAGCTCCCTTACGTTTTTTCATATCTCGTATTGTTTGAGACATATAACGGAGATTTGACACCCTCCATTGAATTAGCGAAAACCAGCCGTTCGGAGATGTCACGTGACATTCCTCGCCCAGTACTGTCTCTGGCATACGCCATCTTGCGTTGCGTATTTGATGATTTTCTTATTGTAACTTACACGTTGTCATTTCAAAGAAATGGCGCACTGAAGAATTAACAAAAACATATCGTTCTTCGTACGATAAATGATAATCTAGTGTCTACAAACGCCATATTAGCATCAGTTAACAATGGCCATCAATAGTATGGCATTAAAGAACTCGTCTTTTGATTGATTTCCGTAGCTTAGTGGGCAAGGCGTTTGACTATGACTCTGAAGTTCGCTGGCTCGGAATCCGACACTACCTAAACTTTTTTTTCCCTAAAAGGGTTTCAAACAATCTTATTACTTAATTTTTTTATTATTTAGATTATTATTTTGGTCCAAAATGCTTGCAAAAACTTATAAAGCTACAAATCTAAAGTGGGCCGTAAAACACGTCAGTGCGATTTATTGGGGGACGGGCCTCCTTTACCTCCCCTCAAATCCCAACCTTATGTAGTTCATGGGTGTCTTCAGCGGCGAGATTAGTTTGCTTTATCTATGCTCCGATACTTGTTATAGCAGTTAAAACAAAAATAAAATGCAGTACCTTCTGCTGAAAATAAGGGACTTTTCAACTTCGAAAATTAATATATATTTGTTAAAAAGAGGTATAGAGATTGTTTTAGTGTTGTTCCAAAGGAAAACACATCAAGTTTTTACTCGCGTAGTTCGTTAGTGCAGTATCGCACCACAACAAGCGCTGGCTGCCTTCACTGAACCCGAGCGTGCTAGCTATGTGTTTTGGTTTGAAGAATCAAAGTAGGCGGCAACAGTTCAGCGTAAAATTCGTACCAAGTACGCTAAAGATCCTCATAGTAGGTCTACAATTTATGAGTGGCATAAATGTTTTGTAGAAACGTGGTGCTCAGTAAGACATAAGAAAGTTCCAGAAAGTCCTTTCTGAAGGCATTTGTGTGGACTGTCGCCTTGTATGGGAGTGAAACATGGACGATAAACAGTTCGGACAGGAAGAGGATAGAGGCTTTTGAAATGTGGTCCTAAAGAATAATGCTGAAGATTAGGTGGGTGGATCGCGAAACTAATGAGGAGGTACTGAATATAATTGGGGAGAAAAGGAATTTTGGTCATACCTTGACTAAAATAAGGAATCGATTGGTAGGACACATTGTTAGACATCAAGGAATCGGGAATTTAGCGTGGGAGGGAAGTGTGTGGGGGTAAAAACCGCAAAGGAAGACCAAGAGATGGTTACAGCAAACAGATTCAGACAGATGTAGGTTGCCGTTCTTATGTGGAGTTGAAGAGCTCAGGATATAGTATTGTGGAGAGCTGCATCAAACCAGTCTCCAGACTGAAGACCACAACAACAACAACAACTTTTGTGAGATACGACATTTTCAAAATAAGTGGACGACATAGGGAAACACTTCATACAATACCCGTCTCTAATCATTTAAATGGTTCTTTCCATATGCAGTATAATATTACATCGCCGACTACATACTTAAGCCATAGATAGTGGTGTTACTGTTTGTTCCGCTATCGTTCACGTTTCTCATCTCTGATCTTTGTCTTCCCATTCTATTATCTTTTCCTGGCAAGGAAGGAGAACAATGAGCAATGAAAATCTTTTGTCCTTTCTGTTTGATCGTGGAGGAGATCGGGGGCATTTTTGTTGGCTGCTCTCAATTATGTAAGTGTTGTAGTGAGCAAAATTTATTTTTATTTTTTCTAATAAAATACTAAAATTCAGAATTCACAAAAACGGGTGTTGAATATTATTCCATACCTAAATATCCATTTTTCATTCTTTTATAAATGACTATTTTCAGTAATTCTTTAGTTTAGTAATTGTAGGTTTATACCATTGTTGAGCGCCATTGTGCGAGCCATGAAGACTCGCGAGATTTCTGGTAAACAGTAATAATAAAATGGAACTTAGCAATTTATGAATATAAAGTAATTTTATCTCTACATAAAAAAAGATAGGTGAAATTTATCTTCAAATGTACTACAATAGTAACTTCAATTTAAAAAGAAAAATATTTAACAGAGAATAAGTAGATAGATTTCCGCCTGTTATAGTGTTGCTCGTCAACCCTTTTTATGTAATTGAAAGAAAAATAAATTTTTATAGGTTGCTTTACATTTCTTGTTAGTCGTGTTTGTAATGCTAACTGCTTTTGCTACGACGCGACGTAAGGTGCGCCAGTAATAAAATTTTATCCCTGTGTTACCAACCTAAATCCGGCCGCGCGGTCCGCTGGACGCGTATAGTAGAATTTAACCCGACTTGCGGCAAATCTTAAAATCGCCAAATCTTGACAAACAATTGAGACGGGCAACGCTATAGCAGACGCATGACTCAACAAGAAAGGAATGAGCGAACGAGGTGTTCCACCCAGCGTCACGCAACGTGTACGGCAGAAAAGGCACAAAGTTGTTGGAACAAACCGCTGTCAGACAATGCCGCATATGTAGATTCCCATTCGGAAAAATAAAATACTGTAGCCGAGCGCACGTGGGTAATCTCACAGCGCTGTAACGCCCAGAGCTTCCGTTGTCTGCTAGCGCAACGCTGCCGCCCAGTCATTACGACAAGCCGTCGGTGTAAAGACCGCAACAAAGCTGCAGCTCGTCACTTCCTGCGCACCTCGCGAGCAGGCGCAGGTAGGCTCGGCCTCATTTGCATGCGCGACTCGACGCCGTGTAGTGGGCAGCGCGAGACAGGCGGTAGCCGCGTCACACCCACGCAGCCTCTTGCTCCATTCACGGATGGCACAAGTGCAGAATTTCCTCATTCTCCTTCAGAACAAACGTATGGTACAACCTCGACTTGCAGTGTTTCATGTCTCACTGTCTGTCCAGGGTCGCCCGCTCCCCGCTTCTCTGTTTAGGTTTATCGACTGCGCCACACACGGTGATAGAGTACAGGGGAGGGGTAGTTTAGAGAGCCTGTGTAGGGAGAGGATGGCCAATCGGCCGGTGCCCGCCATGTTTTTACCAGACTGTGTGCGGGACGTGCATTTAGATATCGACTCAAGCAGAAATCTACATCTACATCTACATGGGATACTCTGAAAATCACATTTAAGTCCCTGGCAGAGGGTTCATCGAACCACCGTTATACTATTTATCTCCCATATCATTCTCGAATAGCGCGCGGGAAGAAAGAACGCCTGAATCTCTCCGTTCGAGCTCTGATTTCTCGTATTTTATTCTGATGATCATTTTTACCTATGTAAGTGGGAGTCAACAATATATTTTCGCATTCGGAGGAGAATGTTGGTGATTGGAAAGTAGCCCACGCTGCACCGATAAGCGCCGTTGTTGTATTGATTCCCATCCCAGATTCGGTATCATTTCCGTGAGGGTGTCTCTCCTGTATCGTGACAATACGAAACGAGCTGCTCTTCTTTGCACTATTTCGATGTCCTCCGTCAAACCCACCTGATTAGGATCCCACACCTGGCAGCAAACTACAGAAAAGGACGGACAAGCGTAGTATATGCAGCCTCTTCAGTAGTTCTGTTGCATCTTCTAAGGGTTCTGCCAATAAAACGCAGTCTCCACGACATTATGTACGTGTTCTTTCCAGCTTAAATCTGAAGTAGTGGTAATTCCTAGGTATTTTGTGGAGTTTACGGTTTTCACTTTTTGAGTCATTTATCTTATAAACAAAGTTTAACGGATTTCTTTTCGTACTCATGAGGACGACTTCCATTTCTCATTATTTAGAGTCAATTGCCAATTTTTACACCATACTGATATCTTATTCAGATCGTTCTGCAGTTGGTTTTGATCTGCAGATGACTTTACTAGACGGTAAATGACGGCGTCATCTGCAAACAACCTAAGAGAGCTACTTAGATTTTCCCCTAAATCGATTATGTATATAAGGAACAACAGAGGACCAATAACACTACGTCCGGAACGTCCGATATCACCTCTGTTTTAGTCGATGCCTTACCATCGATTACTACAAACTGTGTCCTCTCTGACAGGAAATCCCCTATCTAGTCCCAAATTTGGGGCGATATACCATAACAACGCAATTTGATTAAAAGCCGTTTGTGAGGTACGGTATCAAAAGACTTCTGGAAATCAAGAAATACGGAATCGATTTGCGAACCCTTGTCGATAGCACATATCACTTCGTGTGAGTAAAGAGCTAGTTGTGTTTCGCATGAACGAAATTTTCTAAATCCTTGTTGACCTTCGGTCAATAGATCATTCTGTTCGAGATAATTCTTAATATTTGAATACAGGATATGTCCAAAAAACCTGCTACAAAATGACGTCAATGAATAGGCCTGTAGTTTAGTGGGTTACTCCTACTGCCTACTGCCACTTAACGAATAAAACAAGGCATCAGTTCGACGTATGAGACCAAAGCAGATCGTCTAGCTTAATTCTCATTGCGTGTTTAAAACAAATGCCATCCGTCTCTGATTATAAAGGCCTAAAAAATTTGTGAGCAAACAAAAGTCACGTGAAGCACTGGATATGTCCGCTGAATGTTAATAGCCATATTTTACTACGTTCTGGTAACAGCGATAATTAACACAAGGAGACGCATTGAATTAAAATAAGTGCTGTGGCTGTGATTCGAACCTGGCACCTTCTTGCTAACTAGGCAGGCGCTATAGACCGTTCAGCTAACACAGAGTTACGAACAAAACGACTACACGGACCGGCTTCAAGCACGTCTAGCTCCACACCACATACTTTAATTCTGGCTCAATGTTCCCTGTGAAATGCGAATCAAAATTGCCAGGGCTCTCCTATATTGAAATAGGACACCAGCAAAGAATGTGAATGGGAACTATCACGTGCTTGAAGCCAGTCCGTGTAGTCGCTTTGCCCATAACATTGTTTTAGCTGTGCGGTCTATAGCGCCTGCCTAATAAGCAGCAAGTCTCAGGTTCGAATCCCAACCACAGCACGAATTTAAATTCCATGCCTCTTCTTGTATTAAATACCTTTGTTATCTACATCTACATCCATACTCCGCAAGCCACCCGGTGGTGTGTGGCGGAGGGACCTTGAGAACCACTATCGGTTCTCCCTCCTATTCCAGTCACGTATTGTTCGCGGAAAGAAAGATTGTCGGTATGCTTCTGTGTGGGATCTAATCTCTCCGATTTTATATTCATGATCTTTTCGCGAGATATACGTAGGTATATCTCCTCGGTATAGGTGTGTTCTCGAAACTTCGACAAAAGCCCTTACCGAGCGACAGAGCGTCTCTCCTGTAGAGTCTTCCACTGGAGTTTATCGATCATCTCCGTAACGCTTTCACGATAACCAAATGATCCTGTAACGAGGCGCGCTGCTCTCCGTTGAATCTTTTGTACTTCCTCTACCAACCCCACTTGGTACGGTTCGCACACCGGTAAGCAGTATTGAAGCAGTGGGGGAACAAGTGCACTATAACCTTCTTCCTTTGTTTTCGGACTGCATTTCCGTAGGATTCTTCCAATGAATCTAAGTTTGGCATCTGCTTTACCGACGATTGATTCTATATGGTCGTTCCATTTTAAATCACACCTAATGCCTACTCTCAGATAATTTATGGAATTAACTGCTTCCAGTTGCTGACCTGCTATAGCGTAGCTAAATGATACAGGGTCTTCCTTTCTATGTATTCGCAATGTTTTTCTCAAGGAAATGTGTCATTATTGATATTTACATCGATAATTGGCAGTTTATGGACACGAGAAAGAGGTGTTTCTTGTGATATATTTGAAAGAAAATTATGCTACACTCCTCGAAAATGAAAAAAACACTTGACTTCGTTGACCCAGCAGAGTGAAATTTTATTGACACTTTCTCTAGGATGCTTAAGCCTTGTACACATGATAGCCGGCCGCGGTGGTCGAGGGGACTAAGGCGCTCCAGTCACAGTCTACACAGCCATTACGGTCGGGGGTTCGAATCCCCCATCAGGCATGGGTATTTGTGCCGTCCTTAGTATAAGGTAGTAGATAAGTAGTTTGTAAATTTAGGGACTGATGACCCCGTAGTTAAGTCCCATAACCTTAACAAACATTTGAACATTTGTACACATGATAGCGTTGCAACGCGCGTTATGGGCAGCGCGTTGCAACGGGCACTGTTGAAAAACAATAAATCGTTGACTGCGTACACATGCAACGCGACCTTCGAAATGACGCCGCGTCGTAACCCGCGTCTCGGAGGTTCCTGGATGATCGCGCGTCAGCCGCGCGCCTCGAGTTCCTAGTAGTGGGTTTGAGTGTACACGTGCGTTCAGGCTAGCACGCGCTTTAGTCTCTCATCATGGGGGAACGAACATTTGACACTGAGATCTTCATTGAAGAAGTGAAAAGCCGTCCTGTTATATGGGGTATGGGAAGTGTAGACTACAAGAACAGAGTATTAAAAAGATCAGCGTGGCAGCAATTGGTTGAGTTGTTGAAGAGGGTTGTTCAGAGGAACAGAAGAAAATTCTTGGTAAGCGGCAACTTTAATATCAAGGTTAAACTACACAGTAGATTAGTACAGTTACACATAAGTAACTGTTTTACCTTGTGACTCTAAATTTAGTCGTCAGTTAAAGCAGTTACTTTTTAATAGCATTACTTATAATAGAGCATAATTCGAATAATTTCTTAGATTTGGGTACAGAGTTACAAAAGATCCGTGAGTTAATTCGACGCATAAAATCGGATGTACCCAGTACCGTCTTTGCCTTCGTCTCCGTTCTTTAAGCCTGCAGTGCATAATCCAAAGACATGCTGCCTCTTCAACTTTCATGGCTAAAATGGAGTTCAACGCGGCGTCAACGCCGTACGTGTGTACGCGCCACTTTCTCTGACGCGCGTTGCAACGCGCGATGCAAAGCTATCATCTGTACATAGCCTTACAACAGACGATTATACAAGCAGAGCCATACGCACGTGAGTATAGTCACCAGAGCGTGCGCTATTTCGACGCTAGTACTGTTTATACTCTCCTTTTGCAGAGATGCAAGCTGCAATCCTTCCGCGGAGACGATCGTAAACGTTCCGAATGTAATCTTGGGGGATGGCCTGCCATTGAGTTTCCACTTGCTGCTTCATTTGGGCCAGATTTTGTGCCCAGACGTTTCATCCGGTCCCAGACATGCTCAGTGGGGATCATATCTGCGGATCGGGTTGGCCTGGGAGGTTGACGTACATCTTGAAGAGCATGTTGGGTGGTATGGGATACATGGGACGTACATTGTCCTATTAGTGCATTATCCTGTTAGTGCTTGAATAGTAGCAAGGGCGTAAGAAGAACCCTTGGGGAAGGGAAAGGAGAGCTATGCAGGGGATGGAGAGGAGGGAGAGGGGAAAGGAGAGGGGACGCGGATACACAGGAAGGGACTAAGGTTGGTAGGGAGGGTAGATGTCGCGGCGGAGGGCGTCGTCCGAAAGTTACCCTCAGACAGGATGTGGAGAGTGTAACGGCGTGGCAGAGGCCCGGGATGCAATAGGATGTGGAAAGCCAGTATGTGTTGGGATTCAGTTCTGCGGGGAATATATCGGAGGTGGAGGTGTTCAGGGAACTTTAGGAACTTGGGGGGGGGGGGGGGGGGAGAAGATCGCTATATTTTAGAGCTGAAATTGTTGGTTTAAAAGTCCATCCGAGGTCGAGCAGAAAACCTCGCGCCATTATATGTTGCTTGCGAGCAACATTGTCGGATAAAGGCTTAACCTCATTGTAAGTCCCCTAATACGGTCCCGGAGGAGGCCTGAAAGCAATTTCAATTTGATACCGGGTATTAAAACCCGTCGCCCCGGCGATCCGGCTGGCGCCATGCAACATTCATGGCGGTGCCACACGCTCGGCAGGCCAGGGGCCTCTCTCCGCAGCCTGGGCCTGACCGGCGTGTGGATGGTCTGTGCGCGGCTGCTTGCTTTTGCAGGGGCGCCTCCACTGGAGGCTTGGCATGCCGCAGGTGCTCGCACCACGCCGTGCAGCCTCAGGAACCGGCGTATCGCTCGTCCACAGGTGTCTGCCGGGCGCCTCGAGCACACACCGGCCCTCATTAGCACGCCAGAGATGATATACTGCGGCCGCGTGACGCGAATCCGCCTGTCTGCATCCGCTTCTGCAGGAGCAATTTATGACGGCTCCACACCAGACAGCTGGTTACGGACAATGTTGCGTTTATACCGAGGGTAGCGTCACTGTGTTTTAGATCCACTGTTGCTACCAGAAGAGGCTGGTTGTACTCCCAAAATCACCCAAAATTCTTTATGTTCTTGTACAGGCTGTTTCGCGAGTAATCTACACTCCTGGCCATTAAAATTGCTACACCACGAACGGCCGAGTGCACCAACCTCGGTCAAAAAGCACGATAATCAAGGGTTCCGAGAACACGGCCAAAAGTTAACCGCGGTTAAAACGTTTCTGCGGTGCACCAACGTTCATCACCGGTCAGCAAACCGTCGTCAGCCAATCGTACACTTGATCGTGATCAAGTCCGTGTAGCGCAATGGAGGGTACCCAAGAGATGCAAAGGTGTTGTTTGAGGTTACCTACCTGTGTATTCTCGACTATCTTTAGCGAATGACGGCAGAACCACGTGATTTGTATGTACAATATTGTAAATACTGTACTCTGTATACAATTGCAGTCTTGCAGATATGGAGAAGAGTGCTCCGAATTTTTCCGAATTCGAAGTTAATATTCTATTATAATTAGTCGGGGATATGCTTCTGGGTTAAATTGTACGACGCTTCTCGCCGGGCTGCAGTGGTTATGTTGGCACCAATGCTAATGACGGCAACTCAGATGACCAATAAATGTTTTTTGTGACAACTGCAATTAAAACGAAAATAATTTTTTTCTGAACGGACAAGGGTACATGCAACAACCTGTCAACCATAGAGCAGGTACAGTATTAAATTTTCTGAGAGTGAAACGAGCAGCAATAACATTTACTCTGTAGCTTGTGAAAAATATTAACGCAATTCTACACTTCATTGTTCATCTGCTGCCAACATAAGCACTGGAGCCCGGCGAAAAGCGTCGTAAAATTTTACCGTATTCAGTCATATTGCAAAGAGAAATGATATTAAAAAACACTAAGACAGATTTATGTAATTAAATAAATTATGATTTATTGTTTCGAACAAATCAACACAAAAATGTTCAAATGTTCAACTACGGGGTCATCAGTCCCTAAACTTACAAACTACTTAGGAACTAGGACGGCACAAATATCCATGCCCGAGGGGGGATTCGAACCCCCGACCGTAGTGGCCGTGCAGACCGTGACTGAAGCGCCTCAGTCTCCTCGGCCACCGTGGCCGGCAAATCAACACAAATATCATTCTTGTTCACAGTATATTTTCCCATGCACCAATATGTATGTTGAATGCACCAGATGCATATGCTCTTAACGTATTCAACAGTCTGTTCATAGGCGAAATAGGTTTATTTCTATCGGTAGGAAATTCCAAACTGTCACTGATTTGGTTTAACAACCACCACACTGTTTCTTTGGACAAATTAAATCTTTCTTCGAACTTTTTGTCACTGTAATCATCAAAAGGGTCTCCCCTTTCCACACTCACAACGTTCCGGGTTTCATCCCGATTTAAATGACGCAGGTAAAATAAATCTTCATCAGTTCCGTCTAAAACATCAAAACGGGCCGCCATCTTGATACTGCACACTCGTATAACCCTGGTCATCTCGACAAAACCGGGCGTCAGCCGCGATCAAATTTAACCGCGATCAACTCCCTCGTTTAACTTTGATCGGTGTCGGCACACCAGAAACTTGAGTTGACCACGGTTAAATGCCGTCTTGACCGCGATCAACTTTTGACCGAGGTTGGTGCACTCGACCGGAAGATGACGTGCTACAGACGCGAAATTTAACCGACAGGAAGAAGTTGCTCTGATATGCAAATGATTAGCTTTTCAGAGCATTCACACAAGGTTGGCGTCGGTGGCGACACCTACAACGTGCTGACATTACGAAATTTCCAACCGATTTCTCATACACATACCGCAGTTGGCCGACGTTGCCTGGTGAAACGTTGTTGTGATGTTGTGACGCCTCGTGTAAGGAGGAGAAATGCGTACCATCACGTTTCCGACTTTGATAAACGTCGGATTGCAGCCTGTCCCGATTGCGGTTTATCGTATCGCGACATTGCTGCTCGCGCTGGTCGCGATCCAACGACTGTTACCAGAATATGGAATCGGTGGGTTCAGGAAGGCAATACGGAACGCTGTGCTGGCCCCCAAGGGCATCGTAACGCTAGCAGTCGAGATGACATGCATCTTATCCGCATGGCTGCAACGGATCGTGCAGCCAAGTCTCGATCCCTGAGTCAACAGATGGGACGTTTGAAAGACAACAACCATCTGCACGAACAATTCGTCGACGTTTGCAGCAGCAGGGACTATCAGCTCGGAGACCATGGCTGCGGTTACCCTTGACGCTGACAGGAGCGCCTGCGATGGAATACGCAACGGCGAACCTAGGTGCACGAATGGCAAAACGACATTTTTTCGGATGAATCCAACTTCTGTTTACAGCATCATGATAATCGCATTCGTGTTTGGCGACATCGCGGTGCTCGCACATTGGAAGCGTGTATTCGTCATCGCCATACTGGCGTATTACCCGGCGTGATGGAATGGTGTGCCATTGGTTACACGTCTCGGTCACCTCTTGTTCGCATCGACGGCACTTTGAACAGTGGTCGTTACATTTCAGATGTGTTACGACACGTGGCTCTACCCTTCATTCGATCCCTGCGAAACCCTACATTTCAGCAGGATAATGCACGACCTCATATTGCTGGTCCTGTACGGGCTTTTCTGGATACGGAAAATGTTCGACAGCTGCCCTGGCCAGCACTTTCTCCAGATCTCTCACCAATGAAAACGTCTGGTCAATGGTGGCCGAGCAACTGGCTCGTCACAATACGTCAGTCACTACTCTTGATGAACTATGATATCGTGTTGAAGCTGCATGGGCATATGTACCTGTACACGCCATCCAAGCTCTGTCTGACTCAATGCCCAGGCGTATCAAGGCCATTATTACGGCCAAAGGTGGTTGTTCTGGGTACTGATTTCTCAGGATCTATGCACCCAAATTGCGTGAAAATGTAATCACATGTCAGTTTTAATATATTTGTCCAATGAATACCCGTTTATCATCTGCATTTCTTCTTGGTGTCGCAATTTTTATGGCAAGTAGTGTATATCTATAGAAATGGACGCGCGCGCGTGCGCGTGTTGTGTGTGTGTGTGTGTGTGAGAGAGAGAGAGAGAGAGTGTGTGTAGGCCTACGTTCCCTTTAGACTCCAAGAAGTTTGAAGCAATGTTGATGAAACCTCAGATTAGCTCAGTGTATGATCGTGTGAAGTTTGGTAGCGATCGGCTCAAAATACAATGAAACGTTGATATATCGATTCTCTAGGGAAGATGAAATTAATTCGATTAACGAGGTTTTCCAGAAAAAAGTCACGATGTTTTTTAATGTGCTTGATATGAAGAATACCCCTCAATTTTAACATCCACTCATCACAAATTTTATTATTTACACTGGCACTTTCCCCAATCATTTTCCGGATAATAATTCCGTGTATTTCCCTGAAGTTTTCTAGCCATCCACTACTCGCAAGAAAAGTACCGTATCCCAACATTGCTGCTTTATAATTTGCCTTTCCTTTGAAAATAGCTCCACCAATGTTCTCATTATTACTCTTTTGTTCCCTGAACCACTCCACTAAACACTCCGATCTGTGCCTTTAACTGGGGTTGTGTTCTTCATTCTTCATTATTGTTGACAGTGTGCTTGTCGGAATCCCAAGCTCAGTTGCTATGTCTTTACTCCTGCTCTCACTTCGCCAACTAACTTTCGCTTTTCAGTAATTGACAGACATTTTAGCTTAGACCCTATGACTGACATCGCAGCACACACTTAAACAAAACAAACACTGCCTAAAATCGCTTCAGCCCGAAAGTCATGGGAACTGCAGAGCGACCCAGATATCAGCGATGCGTAGAGGCAGGGAGGGAAGGTACTGGGACCCCTATTTGCGCGACTTCGATATACAGAGGTAGCATACAAATAGACTTCGATATATAGAGGTGACTTCGATATCAAGAGTATTTTCCCCACTGAACTTAGATGTACAGAAGTAAAATTTGTCCTTCTCAAGCCTTCCAAAAACTTCGATATAATGGACGGTTTTACTCGAAATATCAAGGTTTTGGGCTTCCAAGGGAAGGGAATGCAGATAACATTCGAAATGGACAGGTCTTCGATACATCGATGTTTGACTATATTTATTAAATTTTACGTAAAACTTCATGTCTGGCACTTGTAACGACAGTAACGACCCTGGCGGAGAAAGAACCAAACTTTTGTACCTTTCATTCTTTTGTTACTCAAGTATTTTCGCTTGGAGCGCTAGCGTCGCTTGCACAAGTGTTTAGCTGTATGTTTATCACCTGCATGACGTTGATAGTGCAGCTACGCTTGACTCCTCTTCTAGGGGCGTTACTGTAGTTCCGAGCCGGCCACGGTGACCGAGCGGTCTGCGGCTCACCAGCCACGTTCTGCACGGCCACTACGGTCGGGAGTTCGGATCCCCACTCGGGCATGGACATTTGTGCCGTCCTTAGTATTAGCTAATTCATATGTAGTTTGTAAGTTTAGGGACTGATGACCTCGTAGTTAATTCCCATAAGCTCTACAAACTTATTTATTTATTGTAGGTCTAAGTGCCAAACGTTTTTTAAGCTTAAGGAACGTAACTGCACAGTCATCAGTCCCTAAACTTACAAACTACTAATGAACTAACTTATACTAAAGACAGCACAAACATCCATGCCCAAGGGAGGATTCGAACCTCCGACGCGGGAGGCCGCGCGATCCGTAACGTGGCGCTCCCGACCGCTCGGCTACTCCCGCGCGTTCCAAGTGACAGGTGTCAGGTGTAAACTTTTACACATACGTTAGACTGTGATATCATTATGTAAATATGGATAGAAAAAAAGGCTCGAGATTGTACTTACAAGTATATAATTCATTGCGTTGAATCATACTAAGTGGAACCTAGCAACCAATAAAATAAAGCCGCGCGGAATGGTCGCATGTACACTTCGTAATTTAACAAAGATTGCAGAACAACACTGAGGATTAAATTATATATATAGAAGGAGAGTTTCCTGGTGGGAAAAATATGTATAAAAATAAACCACAGGCTCGCCGATAGACACAAATAACACAAATGAAAACACATACAAACAAACATTCAAGCTTTCGCAACCGTTGGTTGCTTCGTCAGGAAAAGAGAAAGGAAGGAGGGGAAAATGGACAGGATGTGGGTCTTAAGGGAGAGGATGAGGCGTCATTCCTCTCCCAGGATTTGCGTGTGTATATGTGTAGGCGTGTGTTTATTTGTTTACCTTCCTTTTTTCTCCCTAAGGTAAGTCCTCCCATTCCCAGGATTGGAATGATGCCTCATCCACTCCCTTAAAACCCGCATCCTGTCCTTTTCCCCCCTCCTTCCTTCCTCTTTTCCTGACGAAGCAACCAACAGTTGCGAAAGCTTGAATGTTTGTATGTGTTTTTTGTATGTGCCTTTTTTCTATCCATATTTACATTAAGATATCACAGTCTAACGTATGTGTAAAATTTTACACCTGTCACTTGTAGCCGCCCGCGAGTAGCCGAGAGGTCTGGAGCGCCACGCTATTACGGATCGCGCTGCCTCCCGCGTCGGAGGTTCGAATCCTCCCTCGGGCATGGATGTTTGTGCTGTCTTTAGTATAAGTTAGTTCATAAGTAGTATGTAAGTTTAGGGACTGATGACTCTGCAGTTAAGTCCCTTAAGCTTAACAAACAATTGAACATTTGTCAGTTGGAACGACAGTGGCGCCCTTAGAGGAGAAGGAGTCAAGCGTAGCTGCACTATCAGCCTAATGCAGTTGATAAACATAGTCGTGGAAGCGAACCCAGCGCTCCAAGCGGCAACACTTCAGTAACAAAAGAATGGAAAGACACAAAGGGTTGGCTCTTTCTCCGCAGGGGTGCTACTGTCGTTCCAAGTGCCAGACATAAAGTTTTACGTAAAATTTAATAAATATTGTCAAACCTCGATGTTTCGAACGTCGATATATCGAAGACCTGACTATTTCTAATGTTTCTTTCAATCCCTTCCTATGGAAGCCCAAAACCTTGATATTTCGAATCAAAGCGTCATTATATAGAAGTTTTTGGAGGGCTCGAGAAGGACAGATTTTACTTCTTATTTGTGTCCATCGACGAGCCTGTGATTTGAGTAAGTCGAACAATAATCAACGGAATATTACAAACAGTTAAAGAATAAAATTCACAAGAAGGATTTCGGTAGAACGTTGCAATTAGTGTTCCGAAAGGAAGGCATAGGATAAAATATTGTTAGGTTAGAGAAATACAGCAACTTCAATGCCAAGAGATAAATAAAGCATAATCAGTTACACAATGGAATAGAAGAATCAAAATCTTTTTTTTTTTTTTTTTTTTTTTTTTTTTTTTAATTTTAGTCATAATCAGCAAATCTTTAGTTCAACTACAGTGAAAAATAATTATTAGCTTCTGATGTCTTGTTTTTCTGTTTTGAGGAAGCACGTTTTTTTCAGTTTCCTATCAGCGGTGACGCAATCAATTTTATTATAGTGTAGTTCACCGAAAATCAACTAACGAAGGTGAAAGAAGAAGTAATATGTTTTGTTTTAAAGAAGCATTGTTTTTTTCAGTTTCAACGCCTCTCCTTAAAATAACAGAAAACTAATTTGAAGTAAATAGTAGAATTAGTAGATAAAAACAGTTTCGTCTTTTTTAACCCGAAATATGGAATTGTTCTACCGACAAGTTACGGAAGAATCCATAGAAAATACAAGACTTTTGCTCCACCGCTGTTGTTTCGGGGTTGACAGAACAAGCGAAGTCATAAGACGCGCCACCAGTGTATACCGCGTGGCAGCAGAGCACGCGGCTGTTTGGCAGGTGGCCGAGGATATATTGCCGTGGTCAATGCGGCCGAGGATATATTGCCGTGGTGGATGGGCCGTAATGGATTCCGCACGCAGCTAAGTGACCGGCGCCCAAGCCCGCTCCGCCGTTCGCGCCGCCTCATTGTTATTGGATTAACGCCTACCGCTGCACCACACCTCTAGCCGTCGTCACAGAGTAACATATACAGAGAAGCAGCCCGCCCTAAACCGCTGTCCTACGCTCCCCTCGTAGTTCCGTAAGATGCTAGCAGGTGTCAGGCGGTTCGCTGGCTTAGTACCACACTAGAGGCACTTCTGAGGGTGCCTCTCGCACGTCAGAGGGTAGCGTGGAGGGGAGGCTGAGGGGAGAGCTCGTGCCGCCTGCCACGAGGCCACGGCTGTGTCCGGCTTGCTGGCGTTTGAGGGGAGGTGGTGGTGGGGACAGCCGCTACCTGCCGCCTGCTCTGGCCAGTTTAAGGCCCGGCGCACACTTGACGCAGCAGAGGCAGAGGAGAGGCAGAGGATACGCCTCTGTCCGTCTGTAACGCATGCTTTCCAATGGGGCAGCGCACACTTAACGCAGCCGAGGCGGAGGGCAGGCGTTTCCTCGGTCACGCCTCTGTCCGGTTGTCCGAGGCGCACAGTTTTCCTGCGCCTCTGTTCCACCTCTGTCGCAGAGTGAAATTTCAAGTCATCGGATATGCTTCGAAAAAAATTGTTTTATGTAGACTAATATAAGCTTCATCCTTCTCTGTATTTAGTTTCTTTGTAACACTTTTACTTTCTGCGTAAAAAAATTAAAAATACTATTTTCCGATTTGTGCGTGTTTTGCTCTAACGCAGATTCCACGATCGATTTTGCAGAAACTACTCACTAGAAAAAAATAATTTTTCTGTATCATATAGGCAAAAGCCACTGCATGACGTTGGGGAGGTTTTCTTTTCGTTATTGTAGATAGTTATTGTTGTAATAAAAAATAAATTACAACGCCGCGCATATTTTGAAGAGTTTGCAGTGGAAAAAGTAGTCGCTGGCTAGTTTGCGTTTGCTGCGTTTTACACCATACATTACTGCGAACGGAATGTAGCTAACATATCGAAATTGTTTTTAACGGAGGAATGAGAGCTATCTCTCTTTCGATTCTCGAGAAAATACGTGAGATACACGTTTGACGCGCCGCGGTCGGCAGCTACGCGGCTGTTGCCGCCTGCTGTGTCGAGTGCGGAGCTGCCTCGTGTCTCCCTTCTCCGTATGCTGCCGATACACACCCAAGCTGGAAACGAACAACTTACTGAAGTAGAAAGACACCGAGATTCATAAACCGAACATGCTGATTGTGTATTTTTACGGTCTATAGTCCCTGGTTTCAGTATACTTTGTGGGAAGCATGAAAGCACTATATAAGCTAAAATTCCCGTTACTAATGAATAATAAGTTCGGCGAAACCAGAAGGGACGTGCAACGATATTTGTTTTTACTATCAGGGACCTTCTTCAATTTCTTGAAACACAATGTCCACCCCTTCGTGGAGCTTCAGCTCACTGCTAAACCATAGATGATGCTAGGAACGTCTCTCGTCAGTATTTCTCAACCTGAATTCTATACTACTTTCAGAAATTAAACATTTGCCAAAGTGTTAGCATTAGCTTCACTAATTACTAACAAATATAATGGCTGCTGAAGGTAATTATCATAAGAAATGTTGACAGAGACAAAATAGGAATGCAATGGAATGAAATACTGCATGTCATGCACAGCTGCCGTTATAGAAGAAGAAAAAAAGGCAAACGTCAGTATCTTAGTACTCAGGAGCATGGAAGAGCTACGAATAAAGACCTAAGTAAGCAATCACTTTGCGTGCAAATGCAGTTAAACAAGGAAACTATGATTTGCAAAATTTTTCATATCGACATATCTTTCAATTTAAGACATGTGAAAAGCATACCAGGTGTCACCGAGAAGAAAAGTGTCTCTGATCGTATATACTGCGTCACAATCATGATTAAATATGTCAGTTGTATAAAGGTTCTTTCAATTATTGAATTTGCTGTGACACTTGTTCCACTGAAATATAAAAAAAAATGAAAGAAAAATAAATCTGACTTTAATTAAATTCCTAAAACATATCCGTAATTTTTCTTTAGCGGGTTTGACGTGTCACACTATTTTTCTTCTCTTTCCTTCTTACTCAGCATGAGACTCTCTTTGAACTGTCGTCTGTTTAGTCGGAATAGCTCAAGAGCTTAAAATGAGCTACCATGGACCAGAGAAGTTCAGCATGTATTCGTCACTTTTGCCTTTGCTCAATAGACCTTTAACTGCTCTTATACTCTATCAGAACACACACACACACACACACAAATTAAATTAACTGAGTTTTGAAGGAGTTTCAGGAATTAAATCTGATTGCATCGAGAGGTTAGCAGTGAACATGCAGCACGTGCTGTTGCCCTCTTCTGCCTGCGCTGCGTCAAGTGTGCGCTGACCAGCAGAGGCCCTGCGCCTCGCCTCTGCCTCTGCTCTGCCTCTGCTGCGTCAAGTGTGCGCCGGGCCTAAAGGGCTGCTTCTGACCGCAGCGCCATCATGGGACATCTTACGGAACTGCTTCAGCACCCCCCGCCCTCGCATTCCTGAGCGTGGGACCGGGCCCTTACGGAGGTTTCCCGTCTGTATACATTTGTCTGTGCCGTCGTCACGTCTCCACATTCTTGCAGCCGACACAAACGAACGCTGGTGACTATTGTAGCTTATTCGAAGAAACAGCTCCGATGCGGGGAGTGTCCCAACGCAGTCCCCTCGGATTAAGTGGTAGGGTGGTCAAGTAGATAGACCATCGAAAACTAAATTCAGATCAAGCATGAAAAGAGGGAGAAGGTATACTGAACTGTGAAAAAAGATGCAGAATAGAAACAGTGAACGCTGCAACCCAAACGTGTGCAGCACTGGGCGTGGAGGAACAGTCAAGCCGTCGTTGTTATAGTGTTTGGCTGCGAACTGACAGATCAGTGTTCGCATCTCCCTCATATCTTCTTTCTTTCTTTTCTTTTTTTTCAGTGAGGTTTTTTGACCCCACATTACACCATATGGTGTACATAGTTTCACAAGGCTAAAACAATGAAAATGAACGTTGGAAGGCAATTTCAATTTCTTATATATGATGATGATAATAGGTTGTTCGAGACCTTCACGTATAATCACTGCTATGTGTACTCTACTCACTTGTCAGAGGAGGATGAGTGAATCCAGTGGCGGAGGGGCCTATGTGTTCACTGGTTAAAATTATTTACTTATTCAGTGAACCCCCGGCAAAAAGCTCGCTGTGAAAAAAAAGTATATGAATAAATTAGAGGAAGGAAGGAAGCTTAGGGTTTAACGTCCCGTCGACAGCTTGGTCGCCGCCGCGGTGGCCGAGGGGACTGAGGCGCTCCAGTCACGGTCTGCACGGCCACTAAGGTCGGGGCTTCGAATCCCCCCTCGGGCATGGATATTTGTGCCGCCCTTAGGATTAGCTAGTTGATAAATAGTTTGTAAGCTTAGGGACTGATGACCCCGTAGTTAATTCCCATAGACTCTACAAGCATTTGAACAGCTTGGTCATTAGAGACGAAGCTAACGCTTTTGGGTAAGGATTGGGGAGGACATCGGCCGTGCCCTTTGAAAGGAACCATCCGGCATTTGCCTGGAATGATTTACGGAAATCACGGAAAACCTAAATCTGGATGGCCGGAGGTGGATTTGAACCACCATCCTCCCGAAATAAATTAGATAAAAGTGTTTTTAAACTATCATTGTTCGTTTCGTTCTTCTATCAGATCATTTTACATGCACATTCAAAGTATTTTTATCGCACGAGAAACGTTTTGCTACACGGTTGCACACGAGTCGTAACGCGGTCGCTTAATATTCGCAGCAATGACCGTAGCTCGGCTGAGCTTCAGATTTTCTGAACCCACTGGAGGCAGCATATGAGCGCTCCAGCGGCAGGGAGGGGCGATGGGAAAACGTCGCTTCTAACATTGACGCTGGGGCTGGTAGAGACACCAACTCCTGGCTACTCTAGCTCTGGCAGCTACGCACCAATGGTCCCGAAGCAAACGCAGTGGAGCTAAAATGTTCAAATGTTTGTATAGCTTATGGGACTTAACTACGGGGTCATCAGTCCCTAAACTTACAAACTACTTATGAACTACTTACAACTAAGTACGGCACAAATATCCATGCCCGAGAGGGGATTCGAGCCCCCGACCGTAGTGGCCATGCGGACCGTGACTGGAGCGCCTCAATCCCCTCGGCCACCGCGGCCGGCGCAGTGGAGCTAAAATGTTCAAATGTCTGTATAGCTTATGGGACTTAACTACGGGGTCATCAGCCCCTAAACTTACAAACTACTTATCGACTACCTTATCCTATGGACGGCACAAATATCCATGCCCGAGGGGGGATTCGAACCCCCGACCGTAGTGGCCGTGCAGACCGTGACTGGAGCGCCTCAGTCCCCTCGGCCACCGCGGCCGGCGCAGTGGAGCTACTGGGGGTGCTGCTTACAGTGTCACATGACGCAAAGGTAGCTTATCTCTTCATCGTAACATATTCATTTTGTTACCGTTACTTAGCAGTGTAATCAGGTACTTACTGTGTTTTAGTGTCATGTGCATATTCATAAGTCTTTGGTGTTTATTATCGAAGAAAAATAAACAACGTTCATTATTTTTAAGAAACAAGTTACTCGAGTTTTAAGGTTGGAATAAAAGTATGAAAAGAAGAAGTTTGCGAGACCGACGCCTCAGTTCGAGTTCAAGCAAGCGCAAACAAACCGAGGTAAGACATTATGCAGATCTTGCAACGAAAATATATCTAATTGCAGAACGACGTATTGACCATAGCTGTTTATTTTTTCTCAATGCTACCGGTTTCGGTCAGTAACCATTATCAAGCGGTAGCAGAGATTAGCTAATAGCTTAACATGTCGTTATACAAGGATTCAAAATTGTAACATAACTATTTGTTGATAGTGGTTACTCACCGAAACCGGTAGCATTGAGAAAAAATAAACAGCTACGTTCAATATGTCGTTCTGCAATTATCTCAAAGCTGTTATGCCCCATGTGTTCACCTTTCTAAAGAAAATATATCTAAAAGGGGGAGGGGGAACCGGGGCGCCTTGTGCCCCTCCGCTATTAGCGGATGTGGCTCTGAAAGAAGTGAACCCCCAGTCACCTGAAGCACCAGCTTGTAATGATACTTTTTTTTCTGTATTTTATCGCTGGTGTTGTCACATGATCAAAGTTGAAAACCGGAATTGAAATTTAACTAACCTTAAGATCAGCAATGAATATTAATTTTTGAAATGGTTCATACACTGAAAGGACCACAAAAGATTCCGCCGTCAGTTCTCAGTAGCAATGTAAGTTAAAAATTACAACAACACCAGAAAGCACCATTACATAAGAAAATAGCGGAATCAGTTACCTGGTATGCATTCATTCGTGGAAGCCGTGACACTGCAGTTGAACCTGTATGAATTGATTAATATCTTCGTTCTCGTAAACTGATGCTTGGTTTCATGACTATTAATTATTAAATTTTTAAGACCGTGTGCAATTTTGATCACTATGGTTATCGAAAGTTAAAGAAATTATCGGACTTCGCTTTTAACAGAATGAAGATTTCCTGCAGGCATTGAATTCAATGTTGAATATAAAATGAGAGTAAATAAATTTTGCATCGAGAATGTTCTTTTGTCATCATGAGACAATAGGCAACAATGACTAAGCATCAATTTACTAATATTGCTGAAAATAAGTCATCAATTAAATGAAAGATGGGGAGAAATAATCATTATTTAAATAAAATAGGAATTCCAAATAAAAGTTATAGTTTATTACGTAAAGGGTGCTAACCAGAGCTCACACTTAAATGATTATGAAGGTCCGCTCAGTATAAAGGTAGAAAAACGAAAGACGACAAGCGATTCCGTTTTCTCTCCAGATCGTTTGAGATAGTTGAAGGTATAACTTGAAACAAGGATAATCAGAGATTTATTGGCAGAGAGAACGGATGTTTGCGACAAGCGTCGCAGATATAATTTTCATTAAAAAAAAAATATTAATGTATTGCTACAAGCTGCGAGAGGGTGAACCCCTTCCCAGATGACGAGACTTCCGCATAGCTCCCAACCTCTAGCATGGTGACTTCTGGACGAGTGACGTAAGCACAATTCATGTACAATCAGCGCTACGAGCACGTTGCTCGCTTGTCACGGGAGGCTGGCTGTCCAGTCTGCAGCAGGTGTGCTGACGTCTCAGCCGGTGCCCCGTGTCGCCTGCACCAGCAGCCTCCACATGGTGTCCAGGCGTGGTATGGGGCGCGGCAGACAAAGCGTGGCCGCTCTTCCTTTCACCCGGCGCGGCGTCTGGCGGTTAGCTGGGGCGGCCGCACTGGACTCTATCCGTGTCACGGTCGGGCCGCTTTCTCGCACGCGCCCAGACAACGCCACGGCAAGGCGCACGCCTGCCTCGCCGCAGCTGACGCGGCCGCAAGGGCCCCGTAAACATCGCAGCGGTGGTACTTACCCCAAAAGCACCCAGTCACACGCGGTTTTACCATACAGTATATGGAGTGCGCTTCACTATGCGCAGAAAATCTTTCCGCAACACCTCCTGCTCTCTAGTCACGTGGCATTGCGACGACGCATCACAGTTCGTATAGCGCCAAGTGTATGTCGATCGTTGTTATTTCGCTACTTAGGGCCGGCCCGTTCAAATAGGCAAACTAGGCAATTGTCTAGGGCGCTCGAATTTGGGGGCGGCAAATTTGTCGCGCGGTCGCTGTGCGGTTTACTTTGCTGTTACGCTGCGGTTTTAGGAGCGACGAATTCCCGGTTACCACACAAGACAGAGCAACAGGCAAGAGACAAGACGCAAATCAATACTTCCTGCTCTCTCCTCGACTCTTCAGAAATTTGCAAGTGAGCGTTTAATGAATAGACGAGTAGGACTTCACAACTGATCAACCTGTGATCAGACCTGCCGTGCGGTTTACTTTGCTGTTGTGCTGGGGTTTCAGGACCGACGAGCCGGCCGCGGTAGCCGAGAAGACTGAGGCGCTCCAGTCACGGTCTGCACGGCCACTACGGTCGGGGGTTCGAATCTCCCCACGGGCATGGATATTTGTGCCATCCTAGTTCGTAAGTAGTTCATAAGTAGTTTGTAAGTTTAGGGACTGATGACCCCGTAGTTAAGTCCCATAGACTATACAAACATTTTTTTTTTTTTTTTTTTTTTTTTTTTTTTTTTTTTTTCAGGACCGACGAATTGCCGGTTACTACATAAAACAGAGCAACAGGCAAAAGAGAAGTCGCTAGTCAATGTATCATGCATTCTCCTTGACTCTTCAGAAATTTGCTAGTAAGCGTTTAAAGAATAGACGAGTAGCAGTTTGCAACCAATCATCCCGTGATCAAAGCTGGCGTGCCGTCCATCGTGTCAGCTGGGACGCTGTCACAGCCCCGCTTAGTCCGCCCCTCTGCAGTCTCTGTAGTGTGCAATGGCTTCTTCAATCAAAAGAAACTGATATTAACGCTGCTACAAATGCTCTGCTAAAAACAAAAACCTTCCTTGAAGATTGTAGAGGTGATTTGGGATTTGAAAAAAAAATGCTGGTAAAAGCATGACAGATTTCAGAAGCAGTCAATATTTCCGCATCATTTTCATCAAATATGGAACCAGTTCATCTAAGACACAAGAAAAGACAGTTTGCTTATGAAGCAGACGGTGAACCTATTCGTGATGCGCAAAATCATTTCAAAATTAATGTTTATTTTGTAATGTTGGTACTGCAATAAATTCAATTGACAAGAGGTTTGATCACATTGACAACCTAAATCTTGGCTTTCTGTACAAAATACATGATGTACAAAAACCTTAGACTTCAAGAAGTATATCGTAATTCCAAGTCCAAAGAAATCAGGTGCGGACAAGTGTGAAAATTACAGAACTATCAGTTTAATAAGTCATGGGTGCAAAATACTAACACAAATTGTTTATAGAAGAATGGAAAAAATTGTTGAATTCGACCTCGGGGAAGAGCAGTTTGGATTTAGGAGAAATGTAGGAACTCGGGAGGCAATACTCACATTACAACTTATCTTAGAAGATTGGCTAAGGAAAGGGAAACCTACATTTTTTGCGTTGCAGAAAGCTTTTGACAATCTAGACTGGAATACACTTTTCTAAATTCTGAAGGTAGCAGGGGTAAAACACATGGAGCGAAGAGTTATATTCATCCTATACAAAAACCAGAAAGCGGTTATTAGAGTCGAAGGGCAAGAAAGGGACCCAGAGGTTGGGAAGGGAGTAAGACAGAGTTGTAGCCTTTCCCCAATGTTGTTCAATCTGTACATTGAGCAAGCAGTGAAGGCATGAAAGGAGAAATTTGGAGAGGGCATTAAAGTACAGGGAAAAGAAATAAAAACATTGCGGTTTGTCGATGACATAGTAATTCTGTCAGAGACCGCAAAGGGTCTGGAAGAGTAATTGAATGGGATGGACAGTGTCTTGAAATGAAGATATAAGATGAATTAAAAAGAGTAAAACGAAGGTAATGGAATGCAAAGTCAGAAAATCAGGCGATGCTGAAGGAATTAGATTAGGTAATGAGACAATAAAAGTGGTAGATGAATTTTGTTATTTGGGTAGCAAGGTAACTTCTGATGGACGAAGTAAAGAAGATATAAAATGCAGAATGGCTATGGGAAGAAAAGCGTTTCTAAAGAAAAGCGTTTCTAAAGAAGCGAAACTTGCTAACATCCAATATTAATTTAAATGTTAGGAAGTCCTTTCTGAAAGTATTTGTTTGGAGTGTAGCATTGTATGGGAGTGAAACGTGAACGATAAGGAGTTCAGATAAAAAGATGATAGCTTTTGAAATGTTGTGCTACAGACGACTGATGAAAATTAGATGGTTAGATCACGTAACTAATGAGGAGGTGCTAACCCGAATCGGGGAGAAAAGGAGTTTCTGGCATATTCTGATTAAGAGAAGAGATAGATTGGTAGGACACATTCTCAGACATCAAGGAATTGTCAACTTAGCATTAGAAGGAAGCGTGTGGGGTAAAAATCGTAGAGGGAGACCGAGGGACGAATATAGTAAGCAGATTCAAAAGGATGTAGGTTGCCGAACGTATTCTCAGATGAAGAGACTTGCACACGACAGGGTAGCGTGTAGTCTGTCGGCCGCGGTGGCCGAGGAGACTGAGGCGCTTCAGTCACGGTCTGCACGGCCACTACTGTCGGGGGTTCGAATCCCCCCTCAGGCATGGATATTTGTGCGGTCCTTAGTTGTAGGTAGTTGATAAGTAGTTTGTAAGTTTAGGGACTGATGACCCCATAGTTAAGTCCCTTAAGCTTAACAAACATTTGAACATTTGATTTGGTAGTGTGGAGAGCCCCATCAAACGAGTCTGCGGACTGAAGACCACAACAACAACAACATCATGAGTATCTACGGAGGAGCTTTACGATGGGCAGAAAGAGGATTCTGCCCGCAACACCTCTTGCTCTCTGTTCCTTAAGCTGCTGCAAAACACAAGACGGAACTGTCGTAGTGGCGGAGAAATACGCTTACAAAGCGTGCAGTTACTGACGTGTCTACTTCAGTTTGCGTCTTATTTATTGACTCAACCTCGTGGTTTACTAAAGCTTTAAATTTGAAAGTCGGTTATCAATTTAAAATAAAAAGCGGCACAACTTAACTGTTACTTCTCTTTCTGGGGTGAAATACAGTATCGAAAAAGTAAAACATAAAACACCCTTGCCGCGGCGGATTAGCCGTGCGTACTGGGGCGCCGAGCTGCGGTGCGCGCGGCCCTTCGGCGTCGGGGTTCGACTCTCCCCTCGGGCATGGGTGTTTGTGTTGTCCTTAGGTAAGTTTACCTTAGTTTAAGTAATTTGTAAGCTACGAACTGATAACTTTGCAGTTAAGTCCGATAGATTTACAAACGTTCGAACATTTGAAAACACACTTTCACCTTTCTCCAGCTTGTACTATATTTTAGTTTAAAATATCAGAGTCGTGTGGTGACCCAACTGAATTGATAACGCGACCCACTAGTCGGTTGTGACTCAGTTTGGGAACCACTTCTAGAGGATGATACGCGATCACACCTGCTCAGAATGTGTAAGACTTCTCCGTCGCCTATCGGATTGAAGTGCTACCTTAGAGCTCTGTTGCCTTCATTCATTAAGAAAGGTTTTGTCTGCGTGAGAGGGATGGATCAGCCTGTATATGGAGTTGTTCCGCTAGGTTGCCTATTCCAGTATGTAATCGCCTACAACATAAAGATACACAAATTGTTTGTGGTGTGAGGACAGCAGTTATAACTCTGAACTACAGCTGGTGTTTCTGCAGGCTGAAGTAACCACTGTTCGTACCATTACACAGGCAGTTATCTCCGCACTGCTACAATTTCTTCGACCGTAAGGTGATGTGCGTTTTCAGCAGGACAATGCACGTCCTCAACCGAGTGCTGTAACGCAATATGTTCTTCGTGGTGTACGATAACTGTTCTGGACAGCAAGATTACCATATCTCTCACCAACTGAACGTTAATGGAACATAATCAAGCACAAGTCTTCGCGTTCTCCAGAATTTGAAAAAACCACTGCCGAACTGCAACAAAGACGCAAGATGTTCGGGACAATTTATCGCACGATGCCATTCAAGACCCCTCAGGATCGCTGCGTTACCACCCTAACATGATATATTCGTGCAGTTCTTTAGGCATCCTTTCCTGTGACAGAAAGTATTTCATTCAATGTGAATTTTTTATTCTCCGACAAGATTCAATAGCTATTATATCATTATTATGAATAGCAGTGATTTTCCGACTTTGCAACTACAATAAAAATGCGATTTTTTCACACCAGAGCGTTTCGTTTTATTAAATGTAAAACATCTTCAGTGGTCTGTAATAATAGAAATCTACAGTTTGTTTTGTGTTTAGATCGAAAACAGTTCTTAAATGGACCCTGAAAAGTAGGCCTAATGTTTGGTACTTACGGAAATTTTGTCTTCTTTTCGCTTCACATCATGGAATGCCGGTCTGTTTAATGCAATACCGCCGGTTCTTCATGCTGTGTCGTTTTTTCACTACTTTCACTGTCACTGTTTCACTGTTCGTAGTTGTTTTTCACAGATCAGAAGTGTTTGTTTTTGTTTTTACTGATTCTGCTCAGTGTGTTATTGGAGTGTTATTGTATAATTTATCAATAAAATGACCTGCCTTTTAGGGAATGCAGTGTATAAATAACAAAACTTTAAAATTAAATTGAAATGAGGTTCTAGCGACCATATTTCGAAGCAAATGGAAGCACTGCAAGTTAACAGATACAAAGTGAATGATGGATAAATCCAGAGCTTTAACTAAGATGAAGAATGATGACTGGCACGTGACAGCTAGACAGATGAAGGAGGCAACGTTTTCGAGGCTCATCAATCATTTGCGGACTACCGAAAAGCCGTCCTCCCTCGCTTTAAGGACCATTAAATAAGTCCCATTGATGTGGAGGCGCACAGTGGAGTGTTCGGATGGGTGTTTCTGTCTTAAGGAGCTTATACCGCCCATTAAATTCTGCGAAAGTTTTTGACGACACAGAAAAAGGAAAGCGGACAAGCGGTTAATCACGCTGATGAAGGGACACCATGTAGCCGAGCCTCCTGTCGCGAATGACTAATGTTGCAGGCAGCACACGTGTCTATTCAGAGGGACATCCTTCTATTAGCTGCGACGCGCCACACAAAGGATGCAGTTGTCGCTCATAAGCTAAGCACTACTGCGCCAGCTTTCGCTCAGTATCCACCAGTCAAGCACACAATTCAATCTTAGTCGAGATTTCAGAAGTGAATGTGTTGGATCTACCGTAATCTATAAAAAAATCATTTTGATCCAATATGATACTACGAGGGTAAGTCAATTATTATCCGCAATTTAGTTATATTTTCGTTTATGTTGGTAGTACTGTCGTTTTACGTTGGTGACGCATGCTTTGTTTATTTGTTGTTATATATTTGCAATTTACAAGCTGCTATGTTAGTTTCGTTGTCGCAGCCGCGCTGTTACTCATGGCTGCTCCGTTGTCTATTTGCACCAAAGGAAAACAACGTTCAGTGATACTTTTTTTGTGGGCGGAAGGTGTATCAGGGGCCGAAATTCATAGAAGACTTTCAGTACAGTACGGGAGCAGTGTTTTGCCCCAACGAAGTGTGTACGAGTGGATTGAAAAATTCCGAAATGGTCGCACGAGTGTTAAGCACGATGAAGGAGCCGGACGACCGTTTACCGCCACAAATGAAGAAACCATTGAGCGATCATGTGAAATAATTCTCTTAGACAGACGATTAACTATTGGTGAAGTGGCTCATCGTCTTCAAATTAGTCATGGTTGTGCCTACGAAATTATTCACAACAGACTTGGGTTTCGTAAAGTTTATGCAAGATGGGACCCAAAACAACTCACACAGTTGCATAATGTTTGTTTCAAATGTTTGTTAAGCTTAAGGGACTTAACTACGGGGTCATCAGTCCCTAAACTTACAAACTACTTATCAACTACCTTATACTAAGAACGGCAAAAATATCCATGCCAGAGGGGGGATTCGAACCCCCGACCGTAGTGGCCGTGCAGAACGTGACTGCAGCGCCTCAGTCCCCTCGGCTACCGCGCCCGCGAGTAGGTTGCGGAAGCGGTAAAGTACGAATATAAGATCAACTTCTAACATGCAGCTTCCTCATTTTGGAATGCACAATGTGTAACGTGCACATCGTAAGGAAGTGCCGTTTACTTCTTGAGGTACTGCAGACATGGATAACATTTGTTTCGGATCATCTGTAATTCAGTGGTTTTCAACCTGTGAGTCGCGCTCCCAAGGGAGTCGCAAAGTCTTGCTGGGGGGGGGGAGGGCTTGCATAAGCAAACCCACCTCGACATCTGCAAAAAAAAAAAAAAAAAAAAAAAAAAAAAAAAAAAAAAAAAAAAAAATTGGATTGCTATGGTAACGAAGAGGACAGCTTCTTAGACAGAATCATTACCGGTGACGAAACATGGATCCATCATTACCAGCCGGAGAGTAAACGGCAGAGTATGGAATGGAAACATCCAAATTTGCCGTGCAAGAAAAAGTTCAAAACCCAACCGTCCGCAGGAAAACTGATGCTTACGGTTTTTTTGGGGTGCACGTGGTCCTGTACAGGAACATTATGGTGAAAGGGCCACAACGAGAAACAGTGAGATGCGTACTGACAGGCTAAAGCCTCCAATTCGAAGCAAACGCCGAGGATTGCTGTCAGAAGGTGTTGTGTTGTTGCACGACAATGCCCGTCCGCATACTGCTGTCCACACTGCTGGAACGCTCCAGAAACTCAAATTCGAAGTACTGGATCATCCTCCATATAGCCCGAATCTTGCCCCTTCTATCACTTGTTTGGTCCACTCAAACAGGCATTAAGGGGCCGTCGATTTGACTCGCACGAAGCAGTGAATAAAGCGGTGCATTCCTGGCTCGAAGCTCAACCGAAAACCTTCTTTTATGAGGGCATAAGGAAGCTTGTAGAGCGATGGACGAAGTGCACTGAAAAGCAAGGAGACTATGTCGAAAAACGATGTTCTTGTAAGTTTCGTATTTTATTACAATACATTTTTATAACTACTTTGCGGATAATAATTGACTTACCCTCGTACATTGACCTCCACCTGCAGGCGTGAACGGATGTGGTTTGGAGGGGGACGTGGTCAGCATCCTACATTCCTGGCCTTTGTGTCGGTTTTCGTGACCCGACCCGCTACTTCTCAGTCAAGTAGCTCCTGAGTTAGCTTCACAAGGGCTGAGTGTCAGACTTGCGCATAATAGTTCGCGATCGGGAGCGCTCACTTTAGTTCGCTCTTTTATTTCGTCCGCTCCCAGTGACGGCTGAGCGGCATGGTCTGCGCATGCAGGTGGAGGAAGAAGTTCCCCCACCTAGCTGCTTCATGCGCTTGCTGCTTGAGCCGCTAACGATACCACGCAAACCAAAAGAAACAGTTTGGGGATAATTTCTCGCGTTTAAATTTAGAGTTATCTCTATATCTCGGCATTATGGAATTTATTAGTCAGATATTGCAGAGTGCAGAATACTTCAAAGCATAAATTTTGTAGCACTGAACTATGTAATCTAGCAGACAGACACTAACCTCTAAATGACTCTCATCAGCAGAAGGTAAACACGTGATTTTTAATTCTGTTCGCGATCTATCACGCACCTTTTAGTTCGCGACCTATCACGCTTATTTTAGTTCGCGACCGGTAGCTCTCCTTTTAGTTCGCAGCTCGGCCGCGAAGTAGGTCACTCTTTTTAGTTCGTCCGCTCGTTTTGGCTTTTGCTACCGCTACTAAAACTACAGGTGAGCTGCATCTGAGCTCGAAATGACGGCAACTGGCAAGAGGGAATCACGCGATTCTGCGCGCTCTCGCGTCGTCCGCTGTTACCCGTCAGTCTTCGGAAAAGGAGCGGACGAACAAAGAGGCGAGGAATCTGCGAACTAGTTCGCGTAGTTCGCCTGTGGGAGCGCTCTTCCGAACTAGTTCGTTCGCGAAGTACACAAGACTACTGAGTGTACCCCGCTTGCCAACAACGCTCTGCAGACCCGAACGGTTTTACATCCAAGTGCTAGCCGAACCAAAGAGTGCTTAACTTTGGTGTTCTAGTGGGAACCAGCGTATTTTCAAATGTTGCTAATTATTGACCTGTTACCTTGTTTGTAAAAGAGATCGTACATACTACAGCCGCGGTAAAAAAAGGCCGAGCGCTTAAAAGCTGTGTGTGTGTTGTGGATGTTGAACCTATCGTTAAATCAGACAACAAATTGTTCATTAACACAGCAATTTGGTTTAATTATGGCCATGATATTGATGTATATACTATTAAATAAGAAACAGTGCATTAAACTGATTATGTGCGCAACGGATATTTTAAACACAAAACAACTGTGGCAAGTCACCATTTGAAACAGACACTGACTATACTCAAAAATTTTGACTGCGAGAAAGATATTAAAAAACCACAAACGACTTTCTTAATGTTTGACTGTGAGAATTTTATACAGATCAGTTTCTGATTATTGAAATTTAGTATCATAGTCAATTAACTATCATTTACTATGGCACCAATAACGAAATCTGTTCAACAATATTATCAAAATCAATACTGCACTTTAAATCCACTAATAACTAATTATCAAATGAAGGAAGTAGGTTAATCTTCTAACTACGTAAATGAAACAGGAAAGAAAGGTCAACTTTGTTACTTATTATTAATAATCAGCATTACATTACCTCCATAATACAACTTCTTCCTAATGACATCAAATGCAATTACCTTCATTCCAGCGGTGTTACAATACAATACAATATATATTCCAAATACAATCAAATCGACTTGCTAGCACAGCAGCCTCTGCTCTACATCGGAGCCATACACAGAACTCAACCGCTCTCTAAGCGAGCTGAACCACAAGTGCTACTCTCTCTCAGCGCGAGCTACAATGCTATGCAATACATATTTGCCAAAGATGAAACTTCACAGAGTTAAGTACACATATCGATACACACAGTAGAAGCGATATTATACATTTTCTTGCAAGCAAGTTATTCGACACAAAACAGGAGGTACAATATTAGACATTTCCTTACAAAAATATTTTTTATGGACACGTTTCACGCTCTAAACCACCTTGCTACGGACTGCACTGTTTCTTTCCGTCCAAGGTTGGAATCCTCCATTGGGCATGGGTTGTGTGTGTTGTCCTTGGGTTAGTTGTAACCACAGTAGTTAAGTCCCATAGATTTACAAACATTTGAACACACTACAATTTTAATTTAATATTTTTGTTTTGTATTTTACTTTTGCTTCCTTTTATCTGCAACCTTTTAAAATTAGAATACTATCGAATTGCGTAAAGAATGGAAGTTGAAAGAAAAAGAAAATTTTCTTGTCTTAGAAAGAATTTAAAAGGGCGATAGGACAGTGGTGAGATTAGTTAGAGCCGTAGACACTTGTGACATCGCGGTTTTACCATAGTGTTGGCGAACTGACAACCCTATATGCACCACGGGGTTAAACATATGGTAGTATTGTTTCGGTTGATCACTGTATGCAGATGCAGTCCCGTGACGAAAGCCAGTGGAGGCCGTGGAATGCAGCAAGTGCGGCCCTGCTCGCTGCTGGTGTCCTTGCGGCCGGGTGGAGCGCGCCGGTCGGTGGTGCGACCGCGGCCGCAGCCGTTACGTCTGGTTGCGTCACCAGCCGCGCGTCGTGCGTCGTGCGGCGCCTCGTCATTGACCCCGATGGCTGCAGACAAGCAGGATGCGGCCGAGACCGACACCGACGCCGCACCACCGCCCTCGCTGGCCGAGATTCCTATCGCGCCGACGGCCCAACTCTCTGCTCCAGCCGGTGCAACTGTCGCCAGTTCCTTTCTTTCTCGAGTGACACGGCAGTAGAAGTAGTTCGCGTAGTTCGCCTGTGGGAGCGCTCTTCCGAACTAGTTCGTTCGCGAATGTTTATAAACGTCGACATCGTACTCATTACATTAGCTGCGTTGGTACCTTCAAAATGGATTTTTTTTTTTTTTTTTTTTTTTTTTGCCTTTATCTTGCGTTGATGTGGGGTCAGCATTGCTGTTATGGATTTAGCGCGGTAAATTTAAGCAGTGACCGGATGCCCTTTCCATCTCCATCCCATTGCCTCTTGGGAGGAAATTTTTGTACTCCAAATGTCACATCAAGCGTGCTTCACATTAGACCCGAGTAACTTGGTAACTAAACGTGTCTGAACGACATCGTTTAGCACAGCTGGTTAGTAAATGGTCATGGCGTGTCGATAATGTAAGTTGGATAGTAGCTGAGCGATTAGTTTCCGTCTCCCCAGCTCACTCACCTCGGGCGCTGTGATCGACAGATGTGGACACCAAAAAAATGTTTGTATAGCTTATGGGACTTAACTACGGGGTCACCAGTCCCTAAACTTACAAACTACTTATGAACTAACTAACACTAAGGACGGCACAAATATCCATGTCCGAGGATTCGAACCCCCGACCGTAGTGACCGTGCAGACCGTGACTGGAGCACCTCAGTCCCCTCGGTCACCGCGGCCGGCCTGTGGACACTGTGGCGCTCTTTCTGTCTTCATTCCGCTATCATCTGTTTCTTGTTATCAGTAACGTGGTCCTTTGAAGTAGCGCTTCAGTGGTTAAGTTTGTTTCTCTTTACGTAACACATCCTATTTATGAGTCTGGCAGAGTTCCCATAGGACGTATTGTTTATCAGTTGTTAACTTCAAATGTTCAAATGTTTGTAAATCTATCGGTCCGAACTGCGTGATCATCAGTCCGTAGCTTACAAACTACTTAAACCTAGGTAAACTAACCTAAGGACAAGACACACACCCATGCCCTTGGGAGGACTCGAACCTCCATGGCGCGCTCCGCAGCGAGACGCTTTAGACCGCTCGGCTACTCGACCGCGGCAGTTGTTAAGTCCCTCGACGCTTAGGCTTACAATTGTCAGGATTGGTTCTGACACGTGCCTATGTGTTTACCTTCTTCCCAGGTTTTTGGTGGTGGAAGGATTGGCCGTTATCATTATTGATAACGTTTCCGGGGGAAGCCGGCATGCTAAAATCTGATATTGTTGCTATAGAATGTTCTCGTGGAGGGTGAAAGATTGTGACCTGGTTTCCGGGCACAAAAAAGTGAAAGTAAGGTCTCTTTACATAGAAGAGGAGTGGAGTGTGAAATGTCATGGTACAAAAATAAATCCGCCTCAGTCACATAAGTGGAACAGACGATGAGAAGACCAGGGTTTCAGGAAAAGGAGATTAAACAGAAAATTAAAAGCATCAGGTCTGTTGTGGCATTAAGTCAGTGCCACACACCAGACGCAAGAGAACGATCGTGGAGAAGGCAGCGGATGGCTGGCAGCCTTTCACACGCCGGCGCCGCGCCTCTTGGAGGGGGTAACCGGAGAAGCGCGTATTGTTGGCCATTAAAGAGATTGTAAAAATACCTAGAAAGTGTATTTTTATGCAAACATGCAATATTTCAAATGGAACAATGGTTGTTTCTATCATTCACTGGAATTTGTGACGCCAGCTGTGTACAAAGAATTTTGAATGACATTTTTATGACGTTTAGTTTAGCAGCTACAACCATTCAAAGTTTTGGGGGCGGAGGCTACGACAGCGTAGCTGACTGGATGGTGGTCATGAGACAGTGCGCCGTACCCCAGGGGATAGCCACTCGGCCGGTCAGCTACGCTATCGCAGCCTCAACCCCCTAAACTTTGAACGGTTGTAGCTGCCAAACTAAACGTCATAAAAATGTCATTCAAAATACTTTATACACAGTTGGTCTCAAAATTCCAGTGCATGCTAGAAACAACCATTGTCCTATTTAAAAACTGCATGTTTGCATAAAAAATACACTTTCTAAGTGATATTACAATCTGTTTGTTGGCTAAAAATACGAGCTCCTGACTACCAATCCATTCTGTGAAAACCGCACACTAATCGCACTTTCCGTTTTCGCAATATTTGCGGTGCAAGTGTTAGGTGATTCACCCTGTATATAATGCATCATCCTATCCATGCTTACAGGCAAGTCAATCAATAAAAATTCCTAAGATGTCACTTGATATCTAGTCTTGACTGCTTTCAAGTTTTCATCAGAACTGCTGTTGTTCGTAATACACAGGTCTAGTTTATTCGTGAATGCAAAACAAAATGGGAAAGGAAGGGAGAGAGAGAGAGAGATAGAGAGAGAGAGAGAGAGAGAGAGAGAGAGAAAGGAAAGGCAGTGTTGAGGTGTGAGTATGAGGAGAGAGCTGGTGCCAGTCGTGTGTCTTCTGACACGCTGTCGGCGGTACTTTCTCGCGCAGAGGAGTTCGCTTTGCCTGTTGACCGCGGGAGACACAACCACTCCGTTGGTAGCGCGTATGCATCGACACGTAGAGGCAAGCACTATGTTTACATGCAACACATCTTCCGGAAGACGAAAATCGGTTTCGTAAACCGTTTTTCGCTGTCGTGTTTACATGGCATAGCCTGAATCGGATTTCCTAGCCCACTTAATATGAGTTTGTGACACTTGCGGGGAGTGACACTTGCGCGGAAAGGGAATGTGTAGACACTTGCGCGGAGACCCGGACGCTGCAGGTAGTGAACCGGGTGTTCCAGAAGTAGCGATACACCACCCCTACTCCACGCCCTCCAGCCGCTACCTGTGCCGTATTCAGGGAAAGGCCCACCGAGCGAGATGGAGCAGTAGTAACGGGACGTTCGCTAAAAATAGGGTATATTACAAGATAAACGTCTCTCGCATTCTGGCCCAAATTAGCATGGGCCTATATTTCGCATTCATTGAAAAATGCGAATTTTTCCGGTACCTACTGTTTACTTCGTACATATTTAAGGGCAGAAAATAAAGTTATCTCCCATTATTTCTGATTAAATAGTGTTTCACACCAAAATACCATTTATGACAATTTCGGATTTACTGCATTTTGAGTCAGAATTCGCATCTATATTCGAATTTATCGCAAATACGAATTTTTCCTGTCCCTAGAATTACCTCTAAAAATAAACAGCTGATCAACGCACTAAAAGCAAGGACAGATCTTTAGGTGTATTTATACAAATAACTAAAACACAATTTGATCGTGGAATTATATACAATCTCATTATAAAGGTTTTTTGTAGGTGGTTTTGAGGAGCTTTTAAATATGTTAGAAATTGCATTATGAAATATATACAGCTAGCTACACGTTATGTTTATTATGAGATATCGATTTGGGCTAATTTGAGGTCATCTTCAAGTCTCAAACAACAGGTGTTACTTATGCATTTTTCCAGTGGCACTCATAACCTTTAACTGTTTACACACAAGGTCTAACGTTGTTAATCGCGTTAGCGATGAAAAGAGAACCCAGAATCTTTGCGTCTAAATGATACATATATTGGTGTGATGTCTTATTTCGAAAGAACAGACATCACACCAATACATATATAGCTCTCGGTGAAATGGAACGGTATGATGTCGTTGCGTACCACAGCACGGCCGACTAGAAACGCAGGAGAAGTGCAAACAACATACAGTCTACACGGCGAAGATTACACCAAAAAATTTAACTTTTCGTGTACTTCGGCGATAGCAACCATATTTTAGAATTGTGTCTACCATGTAAAGATTTAGCAATAAAAAACGCTTCAAGTCCATAACTTCACTGGTTTTCGAGTTCTGAATTTTTAATATGTTTTTAATGTTATTATAGAAAAAACAAATTTGGGACTCTCACTAAAATTTTCATATGGCAGATTTTGTAGGTACATTCACAAGACATAATTCAACGGTTGTGTGCATTCATCTTATGAGAAATATCAATCATTTGTTTTCAGTGTTTATGTCAAATTTCTACATTTAAGTTTCTTTAATTATTAGTACTTAAACGTGGTTATGAAATAAATAAATTACGTGTATATGTGTACTCTTATGCGGCCAAACTACTTAGGTCATTGGTCGCTAGCGTAACACACAACTTAATCTTACTTAAAATGACTTAGGCAAAGTACAAACAAACATACCCATGTCCGAGGAAGGACTCGAACCTCCGACCGGACCGGCCGCGCAATTTGTGACACAAATTACATGTTTAATAATATTAATGCATAGAAGTATGAAATCACGTCAAGACTACTGCCTGCAAAAATTTTGACAAAAAAAGTTGGCACTGAGTTTAGAAAAACAAAATTCTGGTATATTGGATTTTAACATTTTATCAAAAAATGAATGTTACTACAAGAGATACAGCCATTCAAATTTACGGGCACCATAACGTTTTCCCTTCCTGAGTAAATGAGCTGCTTCTTGTAGTTTCAACACTTTTTTCTTGAATGTTCTGAATATAAATCTTCACACAGACTTCTTGAGGAGGAGACTGATACGGATATCTGATTGTAAACCACTGCCTATTACCTTAGACCTTTTTGACTGTACTGAACAGTAATTCCGCGTATTCCGTAATTTATATTTATACAGTTACCAGGCAATGTAATTTATAACCAACTATTGGCTGCCAATTTCGCTTCATTTTTTCTGGCAGTCTTGCAACTTGTTTCTCCCTGTTGGTTTATGCCGAGTTCGGAGTAAAAATGGTTCTATATGACGGTGATGGAAAATAGAATTTATCTTCAGCATGTTTCGGTGTGTGACATTCCCTTACACATTCCGTATTTCATATATTTCTTAGATGTATTTGTAATTCGAATACAGTCAAATCGTTTTGGGGTCTACGAATAAACGCTTCAAGTATGTAAAATACTCATTGACTTATTATTAACCTTTTTTAATTGAAGGTTTAAGGTTGCGTCTCCTATTAAAAAGCATAGTAGCTATTTTTAAAGAGATGGAAGTTGCGTGATAGTGGGGTTAACTACATAGCGGTCAATTACATCAACGTATCTGTGCAAGATGCCTAATATATTTATTGCTTGCGCAGGTGTCTTGATATGCTTAGTGTTCTGAATAATATGCTTTTAGGAGGTATGACTGTGGAAAGTCATCGTCTTGTAGTAGCAGAGATTGTCTTAATAACTCTCCAAACATTATCACTATTAAAATACCTTTTTGTTTACAGGAGGAACACTCAACGGATTAATATGTAGTTAGAACAAGTTACTATATTGCTCTTCAGCTTTGAAAGTGTTGTGCAATTTCACTGATTTTCGTATTATGTTGACAGTGTGGAAACTTGACCACAGCAGTGCTAGACTTCTTGGTGTGCCTGTACCCAGGGAAAGCCATCAGCCGCCCCAAGGGCCCCGGGTTCCGCGCAAGTGTCACTCCGCGCAAGTGTCACCCCGCGCAAGTGTTCCAACCCCCTTAATATGGCGGCTGAAAAACAGCTGATCCAGTTCCTCATTTAGTCCGCATAATCACTATTTTTCTTTATTTAAATGCACAGATTTATGTTCACTCTAATATTTATACTTTTATTTCACATTAGAAAATATCACTCTTTCCATATGCACAGAAAATTCTTAAGAATAAAACACAATATGACAAGCCAAGAACGCTTCAAAAACGGTTGCGTTTGCATGGGCACGAAAATCGATTGTGGAACTAGAAAACCGCTTTAGAGAAGTGGATTTCCAGAATCTATTTTGGTGTTTACATGACCAACCAATAGCGGAATTGGGAAACCGATTTACGAAATCCGGGTTTGGGAGCCCATGTAAACGGGGTGAAGCAAAATTTTGTGGCCATCCTTACCAAAGACCTTGTACAAAATAACTACACTCACTAACGGCACTGCTGTCGCGAGATAATTTGAACCTTCGGCCGGCCGCCATGATAGTGGCAAGCATCAGAGAAATATGAGTATTGTTAGGAGAAAATCGTGTATTATATAGGTACTGCGGTATGTATAAATTCATAGTCACCTCTATACTGTGTGGCTATTGCATTGTACAAGAAGCACTGTGTTGAAGAGCTGCTCAGCGTTTAACTGCACAAATCGGTTTAAGAAAGGAACGAAGAGAACGAATACTGTTTTCCCATTTATATTTCTCAGGAATACAAATAGAACTACTACTTGTGTTCAGAGATAGTTACTCTTGATGAACAGGTTGTCAGTCAACACAATATAGGATTCAATGAAATAAATAACAGGCTTTTACAATACTGGTAGATCTTCAAAATGAACTACTTTAGGCAGTACTGGTGGACAGGAAGTTCAAAAAGTTTCATTTTATGATGTCTAAAATGACTATTTGGGGCACGAGATCAGTTACCTAACTACAGTTCGAATTTTTGTTTATGAAAATAATATTAGCAACTTGCAATACAGAATTTAAAAGTCATCTGCTTATATATAGGTATAACAAATGAAAGGGGTTTACAGAACTGTGTATAGTTCCATATATGAATGATACGTAGCCACACGTAGATGCACATTGTGAATTTGAACCCTATGATGACAGTTTCTGACTTTTGAGCAGTTCACGGCCACTGTAAGGTATTTGGGTTACAGCATTAAAAATGCTAATATTCGTGCTATATACCCTAATGCTAATGTTACGTGCACTTAGATAAGAAAAAGTTATGGCATACTTCGTGTTCTTAAAAGAATCTGGAAGTGGCTAGTTGCTATATTCACAAGGTAGGGAACTATTTTACAGTAATGTATCTGACGGGGTATTTCGTTTTCATTGTCGATTTTTAACATTAGCTGTTTCAGGCAGCTGTGTTTCATTTATTGATGGTATAAAATATCGAAAGATTGGAGATACAGCAGGCACTCAAACAAAGACGCAAATGTTTCTGAAACTCTCCCGAAATAAATGTTTGTACAAAAGTTTCAACATCGAAAAAAAAATGTTCAAATGTTTTTTTAAGCTTAAGGGACTTAACTGCTGGGTCATCAGTCCCTAAACTTACAAACTACTTATGAACTACTTACAACTAAGGAGGGCACAAATATCCATGCCCGAGGGGGGATTCGAACCCCCGACCGTAGTGGCCGTGCAGACCGTGACTGAAGCGCCTCAGTCCCCTCGGCCACCGCGGCCGGCCCCTCAAGTCACTGAAGACTCATGCGCATGGCATGTGCCATGATGACTTTCAGATATGATACCATTCACCGAACTTTCCAGACACTCCACGACTATTCCCTTCTTGCCAGCCCAGCACAAATCAGTTTTCCGTGTTAAATCGAATTGGCATCCCATCATGTCCAGCGGCGATTTCTCTGTAGAATCAGAGAAGAATGAATCGTACGTAAAAACTGGCAAGGAGAATGGGCAGTACGATAGGGCATTAGCGAACAATCTCCAGGTATTACCGGGAACTGTTGAGAGTTAATCTGTAGGGAAAGACAAATACTGGAAAACATGCAGCAAATATTTAGATTGACCATTACGGATATTTCAGAACCCGTGACTGATATTTTAAATGTGATTTAAGAAAAATGCAACCAGACACTTTCACTTGAAATGATGCCGTTTATTCCATTAACCGGTTTTCGAACCATTTCAGGTTCATCTTCAGATGGTGCATGCTACAGGATCGTTTAAGCGTGATGATGGGTGCTGGTTTTGTGCTTGGAAGACGAAAACATACTTAAATAACTCGACTAGGACGCTGTTTAGGACGTGTTACTTGAAATTTATTCATTTACTTGCTGTATGGCCGGCTTTTTACAGTTAATTTCCATTTCCTGGATCTCCTATAACAATACCACATCACTTTTTCACTTTTGGGCTCTATACTGCACAGTAAACTCCACTTCACCAACGTCCAACATGTGCATTTACAACTGATGTTATTTACAAACGTCTTCATTCGAAGATATAACACTCTTTGTACATGTAAGTTTAATTTGTTTGTATATGATACAATCAATCAGTTAGCAAATAATTTTGTCAATATTAAACTGCAAAAGTGAATAATAAATTCTGTTTGTATTGTTTGCATAGGTTTTAGCCTTAATATGTAACTGCATACATATTAAGGCTAAAAAACCTATGCATGTATATTCATATACCTACGTATGTATATACATATTAAGGCTAAAAAGAACCTGTGCAAACAATAGAGAGAGAATTTATTATTCACTTTTCCAGTTTAATATTGACAAAATTGTTTGATAACTGATCGATTGTATCATACACAAACAAAACAAACTTACCTTTACAAAGACTGTTATAGCTTTGAATGAAGACGTTAGTAAATAACATCAGTTGTAAAAGTACAATTTAGACGCTGATGAAGTGGAGTTTACTGTGCAGTATATAGCCCAACAGTGAAAAACTGATGTGGTATTGTTATATAAACACAAGGGGACCCGTGAAATAGAAATTAACTATAAAAAGCCGCCCATACAACAAGTATATGAACAAATTTCACGTAAATTTTCAAATACAAAAGACGACCTAAACAACGTTCAAGTCGAGTTATTAAAGTATGTTTCCGTCTTCCCACAACAAAGCCAGCACCGAACATCACAATTAAAATGATCCTGTACAAACACCATCTGAAGATGAACCTGAAGAGGTTCGAAAACCGGTTAATGCAATAAACAGCACCATTTAAACTGAAAGTGACTGGTTGCACTTTTCTTAAATCATATACAGGGTGTTACAAAAAGGTACGGCCAAACTTTCAGGAAACATTCCTCACACACAAAGAAAGAAAACATGTTAGGTGGACATGTGTCCGGAAACGCTTAATTTCCATGTTAGAGCTCATTTTAGTATTTACGGATGAGGCTACGTTCCAACCTGATCAAATTGTGAACTTTCAGAATCAACACGTCTGGGCTGACGATAATCCGCACGCAATTGTGTAATCACGTCATCAGCACAGATTTTCTGTGAATGTTTGAGCAGGAATTGTTGGTGATGTCTTAATTGGGCCTCATGTTCTTCCACCTAAGCTGACTGGAGCACATTATCATGATTTCATACGAGATACTCTACCTGTGCTGCTAGAACGTGTGCGTTTAGAAGTACGACACAACATGTGGTTCATGCACATTTCAGTCGACGTGTTCGTACGCTTCTCAACAACAGATTCGCTGACCGATGGATTGGTTGAGGCGGACCAATTCCATGGCCTCCACCCTCTCCTGACCTCAACCCTCTTGACTTTCATTTATGGGGGCATTTCAAAGTTCTTGTCTATGCAACCCCGGTACCAAATGTAGACACTCTTCGTCCTCGTATTGTGGACGGCTGTGATACAATACACCATTCTCCAGGGCTGCATCAGCGCATCAGGGATTCCATGCGACGGAGGGTGGATGTATGTATCCTCGCTAACGGAGGACATTTTGAACATTTCCTGTAACAAAGTGTTTGAAGTCACGATGGTACGTTCTGTTGCTGTGTGTTTCCATTCCATGATTAATGTGATTTGAAGAGAAGTAATAAAATGAGCTCTAACATGGAAATTAAGCGATTCTGGACACATGTCCACGTAACATATTTTCTTTTTTTGTGTGTGACAAATGTTTCCTGAAAGTTTGGCCGTGCCATTTTGTAACACCTTGTATACATATTAAGGCTAAAAAACCTGTGAAAACAACAGAGAGAGTGTTTATTAATCACTCTTGCAGTTTAATATTGACAAAATTGTTTGCTAACTCATCGATTGTATCATACACAAACAAAACAAACTTACCTTTACCAAGAGTGTTATATCTTCGAATGAAGCCGTTAGTAAATAACATCAGTTGTAAAAGTACAATTTGGACCCTGGTGAAGTGGAGTTTACTGTGCAGTATATAGCCAACAGTGAAAAAGTGATGTGGTATTGTTATATAAACACAAGGAGACCCGTGAAATAGAAATTAACTATAAAAAGCCGCGCATACAACAAGTAAATGAACAAATTTCACGTAAATTTTCAAATACAAAACTCGGCCTAAACAACGTGCAAGTAGAGTTATTAAAGTAAAGTAAAGGTTCGAAAACTGGTTAATGCAATAAACAGCATCATTTCAAGTGAAAGTGACTGGTTGTATTTTTCTTAGATAGACGCAGAAAATAATTGACGACGCAGTATGCTAGCGCTCCCCTCAATTGGAGAAGTCACTGCAAGACATAAATTCATGGCAAATATTCAAATGTCTGTAAATCTATCGGAACAAACTGCGTGGTCATCAGTCCGTAGCTTACAAACTACTTAAACCTAGGTAAACTAACCTAGGGGAAAATCTAAGTAGCTCTCTTAGGTTGTTTGCAAATGACGCCGTCATTTACCGTCTAGTAAAATCATCTGAAGATCAAAACCAACTGCAGAATGATCTGAATAAGGTATCAGTATGGTGTAAAAATTGGCAATTGACTCTAAATAATGAGAAGTGTGAAGTCGTCCACATGAGTAAGAAAAGAAATCCGTTAAACTTTGTTTACAAGATAAATCAATCAAATATGAAGGCCGTAAACTCCACAAAATACCTAGGAATTACTATTACTTCAGACTTAAATTGGAAAGAACACGTAGATAATATCGCGGGAAAGGCGAACCAGAGACTGCGTTTTATTGGCAGAACCCTTAAAACATGCAACAGAACTACAAAAGAAACTGCATACACTACGCCTGTCCGTCCTTTATGGAGTATTGCTGCCCAGTGTGGGATCCTTATCAGGTGGGTTTGACGGAGGACATCGAAGGAGTCCAAGGAAGGGCAGCTCGTTTTGTATTGTCACGATACAGGGGAGACAGCGTTACGGAAATGATACAAGATCTGGGATGGGAATCATTACAACAACGGCACTTATCGCTGCGGCTTGGGCTACTTGCGAAACTCCAATCACCAACATTCTCCTCCGAATGCGAAAATATATTGTTGACTCCCACTTACATAGGTAGAAATGATCATCAGAATAAAATACGAGAAATCAGAGCTCGAACAGAGAGATTCAGGTGTTTTTTCTTCCCGCGTGCTATTCGAGAATGGAATGGGAGATAAATAGTATAATTGTGGTTCGATGAACCCTTTGCCAGGCACTTAAATGTGATTTGCAGAGTATCCCATGTAGATGTAGATACGGACAAACACACACACCCATGCCCCAGGGAGGACTCGAACCTCCACGGCAGCAACCGCGCGCTCCGCAGCGGGGTGCTTTAGACCTCTCGGAATTCATGGCAGACCGCATCAAACGAGTCATAGAACTGACCACTCAAGAAAGAAAAGGGTGTCACCTAAGAAAGTGAAAGGCAGATACAGCAGAGTACCGCCTCAAACGCCTTCAGGGCTGAAGAACGAAAAAGAAGAATGTTGTCTTTTTTATGCTTTTTTAGCAGTAGCGGTATGACTACTGAAGTGCAATATACGTGTTTTCAGTGACGAGAGCCACAGCTCGTACAGCAAGAAATGTCCGCATCGGCCTAACTCTCTCCTGTGTCATCCGGAAGCACAGGAGCCTTCGCCGCCCGCGAGATTGCCTGACCTTTTTGTGGAGCTGATTGTTCCCTCGAGGCGTTCATCAAGCGAAAGCGCTGGTCGGCACTCCATACACGCTCGACGATACGAAGGCTGCTATTGATCAGCTGACAGTCGTGACGAAAAGGCGAAGCGCGGCACTTTTCAAGTCGGCATGTTTAATAAGTACACAGAGCCAGAAAGTACTGCAAGGTTGTGAATCATGTGCTTCTGCCGGCGTGTCGAGTGTCCGGATGACTATCGGCAGTGCAGATGGACGGCGTCCTTGACAACCGCTGATATTTCGACGGGTGTCATTTTTCAGGCGCAAATGAAACGGGAGACTGTTGTGCATGGTGGGCTATGCCAAACTGGAAACCAAAAGGCGACGTATTGTAATGTAGCAACATGAGCTTCCATCTAATGTAGTATACGATACCTCTCTTTACTGAAACCCAGGATACCCTTCTTTCCTTATAGAGTAGTTTAGCATACCATTTCCTATATACTGAAGCTCCGGATGCCTTTATTTCCTGTAGTAAAGTTTATGATACCACCTTTAAACCTTTCTATCCTGTAGTAAAGTTAGTGATACCACCCGTATTCATTTCTACATTATAACAACTACATTTTTATGTTCAAATGTTTGTATAGTTTATGGGACTTAACTACGGGGTCATCAGTCCCTAAACTTACAAACTACTTATGAACTACTTACGAACTAGGACGGCACAAATATCCATGCCCGAGGGGGGATTCGAACCCCCGACCGTAGTGGCCGTGCAGACCGTGACTGGAGCGCCTCAGTCCCCTCGGCCACCGCGGCCGGGCATTGTTTATGTCACTAAGTATTTACCTCATTTTATTCCCATTAATAAAATCCATTAATTTCATAGTAATTACAGCTTTTATGCCCATTACTAAATTTCTGTAACTACGTAATTACTATTACCTTATTTTCCTATTATCAAACCTCATTAATTTCGTAATGCTCTATTACCATTGTTCCCATTATTAAACCCTTGAAATTTCCTAGTATTTATTTCGCAGCATTTATTTACTTTCATTGCCTTTATTAAGATTACATTAATTTTCATAATATTTTTGGCATGACTAAATTCCAGTACAAATTGTAATTTAAAGTTGTTGTTACATCTAATTGTCATTATGGCCAATTGTCAGACATTGTAGTTAATTGTAATGCAGATTATTTAACTTCAACCAAACAATAGGAGTCACTTCATTTATAAAATATTAAAACTATTTAATCAGTTATTTGTTATACTAATACATTGACATTGTATAACGAATACAAATTACGTGAATTTGTTGTTTATAAAAGAACCGATTCATAATTTATCATTGTGATAATTATGCATCACTTAACATTGTTAATGATGTAATAAATACATGTAATGCGCGGGAATTAGTAGTCAGTCAGTGTTGTACTTCAGAATTAGAGTTCAGTTCAAGCCAGTTGTATCTTGCCTGTAGCAATAAATCGAACTGGATTTCGAAGAAGTAGTTGTTCTTTTTGAAAAACACCCCTTCACAATTAATATTTATCGTCAAGTTAAAATTTTATAACAAATTAATTATTAAATGTGGCGATCAGCTTATTCAAAGAGGGATCGTCATAGTATGCAGAAAAACAATACATAATGTAAGTAGCTGGCGCCGCCACAATACCGAAAATAACGATGAGAATTGACACAACATTTGCCAGAGCATAGTTTATCTTCTCATTACTGGATCGAAAGCAATTTTATTTTTAATTTTTCTTTCCTACAACGTATTTTGCAAGGTAACGGGTGTGGATTACCAATGAAAACGGTAAAATTTTATAAACGATATCCTAAAACTATAATATTTTCTCTGATATGTCTGTATGTGGCCATGGGTTAGTGGACTACGCCTTGATTGGACGATGGGGTAGCGCTCTGTGCACTAGAGTTCAAGTTTCCATCCACAGTTTTAACTCGTTTTATTTGTGCCTTGAAAATGACCTAATTTTCTCCTGTACGAATGTCGATGATTGCTGAGGACGCATCTGCATTCCCAAATGTTACTGAAAAAAAAATGTATTACCACGTAGTTTATTATTATTATGAAGAGTACAAACTGCTAAGATCATTGGTCCCTGGACTTACACAGTAGCCTACTTCAAGTAATTTATTGGTTAAATATATAACCATCAGGACTTAACAGACTCGCCAATGAACAAAGGATCACCAAGCTGTAAAGGGCATATAAATTAACATAGGCGTACTATAACAAGAAATGCAGTGCAGTATGAATAACGTTAGACAGCGATGTTTTCTTCTGTTTTTCCAGCTTAACTGTTTTGCACACACATACCGACTGCTGGTTAATGTGCTCCTAACAGCGCGGGAATAGCAAATGATAAAAAGTACCTTAAATAATTCTAAAAATATCGCATGAATAGCAAATCAATCTATACAATAGTGCCTTCATTTTGTAATTCATTTGAAAATTTCACTATGAATATTTTGCCAGCTATGGATGCAACATTCGCGTGATTTCACGAAATTAAGTTAGTTTTGCATCTAAAAACCAATCGGAACCTTTATCACAGCTGCGAGTTTGTCAAAGATATTAACGTCTACTTTCTAAATGTAAAGCAATCAACAATCCGAAGATTTGGTTTGAACACCATAGCGCTTTACTAGCTTTGTTGTGGTTTGCCCTTCCATTTCACCTTCTTCAATTTCATAATTTCCTTCATCTTGTCCCTTTCCATTCCATCAAAAGCCAGTTTCAAATCTGTAGAACTCAGATTCATCCCTTTCACTCTTTCTGTAAAGGGTGTAACAAGCGTAATTGCAAATATTTTTGAAAGTGACTCAGGGCAGTGTAAGAAGTAAAGGAGTAAACAATCCGAAGACTGGTTTGAACACCACAGTGCTTTACTAGGCATGGTCCTGTTTGGAGGTGGTATGCCGTTGTCTTGCTCCCACCTTCGAACTGACTTCCCAGCCAGATATAGGGGACCTACAGTTTAACGTGTGTTCCGAACCACGGCGCTAATCGATATTTTTCACATTAGCGACACTGCCAGAGGGGATAGAAGTGGAGTGTGACGTATAAAAATCCTAGGACCTGGCGGGAATCGAACCCGTGATCATTGGATTTGTAATTTGGCACTCTACCAATGGGCTATCGAGCCGCACGTCTACCTTCTATGACACAAAAATGAAACCCCACAAAAAAAGTTTGTGTAAGTAGTTTGTAAGCCTAGGGACTAATGAGCAACTTATTTGAAGATCAGGGTTTAACGCCGCTTCATTAGACACGGGGAGACGGGGGGGGGGAGAGAAGGATATGAATAGAGAGAGGGGAGAGGATGAGATTAGGAGAGAGGGGGTGGGGGAAAAATGTTCAAATGTTTGTAGAACGTATGGGACTTAACAACGGGGTCATCAGTCCCTAAGCTTACAAACTACTTATGAACTAGCTACGACTAAGGACGGCACAAATATCCATGCCCGAGGAGGGATTCGAACCCCCGACCGCGTTGGCCGTGCAGACCGTGACTGGAGCGCCTCAGTCCTCTCGGCCACCGCGGCCGGCGGTGGGGGGAAGATGATTGACAAGTAGAGGAACTGATGCACAGAGAAAGAGGAGGAGGAGGATAAGCAAATGAACAGAGAAATGGGGAAAGAGGAATGGTCTAATGGAAGACTGCAGTAACTTCATAATGTACGAAATGTTATAATAAATGACACATGTATCAGAAGGAGGGAAGAATTAGAGTGACAGAGAGAGGGGGATAGAGGGTACGAGGGGCAGATAGAAAGATGGGCGGAAGTGTGGGACATGGAGAGAGGATGGAGATACGAGGTAGGAAGAGATTAGAGAGAGAGTAGAGTATGTTCAAATGTTTGTTAAGGTTAAGGGACTTAACTACGGGGTCATCAGTCCTTAAACCTACAAACTACTTATGAACTACCTACAACTAAGGACGGCACAAATATCCATGCCCGAGGGGGGGATTCCAGCCTCCGACCGTAGTGGCCGTGCAGACCGTGACTGAAACGCCTTAGTCCCCTCGGCCATCGCGGCCGGCAGAGTAGAGTAGACGGGCAGAGAGAAGAGGGGACGTAGACTAAAAGAAGATTCGAAAAAATGAGTACCTGGGTAACGATCAGCGAGTATATATACAATATGTGAAGTCTGGAAGTCCTGGACAGCAGTGCAGTTTCCACAGGTCTTCGTCGAGCAGGGAAGCTAACACTCTCAGTGCAGTAAAGAAGGCTATCAGGAGTTGCGTGTTCTGGCAGACTCCCGGGTAATCGGTGACAGGGCGACGACGTGGCGGGCAATTACTTAGGGAAATCTGCCGAGCTGTCGCGGACGGCGATTTATAGGCCCGTAGGCCGGCAGCGTCAATTACACTGGGCGGGCGCTTCCGGGGCGATAAAGGCGCAGATTATCGTCGGCGGGCAATTTGTCGGCAGCAGAGGTGTGGAGTCGAGTGTAGCGGTCTGCCGACGGACTGCCACAGCGATATATCACCGCCAGTGGGCGCACCTTAAACGCTGCCAGCGGCCGAGCCGACGCAGCCGTCGCCACAGCACCGTCCAGTCACCGGCTGCAGCCGCACACACAGTCTAACCCAAGGAGGTTAGAATAAAGGGAGGTGGCATTATCTATGCCTAGCACATATGTCAATTGAAGCCTGTCCACCATCTTGGTCAGTTCTGGAATGCTATTTCTCCGTTAAAACTACGCGTTAAGTCGACTCTCTTACTGTTAATGCATTGAACTGATAGTCACGGCAAAGTATGTACTTTCAAACAATATAATTTATTGATTAAATAGTAATGAATACTCATTATAATATATTTCAAAACTTAATTTTTAACGGTTAATTTGCACTCTTTTTAACACGTTGTACATCACGGCATAACAGTTGGACGTTTTATTCCTGTGGTAAGTGATATAAAACATTAGCTTTACAATACGAACACTTCTCCAAAACTGACCAATATGGCGGAGGCAGGCTTTACTTTTACAGCTTAACGGCATTTCCTTGTATTCTAACCTCCTTGGTCTGACACTGCCGGAAAAAAGTAGTACACCTGGAAAAGACGACGTCGACTTTCATCCGATGAAGGCAGATGCCAACTGGGAGATAGTAGATGTGCTAATAATGGTTTCAACGTTGCCGCCAACAGGTATCCTAAACTCCAACTCCGTGCCACACATGCCTCGAGGGCCCAACGGGTACCGACCGGCCGCCGTGTCATCCTCCGCCCGAAGCCGTCACCGGATGCGGTATAGAGGGGGGCGTGGTCAGTGCCCCGCACTCGGCCGTTGCGTCGGTTTTCCAGACCGGAGCCGCTACTTCTCCATCAAGTAGCTCCTCAGTTTGGCCTCAGAAGGATTGAGTGGACCCCGCTTGCGAACAGCGCTCGACAGACCCGGACGGTGACCCATCCAAGTGCTAGCCGAGGCCGACAGCGCTTAACTTCGGTGATCTGACGAGAACCAGTGTATCCACTGTGGCAAGGCCGTTGGCACAAAAGGTAGCCTAGTGCAGTGCTTCTCAACCTCTTTGAGTTCACGACCGCCCTTCCAAGTAAAAATACTCTGGCGAACCGTCCCGCACCACGCCCTCACCGTACTGTAACAAAATTATGCGTGTGAATTTAAAAAAACAGCGAATTTTACATTTTCTTCTGTTGACAAAACATTCAAAAAATGTTCAAATGTTTGTATAGTCTATGGGACTTAACTACGGGGTCATCAGTCCCTAAACTTACAAACTATTTATGAACTAACTAAGACTAAGGACGGCACAAATATCCATGCCCGAGGGGGGATTCGAACCTCCGACCGTAGTGGTCGTGCAGACCGTGACTGAAGCGCCTCAGTCCCCTCGGCCACCGCGGCCGGCGACAAAACATTCTTGTAAAATATAAAGTACAGTATTCTACATTGTACAGTGATTTTTTGTCTATTTTCCAGTCTAGTACACATTATCTTATTTTTACATTAATTTCGACAGAAAAATATTTGTTGTTTGACGAATGTATCGCGTTGCAGGTAAGATTCGGAAGCTGATTACGGTCGTTAATACCCACTGTACTTCTAAATTTCTCAAAATTACTTATTGCGTCTCGTTAATTTAGCTATCAATTGATTCGTTTATTCGTCGTTAACATGACGTATTTATCGTAAAAACGTCCTATTCAAATCAGAATTCATGATAACGACGAATTACGTAATTTTAGTATAAAATGAATTTCACTTTTGTTACGCAATTTTCGTATTTTGGAAGCTGAAGTACTCAAACGTGCACTGGTCTGGTTGTTTCATGGTGCAAATACTTCCAACTTTGACCGAGACCCCACGACAAAGACTTTGCGACCACCAGTGGGGGTGGGGATCGCAAATCTTGCTTAGGGTTTCGCCGTCACTGGAGGAAGTACTTCCACCATAAGATAATCAAGGGTTCAGTAATACAAAATGGTATGCCTAAGTCAAACTTATTTATTGTTAAATTTATCGAATGGTAGATCACAGATTGTTTTATAATACAGTGTGTTAATGATGATTATGCGAAAGGTCTGAAAATTGTTTCCAGAAACCAATCGATATGGAAAAATACAGGATACAGTAAATAAATAAAAAAAAAAATCTCTGTCTTTGGAAATTGTCTTTCGTAATGAGCATAACACACTTCCCAGTTTTGCCTGAAATGCGAAATACTCGTCAAGGAAACACATTTTTCTATTGGAAATTACGGAAAAAATGTGGTAATATTTTTCATTCCGAAAAATACGCACGAAAAACTTCGTCAAACAATTTAAAAGAAAGGTGAATCAAAAGACAGAAGATATGTTTCCATTGAGCTAACATAGTTCTCTTACGGCTCGTGAGGAGGGGAGGGGGTTCGCCGGAATATTTTCATTTGGAAGTGGGTCACCAGATTACTTTTACATGGAAGGGGGTTGTATATTCGAAATGGTAGAAAAACAATGGCCTAGTGACGTAATTTGGGTGCATGGATCCTGACAAATCAGTAACCCAGAACAACCACCTCTGGCCGTAATAACGGCCTTGATACGCCTGGGCATTGAGTCAAACAGAGCTTGGATGGCGTGTACGGGTACAGATGCCCATGCAGCTTCAACACGATACCACAGGTCATCAAGAGTAGTGACTGGCGTATTGTGACGAGCCAGTTGCTCGGCCACCACTGACCAGACGTTTAAAACTGGTGAGAGATCTGGAGAATGTACTGGCCAGGGCAGCAGTCGAACATTTTCCGTATCCAGAAAGGCCCGTACAGGACCTGCAACATGCGGTCGTATATTATCCTGCTGAAATGTAGGGTTTCACAGGGATCGAATGCAGGGTAGAGCCACGTGTCGTAACACATCTGAAATATAATGGCCACTGTTCAAAGTGCTGTCGATGCGAACAACAGATGACCGAGAAGTGTAACCAATGGCACCCCATACCAGCACGCCGGTTGATACGCCAGTATGGCGATGACCAATACACGCTTTCATTGTGCTTTCACCGCGATGTCGCCAAACACGGATGCGACCATCATCATGCTGTAAACAGAACCTGGATTCATCCGAAAAAATGATGTTTTGTCATTCGTGTACCCAGGTTCATCATTGCCTACACCATCGCAGGTGCTCCAGTGTGTGATGCAGCGTCAACGGTACCCGCAACCATGGTCTCCGAGCTGATAGTCCAAACTGCTGCAAACGTCGTCGAACTGTTCGTGCAGATGGTTGTTGTCTTGCAAACGCCCCCATCTGTTGACTCAGGGATCGAGACGTGGCTGCACGATCCGTTACAGCCATGTGGATAAGATGCCTGTCATCTCGACAGCTAGTGATCCAGCATGGCGTTGCGTATTGCCCTCGTGAAAGTTGGGATACGATATATCGCAATCGCGATAGGCTACAATCCGACATTTATCAAAGTCAGAAACGTGATGGTACGCATCACAACAACGTCTCATCAGGTAACACCAGTCAACTGCTGTTTGTATGTGAGAAATCCGTTGGAAACTTTCCTCATGTCAGCACGATGTATGTGTCGCCATCGGCGCCCACGTTGTGTGGATGCTCTGAAAAGCTAATCATTTGCATATCACAGCATCTTCTTCCTGTCGCTTAAATTTCGCGTGTGTAGCACGTCATCTTTGTGGTGTAGCAATTTTAATGGCCAGGAGTGTAACTTGCACAACCACGTCTCAAGTCTCCTAGAGAAAGATGGAATTTAATATAAGATTCCCACGGCGCCACTTCTCTTTTGGCATCGCACGCTCCTATTGCGGTGCGTCTCATCTGTTCCAGAGATAGCAGACACTCGTGGTGGTTCCTTCTTCACTGACTCCAGTCACGTAGGTGACCGCTGCGAGGAAAGCGTTGTAGCGGCACGCCAGAGCTGATGTTATCCTACGTGCTTACTCCTACGGCTTAGCACTATGTTTGTAGAAAGCACAGTACAACGATCCATTGCAGCCTGGTGCTCTAGTGGCGACGCTCTGGTCGTATCCCCGATGGATATTAGCAGTCAATGGTCAGTTTGACCTTGTACATTACACGGAAAAAGAGCCTTAACGAATATGGATCCACAACCAACTTACTCAGTGCCTTGTTGACAACTTGGGTCCATGGCCGTAGTATCAGCTGCTTCCCACTGAAATTGCAACTAATGTGACCGAGTCTCGTTTCTCGAGACACCTAGGATCCAATCGATGGGATCAAGATCCCACGAGAGGCGTAGCAAGCGATGTCCTGTTTCTAGCAAAGGTACTTGGCTTGATCGCTTGTGCAATTGTCCATTAACGACAAACTACACTACACTGGGCTAACGAATACATTAATAAGTCGTGGTATGTTGATTTATGTTATTATTTCACGCACTGTTCGTTGCCTGTTAGCGCTGACAAATCTACGCGATTGTCACTGCTCTCGTTAATTAAGTACAATCTCCATGACAAGTTTGATCATCCTTTCGACAAGATGCGACGTACAGCTCCAGATAGATCTTCGAACAATATCAACCATTATTTCTAATTTAGATTAGAAAAACCTCTGCTTTAAGTGTTGGTTATCGTCCTTCACCAATTATTTTTCACCTCGTGTTATTTTTATGATAACGTCTGATGGACTAACTTTTTGACATGATCTTCTGGTGTTTCGTGGTGTATTCATGTTGAAACTGCATTCTATTTCACCTGAATAATACATCCTGAAACTATTTCCGATAAATCGTGCTTAGCAGTTGCGTTATTGCTTACTGTCTGTGATGGAATAGCTATAGTGTTGTTATTTAAGAGACTTACCGTCACCAACCAGTGGGTCAATTTCCTCTCTGCCAGGCACTTAGGTGTTAATTGAAGATGTGTCATGTAGACGTAGCAGAGAAAGGCAGCTACGTTGACACTTACCTGGAAAAGAAAGAAAGACGAACTTAGTGAGTGAATCTTACAGAAAAGGAAATTTTAGTTAAATGTAAACATATCGTTGCCAATATGGATTAGTGCGACACCAAAACGTTTCATATTCACTTCAGGAGTTTCATATTCAGTGAACGCTTAATAGGTATTTCAAACTAATGTAAAAAAAAAAAAAAAAAAAAAAAAAAAAAAAAAAAAAAAAAAAAAAAAAAAAAAAAATCACTCATTTACATTTATTGCATTTTGGCTGTTAATTGCTAGTTTTTCATCTCAAAATTGTGACTTTACCATAGTATTAACACTATTACATTACTTATACAATACAGAAAATTTATCACCGATTTTGTTCAGTCAGCATTGACTGTAGTGGCACGTTTTCCTATCATTGATAGGATTATACTGTAGGAAACTAAATAATAAAATTGTCTATAATTTTTTAGACCTATCTTAGATTACTGAGACTGTCATTTCCAACAGTAAACTCAATGAAACATAGGGTACATTAAAAAAATGCATCTCATTTTAAACGGCTATACATTCTACATATATGAAAATAAATTACGGGCCCGAATTTCAGAAAGACTATACTTCACAAAGGCAGAAAGATTTCATACAAATTCTTAAATTCTGCTTCTAATTACAGAGTTTACACCTTGCAAAAGAATTCTCCCAGGTGGCAAGCATTGATGATGCATTCGTAGCTTTATGGCGGCAATATTGGGTTCTTCTAGTAATCCAAGGCAAGGAAGTAAATAGAGTTAAATTTCGTCGATTGTCTTCAAACAACCTTTGTACTAACAGCCAAGAAAATTTGCTTTGTCAGATCTTCAGCTTACAGCGGAGGGAGTGTCACTATGACTCTCAAGGGATTAAAATTATTGTCTTTGGTGGCCTAAGCTGAATTTTGTTCAGAACCGTGTGAACTTACCCCTGTAAGAAAGTCTACTTTCTGTACATTTCTTACTTGTCTATTTCTTTTCTTGCTAATTGTGGTGTCGCACAAGTACAAAGTGCGCGCCACCTGCTTTCGCCGCGCGCCGCCATGCACGCACGGCGCGGCGTTCTCACGACGACAGCCACGAGCGCCCTCTGCGACAACGCCGCTCGTGGCCACGACTGAAGGACTGGCCACTTCGGACTGAGATAGCAACGAGTTAGGACCTTCGTAATCAGATAGGCACCATTGAAGACTTTGTTATCGTACCGGCACTAGGCAGGCCTCTAACAACTATGTATCAACATTCTGCAAGTGCTATGTAAAAGTTAAGTATTGTTACATTCTGTGCAATATATATATCTTTCTAATTTACTCTAGTGTTTATAGTTTCTGGCTGCTCCCCTCCGTACCTGCACCAGCGTGTCGGTCTCATTCCACTCGGCCACCGACACCTACGACGAGGCTGGGACACAAAAGCGGCGATGAAGTGGGGACACAAAACTAATAATCTCTACACATCACACTGAACACTGTAGTATTACCCGCGTTTCATGAATACTTTTGATGTATGAAGTTTCCATTTGTTTAAATGCCCCTAAATGTCAAGTTATCTCTTACAGGAAATTAAACTGAGAATAATCAAGATAAGGTTAGCGAAAATAAAATGTAAAATGTTTTCCGCTTTTATGCCGTACGTTGCAGCTGTGATCATTACTACTAACACTGGTTTGATGGATAACTCTTCACACTAATCTGTCACTAATAGGCCTTTTCATCAATGTTTGGATTAATAAAGAAGGGACGGAGAATTTCTTACAGCATTAAATAATTTCCTTTGCTGGTCAAAGAAGAATAGGGATATCTCGCGGAAATTTTTTTCTCTCTACAGTAAATTCTATTAGTGCTTGTTTTTAAATACAGGTAGTCACGGAACACTTACGATGCAGATTTGACGTTTCCGAGGTCTTTGTGTAGACCGTACGTTCTGCGAACACGAGCTCTGAGTAAGAAAAGGATTAATTCGCAGATACCAAATAAGCTAAACAACTTACACTATTGTTAGGTTGCGATTCAAGGTTACAATTCCATCAGGTCTGTGGCAGCAATGACGATTGGTGCAGAAATTCCATCATTTAAAAGCAAATTGTATGCATAAATTGGTGAGTGCCTTGTTTTTAATATTCAGACTAGAATAGTTACTTCTTCTTTGTTCTTACTTATCGACCTCAACGCCACTACCACCACCACCACTACTACTACTACTACTTATTTACATAATACCAATACTGACTCTAAGACCATTACTGCTACGCATTACACAAATACAGATCTTGAATTTTCCTCATTTTCATAAGGTCTGACACTGCTGTTCATGCTGGCCGCGGTTGCCGAGGGGACTGAGGCGCTCCAGTCACGGTCTGCACGGCCACTACGGTCGGGGGTTCGAATCCCCCCCTCGGGCATGGATATTTGTGCCGTCCTTAGTCTTAGGTAGTTCATAAGTAGTTTGTAAGCGTAGGGACTGATGACCCCGTAGTTAAGTCCCGTAAGTTGTACAAACAATTTGAACATTTTAACTGCTGTTCATCTCTGCGTAACTATTGAAACCTCTTGTGCGTAGTTATGAACCAAGGAGCTCTAGAATAGAAGGAGATTTCGTTACCTATGCTCAGAACAGCCATACGATGGAACGACGGGGGCATGTTTCTGTGCACAAGAGAAGTATTTCTGGCTTAAGCAGTCGCTATGTACTGACGGTTGCTCCTCAGTATTAAGGTCGAGAACTATAGGGAACATGCCACATGTTGATGCCAGCTGTAATTTCGGGTTTGGCCTGGCCTTATGATCACGTTAGGAAATGAGAAGCTAAGTGATATAAGAATAGAGGAAGACTGACACATGAAAATTCACTACATGACTATAATCGACTCTAATAATCATCGGAACTTTCTAATCATGGACGCTTGCTCGTTAGATTATATCTGCTTAGTATTTATTTATATAATCCAGTTTTAAAAACAATAAGTACACACATTTTATTGAAGTTCTACTAAAACGTTTTTTGCCATCAAAAGTTAAATATTTTGAGTCTTTTCCTATAATGTTTTGCAGTGAATTTAATTTATGTACTATCATAATTGAAGCTGAGGCCTAACTTCTTCCATATTCGTTTCATTTGACACAACCTAAGGTTGGGAAACTCCAAAATACTTTAAATACTTCTAAACCCCGAAATACTTCCAATCATCCTTTCCACTGTTTTCGAACCCATTTCTACTTCCAAACACAGAAAAAGGAACAAAAACAGTTTAGCAGACGACACTATGCAATTCAAACATTTTTCTCAATAAAATCTAATCTCAGTAGATCCGTCAACATATTGTATATTGTTCAACGTTACCTACAGACGGACAATAATATTGCGCAATATAAAATGTTCCACATTGTTTTCACAGCCTAGCGACCGCTTTAAAACCCGGTATGAATCTTTCCCATTTTACTTAAAGCCGCAAAATTGACAGTCACATCAGAGTACGGGTTTGTACGTAGGTACAACTTTTATTTTCGCTACGACCATTGTTTAGTGGAAAAAATATCGGATTGCGATACTTGCTGGCTTTACGTCCTCAGTGATAGGGCATTTCCAGAGATTCTAAACTCCTTGTTATGAAGTTATTTACAGTCATCAAGTTTCGGTCTTCCTTTACGCCATTACGTAGCCATTAAGCTCAAATGAGTTCCTTTTCGATTTCTAAACATACTTCCATGAAATATGTAGCGCAGAATAGGCCTATGTGTTGCAGTCTTTGGAGTTTGAAGTAACAGGAACGTTAATTTGTAACGCAACAAACAACCCGTCCCGGCTTCGCACGGGTAGCAAACCATATATAAGCCATTTTTTCTGTCGTAGTCACGCATTAGAAGGTCATGTTTGTAAGATTAAAAGATATCTCATGTTAAGCCCACGCGTTGTGATACAATTAACGCATTATACAAATATTAATTCGCAATTTTCGAGAATTTCCGACTTTAGCTGTTATTCTTTACTTGGTCTATGCTTTTACAACACATGAAAATTTGTGCCGGATGGGGACTCGAACCCAAACTTTCATATGTTGCACTTTCACCGCTCGCGATAAGCGGGAGACTCGGGTTCGAGTCCCAGTCCGGCACAAATTTTCACGTTTTGCGAAAGCATTGACCAAGTAAAGAATAACAGCTAAAGTCGGAAATTCTAGCAAATTGCGAATTAACATTTGTATAATTAACATTTATAGTAGCGGACCATCGACAATTCCGTTCCTTTAAACAAAAGTACCATTATATAGATAAACGCATTGTCACATATACATTAATTATCATAAGTCTCAGAATATATAGCTTTTCCTAAGTATATTTAATGCTCTCTTTCCACGGAAATATGATTGCCACAGTCACCCACTACACCTCAATGAACCAAATACGTCAACCTTCCTTATGAATCACACCGTCGATTGGGAAAACCGGATGAAAAATCGTTCAGTTGTTTTTGAGTTTATCGACGACAGACAGACAAACTTGGCGGGACGACTTTGTTTTATAATATCTACTTACGAGAATTGTACAAGACGTTATGTATTGATCGTTATTAAAGTTTGAATGTCGTAACCACGTAAGCATCGTATTATGAAAGAAACTTTTTTCACAAGTACGGTAAAGTTCGTAAGTAATGGAATACACAGCTTTTCGTAAGCCATATTTCACGGACTATAGACTTGCTCGCCACACTGACCAACTGCCACTCACATTAATGAATTATACACCTATGAATTACATGAATTACACCGTCCTCTGGTGAAAATAATATAAATCCGTTCAGTAGTTTCGAGTTTGTCGCGGACAGACAGACCACAGACAAAGGCTACATTACTAGACTGGCAAACTTCCCTCTGTAACTGAAGCCTGGATGCTGCCAACTTGCCTTACCTCACGCGGAAAAGTGTCTCTACGGTACAACTATGATCGTCTGACACGATATGCCGTTATAAGCTTTACTAGTTGGTTTGGACATGATTTGCATTTGAGCTAATAGTTCCGCAATAGTTGAATTTAACACATATGTCTACGTTGTCGAATCGTGTTATGAGAAGAACTTGTTACGTACCATTAAATTTTACTTGCCGTCCTGGCGACCTCGCGTGATTTTGTTGGCAATCATGTGACGTTGGCCTTAGCCAATCGCATGACAACGCGAATGTTTTGTCGTGAAATCTTCATTTTAGGAGGGCAATTACTTTTACTTAGTGAACGAGGTTACACACAAGAGCCTGTCAACTATAGAACAGGAACAGCATTATCTATTTACTTTATCATCTGTATGAAACACTAATTTCTAAGAATATCAACATCTTGGCGAAGGTTTTCTACCGTTTTGTTGATGTTGCCAACACAGTCATATGAGGCCGCTGGGATGTTTGGTAAAATTTTATCGTTACGTATCGTTAAAGCAGACTGCAGTTATCCGGAAAACACTCAGAAGAATAAAGATATGTATTATTCGCGACAAATAGCACATTTATAACGGTCAAATTATTAAAAGAAAAGCCGAAGTTGATCGAAACTGGTAATAAAAACAGGAAACACGATGCGACTCAGTTTTTCGTATGTTTCAAAGCGGACTGTAGGTTTTGCAAGAACGCTCAAAAGAATAATGATACGTGTTATCCACGATAAACAACATTTTATCAACATATTACTGAAAGAAAATCCGAAGTTCTATGAAATTAGTAACAGGTTAATAATAACAGCAAATCATTCTAACTCATGCTGTATGTGTCAAAGGCTACTCAGCTGAAAAAATTCCAGCCATATACAAAACACGAATTTCCCGTACGTCAAAACTCTAAAGACAGCGTAGTTACGTCAGTTCATCCTTATTTCTGTAATAACACACACGGCTGCTTACACGTTTATAGTATAGAAATACGGCGGAGAGACTTAAGTGACACCAATGATACTGTATACGGCATTGCCAGTCTAATAATATATGTCTGTGAAACAGACGCGGAGGAAGGATTTTTATAATATAAAATGTATAGATATTCTTTGAACTTGTAGTGTTATCTTTGTTTTCATCACGCAAAAAACGAACCTGTCTACAGTAAATGTTCAAATGTTTGTAGAGCTTATGGGACTTAATTACGGGGTCATCAGTCCCTAAAGTTACAAACTACTTATGAACTACTTACGAACTGGGACGGCACAAATATCCATGCCCGAGGGGGGATTCGAACCCCCGACCGTAGTGGCCGTGCAGACCGTGACTGAAGCGCCTCAGTCCCCTCGGCCACCGCGGCCGGCGTCTACAGTAAAACAAGAGCAAGTGACAAACGAGGGGGAATCGACATTATGTATACGAAGAACTAGTAATCAGGTAAGTTACAACGTATAGATTCTTTAAATGTTCTGACTGAATTTGCACAGATTTGTCCACTGAAATTAAATCCAACCTCCTAGAGCAGTTGTTCCCAAACTGTGGGTCGCGACCCATTAGCGCTTTGCTGAGTATGGCTTTTGAAACTGGTGCAGGTAACTTTTTTTGTAAACGGTATATTAAATGTTCCCTTTACGACGATAATTTACTGACTGGACTAGGGTAATCGACAACATGTCAAGCACAGAGCAGGAACAGCATTAATTTTTTTACTGCAGCGAACAAGCGAATGTTAAGATTTTCTCTGTTATGTCATGACTTTAAAGGATGTGGTTAGGCAGGAACGTAAGAGTACAGTTTAAATTGTTGCGAGTGAACAAGCAACGCTGGCACTGGGATAAATATATTTGCTCACAACATTTTAAACTGTACTCTTAGGTTCCTTCTAACCACATCCTTTAAAATAATGACATATTCTGTGTAACTAGGATTCGACATTCGTTTATTCGATATCTATCGTTTCGATCCATCATAGTCGCACCTTCGATATATATCGTTTGCAAGCATTCTACCAAATTACCGGGTCGCGACTCACAGCAATGCAATGGAATATACAGTATAAGTCGCGATAATTTTTCCAGAACGACCGTGGATCCCACTTTAAAAAATATAAATAAATAAATAAATAAAATTGGGACTTACTGTCCTAGAGACAAGTCTTTCCACCGTTTTGACATCACTGTTAAATACTGTCAGTACTTTGGCGTGGTCTTTACCATAAAAGTTTGTTTCTCAAGTAATTTTCCAGTATTGACCTTTTTCAACAATCACCAAACCGTATAAGAGTAATGGTCGAAAAGCTATTTAAGATTTCGACGCATTGCCTTCGGGTCTTTTGTAGGTGAAATGTCTTCAGTCTTCGATGAAGTTCTTTGCTGGCGTATGTTCCAGTACGCATGCGCGACGCATCGCTCGTCAATCTTTATGCTCTCATTGCGCATGCGCGGCTTATCGGCTGAGATTTCGTAGCCGCCTGTCAGTTGTAACAAACTACAGGAGCCGCTCCGAAGAATATTCATGGGCGGAACGTTGGGCGACGAACATGAGGGGAGTATCGTAGACTATTTAGGTGGCTGATCACGCTTTAGTCTGTGCCAAGTAAGGCGAATCTAGCTGGGATTCAGGGCGCATCAGCCGTGTACCATGTCAGCCACCACTAATCGTGGTATCCATGACGCATCTTGAAAACAACTACACGAAGACAAAGACAGCAAGACTGCAGTACATATCTTTGTAGGACTGCAGTGGGAGAAACACTATAGACTTGCTTGCACTAGAATTTTTCTTTTTTCGTAATACACTGAACCGATTTTTATTCTCTTCCATGATAGCATCTGTCAGAAGCAACAGTAATAATAGGCTAAAGGTTTGATACATCGGTATCGCACTGCTGGGCATCGAAGCACAAAAATGGCGCGAGAAGCTCTTATTTTGAAGATATATTTAATGCGGTATAGCCTTGTGTATGGCATTTCTCATAATGCAGCAGCATAATTACGAAATCTCTCTCTCTCTCTCTCTCTCTCTCTCTCTCTCTCTCTCTCTCTCTCTATATATATATATATATATATATATATATATATATATATTGCATGTTCTCTATGTGTTCATAAACCATTCATTCAATTTCAATGAAAGTTTGGTTAACTGTTCACCGTACGCCTACGAAGGTTCCTGACCCAAAAACAAAACGCACGACACACACCTCATGAAATATGACGTCATAAATAATGAGAAGCCACCGCGTGACAATACCCAGATATATCCGTCAATTATTGGAAAATGGGAGTAGTTAGAGACTTGCAACAAAGTTTGCATGTAATTTCGGACGTTTATGAAGCGTTTTCTAGCTGACCCCTTCTCCCACCAAATGATGAAACGAAAAGAAGTCTAGCTCTCACGTTTCGCTGTAGATGCCGTAAAACTGTCGCATCAGGCATGACCTTGTAAAAATATAGTTGCAACAAACTGCCTCATAATTTGGCAAGATTTTATTCACACACTGTATGAGAATGACACTACTTAGCGACTTGCAACCAAATATAAACACAATTTCAAACCTTTATTGAACTTTTTTTCGCTGACAACCATAGCAATATTATGAAAGGAAAAAAAGTTTCTCGCTTACTACTTTTCCGCTGTTCATGGACTAAAACTACGGCATTCGGTATGACGTTACAATTTATAATTTCTACACTACAAATTGTAGCCGCAGGAAATTTTACAGACAGAGTTGAATGTACCTTCGAAATTGTATCACAGTACGACATGTAGTTCACGAGATATGAGCACATAAACAGTAACGTTCATAGAAAACTGCCCCAGTTACCGCGGCGAGAAAGTGAAGTTAGTAGTTGACTAATATGCTCTCACTTTGTGCTGTGGTTAGCTGACGAGACCACGAAGCTGGTGCTGAAATAGTATAACAAACGAAGATCAGTTGAGTGGTTCGAACTAGAATGTGTCGCGTTTGATGCATTTCGTATTTATAGTTGCATATTACGAAAATTTGCAAGCTACATGAAACTGTACAATAAAATCTCAAAACACTAGAATTTTAATATTACGGTATGTTGTAGTGAAGTACCCAACAGTGTGATATCGATGTGTAAAACGTTTGACAATAATCTGCAAAAGAGAACGGTCAATGAAAAGAGCCCACATGAATGCTGTAATGACCTAAATCGTCGTTAACAGCCCATCGTTACGGACTTTTCAGAACATAATGGGACATTTTTGTTAATAACGTAACATCTTCACTAACACCATTTTATTCAGTTTAAGTCCAACGCGTTTCGGAGCTGCAACTTCATTTTAAAGGAGTAAATTGACGTATTTGGGTATTACTTCTGTTCAATTGTTCAATTGCTATTATTAACGCACTTTGGGTACATTCTCAAACCCATTTTGGGAGCAAAAAAATGTATACAGTAGATAACCGCGAGCTAACCGATGTTTGTTGATCGACTTAGTGAATTTCGTAATGTATGCGTTTGCCAGCATACTTGAAGTTCATCGTATACCGAAAAGTAACGGATTTCTTTTAATATTCATGTAGATGACTTCAACCTTTCTTTATTTAGAGTCAAGTGCTACTTTTCGTGCCATTCAAAGCTTGTCTAGATCATTTTGCAAATGATTTTCATCTTTTGATGACTGTACTAGGCGATAACTGACAGGATCATCGGCAAATACCTTAACACTCTAAATCATTTATACTCTATAGTTTAACAACAATAGAGGGCTTATTACACTTTCTTGACAAAAGCCTGACTTGTTTTACTCGATGATTGGAACAAACTGTGACCTCCGTGGTAAAAAAATCACGGTCATCAGAATCGTATGTTAAAGTCAAGCTCACGGTCACTACTTCCATCCGTTGATGACAGCAGTGTGTTCTACCCCCTTGTATGATTATCGTTTTTATCTGCTTGTTTAAATATTATGTAAAATTTGTTTATCATATTTCGCCAAAGTGGAAAAGAGGTAATCAACTATTACTCCGTGGTCTTGTAAGGAAATGTATATTCCAAAGTAAATGTAAGAACCTTTGTGCTGTATGTGAGAATAGACTGTCAATAGCCACGAGATTGTTCGCAAATTATTCTACAAAAGTCGTGTCATCCATTTTGCAATTGCCTTAGTCTTTTGTCTGCTGAAGAGTGCACATGCTACGTAACTGTCGTCGTAAGTCCCTTGCGATTTCATGAATTATGATTTGTGGATCGCGTAACTATTGAAGAGCTACTGAACAGAATTGGGGAGAAAAGGAATTTCTGGCATACCTTGACTAAAAGAAGGGATCGATTGGTATGACAAATTCTTAGACATCAAGGAATCGTGAATTTATCGTTGGAGGGAAGTATTTGGGGTAAAAGTCGCAGAGGGAGACCAAGAGATGAACACATTAAGCAGATTCAAATAGATGTAGGTTGCCGTACTTATGAGGAGATGAAGAGGCTTGCTCAGGATAGAGTAGGGTACAGAGCTCCATAAAACCAGTCTCCGGACTGAGGATCACAAAACAACAAAATGTTCAAATGTTTGTCAAGCTTAAGGGACTTAACTGCGGGGACATTAGTCCCTAAGCTTACAAACTACTTATGAACTAACTTATACTAAAGACGACACAAATATCAATGCTCGAGGGGGGATTCGAACCTTCGACGAGGAACGACCTGCCGCGGTGGAGTAGCCGAGCGGTCTAAAGCGTCCCGCTGCGGAGCGCGCGGTTGCTCGCCGTGGAGGTTCGAGTCCTCCCTGGGGCATGGGTGTGTGTGTTTGTCCGTAGGTTAGTTTACCTAGGTTTAAGTAGTTTGTAAGCTACGGACTGATGACCACGCAGTTTGGTCCGATAGATTTACAAACATTTGAACATAATAAAAAAAGGAACGACCTCGCGCATCGTAGCGTAGTGCCTCAATGCGCTTAGCCGCGGCACAACAATAATTTATCTTAAAGTTTAACAGTATTAAAATGTTATTGAAGCCTTTAAAAAAGTAACATATTCGTGAATATGTCTTTTCCAGAAATTTTATTTGTGCCATTTACGAACAATAAGCAGGATTGGTGTGGCACGTTAAAACAATCAGACGGTTCACCGACTGACTGTACGAAGGTTACAATACCTGGTATTCGTCACTTGAGAACCCACAGAATTTATTTAATGTATTTGTCAAAAATTGTTCAAAGGTTTGTCAAGTTATGGGACGTAAATGCCTCGGTCATCGGTCCATAAACTTACAAACTACATAAACTAACTTATCCTAAGAACAACACATACACGCGCGCGCACACACACACATACACACACACACACACACACACACACACATGCCCGAGGGAGCACTCGAACCTCCGATGGCGAACGACCACGCGCACCGCAGCAAGACGCCTTATTGTGCACGGCTATTACGCTGCGGCAATGTATTTGACCGTTGCCGAAATTCCTATAGACAGTACACATTACAACAGATTTCTTAACATCCAGAATAACTGAAACTCGTAGTCTGACACACAAAGCCAGATTGTAACTAAAGCTTTTAAATTGGCTATAGAAAGTTTGTTTCCTATTTAACAGAAAGCGTTCCTTGTGTAGGAGCAAGTTTATTTTATGTTCGCCTCGTAATAAGACGAATTATCTGGATCTTTTATTTCCGATGCACGCGAGTTACGTAAAAATTGCTACGTAACTCAGTGTTATAGTATCTTTGGTGATACTAAAATGTTCATAATCTTTGAAATTCTAAAGTCGAATATACCTAATGCCTCTCTCTCTCTCTCTCTCTCTCTCTCTCTCTCTCTCTCTATATATATATATATATATATATATATATATAGTCCAGGTTGGAATAAATAATATAGTGAGGACAGTTTACTACTCACCGCAAAGACGTGGCGACGAGCTGCGACAGGCACATACAAAAGACACACACATACAACACATTCAGCTATCGGCCATGGCCTTCTTCAGAAATAGAGCACTCACGCAATCACACAGGCACACAACACAGTCATACAACCATCACCTCCGACTGCCACACTTCGAAGTGTGGCAGTCGGAGGTGATGGTTGTATGACTGTGTTGTGTGCCTGTGTGATTGCGTGAGTGCTCTATTTCTGAAGAAGGCCATGGCCGATAGCTGAATGTGTTGTATGTGTGTGTCTTTTGTATGTGCCTGTCGCAGCTCGTCGCCACGTCTTTGCGGTGAGTAGTAAACTGTCCTCACTATATTATATATATATATATATATATATATATATATATATATATATATATATATATATATATAAAGGTACGCCCAAACTTTCAGGAAACATTCCTCACACACAAAGAAAGAAAATATGTTATGTGGACATGTGTCCGGAAACTCTTAATTTCCATGTTAAAGCTAATTTTAGTATTTCTCTTTAAATGTAAATTGAAATAATTCGGGCAGACAATTGTCAAAATACCCAATTCTTTCGTGTGACGAGAATCCGCATGCAAGTGTGCAATCACGTCATCAACACAGATTTTCTGTGAACTTTTGGGCAGGAATTGTTGGTGATGTCTTCATTGGGTCTCATGTTCTTCCACCTACGCTCACTGGAGCACGTTAACATGATTTCATACGGGATACTCTACCTGTGCTGCTAGAACATGTGCCTTTACAAGTACGACACAACATGTGGTTCATGCACGATGGAGCTCCTGCACATTTCAGTCGACGTGTTCGTACGCTTCTCAACAACAGATTCGGTGACCGATGGATTGGTAGAGGCGGACCAATTCCATGGCCCCCACGCTCTCCCGACCTCAACCCTCTTGACTTCCATTTATGGGGGCATTTCAAAGCTCTTGTCTACGCAACACCGGTACCAAATGTTCTCTTCGTTCTCGTATTGTGGACGGCTGTGATACAGTACACTATTCTCCAGGGCTGCATCAGCGCATCAGGAATTCCATGTGATGGAGGGTGGATGCATGTATCCTCGCTAAAGGACGACATTTGGAACATTTTCTGTAACAAAGTGTTTCAAGTCACGCTGGTACGTTCTGTTGCTGTGTGTTTCCATTCCATGATTAATGTAATATGAAGAGAAGTAATAAAATGAGCTCTAACATGGAAGTTAAGCGATTCCGGACATATGTCCACATAACATATTTTCTTTCTTTGCGTGTGAGGAATGTTTCCTGAAAGTTTGGCCGTACCTTTTTGTAACACTCTGTATATAGAAACGAAGTTGGTGTAGCTCAAGTGACAAAAGGTGAAAGCATGAGACTAGCCATCTTCCGTTCCGTCTCCCTCTACCTCGCTATGTCTCCTAACAGGAAGACATGTAGCGCTTTTAACAGCAAAGCGCTGGTGGTCAGAAATGCCCTGTGTGCCGCAGTGACACGCGCCCTTTCCACTCGGACTTGCTCGACTGGTCAGCTGGCGCCGTCTTCACTTTCTTTTTCAGCGCCGCTTTCTTCAGGGCTCCAGCCAGTACTCTCCCCCCCCCCCTCCCCACCACCTCTCCGCCGATCACATAGCCCCAACTCAACACGTCTTAACGCCACGCGCGTGCTGCAGGGTGACGCACGCAACCCGCGGCAGCTGCAGGTGTGACCGTCACGTGCTGCCGTCCTACCGCAGAAAGTTCACCACTGCAAGGGAACGAGTTCTGCTTGCCCGCTATGCGGCCGGTGTTCTTTGCGGAATGACTCACTCGCTGCAGCAGCTGCTTTACTTCCAGGCGAGGGCGCGGTCACAGCGTTGTCTTATCTAACTGTAACTGCGCCGTATTAGAGCCTCGTAAAGGCTGACACACACCCTGCGATTTCTCTACGCCAAAGTATCTGCGTAGACACCACTCGTCGTAGTTTAAGTGTCTCCACACGATTCACTCTTCATTCAGGAATAGTCAAGTATACGATACAACACGTTGGCTGGGAGCAGGGACGTCATATACGAAGCGAAGATATGGAAGTAATAACATTTCAATATCTGACGTCAATCAAAAAATATATCGATCATTATATACCAAAGATAATACTACAGCCAGCCGCGGTGGCCGAGGGGACTGAGGCGCGCTAGTCACGGTCTGCACGGCCACTACGGTAAGGGGTTCGAATCTCCCCTCGGGCATGGATATTTGTGCCGTCCTTAGTGTTAGCTAGTTCATAAGTAGTTTGTAAGTTTAGGGACTGATGACCCCTTGTTAAGTCCCATAAGCTATACAAACATTTTTTTGATAAGACTACAAATTACTTTACAGATATATAATTATTAGCTAGTTTAAGAAATATGTATGATAAATGAAATACATCATATCAATTACATTATTTTATTTTTATTAATTATTTACAGATATATAATTATTAGCTAGTTTAAGAAATATGTATGATAAATGAAATACATCATATCAATTACATTATTTTATTTTTATTAATTAAAACAGTGAAATATGTTTAAATAATTCAACAATTTCTAATAAATGAAAAGTATGGAGTTTTTAGAGGTGACAGACTTCCAAGTCTGGTGTCTCAAAAGAAAGTTACAACATTACGTGCAAGAAATATACTTTTTATTATTATATTAACAAATGCTATTACAAATGTGTGCAATTACGTTAAAAGCTACATGTACAATAATATTCGCGTAAAATTGTAGCATAATAATATATGTTTGTGTTCATATATCGATATTTGAAAAGATATCTATATCGTATTCTTTACTTGCGCAAAGGAACGTGAGGTCTAGTTTACGATACAATTTTAAGTGATACCATATGAGGCTATTTCATGAGATATGTGTATCGTATTCTTGACTTGTATAGTTTACGATACAGTTTTTAAATGATATCTTTATCGTATATTTGAATTGAGCAGGGGGAGGTCAAGTCTAATGTACGATACAATTTTTAAATGATACCAATCGTCTCTATTTCGTATTCCTTACCCGGTCGGTGGAAGTTAAGTAAAGAATCCAATACAGGTGACATCTGCGAAGTCATTAGTTGATTTTAGGCTATCTAATACATCGTGTGTAAAAATTTTTAATTACGACAAACTCGTCCAATCCGTTTAACACGAACGAATAAAGATATCAATTGTCTTTCTTTAATTACATCAACGACCATATGCAAATAATTCCATATCTTTGATACAGAAAATTAATATCATCTATGTATATATACATAAACATCTTTGATTAATGACGTCAATGGTCAAAGCCGACGGGTTGTACCGTATACTAGACTTGACCCCTTCATTCTGTTTGCTCCCAAAGGATAAGGTTGATAGGCAGTGGCTCAGCGCTATTGCCAGCACCTACAATGGAACGTCTTCTGGAACGATACGGAATGAGTGGGACAGGCACGATCTTACCGAAACTATTTCATTGATAAAGAAAAACTGGATCTGTAGGTCATCCACTTTCTGTTGTCGGTGCGCTGTACGACTAACTGACAGTGATGGACTGCAAGTAAAAGGGGCATAATGTTTTCTCCGGATACTGCAACAGACCACAGCCACAGCAAAACAATGCACAGAGGATGGGTGGTAGAAGACGGGAGACACAGCGATAGTCGAAGATGGTTACTACATTAAAATTCTTCTGAGCTATTTGCCACGTCATAATAAAATCATTCCAACGTTTCGGATCCGTTGCAGGAGCCTTACTCGGGGAATACTGACTTGTTTACTCCTTGTGCTGGTCTTATAAAGCGTGTACTGTCCTAACAGTTTAGTTTTGATTGGTGTTCCTGATAGGTGGAAATAGGAAAGGAAGGTGCGCTTTATTTGGTGTTTGCATTGGTGTTTCTGATAGGTGGAAATAGGAAAGGAAGATGCGCTTTATTTGGTGTTTGCATTGGTGTTTCTGATAGGTGGAAATAGGAAAGGAAGATGCGCTTTATTGGTGTTTGCATTGGTGTTTCTGATAGGTGGAAATAGGAAAGGAAGATGCGCTTTATTGGTGGCATAAAACCTGTTTTTCCAGCAATAAAAGAATAAAAGATACCCTCACATTAACCAAGGATCCCATAGAAAAGCTGAATACTGCTGGTGTGTATAAAATAAACTGCGGATTTGGAACAGTATACATAGGAGAAACAGGAAGGCCTATCCTTGTACGAATGGCAGAGCATGAAAGGTACACACGTTTAAAACAGCACAGCAAGTCAGCGGTTGCAGAACACGAGGAAGAGTGTATCCATAATATAAACTTCAAGAACGCACAAGTGCTCTCTAAACAGCCATTTAAAACGAAGAGAAAAATTCGTGAAGTAATCGAGATCAGTAAACACCCGTTCAACATGAACAGAGAAGACGGGTAAAAGCTCTCAGCGTCTTGGCTTCCGGTGTTGACAACACGGCGACGCTTCGCGGCGAGCGGTACAACGGGCCCTCAGGCCACAGATGGGCGTTCCTGACAGCGTGGCAACTTCGTCACTACCCAGAAGAACTAAGCCGACCGTTCGGTTGCCGCCGTTGATGGTCAAGAGCGCGCATGCCTACAACTTCCTGTTTTCCACTAATAGGAATCACCGATGCAAACACCAAAAGCGCATCTTCCTTTCCCATTTCCACCTATCAGAAACACCAATCAAAACTAAACTGTGAGGACAGTACACGCTTTATAAGACCAGCACAAGGAGGAAACAAGTCAGTATTCCCTCAGGAAGGCTGCTGCAAAGGATCCGTAACGTTGGAAAGATTTTATTATAATGACGCGGCAAATAGCTCAGAAGAGTTTTAACGTTAACAATAATGACAAAAAAAATGTTTGTAAATCTATCGGACCAAACTGCGTGGTCATCAGTCCGTAGCTTACAAACGACTGGAACCTAGGTAAACTAACCTAAGGACAAACACACACACCAATGCTCCAGGGAGGACTGGAACCTCCACGGCGAGCAACCGCGCGCTCTGCAGCGAGACGCTTTAGACAACAATAATGACCGTGAAAGCCTACTTACGTGCATGGCTACTACTGATTGCTCGGTCGGACATCAGTTGATGTCATTAACACTGGTGAATATAAGGTGGGTGGGATTGACATTGAGGCTAACCTTTTGGTACACCCAGCATTGGCAAATGTTGCCGTGCTCGGTATTGAGGGCCCTCCCCTGCTGACAAAGGGTTGTTGCAGAAGTTCTTGGTGAGAAAACCATGCCAACTTTAGCAGAGTTAACTAAGTGGGCAAAGGATCATATGGCAGTTTACGCTATTCCTACACAATTAAAAGTGATAGAAAGCCATGGGCAAAGTCAGTAAGAAAGATATCCGTAAACAGCTGTTTTCTTCCCATAACGCTGGAACGGAAACTGCTAAACAGAAATATGTATCAGCAAGGAAATACTATCTGCTAAAATAATGTACACAGAAGACTAAAATATAAATGAAGTGTATAGGAATTAATAATAGTGATAATAAAAAAAATAGTGTTTGGAGACGATTAACTCTACTGCAATCCTTAAATAATCCTTTGAGTAAGATAAAAATCTTCAATTCAACTGCCACCTAACGTCCCATAACCTAACTATAAACTAACAGGATGCAATCTGAGATAAAGCTGCATCTACATCTACAAGGATACTCTGCAAGTCACATTGAAGTGCATCGCAGAGGGTTCATCGAACCACTTTTATAACATTTCTCTATAGTTCCATTTTCTAATAGCTCGCGGGGAAAAAAGGAACACCTAAATCTTTCTGTTTTCGATCTGATTTCACTTATTTTATTATGATGATAATGTCTCCCTATGTAGGTGGGTTCTAACGATATATATTCGCATTCTGAAGCGAAAGTTGGCGAAAGAAATTACACAAATGCATCTCGCCGCAACAATTAACGCATTTCTTTTAATAATTTCCGCTCCAACTCGTTCATCATTTTCGTGACACTCTCTCCCCTATATCGCGATAATACAAAACGAGGCGCCCTTCTTTGAACTTTCTCTAAATCGTCAGCCAGTCCTATCTGGTGTGGATCCCATAATGCGCACAGGACGCACAAGTATAGTGTAGTTATTTTCTTTACTAGAACTGTTGCATCTTCTATTCTGCCAATGAAACTTTTAGTGAATACTTTAAATGCAATTTGTCTTCCACTCACTGAGTTGCATTACAACTGGGTTACTATATGTTCATATTCATTAACGATAATAAGCACAACATTTCAACAAAGACACACACACAAATACTCCACGAACGCCCCTACAGATCCCATCCCGTTTATCACCATTGCAGTTTAAAACACAAGTAATATTTAAAATCTTCTCTGCTCACACGTTGCAGTCAGCATAAAGAAAAGTGAATCTCCTTAGGGTTCCCGTTTTGATGTGATTCGAAATCAACCCTGTGTGTCTATGAGAGAGATATAGAGAGAAAAGGGCAGTGATTTCTACGTTACGGAAAACAAGATGTCTGCAAACTTACGTAATGATTGAAAAAGATTGTCCACTTGCTGAAATTAGTGCAGCTCTGCTTAAAGTGCAGTGATGTCTGGCTACAACAGATCCCTTTCCACTTTCAGCAGTTTTTCCCCTGTTTATCTCAGTCACGTTCGCAGTTTCACATATTCTGATCTCCAAAGCTAATCGCTCAAATTACTGCCTTCGTCCGTAAGCACGCCTCGAGGCTGTCTCCTTCTGCGCTTTCTCTTACGCTTTTCTCTCGCGGTTTTGATCTTGCGGAGTATACCGCAGTGGCCGCCACTCAGTGCTTTCACCTGAAATATTTACTAGCTTTTTTTGCCAGTAGCGTCATTTGATTTGATGTCCTCTAGAAATCATGTTGTCGACACATATGTATGACTACGTCAGGCATGGTATTATGGCTCCAGTCACGGTCAGCACGGCCACTACGGTCGGGGGTTCGAATCCCCCCTCGGGCATGGATATTTGTGCCGTCCTAGTTCGTAAGTAGTTTGTAAGTTTAGGGACTGATGACCCCGTAGTTAAGTCCCATAAGCTTAACAAACATTTGAACATTTGAACATGGTATTATGAGGATTGTTTTCACAAAAGTTGAAATCTACAATAGACACATTTTTTTCAGCAAACCTATTTGATTGCATAACTTGCTAATTATATTTCACAAATGAACTCTACACAGATAATACAAAGACACGAAGTCGTTGTTGTTAGCTTTCAGTGCAAAAATTATGATTTTTTTTCGATACCTCAAGAAATACATATTAATATTTTACGGAAAATAGTTCCTAAGGAAAATAGCGGTGATGAAAAAAAAAAACAAATTTTTAGACTATAATTAGTGTAGCAGTGAAGATTACTTATAATATTTTATTTTATTTTATTTTGATGATCGGTTTCGATCTACGTGGATCATCATCAGATCATGTCCTTGGTGAGGAGCTGGACCACCTCTTGTGGAACAACACTGCTAATATACATATTAATTATTTTACAGCAGTGATGTTCTAGTTAACTTAATTTTATTGGCCATGTAAATTATTGCCATGTAAATTATTTCCGGCAGCGACGTGTAATCTGACACTGTTCTACGTTCTTTTCTCGCCTTAAACGAGTGCTGCGTTTGTGAGTTGTCAACAATTCGAAGCTTTTGGCTGCATCAACTTACGCTATGCTATGAAAATAAGCACATTACATTTGATTTATTTTGATAGTGTATTAAATGAATTTGCTGGAGGCGCAAACGCATGTACATTAAAAAAATGCACATTGTCAACCATCAGCTGTTTATTAAATTTATAACTTTACCTGTTTCGGTTTTGAACCATAATCAGAAAAGTAAATTAAACAAACCTATTAAGTTGGTACATTATCTGCCACTTATAATGTCAGTCAATAAAAGTTTCGTAAAATGTGGCTTGGCGTAAGGTCTTGATGATAAATAAAACAATGCCTTATTTATAATCAAGACCTAATGTAATTTTACGAATTTTTTATTGATTGACATGATAAGGTGGCAGACTATGTATCAACTTAATGAATCTGTTTAACCCTAGGACCACCAAGGTATTTTAGGTTACACGGAGCACCAACCAAGGGCAAATTTTGCCCGTGTTACAAAAAAGCTGTAAATCCCTTAAAACTGTATTTATTTTAAGTAATTCTGTTTCCAATCTAACATCAGTTTAATTACTGACAGGAATTTTCAAAAACCGAAATAAAAACACCTTTACAAATATGTTTTAAGGTACATCGAAAATTTTCCAAAAAACTCTCTTTACTTGGAAAGAATACTAACATTTACAGATGACATTTACCAACTGCACACAAAATGGTTGATTCTGAATATCACTTACACAGATATAGACCACAGCTTGCACATGTTAACTTGGTTTTTGTGAGGTCCCTGGCTCTCTGGTTACTTGCATTCTTCAAGCATATGTTGCATCTTGCTTTCCTAGTTGGTTCTTCATCTGCAGCAGTTTTGGTCACCTCTAGCTTCTTTCCCATCACACAAATAATGGGCAACTGGAGTCCTTTCGAGTCTCTGGATTGCTCTTCATGTGGTTTCAAAAGTTCAAGGCCTAATTTTGGAGGTACAGTTTCCTCGCATTTGATTTCCTTCATTCCACTTAGGCACATTCATCTTGAACAGTGTGTACGAGTTTATTGCAGCTATATCAAGTAGGCTGTAGAACTTGGACAGTGGCCATCTTCTCGTACCCCTTTTTGTAGAGTACGCCCTAGCCATTTGATCTATGGCATCCACTCCTCCCTTAGTGTCATTATAGTATAGGTTTATATGGGTTTTCTTCTTTGGTGTATCATCATCTACTCCTGCATCATGATGTTGTCTTGACAACATCAATAGATTTTTTTCCTTTGTGATGTAAGAGACACATGTTACTGCAGGCTTATTAGTGTCCTGGTAAATTCCCATTAGAATAAAAATTCGCATCAAAGCATATATTTCAGTTCATCAACAGGAGATACATGTTTTCTTTCAAATTCTTCATTTGTATGCTCAACAATTTTCTGTACTATTTCAGACGTGAAAAATTTCTTGAATGATTCACATATACTTGTTACTTTCCCAGCAGTAGTTACTCCCTGATGTTCACAAACTATGTTGGGAAAAACCCTTTTACAATGCCTTGGAGCTTCCAAAGATACACCCTATCAGAACTAGTAACATATTTATTGGGAGCGTTACCTGCATGGTTTGTTTCTTCTTCGTCCTCTGATTCTTCTACTTCTGTGTGAAACGATTCATTCACTGAAATCTGATAACTCACCATCTACTAAAAGTTCAGCAAGAATTTCTGCATCGTTCAACCCTTTACAACTCATTTTAGAAAGTGTACTTTACAAGAAAGGCGTTTGCTCTACTGTGGCAAACTGCTAGTAACAATAGTTTGTCTCAACAATGAATATCAAACTCAACAATCAGACTCTCAACGAGGCATGAAAAATCACAATCATTATTGCCAAACGAAATTTATTATAAGAAAAATGTAGGGGCAATTTTCGCCCGTGCTTGGTGCTTATAGGGTTAATTTACTTTTCTGATGACAGTTCAAAACCGAAACCGGTAAAGTTAAAAATATAATAAACAGCTGATGATTGACAATATGCATTTTTTAAGTATATTACGCTGTGACACCACATCTCAGTAAAAATTTGAGCATGTACATTATTTCTGAGATAAATTTGTGTTTCAATAATTTCCCTCTGTGTGTACCACATATCAGAATCGAGAGCCTAAGCTATGCCCTGTAGCAACGACATTGCCATCAAAGAATATAATGTCGATTATCTGTTGGTTTCCACATATGGCTCTAATTCGGAAACCAGACTTTTGAAGCTGTCGAGGAATACACGTATCTTGGTCACAAAATTAATCAGGGAAAAACAACCAAATAAGCCGAAATTCCTCTTAGAAGTGGACTTCGGGTAGGATTCCAGAAATTAAGATTATCCTGACTCATAAGAATGTCGCAAATAATCAGAAGGCTGACGTACATAATATATGCATATGCCAGTTATAACTTAAAAATGAGCGAAGTGACGTGGTTACACATTGGTCTCGTATTCGGAAGGACGGTGGTTGATATCCACATCCTTCCACCCAGATTTTGGTTTTCCCTAAATCATTTCAGGCAAATGACGGTGTGGTTGCTCTGAAAGGGCTGCCGAACACAGTGTGTGGGAAATCTTAGTGTCCGGATTAAGAGGAGGGGCGTTCCCGGAAGGCTTTTAATGGAGCGCAAGTTTCCAAACTTGCAAGTTTTTGCAGAGCAAACTCGTCGAGCTTGGAATGGTTTGATGCATAAGAACTAAAATTAACTAGAGGACGGTGATTTTTACCTATTTGTGCACCTCTTTGTCCAAAAGATATAGATGGTCATGAATGTCTTTCTTCACGGCTAAATAAAAAATAAATAAATAAATAAAATTAAAAAAAAAGATAGATAAATAAATATAGGAATCACTTCGGGAGGAATATGGACTCTATGGAAAATTTATAACGGCTTCCCATACTCGGCAAAAAGTAGGCTGGCTTTAGCCTCATGCAGGATGATGCCATTATTCGTTAGCCTTGTCTCCATTTCCAGGTGGAGCAACTGCCTGCTCTTGCCTCCCCTTCCGAACGCCTATAGTCACGGGTGCTAATAGCTCCGAGGGAGGATCGTGTGGTTCAACAAGAACATTACGGAACCTGAATTTTTAGAATCTTAGCACTGGTGTAATAGTCAAGGAAGCAGAGGACCAAGTAGGTAGAAAGGCAAGACCTACAAAAAATCCTTGGATATCACTGGAGATACTACATTAATTGATGAAAGAAGAAGATATAAAAATGCAGTTAATGAAGCAGGTAAAATTAAATACAGACGACTAAGAAATGAGATTCACGGGAAGTGCTAAATGGCTAAGCAGGAGTGGCTAGGAAGAAGTCAAATGCAAAATTTGTGGAAGAATATATAACTAGGGGAAATAAGAGAGACTTTTGGATACAAGTAAAATAGCTGTATGAATATCAAGAACTCGGGTGGAATGCCGATTCTGAGTAAAGAAGGGAAAGCTGAAAAATGAAAAAAAAAAAGGTGTATAGAGGGCCTCTACAAAGGAAATGAATTTTGAGACAATATTGCAGCGAATGAAGAGGAAGTAGATGAAGATGAAATAGGAGATTATACACTGAGAGATGAATTTGACAGAACATTGAAAGATCAAAGTCAAATCAAGGCCCCTACAGTAAATGACATTCCCTCAGAGCTACTGAAGTCTCAGGATGAACCAGCCATGACAAACCAATTTCACCCAGAAAGTAAGATGTATGAGACAGGCGAAATACCATCAGACTTTAACAAAATGTAATAATCCCCATTCCAAAGAAAGCAGGCGTAACAAGTGTGAAAATTACAGAACCATCAGTTTAATAAGTCACGCTTGCAAAACTTTAACACGAATTGCTTACGGAAGGATGGAAACACTGATAGATGCTGACTTCGGGGATGATCTGTTCGGATTCTGGAGAAATGTAGGAACACGTGAGGCAATACCTTACGATTTATCTTAGAAGATCGATTAAGGAAAGGCAAACCTACATTTTTAGCTTGTATAGATTTGGGCAAAGCTTTTGACAATATTGATTGGAATACACTCTTTCCAATTCTGAAGTCAGCAGGGATAATATAAAGGGAATGGAAGCTTATTTACAACTTGCACAGAAACCAAACAGCTGTTATTAGAATTGAAGGGCATCAAAGGGACGCAGTGGTTGGGAAGGGACTAAGACAGGGTTGAAGTCTTTCTCCAGAGTTACTCAATTTGTACATTGAGGAAGCTGTGAAGGAATGCAAAGAGAAATTTAAAGAAGGAATTAGAGTTCATGGTGAAGAAATAAAAACATTGTGTTTTACTGATGACACTGTAATTCTGTCAGAGACAGAAAAGAATCTGGAAGAGCAATTTAACGGAATGGACAGTTTGTTGAAAGGAGCGTACGATATGAACTTTAACAAGAGCAAATGCAGTCTCAGAAAATCAGGCTAGACTGAAGGAATTAGATTAGGTAGCGAAAAAATAAAGGTGGTAGATGAGTTTTGTTACTTGGGCAGTAAAATGGCAATGAGAAAGAAAGCGTTTTTGAAAAAGAGAATTTTGCTAAGATATTAATTTAAGTGTAAGGAAGTCTTTTCTGAAGTAATTTGTGTAGAGTGTTGCTTTGCACGGGAGTGAAACTTGAACGATAAGTAGTTTAGACAGGAAGAGGATAGAGGCTTTTGAAATGTGATGGCACAGAAGAATGCTGAAGATTAGGTATGTAGAGCGCGTAACTAATGAAGAGGTCTCCAGAATGAAACTTTCACTCTGCAGCGGAGTGTGCGCTGATATGAAACTTCCTGGCAGATGAAAACTGTGTGCCAGAACCGGGACTCGAACCTGGGACCTTTGCCTTTCGCAGGCAAGCGCGCTGACGACTGAGCTATCCCGACACGACTCACGATGCCGCCTCACAACTCTACTGCCGCCAGTACCTCGCCTCCTACTTCCAAACTTCACAGAAGCACTCCTGCGAAACATGCAAGACTAGCACTCCTGGAAGAAAGGATATGGTGGACACTTGGCTTAGCTACAGCCTGAATGAAACTTTCACTCTGCAGTGGAGTGTGCGCTGATATGAAACTTCCTTTCCAGTTTGGAAAGTAGGAGGCGAGGTACTGGCGGAAGTACAGTTGTGAGGCGGCATCGTGAGTCGTGTCGGGATAGCTCAGTCGTTAGAGCGCTTGCCCGCGAAGGGCAAATGTCCCAGGTTCGAGTCCCGGTTTCGGCACACAATTTTAATTTGTCAGGAAGTTTAATGAAGAGGTACTGAACAGAATTGGGGAGAAATGGAGTTTTTGGTATACTTTGTCTAAAAGAAGGGATCGATTGGTAGGACACATTCTTAGACATCAAGGAATCGTGTGGAGGAAAAATCGCAGAGGGAGACCAAGAGACGAATATGGTAAGCAGATTCAGATGGCTGCATCTGAATTATGAGGAGATGTAGAGGCTTGCTCAGGATAGAGTAGGGTGGAGAGCCGCATCAAACCACAACAACAAGCTCTGCGGTTAGTCAGAGCGCCGTTTCCAGAGTTGAAAGTCGACACTTAACCAACGAGCTGTGACTGCATGGCGCGAAAGAGAATAGCGGACGCGACGACTGTAATTTCAGATGCGAGCTTTAATGCGCCATTGATACGCACGGATAATTGTACCAGATGTTTATCGCGTCCTACAGGAAAGAGCAAAAAGGAGTGGGGCATAACGCGGCGAACTAGCGGTGCTCCGTAATTGATAGCACGGCCAGCTCTGGTGCTGAACGCGTTTAGTATAATAGGCGCCCCGCTGATGGAACCAAATTGGCTCGCTTTAAACGGCAATCGCAATCTTTAACGCGCCGCTTAATCAGAGCGCAATGAAAGGCCCGTTGTTTCTGACACTTGAGATTTCTGTCGGCCGCGCAGCGGTGTGAGACAATCTCAAAAGGCCAGGCAGGACAGGCCGTGGGAACGCCGTGCAGAGCTGAGAATGAGAAGGGAATGTTCAAGGCGCCGCCGCTTAGCGACGGTAATAGTGGGAGCGGGACTCTTAAAGGTGTGCTTTACGCGATACAACATCGTGCACTTGCGGAAAAGGGCGGGAAGGTGTGGAAGACTTCTGCTTCTGCATCAGTGGCAAGGTGTCCTATGTGTTCATTTCTTCAGTGAATCCCCGGAAAAAAAGCTCGTCGTGAAAAAAAGTAAATAAATAAAGTAAAAATTGTTTTTAAACTTTTATTCTTCGTTTCGTTCTCCTATCAGATCATTTTATATGCACATTCAAAGTAAGAGGCGCGTCCAGAAAGTAAGTTCCGTTTAGTAATAAAATGAAATTGTACACAGATACAGAAGAAATTTTTATTGCACAAAATTCTACAACTCTTAAACTACTTTTTCACATGACTGCCGAAATTTTGCAGGCATTTGTCATAGCGTGGTACCAGGTTTTGTATACCTTCTTCATACAAATCTGCCGCCTGTGTCTTCAACCAGTTGGAACAGTTTCTTTCAGCTCGTCGTCATTGGTAAAGTGATGACCGCCAAGGAAAGACTTGAGATTTAAAAACAGATGAAATTCGCTAGGAGCGAGGTCAGGGCTGTACGGAGAACGGTCAAATACGTCCCAGCCAGACTCTGTAGTAGATTTTTCGTCACATTTGCAGTTGTGTTGTTGTTATGGTCTTCAGTCCGGAGACTGGTTTGATGTAGCTCTCCACCCTACTCTATCCTGAGCAAGCCTTTTCATCTCCTCATAAGAACGGCAAACCACATCCACTTGAATCTGCTTACTATACGCGTCTCTTGGTCTCCCTCTGCGATTTTTACCCCACACACTTCCCTCCAATGCTAAATTTACGAGTCCCCGATGTCTAAGAATGTGTCCTACCAAGCGATCCCTTCTTTTAGTTAGGTAATCGTGAAATTTGGGGAAAGTCCATAGCGGGAGCACTAATTGTAAACCTACGGTTTTTCCGGATCTTGTCATCAATCACGTGAAACAGTTCTGTAACCAAAGTTGGACGCCCACTTCGTTCTTCATCGTGCACATTACTACGCCCACCATTGAACTGTCAGACCCATCTTCTCACCATCGAATCACTCATCGCATTTGGTCTGTAAAGATCGCAAATTTGTCGATAAATTTCGCTTGGTTTCACTTTCCTCGCATTCAGAAACCGAGTCACGGACCTGATTTCACAGGAGGCGGGATTTTCAATCAACGCCGACAATTCAAACAAGCACAACAAAGCGTACGTAACTGACAGCGATCTCCAAATGGCGCAAGTTCTTCTCCTTGATACACATTGTCTACAGCGCATGTGCCGAACTGCAATCGCGGCGTTGCAGCGGAGGTAAATTCAAACGGAACTTACTTTCTGACGCGCCTCGTATTTTTATCGTATGAGAAACGTTTTAATTCTCGGCGACAGGACTTATACGAGTCGTAACGCGGCCGCTTTAATACAGGTGGCATTGGCCGAGGTGTTGCAATGCGCATGAACGGCTGAGGTGCAAATTCTCTTCTGAACCCCCTGGAGGCAGCATATGGGCGCTCCCACTGCAGGGAGGGGCGAGGGGAAAAGCCGTTTTTAACATTGGCGTTGGAGCTGGTACAGACGCCAGCTCCTGGAAACCCGAGTTCTGGCGAATACGCACGAATAGTTCCGAAGCAGAGACAAGGGAGATACTGCGTACCTCGCCTTGTGCATCTGAAAATCGCCCATTAAGGCAACATCCACCTCTCACATTTGTTTTTGGTGCATTGAACATTCATCAAAAACACGTCATCTTTGTAAAAATAAAGTAAAATAATTACATTAAAATTAAAGACGCATCAACTGTAAAAGCCTTCAGAAGATCCGATCATTAATAATAATGAAGCCACTGCTCTCTAGATAGTAATTATAGCCGTGCGGTTAGCGGAAACGCGTTACGCCGTCGAAGATAGTGGGTTCGACACCAGGTGCAAGCAGTTTTTTAAACCCAATCTTCTTTTTAACAGATACGGGAACAACAATGATTTTTGTATTGTTACTTGCCATTTATCTTTGGACGTTTTTGCAAATGTGTCTCGATTTTGAGGATAAATGACATCTATACTTTTCATTGTAACAAATAGTTACCTGAATGAAACTTTCACTCTGCAGCGTAGTGTGCGCTGATATGAACCTTCCTGGCAGATTAAAATTGTGTGCCGGAACCGGGCCTCGAATCTGGGACCTTTGCATTTCGCGGGCAAGCGCTCTACCGCTTAGCTATCCCGACACGACTCACGATGCCGCCCCACAACTTCACTTCCACCAGCACCTCGCCTCCTACTTTCCAAACTTCACAAAAGCTCTCCTGCGAAACATGGATGACTATCACTCCTGGAAGAAAGGATATGGCGAAGACATGGCTTAGCCACAGCCTAAGGGATGTTTCCAGAATGAAACTTTTCACTCTGCAGCGGAGTGTGCGCTGATATGAAACTTCCTGGAAGATTAAAAGGTCCCAGGTTCTAGTCCCGGTTCCGGCACACAATTTTAATCTGCCAGGAAGTTTCATATCAGCGCACACTCTGCTGCAGAGTGAAAAGTTTCATTCTGGAAACCTACGATAACTCTCAGATCATTTATATCGATGAAGAACAGCAGAGGACCAATAATATTTCCCTGGGGAATCACATTTGATTTAGCCGATCTGCTTTTTTCTCTCTGACAGGAAATATCTAATCGTATATCTGAGACCATATTCCGTTAAAAACGCAAATCGTACAGATGCTCCATATTGTGTCCTTGACTAAATCCTCCCCTTTCTCCTCAAACAACCTTTCCTCTCTTCCAATCATTTCCGCAACTGTTGACTGATAATTAAACAATAAATTATTTCAATTATATAGGAATTACAATTACGACTGACTGAAAATGGAGGGATAAAAGATAATGTTGAAGGGAAAAACAATTGCGAAATGCAACTAAAGAGACTGCATATAATACGCTCGTCCGTCGTCTTTTGGAGTATTGCTACGCGGTATGGGATCGTTATTAGGTGGAATTGAGGGACGATATCGAAATGTAGCAAAAAAGGGCAGCGCGTTTTTTTTTATTATAGCGATACAGTGGAGAGTCTTCCAGAAATGATACAAGAGTGGTAGTGGTAATCATTACAACAACGGTGATTATATCTGCGGCGAGATCTACATACAAAGTTTCGATCGCATACTTTCTCCTGCAAATGCGAAAATATATTGTTGACTGCCACCAACATAGAAAGGAATGGTCATCACAACAAAATAAGACAGATTTAGGTGTTGTTTCTTCCCACGTGCTATTCGATTATGTAATGGTAGATAAACAGTATGAAAGTGGTTCGATGAACCCTCTATCATGCACTTCAGTTTCATTTACCAAGTGACATGTACATTTAGATAAAGATTCTTCTTGAGAATAACAACGGTTTGCGCTTTCTTAATTACTTTTTTCTCCAACTATAAGCACACTTAGCTACTCTAGACAGATACGGTACACTACTGTTAGATTTTATTCCCTGCAGATTGCCATAATACGACACCGGCTTTCAATAATAGCACAAACTTCAAAACAACAGATACTGAGGCACAGAATTTATCATAGAATGGAAAAATCAAATAAAATTACTCAATAGTGAGAAGGCATCTGGAGCGAACGAAATACTGTCACATTATACCGGGTGATCAAAAAGTCAGTATAAATTTGAAAACTTAATAAATCACGGAATAATGTAGATAAGAGAGGTAAAAATTGACGCACATGCTTGGAATTACATGGGGTTTTATTAGAAAAAAAAAGTGATAATGGAAGTGTGAAAGATCTCTTTGCACTCGTCTTTTGGTGATGATAGTGTGCTCAGCCGTCACTTTCGTCATGCTTGGCCTCCGAGGTCCTCAGTCCGTGCGATTATTGGCTTTGGGGTTACCTGAAGTCGCAAGTCTATCGTGATCGACCGACATCTCTAGGGATGCTAAAAGACAACATCCGACGCCAATGCCTCACCATAACTGCGGACATGCTTTACAGTGCTGTTCACAACATTATTCCTCGACTACAGCTGTTGTTGAGGAATAATGGTGAACATATTGAGCATTTCCTGTAAATAACATCATCTTTGCTTCGTCTTAATTTGTTATGCTAATTATTGCTTTTCTGACAGATGAAGCGCCATATGCCGGACATATTTTGAATTTTTTTTTCTAATAAAACCCCATGTCATTCCAAGCTTGTGTGCCAATTTTTACCGCTCTATCTACATTATTCCGTGATTTATTAAGTTTTCAAATTTATACTGACTTTTTTACCACCCGGTACATAGATACAGATATTGACTAAGAATAAAAAGAAAATAAAACAAGGCAGTGAAAAATGTCAGAAATTTTATGGTTGAACCACATCAAAGAGTGATGGTGGTTACAGCAGCTGCTGTGAGTGTTTGACATCCTCTCGTTATCCGCTTATTGATGACAGGCAGCTGAAGTCGATTAGGTGTGACGAAAAGAAACGGTTGTAGCATTAGTGACGGATATTCCGTAGTAAAGTATTAAATGCTGATTTAGAGAAACCCGAAAGATCCCTGTCTGTGAGGCAGTAGAGAGCATTTTTCGGCGCCGCCCCCGGCTATTTTCAGAACAAGTTGTCGGACTCTGATTACATACCTTGGATCTCCATGAACTGGCCCACGTCATATTCACGGCCAGTAATATTCGTTCCACAAATTCGGTTACTGCCTTAGGCTGCTTCCACATCCGCCAGAGGGCGAAAGAACGGCAGGTGCTACGGTCAGTCCGCACCAGTAAAGTGTAGGTCTGGCTCATGAACACTGTGTAATACGCCGTGGTATTTACGGTGGTAGTCAGGTGGAATGCCTGACCTCAGCGTAGCGGAGGAGACAGGCTGGTTCCTTGGTTAAAAATACGGTTCTCATTGACAGATCGTTTTGTCTTCTCGCGATACCGGGCAGACACTTTCACGGATATGTTACAGCAGTTTGAGGGGAATCATTTCGACAATGGCAATTTTCTTTGTGGCGAGATCTCCTTACGATATGTAGATCGCCGATTTTCTCTCAAAAATGTTCAAATGTTTGTTAAGCTTATGGGACTTAGCTACAGGGTCATCAGTCCCTAAACTTACAAACTACTTATCAACTACCTTATACTAAAGACGGCACAAATATCCATGCCGAGGGGGGATTCGAACCCCCGACCGTATTGGCCGTGCAGACCGTGACTGGAGTGCCTCAGTCTCCTCGGCCACCGCGGCCGGCGATTTTCTTTCCCGATTGCGCAAATATATTGTTGATTCCCACCTACATAGGAATTTAAAAAAAAAAAAAAAAAAAAAAAAAAAAAAAGAGAGAGAGAGAGAGAGAGAGAGAGAGAGAGAGAGAGAGAGAGAGAGAGAGAGAGAGAGAGATCAGAGCTCTAACGGAAAGATTTGGATGTTCTTTCTTCTCGCGTGCTGTTTTCGGATGAAAAGGTAGGCACATGGTACAAAAGTGGCTAAACCCTCTGTCAGGCACTTCAGTGGGATTTAAGAACTACCAATGTATATATTGTAATTCAATTTTAACGTTCAACTAATTTTCTGTCAATATTCTCACGACAAGTGTGTTACTTTTTATGTAATAAAAATTATAAATTCTCAGATTTAAAAATTTGGTCATGTGATAGAAAACAGACCACTATTGATTGAATCTGCGGTAACGTCACACGACAGAAATAAGAAAAAGCAATTCTTGTATTATAACAGTATATGCCGGAGTTACTAGTTTTTTTTCTAACTTACAAGTAGACGCTATGTGTATTCAACGTTTTATATATTTTTTATATTTATGGTACAGGAAGATCAGAATTCGAATAACAAGCAGCAAACGCCATTCGATGAAACACTCAAAAATTCTCGAGGAAATTGTCTTTGCAGATATTTGAGAAGTTATAATTTTATGTAAAAGAGTCACCATGGTTCATCAGTTCGTTATAGACTGACAACCAAGAACATTGGAGGGTCGATGGTGCGAATTATGCAATTTTTTTTATTTCTTTCAAACACCTAAACAATTTTTATTTAAAATTCAAATAACATATAATATGAAAAAGTAAATTTTTTGTTTATTCATAATTTTCAGTATTTTATGAAAGGTTTCAATTGAAAAATATCGCAAATTGATTATCTGACAGTATGAACTTACCTATTAAGTGACGATGGTTGCCTCTGCTTGTTCACTTTGTGAAGAATGTTGCAACATGGCTCCAAAATATAAGTTTTGATGTTTATTCAATTAAAATCACACATGAACAGCCTTTTACAGAATATTGAAAATCTAGAATAAACGAAAGGCGTGCAATTTCCATGAAAAGTTAAGATTCTATTTTTGTTTATTATCATATTTTTTTTTTCAATTTCAACGGTGTGGGTATTCGAACACTAGGAATAAATAAATAAATTGAAAAGAAAATGGCCGAATTCGAAATGTTGATCCTCTGTTTATTCAACTATCGATTTACAACGCTGCCTATGAATGTGGTTTTATTGGACTCCTTGAATGCGAAAGTGATTCTGAATGTAAATTCGTGGCTTTAGTGAAGTGTGTACATTATTCCCTTCCACTTTGTTTTCAACCACTTCATCGATATCTCGTATATGTATCTGCGGACTACTGTAAGCGCTGTCAGATGTGTAGGATATGTGTATTTTGCGCTTTTGAAGTTACTTCAAGCGGAGAGTTTTTGATACTGTTAACTGAAAGTGTAGTATTAGACTGTCGCCATCGAATTCGTATAATTTCCCTCCTGTACCACAGAATGTCGTCACTTTTGTTTTTTATCTGTTAAAATGTAAATTGTGATAGAATACTACGATTTGCAAGAGAATGACACAGATCACCGTTATTTTTATGATCGGGTGTTCTTGGTTCGAGGTCAAACGTGTTAATAATGACGTAAGACGTAAAGTACGGGCAACCTTCATTTACCTACGTTACTTTATATTTATAACCAAATTTTATTGACATTTATGAGAACGACCCTGAATAGTAATATATTATACGGTGTATTCAAAATATTTTCATTGCGGTGTTTTCATAACGTTAGCATGATGAAATGCAGACGAAACATATCATATACCTTCACTGAAACATCTATGAGAGCCGAAAGTGCTGTGTGGTTACAATTAAATGGTGTAGTCATCAATGTGACCACCTACCACGTTCGTCAACGCGCAATATCCACTCACAGACAGCAGGTAGCAGTGAAGGGTGCGGTTGCAACGGGACTGGTTGATGTGTCTGTGTTGCCTTCAGTACTAACAGGGGTCTACAAAAATGAAAGATAATATAGGGCTACTAAAATTATGGATCTGACTGCAATACTACTAGGAGAGGAACCTGACGTAATGCTGACCTACGTAAGGCAAGTTTGGGCACGTCGAAACTTACGCTCTCTGTGTAGTACTTGTTGGCCCTGTCTTAGTATTACTATACAATCAGTCTGCATACACAAATAATGAATGCGTGCAAGAAATATTATTTTGTTGTAAAAAGGGAAGTGATATCTCGCTTCACACCAACTCACATCTTCACTTCATATCGTTCATGTCACCCACTTGCTACAATGTACTTAATTACCATAAACATACAATCACTTACAGCGTCAAGAATAATCACGAACAAAATTAAACTAATCACACTGAATAAATCTATATTCAAGAAAATTTGAAAATTAGCAATCAGCAAATTCGACACGAGTAACGTAAACTATAAAAATGAAGAATGTGCATATTATTGCGAAGTCGTGCAATGAGGCAGTTTCTAAAACAGGGATGCAGCCCTATCCTCAGGAAAGGATTAATTATAAAAAATCAAAATGTCAAAAAGTGAAAGGAACTGCTTTTTTATTATTAAGTTTGGTTAATGCACTATCCATGTTATTACAACAGTTACAGTGACGAGCCACGAATTAATCAAGGTTGTGTATAGGTTCCTACTGAATGGAGAGTGATATAAAATAAAATGAGCGACCTTGCACAATGCGAAAAACATTTAAAGTAAATTACCAAAAAATTAGCAGCATCATGAAGAACTCCGGGCTGTGTCCACCGCGAGCTCCAGTGCAACCGTCACGCTCCGCTACTACTCTCCGACTCCCAGCGCGGCAACACCGAGCAAACCCCGTCCACCGACCGCCAAAGATAATCCTTGCAGACCCAAAAAAGATGTTTATATATATGTTGTTGCCACATGTATGATTCCAAAACTTAAGGTAGGAAATTTCCATTAAGTAGCCACCTTACACGGTATATAAAACTTGTCGGCGACGGAGAAAATAGTGCAGTCGTGTTCGTAACGAGGAAACGGAACAGTTTATTTGACAACCATAAGGGGATCATCCTTGGCTTTGGGCTAAGAGTGAAAGTATTTCCGAAGCGGATAAGTTTGTAAACTGTTTGCCTAGCCGCTGTGGAGTAGCCGAGAGGTCTAAAGCGTCTCGCTGCGGAGCGCGCGGTTGCTCGCCGTAGAGGTTGGAGTCCTCCCTGGGGCATGGGTGTGTGTGTTGTCCTTAGGTTAGTTTACCTCGGTTTAAGTAGTTTGTAAGGTACGGACTGATGACCACGCAGTTTGGTCCGATAGATTTACAAACATTTGAACATTTTTTTCTGTTTGCCTACCGTCATAGTTAAAAGGTCACCATGAATAGTAAAATGGCGCTATCCAAAAAAGGCTCGCAAGCAACTGTGGTAAAGCATAGACCATACGTGACAGGTGAACGACGGCTACGAACGTGTGTACAGAACAGACATACAACTATTGAGCATATGAGTGCAAAGATGATGTTAAAATGATCAAATGCTCAAATGTTTATAAACCTAAGGGACCAAACTGCTGACGTCATCGCTCCCTAAGGCCGCGCAGAATGACCGCGTGGTCTAAGGCGTCATGGTACGGACTAGCTGGCCATTCCCGCCGGAAGTTCGAGTCCTCCTCGGGCATGGGTTTGTGCGTTGTCCTTAGTGTAATTTAGTTTAAACAGTTTCTAAATCTAGGGACTGATGATCGAAGCAGTTTGATCCATTAGATTTACGAACATTTGCGTATTCACTTAACGTAAATCTATTGTAACGGGATTTAAATGTCAGTTGTCGATCGTGTATTATCGGCAGTTTTCAGAAGCGTTCGAGAGGAACAGAATACGAGATGCGCGCTCATCGTGAGCGCTAGTAAATGTTCGAATGTTTGTAAACCTATTGGACCAAACTGCTATGGTCATCGGTCCTTAGACTTACAAACTACTTAAACTAACTTACACTAAGAACACCACACACCGAGAGAGGACTTGAACCTCCGACAGGAACGGCCGCCCAGTCTGTAGCACGACGCCTTATATCACGGGATCATTGTTGTTGTTGTTGTTGTTGTTTAGAGGGGACTAGACTGCGCGGTCATCAGTCACGGGATCATTCCTCACCGTGCCCGAAAGGCGATACATCCACACCCACCCCTAAGGAAACAAAACTGTTAAAAAAAAGGATAATTTATACTTTACTATCAGCTGCTTGTAATGTTTTATGGAAAAATAGACTCAAACTTCTTTTTGTTGCTTTAATGTTCAACACCAGTGGAGAATTGTAGGTAGAAACATAATAAAAGAAAAATCTCATTGTATTTTAAAAGTTATTACTTCCCACCAAATGCTGCCAACATATCATTTACAAAGTAGTACATCTCCAAGAAATGTTTTCACTGCGCAGTTTTGCTATTACGGAAGGAAGAAGACTGACAAATTTTAAGTTAAATTAGTGCGAGGCACCAAACTACTTTGGTCACTGATTGTTAAACTTCCACACTATTAAACTATTATGCTAAGGATGCACTGTGCCTGAAGGAGGTGTCGAACCTCCGGCGGGAGCGACCACGCACTCCGTGATATGTCGCCTCAACCAAGCTGCGGAGAATGACAGAAGAAACTGTAGAAAATTGAAGGTGTCACCTTCAAGGTTCAATTTCAAATATTTACTTTTGCAGGGATGGGAAAATACGATGTTTTATCTTTGCTGTAGTGTTGCAGATAGTCGTGCCAGCAAAGACAACACAACTACCGATGCTGACTGTCACCTCCACGGAAACACCGGCAGTTAGCAAACTTTCCTAGTTTCCCATCAGAGGCCGTGCATTACGATCAGGAGCACGTGTGTGAAACGTGATAGGCCGAAGCATACTTAACTAGTCGGCAGGTACGGCCTGGGAAAGACTGCAGCAGTGTGTCCAACGATTCAGGGCAGGTAGCATAGTTTCACCACAACATAATCCTCACCTTCTTACAGTGGCTCAAGATTTGTTTACGTCGAGACTTAGAAATGCTTCGTGGTCTAAGACGTCATGCTACGCACTTGGTGGCTGTCCCGTCGGGGTTTCAAGTCCCCCCCTCGGGCATAGGTGTTTGTCTTGTCCTTAGGTTAGTTTACCATATTTATCAATATTTTTTCGCAATAGCGAATTTCACTTTGCGTCACTGTATAAGGTATAGATGTTCTACCAAATGGTGACATATGAAAATTTTCAAATACCTTATACAGCGACGAAAAGTGAAATTCGCTATTGCGAAAAAATATTGATAAATATATCTACACTGTAAATCGTCTCAGTAATTTAGTTTACCATAGTTTAAGTAGTCTGTAACCTACGGACTAATTACCCAGCAGTTGAATCCGATAGATTTTTGAACATTTGAGATTTACCCCCTTTTTTTAATTTAATTTAATTTTATTTTATTTTTCCATAGATACAGACATGAATTAGACCCATGCGAAGCCTGAGCGGGTTGCTAATTTGTAAGTAATTTCATATGCTACTGAAATTACGTGATTTTTACCTTAAAGTGTGCCTACATTACCTTAGCAATGACACCCACACAACACTTGCCATAAAATGAGGTGCCGCGGTGGAGTAGCCGAGCGGTCTAAAGCACCTCGCTGGTTGCTCGCCGTGGAGGTTCAAGTCCTCCCTGGGGCATGGGTGTGTGTTTGTCCGTAGGTTAGTTTATCTAGGTTTAAGTAGTTTGTAAGCTACGGACTCTTGACCACGCAGTTTGGTCCGATAGATTTACAAACATTTGAACATAAAAGGAGGTGCTACAGCGAGACAACGTATCAGTACAACAACCCGGGCAAGACCGTCGTGACAGCAGGCTACATTTTACTGCCGCGTTTCCTCGTCGCAGCAGCAGCCTTCCGATCGCTGCTCACGCCAGCTAGGGGCGTGAGACAGGCATAACTGTCGGTGGGAGGCGCCTATGACGGCCGAGGTAAAATGTAGCACTGCCGGCGTGAACCATAAACGGTTGGGAAGACACGGCCCTCCCCGATAGCGAGTGTGTCGGGCAGTAAAGAGGTTGCGCAGTGACGGGCAGAGCACGCGGGCTAGAGCATTAGCATGATGCGGCGGTGCGGCGCCGAGGGCACGTGCGGGGGCGCTGCCCGCGGCCGTATCTGCCGCCTAGCGTGGAACGCGGACGTGGCCTCCAGGACGATCACGGCCCAGAATAGACGCCACGCCGTGACAGCCGCGCACGTCTCGCGGAAGCGGCCGCACATCACCGCTGCTGCTGACAGCGCCGCTACTGCGCATGCGCGACACCCGACGCTTCGGAACCGCGCGTGAACGTCACACCGACAGGGTGACCGCATATAAAACGCTCGTTCGACTCCGTCTTGACTATTGCTCAAGTGTTTCCGATCCTCACCACACCAGTTTAAAGGCGGACCTACAATCCAAAGTTCCATTTTAGTGCTTTCAGATTAAACGAAGTGTGTTCGTTTTCTTCATTGATGTTCACCTTCGCCGGCCGAGGTGGCCAAGCGGTCTGCGACGCTCCAGTCACGGTCTGCACAGCCACTACGGTCGGGGGCTCGAATCCCCCCTCGGGCATGGATATTTGTGCCGTCCTTAGGATTAGCTAGTTCATAAGTAGTTTGTAAGTCTAGGGACTGATGACCATATAGTTAAGTCCTATAAGTTCTACAAACATTTGAACATTTTTTGTTCACCTTCTAATAGCTGGTGTGCATCCCTTTAGCATCTATAACAGCACGTAAATCCTAGGCCTACTTTGTATTAAGTTTCGGGGGATGTCAAGGTTAATTTTCGACCATTTCTAAATCAAAAATTCAAATGTTTGTTAAGCTTAAGGGACTTAAATGCGGGGTCATCAGTCCGCACAAACATCCATGCCCGAGAGCGGACTACCATTTCTCCAGGAGCACTTTCTCCAAGTCGCTTTTACCGGACGGACACCTTTTTCTGACTTGTGTATCAAGATGAGCCCACACGTTTCGGAACCACATGTGAACGTCACGCCGACAGGGTGACCGCATATAAAACGCTCGTTCGACTGCGTCTTGACTATTGCTCAAGTGTTTGGGATCCTCTCCACATCGCATTAAAGGAGGTCATACCATCGCACAGTTACATTTTAGTGGTTGTAGGTTAAACGAAACATATTTCAGAACAGAACCCAGACCCCTGCCACCTTACATCGCATAGGTTACAAACATGTCTAAATCACCTGTCCGTAAAGTGGTTATGGTATATCGCCCCAAATTTCAGATTGGATAGTGGATTTCCTGTCAGAACACAGTTCGTAATAATCGATGGCAAGGCATCGACTAAAACAGAGGTGAAATTGCGCGTTCCACAGAGTAGTGTTATTGGTCCTCTGCTGTTCCTTATTTACATAAACGATTTAGGGGGAAATCTAAATAGCTCTCTTAGGTTGTTTGCAGATGAAGCCGTCATTTACTGTCTAGTAATCATCTAAAGATCAAAACCAACTGCAGAACGATCTGAATAAGATATCAGTACGGTGTAAAAATTGGCACTTGACTCTAAATAATGAGAAGTGTGAAGTCGTCCACATGAGTACGAAAAGAAATCCGTTAAACTTTGTTTATAGGATAAATCAATCAAAAGTGAAGGCCGTAAACTCCATAAAATGCCTAGGAATTACTATTACTTCAGACTGAAATTGGAAACAACACGCAGATAATGTCGTGGAAAATGCGTACCAGAGACTGCGTTTTTTTGGCGGAACCCTTAAAACATGCAAAGAAGGGCAGCTCGTTTCGTATTGTCACGATACAGGAGAGACAGCGTTACGAAAATGATACAGGTTCTGGGATGGGAATCATTACAACAACGGCGCTTATCGATGCGGCGTGGCCTACTTACGAAATTGCAGTCGCCTACATTCTCCTCTGAATGCGAAAATATATTGTTGCCTCCCACTTACATAGGTAGGAATGATCATCAGAATAAAATACTAGAAATCAGAGCTCGAACGGAGAGATAAATAGTATAATGGTGGTTCGATGAACCCTCTGACGGGCACTTAAATGTGATTTGCAGAGTATCCCATGTAGATGTAGATACACATCGCTCTTGTGCATCGCGTATGAATCGGGCAGTGTGTTCGTTTTCTTCATTGATGTTCACCTTCTAAGAACTGGTGTGGATTCCTTTAGCATCTATAACAACACATAAACGCCTAGGAATGCTTTGTATTAAGTTTTGGTTGATGTCAAGGTTAGCCGCAGTGGAGTAGCCGATCGGTCTAAGGCGCATCGCTGCGGAGCGCGCGGTTGCTCGCCGTCGGAGGTTCGAGTCCTCCCTGGAGCATGGGTGTGTGTGTGTGTGTTGTCCTTAGGTTAGTTTACCTTAGTTTAAGTTCTTTGTAAGCTACGGACTGATCACCACACAGTTTGGTCCGATAGATTTATAAACATGCTTTTCCTCCTTATCACAGTAAGGGCTATGTCAAATTTCAGAAAGCGTACATTTCTAGAAGACACATCCAACACATTGCTTCCACCAACGTATATTGCAAGAAGGAATCAGGAAGACAAAATGAGAAGAGTCCGCAAGGCGTCTTATCAGCTACTGTAATGGAAGTGACACGTACGCCTGTACAGGTAATTGGAAGACCTGACTGTGAATCACCAAGTTTCTTCCCTAACACTGTAAGCTGGCTAGCATATGCCTGTACAGGTAATTGGAAGACCTGACTGTGAATCACCAAGTTTCTTCCCTAACACTGTAAGCTGGCTAGCAGACTATAGATATTGAAGTATATGTAGATGAAGAATATACATTTTTTTAAAAATATTGTCCGTCTTATTCCCGACATATCATAATATGTGTTGTTGCAACAAAATTATGAAACTTCCTGGCAGATAAAAATTGTGTGTCGGAACCGGGACTCGAACCTGGGACCTTTGCCATTCGCGGGCAAGCGCACTACCGACTGTGCTATCCCGACACGACTCACGAGGCCGCCTCACAACTTCACTTCCGCCAGTACCTCGCCTCCTACTTTCCAAACTTCACAGAAGTTCTCCTGCGAAACTTGCAAAACTAGCACTCCTAGAAGAAAGGATATGGTGGAGACATGGCTAAGCCATGGAGTGCTAGTCTTGCAAGTTTCGCAGGAGAAGTTCTGTGAAGGTTGGAAAGTAGGAGGCGAGGTACTGGCGGAAGTGAAGTTGTGAGGTGGGCATCGTGAGTCGTGTCGGGATAGCACAGTCGGTAGTGCGGTTGCCCGCGAAAGGCAAAGGTCCCAGGTTCGAGTCCCGGTTCCGGCACACAATTATAATCTGCCAGGAAGTTTTATATCAGCGCACACTCCGCTGTAGAGTGAAAGTTTCATTCTTTCAACAAAATTATGGTTTGAGAAAGTCTTTCGGATCTACAGCCTGGTGGCAGCGTTGATGTCTCGAGACATTTCAGGAAGTGCCACACTGTCCATCTTCTGAGTCTCTCATTAGCAGTATACGCCGGGAAAGTCTACAATAGCAATATTATGATTTATTTCTCATTTAAAATTAAATCATAATCTTAAACGTTAAAGGATACCAAAATCCCGGAAAACTTAATTCTGGATGGCTCCATATGCATTTGAACCCTACTTCTCCCGAATGTGAATCCAGTAGCTGAGCACAACGCAGCGTCTCTCGGAGGAGCCGGAAGACCCGTTAAGCAGCGAACGGGCCGCAAGAAAGTGACGACAGAGCCAAACATCTCACCGTATGGCAGTGACGGAGCACAGACCTTCAGCTCAAGTGGCGGGGCAAAGTTTGTGTAAATGACTGCAGAGAAAGGTTGAACACGATGGTAGTTGTCTGCCTCAAGTAAACGGGAGTTTGACTCAACGACGTCAAATGTGTCCTTAATAGTGGCACAAAATTTGCATGAGACGAATGATCAAGCATGACTAACAGCAAAATCTGATCCGAGTGAAAGTATACGTAAGCAGAAGCAAAAATCGTTGCCCTAAACGCAGTTATGCGCTGATCCATTTGCAGGAAAATTCTACTGTGTGGTTAAGAGACACCATTCGCCTCAGTATGCTGTATTGTAGTATGTTGTTGTTATCGTCTTCAGTCCGGAGACTGGTTTGATGCAGCTCTCCACCCTACTCTATCTCTTAGAAAAACCTATTTTAAAAACCCACCAACAAACCCAATAAAATCCATCTATACACACATATGCAGATTTAATGACACAAATTGAAACTTAGAGGAATCACATTGATTATAGGCAACTATTTGTCACAATTTCTTTTATTAACATTCTTCTAAATTTTTCTGAGCACATTTTGAAATGTACTCTCGTCCATTGACAAGTAATTTTCATAACACTTTTACATCCTCAATTTGAAGCTCCTTTAACAAATGGTGTATGCTTTTTTGGCTCACACTGGAACCCACGGCTTCACACAAGTACGTTTCCTTTCCCTTTTTTTTTCCTCTTTCAAATGTACAGCCATTACAATTACAGCACATGCAACTGCAGAGCACAGTAATTAATCGTCGTCAGAAGTTATGTAGGGGCCTTGACGTAATATTTGATGACATTTTAATACACAGTTTTGCACCTCATCAAAAACCAGAAAATCTTTAGTGTAATATTGGGCTAAGGAATCCACTCTTTACCACCACAAACAGTTCTTGGTCTCCTTCCTTTTTTAGAATTAACTTTTCGAGTTTAAAGTAGATCACGATGCAAACTGGCTTTTTGCACCTTCAAGGGAAAAAAAATGAATAGAAAGATGTGAATGGGTTTGGACTCAGAACTTACAAATTTATGTTTCATGATAATGACTGAGTTATGACTCAATGACAAATGAGTTGCTTTAACATAGTAAGATTGTTTAAAACATTGTTACTTTTCGTAATAGACATAAACAATGAGTATGAAGTTGGCAAATTCTCACATTCAAAGAGAGCAAAGGCAACAATGACTTTCAGAACTGAAATGAATGTACGAATTCAACATAAAATGACTCTAAGTCACACTTTAAGGATCACCCTAACTGTCCAATTTGTACGTCTACGTATCCTCAAAATAAATAATTAAAATAACGATCGAGGGAAACATACTCATTTGTGAGCGAACAGTCTAACGTAACGGTCTCACTATGTCTTCGAAACAGGAACAACGGAGACCGTCAATGCACAGTATTACTGTTCGTTTTTGGAGCATCACCTGCGACCAGCGTTGCGAAAGAAGCGGCAACACTGTATGCGCAACCCATCTTCATTTTGCACGATAGTGCGCGGGCACATACAACGCAAGCTGTGGCTGCTCTGTTCGGTCGATGGGACTGGAATGTACTGTAGCAACCGCCATACTCCACGGACGTAAGTCCTTGTGACTTTGATTTGATTCCGGAGATGAAGGAACCACTAGTGGCATTCGCTTCAGACCTGTTACAGAGATTGGACAGGCAGCAGACCGCTCCATTCGCACCAACAGAACAGGCTCTGCTAACGGTATACTACGCCTTCCACATCGCTAACAACGGGTTCTACACAAAGCTGGTGACTACTTTGATTAAAAGTAGCAGGTGTAAACATGTAACGCTTTCGTATCGGTTATGAGTTAATAATTGGCACTATTTAAGTTCCAACCCTCTATAAGCACGTGTTTACCCCAGAAAGTATCAATTTCCCAACGCATGTTTATTGCACTTATCGTTCTTGTATCTATGACTACTGGCGCTTCTCAAAGCTGACTTGTCAGCGTGGCTGACCATCATGTGAGGTAGCTGGGTTCGATACCCGGTACAACCACGGATTTTTCGTAGCTGGGAAAATGGGAACTGCCCAATGAAGCGTCCTGAAATGTCTGTGCTAACTGAGAAGCTAGTATACTCTCAACCTACATCTCTCTCTCTCCATTTGTGTGTGTGTGTGTGTGTGTGTGTGTGTGTGTGTGTGTGATTCAGCCGCCCCTATCTACGTCGTTTAATGCAACCCTACTACGGACTACTTTCGTTAAAATGCCGGGAATTTGCTTGTGTTACTGATAGATTTAGTTCAAATATGACACTATGGTGTTCAATACATCATTTACTTCACTGTAATCAGCAAAGATTTCTCTGTACTAAACTACATCATAGATGATTCGAGAGATAGTGCCCCTACTATTTCGACAAACGAGATATTTTTCAAGTGTTTTCACCACTCATATTGACAGTGTGAGAGACAGCTGCGATACAGGTGGGAAGCCCCTAACCTAATTATTACAGTGATGATGCAATATTCATATGAATGGCAATTGCCTAAGACAACCGTAAGCGTGTTGAAATGAACAAAACGAACAGAGACGTTTCAATGAACAACACATCGTCGCAGGTTCGTTTAGTCGACACGAGACTGCCACAGACAAATCTCAAACCAACTGCAGACCATAGGCTAAATACGCAGTAGTGTGCTTTTCAGACTCGCATAAACGACAAATGTTCAAATGTTTGTATAGTCTATGGGACTTAACTGCGGGGTCATCAGTCCCTAAACTTACAAACTACTTATGAACTACTTACGAACTAGGACGGCACAAATATTCATGCCCGAGGGGGGATTCGAACCCCCGACCGTAGTGGCCGCGAAGACCGTGACTGGAGCGCCTTAGTCCCCTCGGCCAGCATAAACGACAGAGCTCCTTCCGAAACAAGTTAGGAAACATACATCATGCGTAGTGTCTGCGGCATCTTCAGCACGGCCTCTCCTCATATGCTCTGGGGAATACGTGGCGATGCTAAGCCAGGTGTTAATAAAAGGTGTAGAGAGCATATAATCAATTATCACGACATTGCGTAAAAATGCCTTATGAGCAATGTGGGACGAGGTCGGAAGAGTGCTATTGCCGCCCGTGACGGCCTTAAACGTTCCTTTCGCCACGGAGCGTAAGGTCCGCTGGCTCCCAAAAGTCTCAAGAACGACCGCGGCTTCCCAAATGCGCCGTGACTAATTCCTGAATTCCAGGGAAGTCTGCTCCAGCGACTCCCAGCGATGGACCGGCAATCTCGAGCAACATTTTACCCACACCTACAACGAAAAATGTAATGTGAACATTCATCACTAGACAATTACTTTGGATGCACTGTGACGTCGCAAATCGTCAGATGTGAACGCAGACATGCGTTTAGTGCAGGAAACATTGAACGTTTCTGAAACAAAATCAAAACTTCGATAGTATGCGTAATTGTAGAAACTATCACAATGACTTATGTACAACACGTGTCCAAAGAGTTCTCTGGCTGATTTTACTCTTGACGTATAAGTGACGTCAGTGCACTAATTACGGCGCCAGCTTTCATTCGACCAGGCAGGCAGTATTAAGTAGTGGAGTTGTGTCACCGTTTCTTTCAAAAATGTTCAATTGTTTGTAGAGCTTATGGGACTTAACTACGAGGTCATCAGTCCCTAAACTTACAAACTACTTATGAACTAGCTTATACTAAAGACTAATCCCAAATGTTCAAATGTTTGTATAGTCTATGGGACTTAACTACGGGGTCATCAGTCCCTAAACTTACAAACTACTTATGAACTAGCTACAACTAAGAACGGCACAAGTATCCATTCCCGAGGGGGGGATTCGAACCCCCCCCCCCTTTTTTTTTTTTGTTTTTTTTTTTTTTTTTTTTGCTGATGGAGTGACGGAGTGATTAGCACCCTGATTTGCGAGTACGATGGTTCAAATCCACCTCCGATCATCCAGATTTAGGTTATCTGCTGTTTCGTCATTCTAGGCGGAACATCAGGATTGGAGCTCCCTCACCTGGAAAGAACGTAGAACAATCCTACTTATGTGGAGGAAACTTCACCATATCATAGTGGTGGATGACTGGTGCGGGTAGGAGTCAGTATTGGTGGACATAGAGTCCTGTATGGCGTTCAGAATGGCGCTTTGACTGCTCAGAGGCATGGAGACGAGATCCGTTGACCTTTTGTTGTGCCCTACGCTTGGTGCCATAGTAGACGGATTTCTAGTAATGGTCGATAACGCTCGTGCCCATAGATCTGTCCTGGTAGACAATATGTTTGAAGCTGAGGAAATTGAACGAATGGAGTGGCCCGCTTCTTCAGTGGACTTCAACCCGATTAAGCATGTCTGGGATACACTTGGCACACGCCTTGAGGCTAATAGCATCACGTTCCACAACGTTTATAGAGCTGGATATTTCACTCTTGGAAGAATGGCCAAATGTCCCTCAAGAGCTGATTGATAACCTCCTACTGTCCGTTTCACGCAGGTGTGCAACTGTTCTGACCGTCCGAGGTGATCACATACCATTTTAGAGGACAACGAGAATGGATTTTTCGCTGTTATGGTAGCTTCCTAGTGACTAAGTTCCATGTAAACTTCAAGTAGAGTGCTGAGCAGCAAAATACCGTACTGTATCACACAGAAATTACGATTGTAACCAATGTCTGAATAAATTACGTTACCATATATGCCTGTCGTAAACTACCGTACAGTGCATAGTGGAGGGTACATTACAACAGATTTCCACACTGCTTGATCGATATATGTTCACTCCTCAAAACAATTAGGGGGTCAGGTGTTGTACGACAGGCAGCCTGTGTTTCAGTTCAGCGTATAAATTTCTCCATTTCTACATTCTAAATTTCAGTCAAATGCATTCCGCCATTTACGCATTTCAACGTGAAACAGTAACAACATATATATATATTAACTGAATTGATGACGTAGGTTTGGCCTGAAGATCATACCAATGGAGTATCCAAATTGCTAACGAAATGAAATAAAAATAAAGTTCATTTAACGTTTACGGCCATTTGTGAATATAAAAATATTTCTGAATTACAACTTTGACCAGCCGCTGCATCGAATATACACAAACTGTTGCATTTGCAGTTATTTAACTACTGTTACTGTACAGAATCTTTCTGCTCAGGATGTCGAACGAAGTGCACACCTACATGTCAGGTTCTGTTTCAGGTAGCTGATATTCTTACTAACGGTTGTTGTTAGCACAGAAATCGGTAAACTCAATAGCTATTGCAGATATCCAATAATTATTTTCTGAACATTTGTGATGATTATTATGATGATATTGGCATAGAAAATTTTAATATGAGAGTACTCAGCTATGAGACAACAAAGGCGATAATTTCCCAGTATCAAAGCACTTACCAAAACTCGTGAACTCTCTTTTAAAGTACGTGGGCTGCGTTCTCGATCGCACTGTATATAAGATCCGCGTTCCATAATTGCTGGGAGTAATTACTAATTTCATACTTCATCAGAGACGAGGACACGGGGACAGTAGAATGGTGTCCGCTTTTATACAAGGACGTAGTTCGAAATTCGACCTCTCCTGGAAGCGGCCAAGCGTTGCAACTGTTTTCCGATAGGTATTTTCAGCCCAAACCGGATGCAATTTCGCTAGAAAGGTCTGCCAGAACCATGGCTGTGTTTCTTGGACTGTGACATTGCTAATAGTGTACGTCGATTGGAATTGATCAACTTTGTGACCCCATTGGTATTACTCAAGAGGAGTGAGGTACGTCTCCCACTGAGTTAACCCACTAACTTAAGTATGTAAATAGTATCCCGAAATACAGTATGCGTATTTGGTTCACTTAGTCGTCGTCAACAGTTAACATTTGTCAAGTTGTGGTAGCATCTTTTGGATCCCAGCACCAAATAACTCTTCCGCCTGACAGCAACATTTTTTTGTAGTGAAGTTTGCCAGTGACAATATGTAAGATATTGTTTTTGAAAGTTGTGGACCTTGATTCGGCGAATTGCGTCGTAAAGTCTTGTCTCGAATCTTCATTCACGACAGCAACACTTCCAGGTCAAAACAGGAGCTTCACTGTTGACGCGCTGTGGCGGAAATATCAACAAGTTTCAAAATCAGAAGCTTATCGCGTCGTTGCCAGCAAATTTCACTGTAAAAATGTGAGATCAGACAGCGGGCTTCTTTGGTTCTGGGATCGAAAAGATAGTTCCACGACTTAAAAAAAGTTTAAGTGTTCATTGTAAACTTGTAGAAAGTGAAAAAAATTGCATGTTGTAATTTGTGATACATTTTACTTCTTTAATTGAGTTTCTCTTACCCTAATAGGAATCGGTTCTTATGTTAATAATGACTTGCTATTTAAAGGTACAACATGTGTGTTTCCGAACTCGATGAGGCAGTACGCAGTGGATGAGTTGGGTGGACAGACACATATTACTAGATTGGCAATCCGTATACAGCATCATTGGTGTCAGTGAAGTCTCGCAATCATATTTCTATCCTATAAATGTCTGAGCAGTCGTGTATGTAATTACAGAAAACAGTTTTTATATAATGGTCAATATTGAGTGCTCCTGCAAAATCTACAGTACTCTTTGACAAGTACAGTATTGAGTCGTGTTAATTTGCTGTTTATTATTAATTTGTTATCAATTTCGATAAACTTAGGTTTTTATTTCAATAGAGGGGCCTTATAAAGGTGCTGTTTATGGTGTATATCACGTAGGCCTACCTTTATTCTCCTGAGTGTTTTTTCGATGACACCGATCTGCTTAAAATGTATGTAACATTTTGAATATCACAATTCTGGGTATTAGACGGCGTCATTTTTTAAAACACCTAGCAAATGAATTGCCGAAGTTTCGACCACTGTACAGTGCTGCTCTTCAGGGCGGTTAACTGTTAGATGCTACTGAATGTATACCCACATATACTGCGTATTTTTCGGTTATCTAATACCGACGTCATATATCTAAGATGGTGATTGGTAAGCAGTAGCTTATCAGTAGGCTCTTATGTTTGCTACCCTGGTAAGAGAACCACTGCACAGTCATCGAAACGTCGGTGTTTAAATAATGACGCAGCCTAATACCCAGAATTGTTTTATACAAAATGATAGTGGGCGTGGAAGCCTACGAAATTGTGTATGTAACATATTGTCGTAACACGATTGTATATTAGTGCATGTTAAATTCAATTACTACGGAAGTGTTAGGTCAAATATAAAGCATATTTAAACCAAGTATACTGGCCAAAAGAATTAGGGAATCAGTTTATGTATCTAGGTTCTGAAGTATTGTCGTCAGCAGAATGAACTAAAATAGTTCGATGTCATTGTGTCCGTTCTACGGAGTGGAGACAACAACATTACAGAAACCGAGATACTGATGATAACAGCAAGTTGATGCAGAGGGGGTTGGTATTGACTTGTGTTCACTCTACCAAACGAATTACACAAGCATTTGTGTTCAGATAGTGTAGTGAACAGTTAGGACAATGTAACATCAACGTGACTTACCTGAAGCTATGCCATGGAGAGCCATAGGAATGTTGCAAGCGGGACAGAGAGAGGGAGGTGCCTGCCGAAAGTGTAACTTCCAGGACATGGATGCTATTTGAGATAACAGGAACCGTTAAATGAAGGCAAGGCTAAGTTCGTCCACGGGTAATAACAGCAATAGATAACCGTTACCTAAGGTTAACAGGAGGCAGAATGCAACTCAGCTGCAACGCACCCTCCAGACAGTAACAGGACGCATAATATCAACACAAACAGTCCGAAATCGCCTTCGGGAATGTGGCCTCTACACACGGAGGCGTATGGTGTGTGTGCTATTAAATCCACGACACCGTTTAGCCAGCAGAAATTGTGCGAAGGAGTCGTAACGATTGACACTGCTTTCTGTTCACAGATGCGTCAAGATTTTATGTTCTACATCTACATAGATACTCTACAAATCACATTTATGTGCCTGGCAGAGGGTTCATTAACCACTTTCATAACTTTTCTCTACCGTTCCTAACTCAAAAAGCGCGCGGGAAGAAAGAACACCTAAATCGTTCCGTTTTCGATCTGATTTCTCTTATTTTATTGGAATGGTCATTTTTTCCCAAGTAGGTGGGTACTAGCAAAAGTTTTCACATTCAGAAGTAACAGTCGGTGATTGAAACTTCGCAAACAGATCACGCCGCAATGAATAACGTCTTTCTTTTAATGATTTCCACCCCAATTCGTGCAACATTTCCGTGACGCTTTCCCTCCGGTTATGTGATAAAACAAAACGAGCTGCCCTTCTCTGAACTTCTCAATATCTTCCGTCTGTCCAACCTGGTGAGGGTCCCAAATGGGCAACAGTACTCCAGGAGAGGACGCACACATGTGATGCAGGCAGTCTCTTTGGTGGAGCTATTACATTTCTCCACAATATTTTCTATGTGTTCTCTCCAGTCCAAGTTGTTCGTAATTGCGACTCCTAGGTATTTGGTAGAATTTACGACCTTAAGGTTTGACTGATTTATCGCGTAATTGAAGTTCAGAGGATTTCTTTTAGTGTTCATGTGTATTACTTCACACTTTTCTTTATTCAGTGTCAATTGCCAATTTTCGCTCCATGTAGAAATTTTGTCTAAATAGCTTTGCAGTTGTTTTCCATCCTCTGTTGACTTCACTAACCGATAAACGACAGCATTATCCGCGAACAGTCTAAGGGAGCCATTCAGATTGTCTCCTAAATCGTTTATAAACACGAGGAAGAGTAGGGGACCTATAACGCTTCCCTGGGGAACTCCAGATATCACTTCTGTTTTACTCGATGACTTACCGTCAATTACAATGAACTGTGTCCTTTCTGATAGGAAATCGTGAATCCAATCGCACAATTGGAAAGATATTGCATAAGCACGCAATTTCATTAGAAGCCGCTTGTGGGGTACAGTGTAAAAAGCCTTCCCGAAATCCAGAAATATGGAATCGATTTGAGATCCCTTGTCGATGGCACTTATCACTTCATGTGAATAAAGGGCACTGTGTTTCGCAAGAGCGATACTTTCTGAATCCATGTTGACTATTAGTTAATAGGTCGTTCTCTTCGAGGTAGTTTATAATGTTCGAATAAAGTATATGTTCAAAAATCCTACTGCAAATCGACGTCAATGAGATTGGCCTGTATTTTTGGGGATCACTCCTATTGCCTTTCTTGAATATTGGAATAACTTGGGCAACTTCAGCCGTACAATCGTCGTTCTCACATCTTCAGAGAACGTGGAACTTTGAACAACCCCGATTATGTGCAGGAAACATCACCATATATAGTGGTGGACGAATGGTGGGCCCGGAGTCATATTGGCGGACGTACGGACATTCATGACGCTCATAATGGCGCTTTGACTGCCCAGAGGTCAAGAGACGAGATTCTTAGACATGTAATTGCGCCCCACGCTGATGCTGTAGGAGATGGGTTCCTTCTAGTGGACGATAACGCTCGTCCCCACAGACCAGCACTAATGGACAACACGTTTGAGCAAGTCTGGGATGCACTTGGCAGAACTGCAGTCAAGCCAGTACCTCCCACAACGGTTGTAGAGCTGGGTATGGCATTACATCTAAATCTACATGGTATACTCTGCAAATCACATTTAAGTGCCTGGCAGAGGGTTCATCGAAGCACCGTTATACTATTTATCTCGCATTCCATTCTCGAACAGCGCGCGGGAAGAAAGAACACTCTCCGTTCGAGCTCTGATTTCTCGTATTTTGTTCTGATGATCATTTCTACCTATGTAAGTGGGAGGCAACAATATATTTTCGCATTCGGAGGAAAATGTTGGAGATTGTAGTTTCGGAAGTAGCCCATGCCGCAGCGATAAGCGCCGTTGTTGTAATGATTCCCATCCCAGATCTTGTATCATTTCCGTAACGCTGTCTCCCCTGTATTGTGACGATACGAAACGAGCTGCCCTTCTTTAGACTCTTTCTATGTCCTCCGTCAAACCCACCTGATAAGGATCCCACACTGGGCAGCAATATTCAAAATATGGACGGACAAGCTTAGTGTATGCAGTTTCTTTTGTAGTTCTGTTGCATGTTTTAAGGGTTCTACCAATAAAATACAGTCTTTGGTTCTCCTTTCCCAACACATTATCTACATGTTCTTTCCAGTATAAGTCTGAAGTAATAGTAATTCCTGGGTATTTTGTGGAGTTTACGGCCTTCACTTTTGATTGATTTATCTTGTAAACAAAGTTTAACGGATTTCTTTTCGTACTCATGTGGACGACTTCACACTTCTCATTATTTAGAGTAAACTGCCAATTTTTACGCCATAGTGATACCTTATTTATATCGTTCTGCAGTTGGTCACTGAAGAATGGCCAAATATCCCGCAAGAGCTGATGATAATCTGTGTATGCTAAGCAGGTGTGCAACTGCTCTGGCCATTCGAGATGATCACACACCATATTAAAGGGCAGGGAGGATGACGTTTTTACTGTTGTTGTGCCCCCATGGTGCCTCGCTCTAAGTAGACGCCATGTTAATTTAAAGTAGAGAGTTGAGACAGCGGAATAGCGTACTGTATGACAAAAGTTTTCTGGGTGTTGTACCGCGTCATGATGTAAGAAGGCTATTACTTAGACAACCGACGTTTCGGCCAACGTTACAGTGGCCTTCATCTGGGTATACTGACGTGAGCTAGTTGTTACTACAGTTTATATTTACTTTCAATTAGACATTACGTCATAATTTTTTTTAAATAAGCGATGTTCTTAGAGAATTTTTGGCGGAAGAATGGAAAATTTATTATGATAGGATGCTGAGGTGGAGGGAGTGGGGGTTAGCCGTTGCCTATTGCTTCTTGCATAGCGAAACATGATTGGTGGTCATCGGCGAATGGGGTGGGGGCTTCCGTTTCTCTCGTACTGGTTGTGGGCGGCGCATCGGCAGTTGCTTACTAGTGACGCTAGCGTGTTGTCAGTGCGGCCTATTCACCAATAATATTGCTTATTTTAAAATAATTATGACGTGATGTCTAATTGAAAGTAAATATAAAGTGTAGTAACGACCAGCTCACTTCAGTATACCCAGATGAAGGCCGAAACGTCGGTTATTTAAGTAATAGCCTTCTACATCATGACGCGGTACAACACTCTGAAAACTTTTATGTCATCTGAAGCCTACGTAATTATATCGTACTGTATCTCACATTAATTATAACAGTAAATAATGTGTGTATATTGTGCATGATATCTCACCTGAGCTACGCGTTGGCGGCCTACTGTGTGTGACGTTAGAGGACACGGTGGTGGGCTCGGCCGCCGGGTCATCAGACGGAAGCGCTTGGCGTGTGCCCGCCGGCGCACCGCTGGAGAGAGCGAGAGTGCTTGCGACCTTGGGCCGCGGCAGCTGCGGTGGCCTTGGCTGCCGCTCGGCTGCGTGCCGTGCCGTGCCGTACTGTCGTGTACTAGGCCAGCGGGCCGCGCTAACGGGCCCACCCACCTGTTCAGCCCCATTAAAACTGAAGAGCGGCGCCGGTCTGCCGGTGCGGTTAACTGCGCCACATCCGCTGATGTCCGGTATTACCGTAGGTTCGTTCCAGCAGCTGCCAGACGGCTACTTTCAAGCGCAAAGAAACAGGTGTTACTGCGCATGCACAGCTACTATGGCGTAGAAACCCTTGTTTGAAACTTGCACTGCTGAAACGCTTTTTGCACTGTTTCTGGTTGCAGGCGAAGGTGAGTTTAAAGGAATAATTAAAATACTTTCCTTCGTAATAACGAAAAGTGTAAACGAGAAATATCTGATCTCAAGTGGGACTGCAGTGACATCGAAATAATCGAAAAACACACTACAAACAAACACGTATTACGTGATGGCTATCCCCCCCACTCTAACTCAGACCTTTCTGCGCATGCGCAAATTGGCAGCTTGACCGCGCCAGAAATATTTTTTGGGGTAGCGTCTGGCTGCATGCGGCAACTGCTGGAACACCAAACAGCCACACTCCAAGTAGCCAGAAGCGGGAGAAGGCGCTGCTGGAACAAAATTTCAGCGTTGCGCATGCGCGTCAAGCAATCTGGCAGCTGCTGCAACGAACTTCGTAGGAGGCGCCAGGCCAAAGAGGTATATAAACAACATAGAGAGGCTACAGGCAAGCTTCAGCGCTCTGGGTGGCAGCACTAAGCCACATTGGGTGCCATATTTGAGAACGTCAGTTTGAAGCAGCAGCGTTGAGCAGACGCTTCTATTTGTAATCTAAACTAACGTGTAAGCGCTATTATTAGTGGTAAATCAAGCCCAGTGTATGTTCGGCGTGCAATTGCAGCAACCACAGTGATAAAACTTTTGGAATATCACACATACAGAAAGAGATATGTAATTATATAGGTCGTTGTGAATCAGCGTGTATTTGTCTATAAACATTCATTATACCTAACTTTCGCATTTACCAACTTTCAAAATTATGTTTACTTCACAACCATCAAAAAGCTGGGCAGAGGACGGATGTATTTGGTGTGTTTTCCTGTAATAACAGTTGTTTATATAGTGTACAAAAGCGTATTAACCATTGGGTAAGTAGCCTAGGTATATGAACTGTAATTAAACTATTCTTTATCCAGATTTCCTTTGAAAAACAAGAAGTTGCTAACCCAGTGGGTAACGAGTATGAGGCGTGATAAGTGGCAGCCTACAAAGTATAGTTACATATGCTCTTGTCATTTTGAAGAGAAGTTATGGATGCTACCACCAATCGAAAGCGGCTACTTGCAAATGCCATTCTAACACTATTTTCGTTTACTGAGCACTTACAGAAAACAAAAGCTGCAAGGAGAGTACCAAGGAAACGTCAAATTGTGGAGAGCTTGATAAATACGTAATGTACTTCAAAGCATGAAACATTATTTGAACCACAGGCAGAATAAAGGTAATTAAAGACTTTAAAGAAATTCGCCTGCATTTATAGGGAAGATATGTCAGCAAATACAAACGATTATAGACATTATAGTAACATCAAATAATGCAGCAGTTCAACGATTGTAAACATTACACTTAGGATGCAGTAGTAAACGAGAAATTCTATTCGTAGTGGGAATTACTTTCCGAAATACGTCGTTCAGAAATTAAGGAAAAATCAAGAATGGTAATGATTAATATAAAACCTACGATTCAGTTGTTAGCAGACGCTAAGTACCACCTGGCGTGACACTGACGTTCTCAAAGATGGCGGCAACCTTTCCAATTGGCTTCAACTATGGCGGCGCTGTGGCCAGTGGTTAATGTTGTTTATATAAGTCTTTGCGCGAGGCTAATCGGTGACTGGCCGGAGGAAACGGAGGCGGGACAGAATATCGCTGGCCAGACGGCGCATCCGACGAGCGCGCTCCACACGGGCATTTCGGATACTACCGCATAGGCAAAACTAGAGGTGGGTTTGAACATGTCTCGAACTGTTCGAACAATTTGCGTCACAGTTCGGGAAATCTCGGGAAATGTTCGAATATTCGATCACGACGCTATCTACATCTACATAGATACTGTGCAAATCACATTTATGCGCCTGGCAGAGGGTTCATTAACCACTTTCATAACTTTTATCTACCGTTCCATTCTCAAATAGCGCGCGGGAAGAAAGAACACCTAAATCGTTCCGTTTTCGATCCGATTTCTCTTATTTTATTGGGATGGTCATGACTCCCTAAGTAGGTGGGTTCTAGCAAAATATTTTCACATTCAGAAGTAAAAGTCGGTGATTGAAACTTCGGAAACAGATAACGCCGCAATGAATAACGTCTTTCTTTTAATGATTTCCACCCTAATTCGTGCAATATTTCCGTGACGCTTTCCCCCCTGTAACGTGATAAAACAAAACGAGCTGCCCTTCTCTGAACCTTCTCAATGTCTTCCGTCAGTCCCACCTGGTGAGGGTCCCACAAGGGGCAACAGTACTCCAGGAGAGGAAGCACAAGCGTGATGTACCCAGTGTCTTTGGTGGAGCTGGTGCATCTTCGAAGCGTTCTGCCAATGAAACGTAACCTTTGGTTCGCCTTCCCCACAATATCTTCTATCTGTTCTCTCCAGTCTAAGTTGTTCTTAATTGTAACTCCTAGGTATTTGGTAGAATTTACGACCTTAAGTTTTGACTGATTTATCACGTAATTGAAGTTGAGCGGATTTCTTTTAGTGGTCATGTGTATTACTTCACACTTTTCTTTGTTTAGTGTCAATTGCCAATTTTGGCACCATGTAGAAATTTTTGTCTAAATCGCTTTGCAGTTACTTTTGATCCTCTGTTGACTTCACTAACCGATAAACGACAGCATCATCCGCGAACAATCTAAGGGAGCAATTTCAGAAGGTACTATCTCTACGATTTACAAAATCTTTTCTGTGCTGTTCAGTATACGATTTAAAAGGAAGATACGGTATCATTAATGTACTATGGGGATTAATAAGTTTGAAATTCCGACTATAGTAGCTTCTAGGGTGCAAGTCATAAGTAAAAACAGTAACGAATATAGGCTATAATTATACGAGATCAATCGCCATTTAAAATTCTAGCGATGCCTGCTGATACTACGTACACAGCAGCTCGTACACCGTTTAATCCGAGGTAGCAATTACAGTCTTTTATATGACTTATTTCCGTTATTGCTTATTAAATTTCTAATGGTTTCCCTCTTTCATCTCTTAATGTTTTCAAAGCGATTATAAGGTGGTAACATTTTTATCTGTTACTGTATCGTATGAACAGGAAATGGAATGATCACTTGCAACCTGTCTCTTATAATCACATTGAATGTAATTTCTACTTATAAAGGATTCATATTATTTTCATTTGAGTGTTAGCCTTCAGTAATACGATGCAGTAGTTCTGTTATAGTAGTAGATATTTTATCAATGGATCATGTCTTGCAGTGATACCAGACAAGTCACGTATTATGGACTGTTTTAAAAAATGTACAGTTTTTCCACAGTTAAGACCTTCTTTTCTTTTACAAGTACTTCCTACTAAATTAGTTCTGAGCAAAGCGATAGCCTGGTAACTTCGAAATTCCCCGTGTATCGTTTGTAGATACGTAGAGCGAGTCATTTATTATCTGAGTGATCGAACAGTTTGATACTGTATCGAGTTCTCTGCTGTATCGGGAAATCCCGAGCACGTTCGAACACGAGTACCATTTGAACAGCCATAGGCAAAATAAATGAGGCTGTTGTTTTGGACTTGCGGGAACGTGTCCTTTCATATTTTTGTATTATACATAGAAGCAGGTAGTTTGAAGATAATTAACGTTCGCAAAATTTTGTTGTAAGTGTGACTAGTCTTCATCTGAGTAATCGTAAAACAATGTTTCTAGATACATCAAAACATAGATCGGATGTGTGGCAGTTCTTTGAGTCAGGGGTTGACGATGTCAAAAGGCTACATGTAAGTTGTGTGGAAGACTGTATGCCGCATGTGGATGAACATCTACTCATCTCTATTTAATACAAACATTCGTAACTGTGGAAGAGATGCAGAGATAGCTTCAAACCTTTCCTTCGAAATTTTTCTTAAGGTGCTTTGCATTTTTGAGTCTGTTCTCCAGTTAAAGAAAGGTAAGAACAAAAGTTCAACAATTTTGTTTTCCTTTAAAAATTTAATTGTAAAGATGACTTAATTTCAGTTACTATTTTTTTTTATAAAATAAAGTTGAAATCTCACTATATTTGTCACTCTGTGTTTCCAAAAAAAAAAAAAAAAAAAAAAAAAAAATCATATTATATTTCGGACGTTCAGTGAACGGATAGTCAGTGATGTCTAACAGAGCAGATGCAAAACATCTCTTACGCTTTAATTTTAAGCTATTCCGCTGTAATAGTTTGTGTCTGGTTTGTTTTCTCCAGAGCTTAAACTTTAAATGATATTTCAAAGAAAAAAGTTATTTGTTAGAATCACTCGTAATGTGACTAATCCTTAGCATTTTGGTCATTTGCCTTTAAATATGCAACGCAGTTTCTTCTTCTATTCAACCATGAACGTGAATCGGAATACACTTTGCAATTAGACATGACAGTATTTCAATATTCTTCACACATCTTATGTAACACAGAACAGGTCTACCTATTTTATTAACTACAAATTTTGTTGGTGCTTTAGCACATGCATGACTGTAAAGCTTCCGTGCAGAAAATGGTGAGTGAGAATAAGTTTATATATGTCTGACATTTCGAGTAGGAAGACAGTTTGCTCGCTTGTCTATTTTATCAATTACACGAGGTTCTATCACTTAATTTGTTGCTACAGTTTACCAAGAAAACGTAACTCACTACTTTGAAAGAAAGCTATATAGTGTTCTTTCTAGCGTAAATCTCTTCATAGCACAATTAATTAAATCACTTCATTACAACATATGAATTTGTTGGCAGGAGAAATTAGATTTAGATCTTAACGGTGTTCCAGATAAACCCCAACATGTGGAGATAGGCAGATGAATAATATTTACTTCAATATCTAATTAAACTATTTTATATACTTCTGCACTGCAGTAAACTAACTACTGATGTTTTAAAATGTGTTATGTATAAGGTTTCTTTTTGTATAAGTGAACATTCGAACACAAACGTTGTCTGTGTGCAAAAGAGATACGTCACGACAAGCAACATCACGAATGTTAAGGTTAAGCTCGTTTTACAAGATGATAATTGTCTCAATCCGCGACCATGACAAGTGAGTCTACTGCAGTGCCCCTGGCGTTCTATTCCTGTACTGAAGTATTTTAAGGACACAGTTGCTTCCGCGTGGGCTGGTCTAGTATTGATATTATCAGCAGCACTAGACAGGTGACTGACAAGAGAATGGCGCATAGTTTTGAGAGACAAATGGTTTTATACGCCAGCAAAAGGCCTGTGACATTGTACCACATTCTAGAATGTAGGAAATAGCGAATAACTAGTACTTACATAAATCATTACGGCCTGATCGCGCTGTAACGAATATGTTTGAAAATCCCTCCCGCACAATCACATTTTTTGGGGGAGCAAAAGCGGTATGTTTTGTGGTCGGTTTCTATTTGTGTTAGTAAAATATGGTGTAAAGTTTTTGCTTTAGCCCTAATCAGCGCCCATGATTTACAACGATTGACTGTGTCTCTTGCTGTAGTAGCTATGTTACAGTACATGAACAATGTTTCGATGACGATTCGATTACTTTAAACTGGGTATATGTATGTCAATCGGGCTGAAATTAATGCTCAGCCGATGACACAATTTTTACGTGCACCATTTTTCTAGTGGGAGATTTTCGAAGTGTATGACTTATACATGTTAAACTTCAAACTTGTACGAATCGGTTCAAACTCAGCACAACGTCGAAACGTAATTCTTTTCTTTACATACAATGATCATTATACGTTGTCGAAATATGATGTTTTAAATTCGATTTAAATTTAGAAAATCGGAAGTCCAAACAATGACGGACTTAAAAATCTGTTAGTATTTTGTCAGTTAATTATTGATACTTTGTACTTTAATGACTGTAAGGTTTTAAGTAAGTGCAGTGCAATTGGGTAGGGTTGTTTGGTTGGGAAAGGGGGACTAAACTACTGAGGTTATCAGTCCCCCGGTGGGAAGGAGTGAGGATAGTAAAGGAGGGGAGGGAGAAAGGAAATGCAGTCCGGGAAGTAGAGAAGGAAGGAAGACTGTATTAGCTCGGGGCCCCGTGCTCGCCACGCACGTACTCACGAAAGAACCATGAGCCCCCTGGGGGTGCAGCGCAATAATGTTAAATATGGCGTTCATTAAATTTTTCCTGTAAAATTTTTGAAACGCTTCTAAGTTTTTCAAACACTGTCAACATCTACAGTTAATGAACTATGGCAGGTCACGCCTGGATATCGACGCGGAAGTCCAGCACGCTCTGTAATAGGAAACAAATTAAAAATAAATAAATAAAACAGTACTGAGCAAAAATTATCCCAAAGGTTCGAAGCGCGGCCGGATCACCAATTCTTTACTTTGCATTTACTTTAGCTTTCATCTATCAAAGATGTTAAGGAGTCACCATAAACACCACGTGGTTCGGATTCCACGTTAAGCTGTAGGTCACCTTTTCTCGGTTGGATAACTGGGGTAGGCTAGGGACACGCAAGTCGCCAGATTGGCGTCCAATTGCACGAATTTGTTATTATTGGCTATGGTACTGCTCACATCACATCACAACACATCAAAAGGCGAAAATATTCTAACCAAAGTCAAAGAAGTAAAAGAGGGCAACAAGTTTCTCGACTTACATGAACGTTCAAAAAAGTTCGAATACAACAATTTTTTACTCCCAATATTATCCCTGGCGCTCGTATCACATGTCTCGTTGTGTCTCACACATCCTCATTATACGTGCAACCACAACGCACATGATACCACATATAAAACCCCAATAAAATCTCATCACATCTTGTACTGTCTTGTAATCTGGAGCGTCGATGATTTATTCTTCTGGGAGAGCAGTTTAGTTGTTTTCGGAGAGGGAGGGGAGGGGGGGGGGGGCGGGACCAGTTCTCATGTTCATTTAGGCCAGTATACAAATCAGTTGCAGTTGAACAGTCAAGCCGTTTAAAGTTTAAAATTGGAACACAGGTTGCATAGTGAGCGACTAAAAAATAAATAAAATAAAGCTAGATATGACTCGGGGAGTGGAGTTCGCCCCCCCCCCCCCCTCTTCTCCCATATACCTACAATCTATGTCTCTGAATCAAACATTTCGCATTAGGCACATCGACTACTTTGGATACGACATTATGCCATGCGCTGCATATGTTGGGACTAAGGGTGTAGATTAAATGTCAATATATCGATATATCGAAATCAAAATCGATATATCGAAATCAAAATACTGAGTGTGATATTTTCATTCTATATTATATTTTTTCGTAATTTTTTGGTAAATGTTTGAAATTGTTTTTTGTAATTGTAGTAGAACATAATTTTACTTTCTAATAAGAGAAAATCTGGGATGTAATTCAAAAATATTTTATTTACACAGTGTGAAAGAGTCTTGCCACTTTTTAAGCTTTCATCATGTCATAACTTTTTGTGTGACTGCCTGAATCAAATATAGGTGCCACAAAAGAAGTCCGATTGCACTGGAGGGTAGCAGTGTGAATGGAATGATGTTACAAGTAGGAAGAAAAAGCGCAGTCTACCATTTCTATATATCGGCATTAATCAGAAACGGTTGCTCAAAATGACACAATTACCAAACGATAAATGTGTTTTTGAAATCTAGGGTCCCTGTAACAAAAAGGCAAACTTGCCTACCACATTCCAGACACGAGGAGATTCGATTAGGCACTCGAAAATTTCTCCTTACAACGACTGCGCTGTGTAAAAATACTTGTGATTTTTCCTTATCAGCGTAAAAGAAAAAGAAAAAAAGTTGATTTCGACATAAATCCAAAAACAAATTAAGAAAATAAAAAGTATGAGCGGTTAACTTGAATGAAATAGTTGATGACATTGTACCATGTACACAGTTGACAGCTCTAGAACAGACGGTTTATTTACAATGTGAATCCGATATTTTTAGGCCGATACATCGATACTTTTGCCGATATATCGAGAGCATATAATGAAATTTTTCAGCCGGCCGCGGTGGCCGAGGAGACTGAGGCGCTCCAGGCTGCACGGCCACTACGGTCGGGGGTTCGAATCCCCCCTCGGGCATGGATATTTGTGCCGTCCTTAGTCTTAGCTTGTTCATAAGTAGTTTGTAAGCTTAGGGACTGATGACCCCGTAGTTGTCCCATACGTTCTACAAACATTTGAATTTTTTTTTGAAATTTTTCAAAATATCGATATATCAGATCCTAGGATTTTTATTTGTCACTTTCCACTTCTTTCACCTCTGGCAGTATTGCTCATGTGGAAAACACCGAGAAGTACCGTGGTTCGGAATCCACGTTAAACTGTAGGTCCCCCTATAACTGACTGGGTAAGTCAGTTCGCAGGTCGGAGGAAGGCAACGGCATACCACCTCCAAACAGGACCATGCCTAGTAAAGCACTTTTGTGTTCAAACCAATCTTCGGATTGTTGACTGCTTTACCTTTTTTTAGATGTTTTTAAAAATATCAACAGCCCTACTTGGCACATCATGCCCAATTTTGGCATATGGGGCATAGTCTGCCTTCTAACATGGAATGTGACACATATCATGCCATGTTTTGTGATATAATTTCATGACACACTTTGTCGTGATTTAGAATATGACATGTTATGTTACGACACATGACATAATCATACTCTGCCGTCTGGTATACACTAACATGTCATAATGTAACGTAACACAGTTTTTAATGAATTAATGCTTCACTTTGTTTCACAAAGTACCTCACGATGTGTCATTGATGTACAACACTATTTTACGTAATGTTATGAACAATGTTAAGCAACGTAACGTGATACATGATGTTATCTTATATAACACGCGAAAGGTGTGTGTGAGCTCACTCCATTGTGGAGCCTAGGGTTGACTTGTATGAAAGCGCGAATATGTCAAGGCATTTTGATTTGAACGGTATTGAAGCTGGCAAATGAATCGAGAAGTTAGCTCTCCTCTGTTTTGACTCTGGCCAGGAGATATTCTAATTTTATTTTGTTACGATTGGAACATATTTTTATTTATTGCTGCAGGATTAATTCACACAAGAAGTAATTAATAACAACATGTTGTTGCATCCCTGTTATCTTCCGCCAAGCCTCTTTATCCTGCGCGTCTTCCTTGCGTATGCCGCGACGTTCCGTTATTTCCTTTATGAGGTCCATCCAACAACGTCGTAGTCTACCGCCTTTGCGTCTGCTAGGTGGTTTTCATTCACAGATTTTCTTTGGCCACTGATGATCTGACAATCTGAACATGTTCCCATACCATTTTAATGATTTTCTTTCCGTTCTACCTATCACTGTTTCACCTGTCTTCATTCTAGCTCTTACTTCAACATTAGGTTTTTTTTCGATTGTAGATATTCTGTCACTCCTACGTAAATAATCCGTTTCCACTAGTAGTAGTCTTCTTTTGAGATCACAGGTTAATATCCATAGTTCTGACCCATAGAACAGCACTGATTCCATCATTATCTTACCGACTCTTTTCTCACTGCTGTTAGAGATGTTCTTGAATCATCAGGCTTTTTCATTCTGTTTATAACTAGGAATCACTTTTCGGTGAATTTTAAGTCTGACAGAACAGAATCTAATTATAAATTGTGTACAGCTAAGAAAGACAACTGATTACTTCAAATGCACATGAAGGTTCGAAATCCTTGCTGAAATCTAGCAATATCGCTAGTGTGCGACACATGGGAATCTGTGTTTGACGGGAATCGTGCTCGGATGGCCGAAATGTCAAGGCCCATCTCGTGTAAAGCGCAAATCCGGGTTCGAGTCTCGGTCCGGCATAGAATTTCATATGTCGCCATTGTGTTCTCATAACATCATTTCAGCTGAGATCGAAAATTTTCTTTAGTGCTTGCTTACGTAAATGTTACGTACAAGCCGTTAGAAAGCTGCATTCAGCCAATAAAGGGCGCAGAAAAACATCCTCTCTAACTTAAAAACTGAAAAAAAATTGAAATGGATCAAAATGAAGAAATTGTCATTATAGTCGACATGGTCGATTAGAGAGTTTCCGCAACTGCACTATGTTATTTTAAATGTGTTTATTTCCGTCAACAGTTGCAATATAATTGTTTAATAACATGTTTCGATCACTTGGATCATCTTCAGATCTAAAACACAAAAGTAAAATAGAAATGTATAATTTGATAAATTTACTAAGGATTAATTGAACAATAGTTAATTTATACATAAATGGATACATTTTTCTTTACCTTATAGTTACGTCCGCAACTCGTCTGGCTGAGTACTAATTGGTACTGAGTTTTACAGTTCGATGCAGGCATTTTTAATTTGGTTGCAGGTTGTGGTGGGGAGGGAAAGAGTAGGTGGGGGGGGGGGGGGGAGGGAGGGATTGGAGTGGATAGGTTGAGCCCTAATAAGTTAGGGTCTTATACCGTACAATTGTTTGTTATATAAATATTTCTAAAAGTGGGGTTCTTGAATATATCCAGACATAAAAATTATAAAACTGTATGTGATATAAGTATAAAAATATGGTAAGATAATTAAAACATGCATACGATATTTAAAACATTGAAGGTGTAAAACAGAGATGTATAAAAATGCCTACATCGAACTATAAAACTCAGTACCAATTAGTACTCAGCCAGACGAGTTGCGGACGTAACTATAAGGTAAAGAAAAATGTATCCATTAAAGGTATAAATTAACTATTGTTCAATTAACCCTTAGTAAATTTATCAAATTATACATTTCTATTTTACTTTTGTTTTTTTTTTTTTAGATCTGAAGATGATCCAAGTGATCGAAACATGTTATTAAACAATTATATTGCAACTGTTGACGGAAATAAACAAATTTTAAAAAAAGAAGAAATTTTATTAGCATTAACGATAGCTGTATAGTGGGAATATTTCCCATTTTACGCAGTGGGTAGTCGCGGAGTCGTCCTTTATCAGTACACTGCTGGTTGCAGAAATACTGTATCTTCATTGTGGAATAAGACCGATTACTTTCTGTACTACATTTATTAAAGCTGCAAAGTCCTCGGCCGACATTTCAAAACTTCGGTATGTAAGGAACGGCCGCGGTGGAGTGGCCGAGCACTGTAAACCACCTTGTTGCGGAACGCGCGGTTGCTCGCCGGCGGAGGTTAGAATCCTCCCTAGGGTATAGGTATTTGTGTTGTCTTTAGGTTAGTGTAAGTTAGTTCAAGTAGTTTATAAGTCTACGGACGGATAATCATAGCAATTTGGTCCAACAGATTTACAAACATTTGAACATTTGTAAAGAACGGTTATCGTGTTCGTCCGGGGACGTCTTTGTGTAAAAAAAAATTAAGCGTTCGTTAATCATCTATTTCAGCAGTTGGAAATAAATCTCTGCTGCTGAAACCATACGTGGTCAACCTGCAGCACATTGTCTTCATGGAATAAATGAATAACAATAAGAATGAACTTGTGAGGTGTTAACATAGTCTTCAGAAAGTAAGGACAATTATTCCGTCACTCTGAGCTGTGTGCAGGGGCGTATTTGTGTAATGAGTATGAGAGTTAGACTGAAAAGTTTGCTAAGACAGAGAGGTACCAGGGTGTCTGTAAGTTGTAATCGATGCTTAGTTGAGCTTTGGCTTCTTACTTGTTGTCGGGAAACTTTATCTCGAGTGTCTTATTGGTGAACTTCGTAAGGTCTTTCACGACTGTAAATCTTGCCAATTAAAAAAAAAAAAAAAAAAAAAAAAAAAAAAAAAAAAAAAAAAAAAAAAAAAAAATGAGTGCTCAGATACTTGAAGCCTTCTAAATGTCTAATACAGTAAAGTGATAAGTATAAATTAGAACAGTTGTGACACTTATTTAATACTATTCATTCATCGTGTAGGTTTATCCTTGATTTTCAAATGTATGGCGTCATAACCCCGGAACCCAGGGTACTGGCGCCACTGCGTATACTTTCACAATATATTTTTAACAATAAAACTTAACGAAACTCATGGCTGAAAAAATTATAATGAGATAGTATTAGCTGGCGAAGCCGTGGTATTATTCTGTACGAAAAAGACACTTTCAATAAGGTAAGAAAACTGGTTTCCCTTTAGGTGGCACCATTCCCCTTGTCTTACCGATATGTTATTTGTCTGAAGGCTTTCGATTTTTCACGATTGCTGACAACTTATGACTTGAGCCAGATGTGGTAGTGCTGAGGGTATTTCTAATTTACTAATTCCTACAGCGATTACTTCTCTTCTGAAAATTAGACTTATTCTATATGTTATGTTCAAATAATTTACGGGGATATATTTGGGCAACGTCTTCGACAACAGACAGTATATCGGGAGGTGAACGCCCGTCATTTTCAAGCTATAGCAGAAAAGACTGCGTCTTCTTTTTCAATAACGCTTACTTCTTTTATCAACTACTCACAAAATTTTCCAAATTCATAGAAATAATCTTAAGTTTGTTTTATGGGGGGGGGGGGGGTGTCACAGCTTTGGCACGTGTCAACTGTGTGAGGGCACCTAAATATATCTCTGGCTGTGAACCCCCTCCGCAGAGGAAAGATTTTTCTACGCCCCTGGCTGTGTGCATTACAGTAGCACGATCAGTACACAATGGTTTTCTCATGGAATTGCCGCGGTGGAGTGGCCGAGCGCTCTAAGACGCCTCGTTCCGGAGCGCGCGGTTGCTCGCTGTTGGACGTTCGAATACTTCTTCGGGCATTGGTGTGTGTGTGTGTGTGCGTGTTTGTGTGTTGTCCTTATCATTAATTTAGTAAACATAGGGACGGATATCCGCAGCAGTTCCCGTCGGGGGTACGAATCCTCCGTGGGGTGTGGATGTCTGTGTTACCTTTAGTATATGGCAGTTTATAAGTTGTTTGTAAGTTTAGGGACAGATGACCCCGCAGTTAAGTCCCATAAGCTGAACAAACATTTGAACATTTAAGCGAAAGCTTGCTTCATCACTACAAAGGACCACAGCATCTTAAGGTAAAATTATAAGAATGTAAGTACCTCACAGGGTTGTCATAATCATATTCCAAAAGTTGTTGAAAAATGATAATCTTGTATGGATAATGCAGCATGTACTGTTATGGAATTTGGCCCACATACCGTTCACAAATCCGAAGAGTTTATTTAGGAGCAAATCTTTTGGAGACTGCTGAAATTATCATCGTACTCCACAAAGAACAATGTGTGGCCTCCTTCTTCATTTTTCTTTATTTTCATTCTTTTAACCATGTCACCACTTGTTAACAAATCTCTTCACTCCGCAGGTCACAATCGGTGCGAGAAGAAGCTTTTGTCTCATTTTCATCTGTCATAAATTTTCAAGGAACCAGGCGTTAACTTTCATTATTTTGGACGTATATATTTGCTCCAGAAATACGCGGACCATATGGCAGTTCACTTCAGTCAGCGGTGCGAAGCAAATGTCAGCTGCGTGCCACACAAAACCCACTCGAGGACGCGGTTGACGTTAAAGGGCAAGGCGAGTTACCAGCTCCAATACTGAATGAATATTTCAAAATTCAACCAGCTACAGCAACAGATTTATCATAAGCGTGAGTTTCCAACGAGAACAAAAAGAAGGCAGGACAAAGAGTGGGAAAGGCAGAAGAAGAGGCAGACGAGATCTCGGTCGCGCTGCTTGGCGAGTGCACCGCTCGACCGCCTTCAGAATTACTGTCACACTTGTTTTCACCTTCAGAACGCAATTACTTATTCATTAGCTTTCTCCGGGTAGTATTTACTCGAGCTGTGTGAAGGGCTCTTCATTATACACGCTTGCTCCTCAGTTTGAATTGCCACGCGGTACTATGTCGTTCTACCTTGCGCAGCATGAGATTATGTTGCTGCTATGAGAAGCGTAGCCAGTTTTCTGCTTCTAAGAAAAAGCAAATGCCTAGCTATTACATTTATTTTGTAATTTTGTTGCCTGCAGCGAATCAAATGTCTTTCAACGGAAGAAAGTAGGGATAACCATGTACGCTGCTTTTAATGTTTTTCATTATTATGAGCCTGTTTAGCTATAAGAACCGATGGTGAGCATTTATGGAATGGAATGTCAGAAAATCAGGCGATGCTGAAGGAATTAGATTAGGTAATGCGACAATAAAAGTAGTAGATGAATTTTTTTATTTGGGTAGCAAAATTACTTCTGAAGGCCAAAGTAAAGAAGATATAAAATGCAGAATGGCTGTAGGAAGGAAAGCGTTTCTAAAGAAGCGAAACTTGTTAACATCCCATATTAATTTAAATGTCAGGAAGTCCTTTCTGAAAGCATTCGTCTGGAGTGTAGTATTGTATGGGGGTGAAACGTGGACGATAAGGAGTTCAAAATGTTCAAATATTTGTTAAGCCTATGGGGCTTAACTGTGGGGTCATCAGTCCCTAAATTTACAAACTACTTAGCATCTAGCTAACATTAAGGACGGCACAAATATCCATGCCGGAGGGGGGATTCGAACCTCTACCGTAGTGGCCGTGCAGACCGTGACTGGCGCGCCACAGTCCCCTCAGCCACCGCGGCCGGCGATATGGAGTTCAGATAAAAAGATGATAGAAGCTTTTGAAATGTGGTGGTACAGAAGAATGATGTAAATTAGATGAGTGGATCGCGTAACTAATGAGGAGGTGCTTAACCGAATCGGGGAGAAAAGGAGTCTCTGGCATATCCTGACTAAGAGAAGGGATAGATTGGTAGGACACATTCTGTGACATCAAGGAATTGTCAACTTGGCATTGGAAGGAAGTGTGTGGCGTAAAAATCGTATAGGGAGACCGAGGGAGGAATACAGTAAGCAGATTCAAAAGCATGTAGGTTGCCGTTCGTATTCTCAGATGAAGAGACTTGCACAGGGCAGGGTAGCGTGGAGAGCTGCATCAAACCAGTCTGCGGACTGAAGACCACATCAACAACAACAGTGTACATTTTGGAAGGAACAGAAAGCACTTTACACACACACAACATTAGCCGCATTAATTCTCAGTGAACAAGTCGACCTAAAACACAAAGAAAGTTAAAATACTGGAGCCCCTTCAGCCGTTAAATTACGGACAGTTCAGTGTGTCATTTCACACCACCTCACCATCGTAAAAATGGACTTACTATGTTGTGTAGTCAAAATGGGAGCCAGTATTAATATACTGATGTTAACAGATCTCAGAAAGCTGCCCAATGACGCTATCACTTCAGCCATCAGAGGATAACTATCTGCCACTTCACGAATCGCAATACTTTGACATCTACATCTACACGGGATACTCTGAAAATCACATTTAAGTGCCTGGCAGAGGGTTCATCGAACCACCGTTATACTATTTATCTCCCATTCCATTCTCGAATAGCGCGCGGGAAGAAAGAACACTTGAATCTCTCCGTTCGAGCTCTGATTTCTCGTATTTTATTCTGATGATCATTTCTACCTATGTAAGTGGGAGAGAACAATATATTTTCGCATTCGGAGGAGAATGTTGGCGTAGGCCAAGCCGCAGCGATAAGCGCCGTAGTTGTAATGATTCCCATTCCAGATCCTGTATCATTTCCGTAACGCTGTCTCCCCAGTATCGTGACAATACGAAACGAGCTGCCCTTCTTTGGACTCTTTCCATGTCTTCCGTCAAACCCACCTGATAAGGATTCCACACTGGGCAGCAATACTCCAAAAAAAAAAAAAAAAAGACGGACAAGCGTAGAGTATGCAGCCTCTTTAGTAGTACTGTTGCATTTAGGAACAGATTAAAATAGCGAGTCTCTGCTACATGTAGGCAACTTGGGAGCGACATAGCCACTCACAATGCAGGATCTTCATGCAGAACAGTAAGTCCCATAATTAAGAAGCGAAACACCGGTAAAACAGAAAATTGAATGTTTGTATATTCCACGCGCCTAACTATACCGAACCAAATTGTGAGCCCCGTGAAAAAATGCAACTGATCGAACAGCCCGAGCACCGCGTCAGTCCTCAAACGGCCACCGCAGCAGGCAGGAAAGCAGCGGTATCGTGAACTGCGCTAGTGCCATCGTCCAGCCTTCTTACTCTCAACTGATGTGGTCGTAATTGTTCCGCCTGTTAATTATGGGACTTTAGTTTTACATGCAGACCCTGCCTTGTGAATGGCTATGTCGCCCCCAAATTGCCTACAGTGCCTCCCAGCTCGTTGCATGTAGCAGAGACTCACTATTTCAATCTGTTCTTAAATGTAACAGTTTTACGGACTCACTAAGTAGGTATACTCCCTTTGTACTGAATAATGTTAGTAAAGGTGTAGGGTAGCCATTTTTTACGTGACAGACGTCACTATTTTATTTGATTGTAAAATGCAGATGCACCTCGGGTAGTGCGTAAAATAAAAAGTTTAAAATAAACAACTGTTGCGAATCCCATTATTTAAAATGAAGATTGACGGTTGTGGGTGTCCCAAAGGAAGAAAACTGTGTCTTTCACTTCTAGTGTAGTACATCATCGGTAAGCAGCTAAGAGACTGGTATCATCTCAATTTACTACACACATCGAAAAAGAGTTGCATCGTCTCCGTTCCAAGGTCTGTTGAACACTGACGTTGGCCGGCAGCAGTGGTCGAGCGGTCTGCGGTGTGCCAGTCACAGTCTGCACGGCCGCTGCGGTCGGGGGTTCGAATCCACCCTCGGGCTTGGATGTTTGTGCCGTCTTCAGTATATGATAATTCATAAGTTGTTTGAAGGTTTAGGGACTGATGACCCCGTAGTTAAGTCCCATAAGCTCTACAAACATTTGAACATTTTTGAACACTGACATTGAATGTGTGTATTACATCAAGAATGCAATCCTTAGATTGTCCAAATATGTCACTCAATCCGCACGAAGATGTAAACAACCCGCATGAGCAGTGTCAATGCTTGTGTTCACTGTACTTCTGCCATGCCTCCATATTGATATTAGAAATCGGTACTTCAATATTTTCTTGTTCACGTATCGATATTATGATGCTTTGATACACTTACATGTAGTGTACGACCAAAAAATCGCAATTTAGCAATTTATCAACAGAAAGTAACAGACTGTACGTTGTCATGTTTGTTCATAAAATATTTTTCTGTAAATCGAATGGTAAGCATTTACTTCCGCCTGAACGTAAGTAGATAAACAGTGCGGGTTCGTCGGATTTGAAACCAATATCTAGAAAAGTCAAAGAGATATTGTTGTGCTCTCAGTTATGGAAGGGGAAACAGAGATAAATAGAAATGTTTCCTACGTTATAGTTCTTTTGTTTTTAATCCTGCCTCTATACAGTGAAATGCGCAAAGTGTTTCTATCACTTATAGTGTATCTGTGATAAACAACTGAAGTCTGTTCGTTCTTTTTGAACCAACATGTCGAGGGCGTCGTAAATCCTCGGGTTTTACACCGCAGCTATAAAGTGAGCGTGGACCGTCACCTTTGCCGGCAAACGAGGGAAAAGAAACTTGACCGATACTGTCCAGCCCGCCTAATTTCGTATGGAAAAGCGTGGCCTTGCGGCAAGACAGCAGGAATTTAATTACCATTGCCTCGTAATGGCCTCTGCGGTAAACATGTCGTTAACGCCGAGGTCTTTAGACTCTACCCAAGATCCGACGGCTGCTTGTTCCTACACCGGTGACCAGGTTTTCTGGCACTATTTTGCCTTCTTCCTCGTGTCAGTGCTTAGGATCCAATAGATATGAACAATAAAAATTACATCTATTTTAAGGCTTCAGTCGCCAATTCTGAGTAACTTTTGTTGTTTTTGTCTGGTGTCACTATATATTTAGAGTATGGAACGGAAGGAGTAGAAGTTAAACAAGAAACTGTCATTCGGGAATGAGGTATGGGGAGAAAAATAAATAGAGATAAATATGCTTTTAATTTTTGTGACTTTTCTCGTTTTGTTCATTTTCTGAGGCTATGACGAGCAATATAGTAGTAATACCTTCCCATACTTTTCGCAGGACGTGCTCTATCTGTAGTAAAGGAAGTATCTCAGTTTTTAACAGAAGTGACTTAGGGAAACCATCTCTCTGGTACATTACTCAAAAGGTGCTTTTTGTATCCACATTGATTTATTTTGCAACATTTTACATAATTTTATTCTACATGACATGTATGCTGTACAACAAGTTTTAAAAATCAATTTTGAAGGTATGTATTGATATAAGTTCGTAGGCTTCCACGGCCGGCGTTATTTTGAATAAAACAATTCTAAATATTCGTTCGCGTTAATGTTAAACACTTAGTAAAGGAATTACCGACGTTTCGGCCACTGTGCAGTGGTCCTCTACAGGGCGGTTACCTGTTGAATGCTGCTTATGTATACCCTTATATGCTGTGAATTTTTCCGGTTATCTCATACCGACGTCATACACGAACAGTTCGACGACGTTAGCAGTAGCATGGACAGTCAGCTCGGAGCCCATGGCTGCGGTTACCCTTGACGCTGCATCACAGACAGGAGCGCCTGCGATGGTGTACGCAACAACGAACCTGGGTGCACGAATGGCAAAACCTCACTTTTTCGGTTGAGTCCATGTTCTGATTACAGTATCATGATGGTCGCATCCGTGTTTGGCGACATCGCGGTGAACGCACATTGGAAGCGTGTATTCGTCTTCGCCATACTGGCGTATCACCCAGCGTGAGGGTATGAGTTGCCATTGGTTACACGCCTCGGTCACCTCTTGTTCGCATCGACAGCACTTTGAACAGCGTCCGTTACATTTCAAAAATGTTCAAATGTTTGTATAGCTTATGGGACTTAACTGCAGGGTCATCAGTCTCTAAACTGACAAACTACTTATGAACTACCTTATACTAAAGACGACACAAACATCCATGTCCGAGGAGGGATTCGAACACCCGACCGTAGCGGCCGTGCAGACTTGACTGGCGCGCCGCAGACCGCTCGGGCATTGCGGCCTGCAGCAATTTTTTTTCTGTTCCTTGGCAATGCGTACACCTACATATTGTCCCCATAGGGATCGTGAAGACAAGATTAAATTAATTACAGCACGCACGAAGGCATTTAAACTATCACCTTCCCCACGGTCAATACGTAAATGGAATGAAAAAAAAAAAAAAAAAAAAAACAACAACAACAACCTGATAACTGGTACAGTGGGACGTACCCTCTACAATGCACCTTACAGTGCTTTGCAGGATATTGATGAAGATGTAGATGTAGACTGACGCACAATTAATCCCAACAACATATAGGTTATTTTATTAATTTTGTATGAGCAAGAAAAGGAAGGGCATAATTACATGCACCGGGATGATATTCATCGAAGTAACAGGGGAAATAATTTTGACCGCATCTTGCCGCCCTCTTGCAGTTACATGGTTTTTTAATGTCTCCATAGAAAAACAAACTTGATTGTCATTCTGAAAACAGCTTCTTTCATCGCACAGTCCAGCAGCGAACCACGCGTAATGCAGCAAAGGGTACGTTCCTCTGTACCAGTTATTGGGGTTTTTCTCATTCCATTGACGTAATGAGCGTGGGAAGAATGATTGTTCAAATGCCTCCGTGCGTGCTATAATTAATCTAATCTTGTCTTCACGATCCCTACGGGAACGATATGTAAGTGTACGCAATACTAAGGAGGAAAAAATAATTTCCGCCGGGCGGAATCGAAACCGCGGACCTTTCAATAAAAATCCGATCTATTACCGCTGAGTCAAACACCGCTTTCTAAAAAGATTCACTCAGGGGCAGTTGATAAATAGTATATGGCGATAGATCCGATCAAAATACCTTTTATTTCTTAAACGCTTAGTACCTGGACTTACCACTTGGTACACTTTCATATCTCACCACGCCCTACATGTACCATAAATTTGGACGAATTCGGCGATGACAAGTAGGCGTCCTCTCCTTGCCAACAATTGTGCAATTATGAGATTGTCATGGCTTTTGTCACAGTGTAATAGGTACAATTCTGACCATTAATAAGCTACACCACGAAGATGACGTGCTACAGAAATGTAACCGACAGGAAGAATATGCTGATATGCAAATGATTAGCTTTTCACAGCATTCACACAAGGCTTGCGCCGGTGGCGACACCTACAACGTACTGATATGAGGACAGTTTGCAACCGATTTCTCATACACAAACAGCAGTTGACCGGCGTTGCCTGGTGAAACGTTGTCGTGATGCCTCGTGTAAGAAAGAGAAATGCGTACCATCACGTTTCCGATTTTGATAAAAGTCGGATTGTAGCCTATCGCGGTAGCGGTTAATCATATCGCGACATTGCTGCTCGCGTTGGTCGCGATTACTGAGTGAACAGGTGGGAACGTTTGCAAGACAACAACCATCTGCACGAATTGTTCGACGACGTATGCAGCAGCATACCTGTGGTTACCCTTGACCCTTGACCCTTGACGCTCCATCACAGACAGTGGCGCCTGAGATGGTGTATGAACGACGAACCTGGGTGCATGAATGGCAAAACGTCACTTTTTCTGTTTACAGCATCATGATGGTCGCAGGCGTGTTTGGCGACATCGCCGTGAACGCACATTGGAAGCGTGTATTCGTTATCGCCATACTGGCGTATTACGCGGCGTGATGGTATGGGGTGTCATTGGTTACACGTCTCGGTCACCTCTTGTTCACATCGACGGCACTTTGAGCAGTGGCTGTTACATTTCAGATGTGTTACGACCCGTGGCTCTACTCTTCATTCGATCCCTGCGAAACCCTACATTTCAGCAGGATAATGCACGACCGCATGTTGCAAGTCCTGTACGGGCCTTTCTGGATACGGAATATGTTCGACTGACGCCCTGCCCAGCACATTCTCCAGATCTCTCACCATATGAAAATGTCTGGTCAATGGTGGCCGAGCAACTGGCTCGTCACAATACGCCAGTCACTACTCTTGATGAACTGTGGTATCATGTTGAAGCTGCATGGGCATCTGTACCTGTACACGCAGCCAAGCTCCGTTTGACTCAATGCCCAGGCGTATTAAGGCCAGGGGTGGTTGTTCTGGGTACTGATTTCTCAGGATCTATGCTCCCAAATTGCGTGAAAATGCAATAACGTGTCAGTTCTAGTATAATATATTAGTGCAATGAACACCCGTTTATCGTCTGTATTTCTTCCTGGTGTAGCAGTTTTAATGGCCAGTAGTGTAGTTTCGCCGGGTGCGGTGGCAGAGCGCGCTGAGTCAGTGGGCTCAACCCTCTCTGTAATAATAATAATAAAATAATAATAATAATAAAATCGCACTGACGTGTTTTACGGCCCACTTTACATTTGTATTTTTATAAGTTTTTGCAAACATTTTGAACCAAAATAATAATCTAAATAATAAAAAAATTAATTAATAAGAGTGAAACCCTTGTAGGAAAAAAGAAATTTAGGTACTGGCGGATTCCGAATCACTGACCATCAGGCTCACAGTCCAACACATTGCCCACTACGCTACAGCAAACAGTCAGGGGGTTGCGTTCTGTAATCTGATACTATTGATGGCCGTTGTTAACTGATGTTAATATGGCGTTTGTAGACATTAGATTATAATTTATCGTACGGAGAACGACGACTTTTTGTTAATTCTTGAGTGCGCCATTCCTTTGAAATGACAACGTGTAAGTTACAATAAGAAAATCATCAAATACGCAACGCAAGATGGAGTATGCCAGAGACAGTTCTGGGCGAGGATTGTCACGTGACATCTGCGAACGGCTGGTTTTCGTTAATTTAATGGAGGGTGTCAAAACTCCGTTATTTTTGAAAATATCTCTGAAACGATACGAGATATGAAAAAAACATAAAGGAACAAAGTTGTAGAGAATTTTCTCCTCTACAAATTAGCTTATTCAATTTTTGTGTCAGATGCATGGTTAAACCGTTTTTTTTATTTTATTTAAATTTCGAACTGTCAAAAGACGATCGCAAAGGTCCACTTTTAGTGTTACTGCCGTAACCTAAACTGGGCCAAAAATAATAATTAGCTAGAAACTCGAGGATCAACCCCGAACGAACACGAAGAAACAGTCGCAAAGAGTGGATCAACCCCGAACGAACACGAAGAAACAGTCGCAAAGAGTGGATCAACCCCGAACAAACACGAAGAAACAGTCGCAAAGAGTGGATCAACCCCGAACAAACACGAAGAAACAGTCGCAAAGAGTGGATCAACCCCGAACGAACAAGAAGAAACGGTCGCAAAGAGTGAATCAACCCCGAACGAACACGAAGAAATAGTCGCAAAGAGTGGATCAACCCCGAACGAACACGAACAGGAACAGTCGCAAAGAGTGGATCAACCCAGAACGAACACGAAGAAACAGTCGCAAAGAGTGGATCAACCCCGAACGAACACGAAGAAACAGTCGCAAAGAGTGGATCAACCCCGAACGAACACGAAGAAACAGTCGCAAAGAGTGGATCAACCCCGAACGAACACGAAGAAACAGCCGCAAAGAGTGGATCTACCTGCCGTGGCTGTTGTCACCTCGGCAGTTTCCGCCACAGTGGGTAAGGCAGAGATGTGGATCAGAAGGCGCGGTGAGCGGCTGCGGCTGCGGCGTACTGCACGGCGCGGTGCGGCGTTTCGCCAGCGGTGATTAATGAGACCCCGCCCTCGCAGCGACGCTCTGCACGCGGTGTAGGACAGCCCGGTCACGAAAGTGGAGCACCCTTGAGCCGGCGTGGAGCGCGGTTGCTCAAGCGTGGCGTGTGGCGCGCAGCTGCCCCCGCGGTGCCCGGCCGTGGCGCCTGTGTGTGGACGCGAGGCCGACGCCTAATTGCTGCACCACACAGCTTCCGCCTTTCATCGGCGCGACCGAACCTCGCGTGGCTGTGCGATCTATCCAGAAGCTGCCTCGGCGACCACGGTTGCGTCCATTCAGGTACCTGTCACTCTACAGGCAAGCCCACGGGGCTGGTGCGCACCCTCAGATATGTCGTTCCAACCCAACGAGCGGTTTTTATTCATCGAATGATGATACTGAGCTTGGTTCAAGTACATAGTTTTAATTGTAAACATTGTTAGATATGTATGACAAGGACAATATATGTAATGTGTTAAATTATGTACACATTACAAAAGTTCTTAGGATTCTGAGTCCAAACATTAGCCTGCTTAGTCATAACAGGCGGAATTAACAGCACACCAACTGCTGGGATGGAAACCATGCTGGATATGCCCCATTACACCTTTGGGTCAAGATGGAGGCAGCGGCTGGTGCATAGAGACTCAAAACTGGCAAAAACTGGAACTCTTTGGGATATCCAGAATCACACACTAAAATAGTGAGTGAGGTAAATATAGGAACGGTTGGGGAAATGCCAGCCGACTATATTATAACCCCATACAGCTTCAACAAGCATTTCAGTATAACAGTTGGAAGTAGGGAGCAGTGGGAGAAAATAGTTCGACACCGTACGGGGGATATTGTCTGGTTCACTGACGGGTCGAAATCAAACCAAGGCGTTGGGGCCGGGGTATACGGGGTGCAGCCAAGACTGGAGGGCGTCATATCTCTAGGGAAACTGGCCTCAGTATTCCAGGCCGAAATCACTGCCATCAGGGCATGTGTGGAGGAGAATTTGCGTAAGTGCTACAAAGATCGTTGCATCTATATCTATTCAGACAACCAGGCAGCCCTGAGATCACTGGCAGCTCCTACAACAAGGTCTAAAATTGTTGCAGAATGTCACAGGGTTCTGGTGGAGCTAGGGGAAAGCAATAGAGTAAACCTATTGTGGGTCCCTGGCCACTCGGGGATCAGTGGCAACGAACATGCCGACAGATTAGCCTGGATGGGGGCAGACTCCATTTATTGGACCGGAACTTGTCCTGACAACCACCAAGGCAATGATCAAATTGGAGCTACGTAACTGGCTCAGAACACAGCACGTAGAATATTGGACCAAAGTCAATCAACAAAAACATGGCAAGGTAATGATGCCAAAGCCATGTTTTAAAAGAAGCTCTGCAATCCTGGGTCTGAACAGGAGAGAGATTAGACTCATGATTGGATTGCTGACAGGCCATGGGAATTTCAAAAAAACACCTACATACAATGTGAATAACAGATTAGGACCCTAAATATAGGATCTGTGATAACGGTGATGAAACTGCACCACATCTAATCTTCGAATGCATTGCATTGGAGAGTAAAAGGCAAAGAACATTTGGGACAACCAGACCCGATGAAATTGTGTCTAATAAAGAACTGGTAAAGGGACTCCTTGCACTGTTCAAGGGCATTGGTTAGCTTTACTAGATACACAGGGAGCGATACCGCACAATAAACTTAGTTTCGGTGCGGGCAGTGGCGGGTTAGACGAAGACTGTTTTGGCTTCCCTGAAAAATCAGATCAAATCAAATCAAGTCCAAACAGGTGATCCAGTTGAGTCCTTCAGGTAATGCATGGTGGATGTCATTTATTGATCCCCCAAAGGCTCGTTTCGGTCCTTCATCTACAATATGGTTTATTGTTTGTAGGGCAGCTTCACAGTCACACTCGAGAGATGTTACCCAGCCCCATTTTTGCTGTAGATATCCGCAGTTCCCTTGTCCTGTTCGGATGCGGTTTATGATTCTCTTCCGGCGTCTGGGAAGTCTGAAACGTTGAACTCGAATTGAAGGGTTTTCAACCAGATGACCGTTGACCACTGATGATTCTTCCCAGTAACTTTTACATGCTTCATCGATGTCAAAGTTGGTGACATCAAGATGATGTGCAGTTCTCCAAGATTGTTTTCTTGACTTCAAACGGTGGTGTTCTGCTGTTGATGTATCGCTGTGTATGGGTAGCTGGGGGTACTTCTGAATGTTACTCCAGATCTTTATCTGATCTACATAGAGCTGGAGGTTGGGTGTTACTTAAAACTGGTAGTCAAGCAGTTTGAGAACTACTTATGCAACCCGTGATAAGACACATTGTCTGGTTGAGTTGCACATCTATTTTCTTAGCCGGCCGCGGTGGCCGAGGGGACTGAGGCGCTCCAGTCACGGTTTGCACGGCCACTACGGTCGGGGGTTCGGATCCCCCTCGGGCATGGATATTTGTGCCGTCTTTAGTATTAGCTAGTTTGTAAGTTTAGGGACTGATGATCCCGTAGTTAAGTCTCATAAGCTATACAAACATTTGAAACATTTTGAAACATATTTTCTTAGTGTGACCACTGTTCATCTATGTTGGAAAACAGTATTCAGCGAAGAGTATGACAATGCCAAAGCAGTTGATCGTAGGGTTTGAGCACGGCAACCGCAGGAGGTACCAGCAAGCTTCTGGATGATATTATTACGGGTTTTCACTTTAGCAGCCACGTTGGTGATGTGTTGACGGAAAGTTAGGTATCTGTTCGTCAACACCTCTCCAACGTGGCTGCTAAAGTGAGCGGTTACCGTAATATTACGTCGTACGCGGAATCGAGAAAACGTGGTCGACGTAAGTCACGTCAAGCACCATTTCACATTTTTTAAAATCCAATCATGACTTTTATTAGATTATAGAGCCTAACAAGTTAAAGACATAGATCTATGTCCAACTTCTTTATACGCCCTTCACATAAAGATGGAATAAAGATACGCAAAAAAAAAAAAAAAAAAAAAAAAAAAAAAAAAAAAAAAAAAAAAAAAAAAACCAGTTCAGTTCTACGAGGGTTGGATCTTAAATAGTGGCAACTGTTTATTCACAACCGATACAAATATGAAGGGCGGATGTTGCCTTCATGTAGGATTTGCGCATGCACAAGGCGAGGTTCGCATAGCTCCATTGTCCTTGCTTCGGAACCATTCGTGCGTAACCGCCAGAACACTGTCCACTAACGGTGCAATAGTATTCATTTCTTCTTCAGAGACGCTAGGAGGACCTGCCCGATCAATGCCTGCCACAGTTTGCCGACCTCCGTTGGAGGCTTTTACCCAACGTGCCAATGTTCTGTACGGCAATGCCCTTTCCCCGCACGCATCTTGAAGACCTTGATGACAGTTCAGTTCTTCCTGTTTCTAAAATATAGTGACATCGTTACGTTAGACCGCTCACTGACAAATGACAGTTTCCCTCCATTGTGTGCACTCCGGTGACGTACGATGTGCGAGTCCACTTGCTCGGAGGTACGGCAGATACGTCAACAACGTGTGCTACCAGCGACAACAGTAGATTTCATTGCATAGTGTCTCCACATCAGTATTACGACTATTTAAGTTGCAACCCTCGTATTATTGTTCATGAGTATAGAAAGTGACAAGTTATACGACAATAATCTAGACATTCTGAATCTTTGTTCCAGATTACACAATACATCAGTACCCCTATCCATAACACGTTCTCTTCCAAATGTTTGTAAATCTATTGGCCGAAACTGCTATGGCTTCAGTCCCTAGACTTACAAACGACTTAAATTAACTTACAGTAAAAACAACACACACACCTAGTGAGGACTCGAACCTCCGGCGGGAACGACTACGCAGTCCGTAGCATGACGCATTAGACCGCGCGGCCATTCCGCGATGCACGTCCTCTTGCGCTGATGCACACTGTCCACTAGATCAGTGTTTTTCAACCTTTTCTAATATGCGACACCCATTTCAAGTAAAATTATTCTGGGAATCCCCTTCCAAATAAAAGTATTCTGCCGACCCCCCATCACAAAGGAAATAAAAATAAAAATAAAGGCACCTAAGCTATGTTATCTCAAAGGAAACACTTTTTTTTTTGCTTCAACTTTTTCAGTTGTTGGACGAAGTTTTCTGTGTATTTTTCTGAATGGCACACATTATTCTATTTTATATGATTTCCGTCAGAAAAAATTGTTTTGTTTAATGAGTGTTTCGCATTTCAGGCAAGAATCAGAAGCGAGTTATGTTCATTAAGAAATGTGCCACTGTATACACAATTTGTAACAAGTAGATTTTTATTGCAATTTTTCAGGTTTACTTGTTGTATCATGTTCTTCTACTTATCGATTCGCCACTGAAAACAGTTTTCAAGGTATGCGGTTATTAACATACTGTATTATAAAAGAGTTTATGGTCTATTCAATTAATCATTAATGTTACACAAAGAAGTCCATAATTTTAACATTAAATAAAGCCACGGCGGAGCGTCCGAGCGCATTGAGGCGCTATGATACGATGCGGTAGGCCGTTCCCTGTCGGGGGTTCGAATCCCCCCTCTCGGGCATGGATTTTAGCTAGTTCATAAGTAGTTTGTAAGTTTAGGGACTGATGACCCCGCAGTTGAGTCCCATAAGCTTTACAACCATAAAATTAAATAAATTCCACTTAGGCTTACGTTTTTGTATGACTGAACCCCTAGTTATTTTATAATGCAAGTGACGGCGACTCCCGAGCAAGACTTCGCGATCCCCACTGGAGTCACGGCCCGAAGGTTGAAAAACACTGCTCGACACCAGCCGATCCTTATGAGTCTCGTCTTACGTAGCTTCAGACCCACCTGGTTCTCGCCCCCCCCCACCCCCCTACTTCTATAAAGCCCTTCAAATCCCGGGCCGCCACGCGCTCCTCCTCGCTTACCGTATCCGTCTCGCGTCTCCCACGCGGATCCTCTGTGACCTTACTCCTTCCCCCCACCTCCTCCACTTTCTCTAAAGCAAACGTATCCGCTATACCGTTCGCAAGATTGACTCCCACAATGCCTTGGATTCTCCTTATTGATTCTGGGCCTCTGTATCCTGCCGGCTCTACACCTCGACAGCCTCCGTATCCTGTCCCAGGGCAACTTCCGTGACCTCCCCGTCCCGGATGATGCCCTTCGTGCAGACGTCTACTCATCCTATCAGCTGTGATCCTTCCCCTCCCCCTCGTACATCAGCCCCCTCCTGCCATCAACTCCTGCTCCCCTCCCTGAAGTCCCGCTCTCCTCCCCTCGTTTCCTCCCCTCCCTGCCTTCTTCCCCTCCTCCTCCCCTCCCCGAGACCGGCCAACATCAGTGGTAGCGCAGTTTTAGCAAGTGTTGTGTATCGTGTGAAGTGCTCCGACGTTCTCTGTGTTTTTAACTTGTTGCGTCCACCGAGCACGGTAGAACTATCGTTGGCGCCATTGTTGTTTCAACACGTGATGTCTTAAATGGGAAAGGGTCCGCCTTTTTTTGCAAACAATTATGTTTTTTTACTTATTCCCATACATGTTTCGGAACCTTTGTTCCATCATCAGTCGGACATTTATTAAATCTGGCGTTTTTACATTTTATGTTTCCGAGTGAAACAGTCCAGTACTTTATGACCTGCCATAAAGTTATGCATGCCGATTTTCGAAATGTGCGCCCAATACCTGAGCTGATTGAAGATACAATTTCGTGAATTTGCACGGATGGTTGTAATAAGGGAGACGAGCTGTTATTGTCCTCTGATCCATTGGGTATTTTGCCATGCTCTGAACATTCTCAAGATTATATAATATTGCCCTTTAGGCAATATATATTAAAACTTTTTGCCTAAAGGGATTCAGCATATTAAATCCTCATATTTTGAATGTTAACGCAATTTTTTCAGAACGTTTTTGTACTACCTCATTAGATATAGCATTTGCAGCAGTGGTGGAACATGCGCAATAGGTGTCACGCTGCAGATGCTGTCATCTAGAAGGCAACGTCACGTTTGTGATGAGCATAAAATTGCAATAAAGGAAAAAATATATATATTCACAGCTTTATCAGAAACCTGGAAATCACCAGCTACGTTTGTAGGATAGGTCGCGAACTTGGAGCAGCAGTGACGTGTGTATAGTTTCAGTTCACGTGCTATGGCGTGCTCAGACATATCTACATCTACATGGATACTCTGCAAATCAAACTGAAATCCATGGCAGAGTGTTCACCGAACCACTTTTATGATATTTCTCTATAGTTCCACTCTCTAATAACTCGCGGAAAAAACGAACACCTAAATCTTCTTGCTGTCGATCTTATTTCTGTTATTTCTTTATGATGGTGATGCCTCCTTATATAGGTGGGTGCTAACAATATTTTCGCATTTTGAAGAGAAAGTTGCTGAAAGAGATTTCGTAAATACATCTCGCCGCAACGGATAACGCCTTTCTTCCAATGATTTCCATCCCAAGTCGTGCATCATTTCCGAGACACTCTTTCCCCTATACCGCGCTAATACAAAACGAGATGCCCTTCTCTGAACTTTCTCTAAATCTTCCGTCAGTCCACCTGGTGAGGATCCCACAATGCGCAGCTGTACTCCAAAATAGGACGCACAAATGTAGTGTAGGAAGTTTCTTTAGTAGAACTGTTGCATCTTCTGAGGGTCCTGCCAGTGAAACGTAGTCTTTGGGTTGCCTTCTCTACAATATTTTATATGTGTTCTTTCCAATTTAAGTTGTTCGTAATTGCTACTCCTAGGTATTTAGTTGAATTTACGGCTTCAAGGTTTGACTGATTTATCTTGTAACTGAAGTTTAATGGATTTCACACTGATTATTAAGGGTTGATTGCCAATTTTTGCACCATGCAGATATATTATTTTTTTGTCTCGTTGCCGCCAGTTGTCCTGGGTGCCGGTGGACGAGTGGAGAGAGACCGACACAGGAAAATAGGATGGACGCGAGTGCGGGTACGGAGTCTGAGGTCACCAGCCAGTTGGACAGCAGAAACTGGAAACGCTAAGCTAGGTTAGTACAAGACATATATTTCGTAGAAACATTATAATACTTACCTTTTACAAGTAGACTAGTGTAATGCTGAGAGATAGGTTAACTAGGTAGAGGCCTGGCTACTGATGAGAGTCTGTTCTAGTGCCTGTTCTATTGCCAAGTGTTGGTCTCTCTACTCGGCCACCGAAACCTACGACAACCGGCGGCAACGAGACACAAAACTTATGTAAAACATTTTGCATTTGCTTTTGATCTTCTGGATAATTTACTAATCGATAAATGACAGCATCATCCGCGAATAGTCTAGGAGAGCTACTCAGATAGTCTCGCCGGCCGCGGTGGCCGAGGGGACTGAGGCGTTCCAGTCACGGTCTGCACGGCCACTATGGTCGGAGATTCGAATCCCCCCTCGGGCATGGATGTTTGTGCCGTCTTTAGTATAAGGTAGTTTATAAGTAGTTTGCAAGTTTAGGGACTGATGACCCCGTAGTTAAGTCCCATAAGTTATACAAACATTTGAACATTTGATCAGATTGTCTCCTAAATCATTTATAAAAGTAAGGAACAGTAGGGGACCTATAACACTTCCCTGGGGAATGCCACATATCACTTCGGTTCTACTCGATGACTTATCGTCAGTTACTACGAACGGGCGCGGTGGCCGAGGGGACTAAGGCACTCCAGTCACGGTCTGCACGGCCACTACGGTCGAAGGTTCGAATCCCCCCTCGGGCATGGATATTTGTGCCGTCCTAGTTCGTGAGTAGTTCATAAGTAGTTTGTAAGTTTCGGGACTGATGACCCCGTAGTTAAGTCCCATAGACTATACAAACATTTGAACATTTTTTTTTAGTTACAACAAACTGTGTCCTTTCTGACAGGAAAAAAGGAATCCAATCGCACAAATGTGACGACATTCCATAAGAACGCAATTTGCTTAGAAGACGCTTTTGAGGTACAGTGTCAAAATCCTTCCGGAAATCTAGAAATAAGGAATCTTTTTGACTTCCCTTACCGATAAGTCAGTACCTGCCCCTCCAGAGCACTACACTGCGGCACACACTGACGAACAGCTGGCAGCAAGCAGCCGGGGCATTAATCTGGGCGTTTAACGCCGGCCGAGCTGCGGTAATTGCGTCCAGAAGCGCCATGCGATGCGCCGCTAGCGATGAGCTGGCTTGGCCGGGTGGAGCCGCGGGCTCGTGGAAGCCGGCGGTTAATTAGGTGGCGAGCGTAATTACGGCTGCCCGGGCACGTCAGTCAGGCCGGCGTGACTGGCACCTGCCGCTCTGCCGACACGCCCCGTGCATTCGCCGCATCACCAGCGCCTCTCCACCGGCCGGCGATATGACGCTGCACCGATACCAATATTTTGATTACTCGCCACTTAGCCGGGCGTCTGATACTCGAGCAGTGCAGCAGCAGCTTTTTTAACCCTTTCCTGCTCGACAAGACTTAAACGTTGCTGCCCATTTGTCGTTGTATCGTTGCGGTCTTTAGTCCGAAGACTGGTTTGATGCACTTCTACACACTACCCTGTCCTGTGCAAGCGTCTTCATCGGAGAATACGAACGGCAACCTACATCCTTTTGAATCTGTTTACTGTATTCGATTTTTCGCCGGCCGCGGTGGCCGAGGGGACTGAGGCGCTCCAGTCACGGTCTGCACGTCCACTACGGTCGGAGGTTCGAATCCCCCCTCGGGCATGGATATTTGTGCCGTCCTTAGTAGTAGCTAGTGCATAAGTAGTTTGTAAGTTTAGGGACTGATGATCCCGCAGTTAAGTCCCTTAAGCTTAAGAAACATTTGAACAACACTGACTTCAATAGTAAGAGAATTAAGGAAAGGTTTCGTAACTGTTCGTCGTAGTCTAGTGGGCAGCACGTTTGATCGTAATTGTAAGGTACGTGGTCGGTGGTTCGAAACCCGCCACTACCAAAATTTCCTTTTTCGCCTTTACCGAAAGAGGTTTCGGGCACTCTTATTTATAAAATAGAGCTATTTAATGCAATATTTAGAGTTGTGCATATGTAAGAATGCTCTCAAATGAGCGTATTTTTACTATTTCGTTATGTTATATCGCCCCAAATTTGCTACTGGATAGGGGATTTACTGGCAGAGAGGACACAGTTCGTAGTAATCGATGGTAAGGCATCGACTAAAACAGAGGTGATATCGGGCGTTCCGCAGGTTAGTGTTATTGGTCCTCTGCTGTTCCTTTTTTGCATAAACGATTTAGGGGAAAATCTAAGTAGCTCCCTTAGGTTATTTGCAGATAACGCCGTGATTGCCGTCTAGTAAAATCATCTGAAGATCAAACCCAACTGCAGAACGACCTGAATATCACTATGGTGTAGAAATTGGCATTTGACTCTAAATAATGAGAAGTGTGAAGTCGTCCACATGAGTACGAAAGAAATCCGTTAAACTTTGTTTAAAGGTAAATCAATCAAAGTGAAGGCCGTAAACTCCACAAAATACCATGGAATTACTATTACTTCCTTCTTCCCGCGCGCTATTCGAGACTGGAATGGGAGATAAATAGTATAATGGTGGTTCATTGAACCCTCTGCCAGGCACTTAAATGTGATGATTGCAAAAAAAAAAAAACACGTAGATAATGTCGTGGGAAAGGCGAACCAGAGACTGTGTTTTATTGGCAGAACCCTTAAAAGATGCAACAGAACTACAAAAGAAACTGCATACACTACGCTTGTCCGTCCATTTTTGGAGTAGTGCTACCCAGCGTGGCATCCTTATTAGGTGGGTTCGACGGGGGACATCGAAAGAGTCCAGAGAGGGGCAGCTCGTTTCGTATTGTCACGATACAGGGGAGACAGCGTTACGGAAATGATACAGGATCTGGGATGGGAATCATTACAACAACGGCGCTTATCGCTGCGGCGTGGGCTACTTATTAAACTCCAACCGCCAACATTCTCCTCGGAATGTGAAACTTTTTTGTTGACTCCCAGTTACACAGGTAGAAATGACCATCAGAATAATATGCGGGAAATCAGAGCTCGAAGCCGGCCGCGGTGGCCGAGGGGCTGCAGTCACGGTCTGCATGGCCACTACGGTCGGGGGTTCGAATCCTCCCTCGGGCATGAATATTTGTGCCGTCCTTAGTATTACCTAGTTCATAAGTAGTTTGTAAGTTTAGGGACTAGTGACCCCGTAGTTAAGTCCCGTAAGCTCTACAAACATTTGAACATTTCAGAGCTCGAACGGAGATATTCAGGTGTTCTTTCTTCCCGCGCGCTATTCGAGAATGGAATGGGAGATAAATAGTATAATGGTGGTTCTATGAACCCTCTGCCAGGCACTTAAATGTGATTTGCAGAGTATCCCCTGTAGATGTAGATGTCTCAGAATGTCTCCCGCCAACCTATGGATATGCGATGTACAATTGCTAGAAACATAGGTTTCCCTTTGCTTAACCTATCTTCTAAAAAAGTCATAATGTGAGTATTGCCTTGCGTGTTCCTACATTTCTCCTAAATCCAAACTGGTCTTACCCAAGGTCGGATTCTACCAGATTTGCCATTCGTATGTAAATAATTCGTCTCAAAATTTTGCAACCATGACTTATTTAAAATTTTGTTGTCGGTAAATCCTCATGTTAACAGAGATAAGCATTTCATAAGGTCTCCCAGTTGCTTATATCGTTTTGGACTTTCAAGTCCTATTTTTTAATTATATATATTTTTTTTTTCAAATAAGGAAAACAAAAATGTTTGAATACACTGATGTGCTTTTATTCACTTTGGTAGTAAAATAACCAAATGTGAAGTGTGCTCGAATATTTGATAGTTTGGCCAGGAAGTTGTTTTTTGTTTGGGTTTTGGAAGGGACTAAACTGCAACGGTTATCAATCCCTTGTTCCAGTCATCGAGGTAAAACGGTGTGTTAAGCAGGAAAGGGTTATACTGTGAACCGGAGGACATGACACAGGAACAGTGTTGCGCAATTTAGTCTCTTGTAAGGATGCGTAGTTCGTGGACGAACTAGTTCAACTGAACTATTCCGTGAAATGAACTATGGTTCATTTTAGTTCACTTTGATGAACTATAGTTCTATTACGCCTTGCTTTTCCTATGTACTGGAAATTAGAAAGCACCTTGCTCAAGTATCTCGTCCCTTGGTACCGACTAACCTCACTTCCAGGATCTAAAACTATGTATTTCAGAATGTAGGGGTGTAAAGTTGGCGCCACTCATCCAGAATTGGGAAGGCGATGGAGAGCCTTCACGCCGATGGGAAGTCGAGAGTGCTGCCTATGAAGAGGACCGAAAAAGCGCTGCTCACTTGTGGACAGTAGCCTTGCGGATAATAGTTCGCGATCGGGAGCGCTCACTTTAGTTCGCGACTCTGCCGCGAACTAGTTCGTTCTTGTAGTTCGTCCGCTCCCAGTGACGGCTGAGCGGCGTGGTCTGGGCATGGAGGGAGAATTCCCCCCACCTAGCTGCTTCATGCGCTTGCTGCTTGAGCCGCTAACGATATCACGCAAACCAAAAGAAACAGTTTGTGGATAATTTCTCGTGTTTAAGTTCAGAGTTATCTCTATATCTTGGCATTATGGAATTTATTAGTCAGATATTGCAGACTGCAGATCAAAACAGAAATTTTGTAGCACTGAACTATGTAATCTAGCAGGCAGACGCTCACCTCGAAATGGCTCTCATCAGCAGAATGCAAACACGTGATTTTTATTTCTGCTGCGCGCCCTCTTGCTATTGGCCGTAGGTTTTCGGAAAAGAATCCAACGAACTAAGAAGCGATAAAACTCATGTTTTAGTTCGCGACCGATTGCACATATGTTAGTTCGCGACCGATTGCAGATATTTTAGTTTGCGACCGATCGCGCGTATTTTAGTTCGCGACCGGTAACTCTCTCAAATACGCCAGTGTCGAGGCACATCTTACAAAATTTCAATGTGGAATGAAGATTGCTAAATTGCTTTACAATTACAATCAGTGAGCCACAATTGGAATTAATTAAATCGTGCAAATACCATATTGTAACAGTTTGCAGGGAAATGGTATGCAATAAAGACGCAGTGGTAGGTAAGACACAAGATAGGCTTCGATTCATTAAAAGATTACTAGCAAAACGCAGCCACTGTACAAAGGAGACTGGTTACAGAAAGCTCGTCCCACCCGCCCTAAGAATATTGTTATAGCACGTGGATCCGAATCAACTAGGACCAACAGGAAATATTGAATCTTTACCAAGAAGGGTAGCGTAAATCAGCACAAGCTAATCCAGCTCACGAAAGAGCATCACGGAAGTGTTGATAACCTGAACTGGCAAGGGCTTAAAGTCAGATATCAACAATTCCGGGAAAAACTAACTTACAAAGTTTCAAGGACTCCTGTTAAGTGAGGAGTCCAGGAAGAGGCTACAAACCCCTACGTATCATCCAAGTTGGGACCCTAAGACAAGACTACACCACTTACAGGCTCAAGGAGAGTTTTTAAGCCGGCATTCTTACCTACTCGAATGGAACGGGAGATATCCTGTTAACTGTTGCAAAGAGACGTGCTCCCTACCATGAAATTCACCATCGTTTGCACCGAACGACTATCGATGCTGAAATCGAGTACTACACTGGTATGAACCATACTGAATTTCACTTCTCAGAGGACTATTTAATCCTTTCCGATGCATATTGTCTTATATAATATTTATTATTATCATTATCATTATTATTATTATTATTATTATTATTATTTGTGAGCTGTCGCTACTGTAGATTCGTAAAGTGTTTATTTTGCGCCCAGAATTTGCGTTAAGGGTTTTTTTTTATGAGAAAGACTTTGCATTGCATGCATCCACTTTATTTTATCACTTAACAACAGGAAAAGCACTCCAACAGTCTTGTCAAACGATTACATTGGTCCAGACAATAAATATAACTTCTGCATTTAATTGTTTCTTTCTGTCGCTAGAGATTATACATTCACGTATGGTAATTCATGAAGATTGTTGGAATTTTCAGTATGAATAAGGCGTATTTTCCAAATGGTTTCACGTAAGAATAGTGCCAAGTGCAACTGACATATTAAGAGGTGACAAAATAAAGCAACAAGACTGCTCACACGATCGTATACGACAGATATAATACATCTCAGTGTCGAGGACACAACTTTAAGAATAATAACAAAGAAAAATCCATTGGAGTAGGCTACATAGTGAAATAACGTTTTGACGCGGAGTTCAGTCCTCTGACGAAAGGCTGTAGCTATGCTAAGATGCGCGAGGCCGTTCCCCGTTGGGGGCTTCGAATCCCACCTCGGGTATGGATGTTTGTGCTGTCTTTAGTATAAGGTAGTTCATAAGTAGTTTGTAAGTTTATGGACTCGTGACCCCGCAGTTAAGTCTCATAAGCTTTACAAAAATTTGAAAATTTGAGAGCCTGTCGCAAGAGCCATTCCATCAGTCAGAAAATCAGAGAAAATGTCGTAATCATGTGAAATATTTTCTCTTGCTTCGTAACTAAATATGTGAAAAAGACCGTCAAAGAAGCAATGTTAAACTGACAACTTTAAATGCGAGTACTATGTAGCAGATATTAACACGAAGCTTCCTGGCAGATTAGATTGTGTGCTGGACCAGGATTCGAACTCTAGACCTTTTTCTTTCATGGTCAAGCGCTTGTCCACTAAAGGCAAAAGTCCTGGGTTCGAATCCCGATCTGTCACACGGTTTTAATCTACTAGGAAGTTTCATGTCAGCGCATACTCCCGCCACAGACTGAAAATATCATTCTGGAGCTTCTAATACCTCCATTTGCCAGTAATTCAAACACAATAATTAATATTTTAGAGACAAATTTTTGTCCGTTATTGTCAATAAACCTAACACGAAAAATGGCTGTCAGATATGCGGCACGCAGCATTCTCCACTAATAACACGCCTGTAGAGCCTCTAAGGAGTGTCCCGGTGACATTCTGAGCGTCTGAGTTTACGAATGGAAACTTCCAATCGTTACAGACCAAGCTGTTTTCCAAAGGGAGTGTTGTTCTTGCTGTGTATGCATCAGGACGCGAAAGAAAATTTTCAAAATTTCTTTTCTACACACGGGGCACTGTGCAAAAAAATTAACGAAGGAAAATCGGAACATAATCTTCAATAACTTACTTATAATTTTTTTCTACCAACGCATAAAGCTAAATGTAAAAGTAATTTCTTATAGTATCGAGTTTTTTCCTTATCTGTTTCTCCTTATTTATGATATGCTGTGGCAATAGTATTTCTTTTTTCTTTTGGGAAGAAGTGGCAATCAATGGAAGCCAAATCAGGTCTGTGTGGCGAATAATGAAACTATTCGCACATGGGACATCTTTCATCTGAAACGCTAGATACTGCACGACACCATTCGATATTAAACACAACAATTATGTGTGTCATATCGATGCGAAGCGTTGCATCTTACCATAAATGGCATTTTAATAGACAAACGATGTAATAAGATACAAATACCGTAGGAGGGAAAGTATACATAATTTAATGACGTCAATGTATCATTATAATTTTAAATAGTTGCGTAATAGCTGCGTAATAGTGCCAATTTCCAATACCCTATGCTTAAATTCATTACATTAGCGCAAACCATGCTAATCCCACTCATCCGATAATGTTTATATTCGTCCTCAAAGCGCAGATGCGGAAATAAAGAAATAAAATAAAAAGAGTAATTTTAAAAAGGTTGGAACTTATCATCCAAACCAGTTGCATCTAGAAATTTATTAGGTGTTCTTGACATAGATTTTGACAATAGTAACGTTATTTATTTCAACAGGCCGTGGTATTATCACATATTGGTCATATTAGATTAAAAGAAGCATAACATAACATAAGTCACGGTATAAGACTGATGCCTGAACGTTTTTTTTTACCGTACCTGGGATATTTTTGTTCTGTTTTTCCAATGCACGAGCCGCTGGGCTACATTTAATCTAACGTTTTCAGTGCGTGCTGTAACCAGGTCCTTTTACAAAACATAGCACAACCGCTGTCGAATCTTAAGTCAAATGTACCTAATAAACCACTATATAAAACTTATTTTGCTGATTAATTTTAGCCATTTCAAAATTATCTGTGACCAGTTGCTGAACTACAGATAAATTAAATCGCGATAGGTATACATTTTCAGGAAAACTTTACGTTCGGGAGTTTATTTGTTTGTACTTATAAGTATAATTTTTGTTGTGTTACTGAAATGAACTAACCAGCAAAATAGCATTGTAAAATTAATAGACGTCCCCGTAAATACACGTGTTTTCATTAGGTCTTAAAATGTTCAAATGTTTGTAAATCTATCGTACTCAAGTGCTTGGTCATTAGTCCATAGCTTACAAACTATTTAAACTAAGGCCAACACAAACACCCATACCCTAGGGGGGACTCAAACCCCCGACGGCGAACTGCCGCGCGCACAGCAGCACGACGTCCCAGTGCGCGCGGCTCATCCGCCGCGGCTTCATTAGGTCTACATTACCTTTGAAATGCAATGCATAATTATGAATCAATATGATTAGAGTTGAAAAATTATGTAAATCTTAAAAATAAAAATAGACGCGAGCAGTATTCGATCCACCGATCCAGCTATTACGCAGCTAGAACGCTAACTGCATAGCCAAAGACATTTCTGCCTTCACTGTCGCGAGGAATTGACATTGTAAACGCGTAAAACTTTTGCTATTTTTTTTTTTTTTTTTTTAATTTGCCAAGTAGTGTACCTTACTACTTGCATGTTGTGCTGTCCTAATGGGCTGCTAAAAGTGTCAAACGTTCGCACTAACTCTGCGATTCCAATTATGAATCAAATCTTTTAGTCTCTCTCTCTCGTTCCCAATCCGAAGAATGGTTGGCAGCAATTCTTTTCCTCCACAGTTCTCTTTCTCGAATAGCCTCTTCATTTTCTGATATGATTCCACTCCTATATCTCTATGAATCTGTTTCAAGTACTGCAATTTGGGTCTGCGTCTTTTTCCTTCTACCATTCCTTCCATAATATTTATTATAAACTCATTGTGCCTATACAGAAGACAAGTTAACAGGTCTCTTCTCTTCATTATATTTTTCACAAGTGCTTTTTTTTCGCTGATTCTTCTAAGAACTTCTTCGTTTGTCATCTTGGCCGTCCAAGGGATTTTCTGTATCCTCCTCCAACACCACAATTCAAATGCTTCTAGCCTTCTCTTGTCGCAAACTCCGAGTGTCCAAATTTCGGAGCCATACAATACCACACTCCGCATATAACATTTTATAAATGCTTTTTTGGTCTCTTCTTTTATATTTCTTGATGTACGAAGCATCCGTTTGTTGTTGAAGGCTAGTTTAGTTTACGCAATTCTACTTTTTATGTGTGCTGAACTTTTGCTATCCGGTGTAATTTTACTTCCTAAGTAGGTGAATACATTAACTTGTTTCAGTGGTACATAATTAATTTTAATATCAGTTGTAACTTTCTCCTGGCTGCATATCATGATCTCCGTCTTTTTTGTGTTGATATTCATGTTATATTTAGCTGGCAGGATCTCATTCATTCTTGATAAAGCCTTTTGCAGATTTTCTTCGCTCTCTTCAATGATGGCCATGTCATCAGCAAACCTAATCATTTTAATTTTTACTCCATTGATCTCAATTCCTTCCATAGACTCTTTAAATTCTTTAATTCCCTCCTCAGTATGCAAATTGAATAGCACTGGTGATAAATTGCACCCTTGTCGTACTCCCTTCTTTATGTGAGCCTCTTGTATTTCACCATGTATATTTATAACCCCTCTTTGATTTTTGTAGAGTTCATCTACTATCCGTCTGTCTCTGAAATCTAGACCAGAATTAGTCACAATTTCCATCAGATTATTTCAATTCTCGTTATCAAAGGCTTTTTCTAAGTCCACGAAAGCGAGGAACAGTAGTATTTTTATGTCCAGCATTTTATCCATGATTTGTCTTAACATTAAGATAGCTTCTCTTGTTCCTCTCTTCTGTCAAAATCCAAATTCATTTTCATCCAAATTCTGTTCAATTTTACTTTTTATTCAGTTATTATTATTTTTGTTATTATTTTTGACATACGTGATATTAAGCTCAAGGTACGATGTTCTTCACATTTTACAGTGCCTGGTTTCTTTGGTATAGGAATTATGACAGTATTTTTAAAATCTTCTGGTATTTCTCCAGTTTGATACGTATCTTGGATTAGTTTGAAGATATAGGTATGTATTTCGTCATCCAGTCCTTGAATCATTTCTCCAGTTAATGCGTCACATCCTGGTGCTTTGTTATTCTATAGTAGAAAATGTTTAAACTTCCGTTACTTTAAAGAATCGTACTTAGATGTTCAAATCACCTTCAAACTTCCGATTGTATGAATTTGTGTTAAATATGTGACGTTAAATATGTAAATGAGAATGAGTTTAGAAAGGGTTCGAAATTATGTTTAAAGTCTGCTCGACGTCGCTAAGTGCTCTCTTTATGAAACATCGAATGTATACTGTGTGGATGATTTCTGTTATAAGCAGAAACTACTCTTTCACGCATTTCAATTTTAATGCAGCAATGTCTCGTGAACTACGTCTTATGCAATGATAAAACTTTGCAGATACAGTTATCGATATATGTGCAACTTCTTTGCAAAATATGTTGCAAATGTAATTAGTAATAAGAAGTAATAAATTAAAACTTCTTGCCTCATGTTGAACTTTTACTGCATGAACAGCAAAAATGCAGTAAGCGATGCCCTTTTTTCTATCATTATGTGGTGGATGGCACAGAGTTTCTTAAAGGTTTAAAATTACGTGTAAAGTTAGTTGTAAATCACTAAATGCACTCCTTCTCAAACAATGGATATCGATTGCATATAAAATAAGGCGTATAAACACAACTGAAAATGTCATCCATTCTGAGACCAAAGAATTACGTAGAAAAGTATTTCTTCAAAGCCATTTAATTTCTATGCTATCTAGCGTCGAGGCTGAATTTTTCTTTTCTTTTTTTTCCCCCAAGGGACCAAACTGCTAAGGTCATCGATTCCTACAACACAGTACTTACATTAACTTATGCTAAAGACAACACCCTCCCCCCCACACACACACCTATGGCCGAGGGAGTACTCGCCGGCCTCGGTGGCCGAGCGGTCTGCGGCGCGCCAGTCACAGTCTGCACGTCCACTACGGCCGGGGGTTCGAATCCCCTCGGGCATGGATATTTATGCCGTCTTTAGTATTAGCTAGTTCATAAGTAGTTTGTAAGTTTAGGGACTGATGACCCCGCAGTTAAGTCCCATAAGCTCTACAAACTTTTTTATTTTTTTATTTTTATTTATTTATTTATTTATTTATTTTTTTTTTTGACGGAGGGTTCGAACTTCCGGCGAGATGTTTGTTTGTAAATCTATCGGACCAAACTGCGTGGTCATCAGTCCGTAGCTTACAAACTACTTAAACTGATATAAACTAATCTAAGGACAACACATACCCATGCCCCAGGGAGGACTCGAACCTCCACGGCGAGCAACCACGCGCTCCGCAGCGAGACGCTTTAGACCGCTCGTCTACTCCACCGCGGCTTCCGGCAAGAGCGGCCGCGCAGTCTATGAGATGGCGCCTCAGACCGCACGGTCATTCTCCGCGCGGCGAGGCTTAAATCCCCAGTTAAAGATCGCCAATGGCAGATGACAAAATGAATGACAATCATGACGGTACGTCAGTATTACACAATTGGAGAACGAGTCGTATTTCATCCTGTTTTGTATGACTGAGACACTATATCGTGGTTATCGCATTTGTTTGGCAGGAAGAAACTAATGGCGTTTACAGAGAAACTTGCCAGTCATTTACCTTGAGTGGCGGCTGGCGTGAAGTTTTCCACTCACTTGTGGCCTGAGAACAAGCGGCCCACACATTTATTCGACACTTCCTAAAATGGAAAAAATAACAAAACTCATCTGTCGCCTATATTGTTTAGCATCCCATGATTTTCTTAGAATACATCCCATTACCCTTGTTTTGCTCTTGTTAATGTTCATCTTATACGTTCCTGTCAAGGCACTCTCCATTCCGTTCATTTGTTCTTTCAGGTCCTTCGCTGTCTCTGTCAGAATTACAAAGTCGTCAGCAAAACGTTTTAATTACTTCTCTTTGAACTTTAATGCCTTTTCCAAATTTCTGCTTTCTTTCCTATACAGCTTGCTCAATGTACAGATTGAATAACGTTCGGGAAATCCTAAAGCCCTGTCTTACTACCTTCTCAACCACTGCAGCACTTTCATGTCCTTCGATTTTTCTAAATGTTATCTGGTTTTTGTGCAAGTTGTAAATAATCTTACGTTCCCTGTATTTTACCCCTACTAACGTCATAATTTGAAAGAATGTATTCCAATTAATATTCTCAAAAACTTTCTCCAAACCTGCAAAGGCTAGAAATGTAGGATTGCCTTTCTTTAATCTGTCTTGTAAGATACGTCGTAAGGTAAGTGAACAGCCATAGGGGACATTTTTATACATTTACACTCAGGCTTGTTTAGCTTATTTAACTTGCTTTACATATTCTTCAGTTTTTCTTCGTATAGATTCTCCTTACACGAATAAAAAGTAATAGTTTTAAGTGACATTTGAGACGTAAGTAGACTGTGAAACCGATGAGTTCTACTGCAACACTCACAAGGACGGATAAAAGCAACATTTATCCTAACAGCGGGCTGAGTGGATACGTTGGCCAGACCGAAAGCATTCCTGCTCCGATCTCTTCGGAGTCTGTGATTTCCCTATATTACGTCAGGCTGATGGCTCATTCAGTGAAGACTACAGCCGCTCACTTATCCTTTAACGGAATAAACGTTCAATCTTATCGAGGAAGTTTCCTTCCTCTCCTTCAAGGATCTCCGAGGAAACTTCAAACTCCGGTGATGTGACTGACACAAAATTCTTCAATTTACCTTGGATACCTTGGATTTTTTCTGGTCTTATAGTGCACTTCATCTGAGGAAAGAAGGAAGATAAGGGGCTGACTTCCCGTCAATTACAGCCTCATTAGAGACGAAAGACAGACTGCTGTGAAGGCAGGATGCGGAGAAAAATCGCCCCCAAAAAACTATTCTGGCATTTTCATAACTTATTTAGAAAATTATGGAGAATCAGAATGGGCCTAAGTGTGTTCGGAAGGAGTTTTGGACCGTTCAAACCACTGACCAAAGATGCTCCGACTACACATCAGACTTACCTCTACATCTACTCATACATTCTTGACAAATCACTGACAGCAAGAACATCCGGTCATCCTCTACCACAGACATACTATTACTACGTCCGTGTCTTGGCTAAGAAAGTTTTTGATGCCATAGTTTCCTGCCCTTAGCTTTTTCCTTCAGTCTGTTGTATCTCCTTCCATCTTTCAGGTCATACAGATGTTGAATTCTTCTTCTTCCTCGTCCTGCAGTTCATTTCATCTTCCCTGAGTCCATCGTGTCTTAAGTATGTGTCCGATCAAGTTAACCTTTCTCTGTCTACTCAAAATATTTTTCTTCTTTCCTATTCTTCTCAAAAGGCATGCACATGGACTCGAACAAACATATCTGTCTGAGCGTTTGCTTACAGAATCTCTACGTACACCTCAATGTGCTGGTGGGTGTAGTTTTTCTGCAAAACTCTGCAATCATGCATTGTAGATGTAATTGTAGACGCCATACGTAATGCAGATATCTTAACTATAACTTATGTAATAATATTCGTACATGTTGTCTAGCGTATTGTCATCAAAAGCCTTGATGATAGTTGCAACTTTAACCTTCTTCTCGGAAGACTGTTGGTATTCACTGTCACTGCTTCCATCGCCTCTTCCCGCACTTACCGTAGCACTACCGCTTGCAATGAGTTGTTCGTCATTATCATCCCTATTATCATCATTATGTGTTAGTGTTACAACAGTATCTAACTTATTCCCATATTTCTGTACCATAAAAGATACGAGAAAGCATGCGAATCATTCATCTTCTACACTCATACCATCTTCACGAAGAAGGATTCTTCGTAACTTCATCTCAACCAATCGCAATACATTAGCAGGATTGATTACCAATCGCCGCCCCATCTGACGCTTCACCACACAAATTACGTCACAAAACGCAACTTCGGAGGCACATTGCACCGTCCCTACTGGCGAATGACAGATCAAAGTGCAATGTGGCAAGGCACACGCAGAGGCCTCCAACGGACGACTGCAGAATTTTGCAGATGCAGGAGTATCACTAATAGAATAAGGGATTTTACATTATCTCTCATACAATTTTGGTGTATACGTGTTTGTTCGAGCCCAAGTGCTTTCCTTGTCAGTACATCATCATTTGCCACCCGATCTTTCCACTTGCTCGTCTCTGTTCTCCTCCAGCACCACATTTCATAACTTTCTAAGCACTTTTTCTTCTTTTCCGCATGGTCCATGTCTGTTCAGTACAGTACAATGCTGCAAATGTAAGTAAGTTTCTTCACCTTAATACCAAGCTGAACTGGCTGGTCATCAGAGTCCTCGTGTTATTGCAAGCGGCTTTGGTGACGGCGATTCTTGCTCGCCTTTCAGTTCCTGTGTGAAAAAGCTTCCCCATGACTTGTACTGCTCCACATTCTCCAGTTCTAGACGGTTGACAGTCGTCCTGAATTACTTCTCCCGTATTGACATCCGCATTGTTTTTATTTCTCGGTGTTGATTTCAGTGCCATACTTCCTAAATTCAGATTAACATGCGGCCTATCTATAGGCATGGTATAACGCCAGGAAAATAATTTCATATCTCGTTTTAGTATTATCGCCAAACATACAATGTCACGTCTTCTAATTGTTCACCACTAATGTTGTAATCAGATACTGTCGGGTTCTTTATCTTATATCTTCAAACGAATAATTCTCAATTCTTAAAGTTGTCATGTAAACGGCTCTAACGATTTCAATGAATTTTCTATTTACACTTTTTTTAAAGGTTCACCTACACAATATTATATTTTTTTGTTAAAACGCGATTTTCCAAAATTACTTAAATATAATTTTATATGTCAATATGAATGTATTTCAAAATTACATGCGTGAGGACATACACGTTTAATGATACACGATACGTCACTGCGATTGGTAATGACATTCTTTCATAAGACGTAGGGCCCAAGTGGCGACGGTGTTACCGTGTTTGCGAGGCTTTCGATTATATAAATCATCATCTTCAGAGAACATTATTTTCCTGGTTCATGTGTAAATTTTAGAGACCTTGGAGAAACAAGGATACTCTGGTCATGATGTAAAATCAATCATGTACCAAGAAAGAAAAGAAGACCATAAAAAGACAAGATGTTTTTATCGATTTTATATTATAACGAGAGATTGTTTGCTTCTATAAGGTCCCTATAGTTTATACATGAGTCAGGAGAATAGTGTAATCTGAAAATGAGGACTTATATAAACCGCTAATTTCAAAAAGAAAGTCAGCTGGAAATATAGGGAACGGAATATCATATACAACTTTCCACAATGTTATTCAATCTCTACATCGAGCAAGTTGTGAAGGAATGCAAGGGGGAATTTGGAGAAGGAATTAAAGTTCAAAGGGATGAAATAAAAACTTTACGTTTTGCTGATGATATTATGATTCTGTCAGAGACAGGAAAGGGCCTGAAAGAGCACATGAACAAAATGGACAGTGTCTTGAAAGGAGCGTATAAGACGAACATTAACAAGAGCAAAACGTAGGTAATGGAATGTAGTACAAGAAAATCAGACGATGCTGAAGGAATTAGATTAGGTAACGAAACAATAAAGGTGGTGGGTGAGTTTTGTTATTTGGGCAGTAAAATAACGTATGGTGGTCGCTGTACAGGGGATACAAAATGCAGAATGGCGATGGGAAGAAAAGCGTTTTTGAAAAAGAGAAATTTGCCAACATCGATTATTAATTTAAGGGTAATGAAGTTCAGGGTGAAGAAATAAAAACATTGCGTTTTTCTGATGACATTGTAATTCTGTCAGAGACAGCAAAGGACCTGGAAGAGCAATTGAATGGAATGGACAGTGTGTTGAAGAGAGTGTATAAAATGAACATTAACAAGAGCAAAACAAAGGTAATGGAATGCAGTCTTAGAAAATCAGGCGATGCTGAAGGAATCAGATTAGATATCGAAACAATGAAGGAGGTACATGAGGTATGTTACTTGGGTAGTAAAATAACATATGACGGTCGCAGTACAGAGGATATAAAATGCAGAATGGAAATGGGAAGAAAAGCGTTTTTGAAAAAGACAAATTTGGTTGCATCGAATATTAATTTAAGTGTAAAGAAGTCTTTTCTGAAGGCATTTGTGTGGAGCGTTCCCTTGTACGGGAGTGAAACATGGACGATAAACAGTGCGTACAGAAAGAGAGTAGAAGCTTTTGAAATGTGGTGCTACAGAAGAATCTTGAAGATTAGTTGGGTAGATCGCATAACTAATGTGGAGGTACTGAACAAAAATTGGGGAGAAGAGGAATTTTTGGCATACCTTGACTAAAAGAAGAGATCGATTGGTAGGACACATACTGAGACATCAAGGAATCGCAAATTTAGCCTTGGAAGGAAGTGTCTGGGGGAAAAATCGCAGAGAGAGACCAAGAGATGAATGTGGAAAGCAGATTCAAATATTTGCAAATTGCCGTTTGTGTGAGGGGATTAAAAGGCTTGATATGGATAGAGAAGGGTGGAGAGCTGTATCAAACCAGTCTCGTGACTGAAGACAGCAACAACAACATGACATTTACATAGATACTTTGCAAATCACATTTAAGTGCCTGACAGAGGGTTCATTAACCACTTTCGTCACTTTTCTCTACCGTTCCATTCTCTAATAGCGCGCGGGAAGAAAGAACACCTAAATCGTTCCGTTTTCGATCTGATTTCTCTTATTTTATTGGAGTGGTCATGTCTCCCTAAGTAGGTGGATGCTAGCAAAATATTTTCACATTCAGAACTAAAAGTCGGTGATTGAAACTTCGCAAACAGATCACGGCGCAATGAATAACGTCTTTCTTTTAATGGTTTCCACCCCAATTCGTGCAACATTTCCGTGACGCTTTCCCCCCGATAACGTGATAAAACAAAACGAACTGTCCTTCTCTGAACCTTGTCAATGTCTTCCGTCAGTCCCACCTGGTGAGGGTCCCACAAGGGGCAACGGTACTCCAGGAGAGGACGCACAAGTGTGATGTAGGCAGTCTCTTTGGTGGAGCTGGTGCACCTTCGAAGCGTTCTGCCAACGAAACGTAACCTTTGGTTCGCCTTCCCAACAATGTAACTGTCCAAAGGCGAGGAAGACTTCAATAATATCTGTGATCTTGACTTAAAAGCCTTAAAAATAAGGTGTACATGATAAAAAAATTCAAATATTCAGCTGAAAGAATTATGTTCAGCTGATTTAGTCAGCAGTTGTGACAGGAACTGGCTGGTGAAAGTTAGTTTAAATGCAGTCACATCGGCACCCTCATAGCTAAATTAGGTGTCGTTATATGGCTGTAGGTCCACACCGATGCATTTACGTTCTAAGAAGGAAGGAATATTAGGGGTCAACGTCCCTTTGACATCGTGGTTATGAGAGGGTTCCGGTCTACGGTTATTCGTAGATATCGCTCGGCCAGACGTCCCCTACGCTGCTGTGACTTTGTCATCTGAGGTTTTGGTTGGTTGGTTGGTTGGTTGGTGTTGGGTGTTTAAAGGGAACTAAACTACTGGGTCATCAGTCCCCTGTTCCCAGCTAAGAGATCACAGGATTTCATGTATGGTTAAAAATAAGAACCCCGCAACCAGTACACAAAATATACAGGAAGACAGTGTGGGCCATGATTACATCATAAAAAGAAAAAGGAAACCACAACAGAGGTGGAACCAATAATCAACTATGCTTAAAATCACAGCAGATGTTGTTGGCTGGCTGATCACTAGGATAATAATGGATGAGCCAGCCATTCTACACATACTACAACTGCCAGTCGGAAATAGGACTGACAAGACAAAAGTGACAACAGATTAAAACTATAAGCGGTGTATGCCTGAAGATCAGGCATATGAATCCACCATTAAAGCTTATGATAAAAACCAGCTGCGCGAATAAAACCTAAAACACAGTCAGCCATAGAGGCGTCGTCAGCTACAATCGAAGGAAGCGCAGTGGGCAGGTTAAAAGACTGCCGCAATGCAGCTAAAAGTGGACAGTCCAACAAGATTGGACTATAGTCAACAAAGCGCCACAATGGCATTCTGGCGGTTCCTCTCGACGTAAGAGGTGGCCGTGCTTTAGCCACGCATGGCCTGTACGCAGGCGATAGAGGACGCCTGAGCCCCTTCGAGAATCTGAGGTTTTACTTGCAGTCAGGATATCAGGAGGCGCGCTCGCATACAGACAGCACCCCCTATAGAAGAAAGCCTGCGCACGACGTCACAACATGGCAAATGTTCAAATGTTTGTGAAGCTTAAGGGACTTAACTACGGGGTCATCAGTCCCTAAACTTACAAACTAATTATGAACTAATTACAACTGAGGACGGCACAAATATCCATGCCCGAGGGGGGATTCGAACCCCCCACCGTAGTGGCCGTGCAGACCGTGACTGGAGCGCCTCAGTCTCCTCGGCCACCGCGTCCGGCCACAACATGGCGGCGGTGAGAGGCTTAGAGTCCTCTGAAAGATTGTAAACATTAGCAGTGCACGCTGTTTATAGTGCATTATTTCGTTCGGGAGTGTATTTATTATGTAAATTGCTGTTGTGTACGGTGTGATCGCTACGCTGGACGATTTGTATGTATGAGAACAACGTGTGATCTCTTTTTTACTGACAAAATGCCGTTTCGTTGCTCTGTGCCGAAATGTAGAGGAAATTACGACTATGGCTCAAAAGTTACCGTTTTTAAACGTCCGAAGAAGAAGAAATGGATATCAAGAATTCCCAGGATAACTTGGCTCCTTCTTCAAGTTAATGAGAAAGATTTCGCTTTTGTTGAACCTTATAAAAGAGTTTTAATGTTTGTAAAGCTTATGGGACTCAACTACGGGGTCGTCAGTCCCTAAACTTACAAACTACTTATGATCTACTTACGAACTAGGACGCCACAAATATCCATGCCCGAGGGGGGATTCGAACCCCCGACCGTAGTGGCCGTGCAGACCGTGACTGAAGCGCCTCAGTCCCCTCGGCCACCGCGGCCGGCAAAAGAGTTTTAAGTCATGACTGTTTACAGTTGGATATTGCGATTCATTTTTTTTTTTACGTAACCACCTCCATTAACTTATTCTTCTCCGGACGTTTAAAGACGGTAACTATTGGGCCACAATCGTAATTTGCTCTACATTTCGGCACAGAACAGCAAAACGGCATTTTGTCAGTAAAAAAGAGATCACACGTTGTTCTCATACACACAAATCGTCCAGCGTAGCGATCACACCATACAAAAAGCAATTTACATAATAAATACACTCCTGAACGAAAGAATGCACTATAATCAGCGTGCACTGCTAATGTTTACAATCTTTCGGAGGACCCTAAGCCATGTTGTGACGTCGTGCGCAGGCTTTCTTCTATAGGAGGTGCAGATACAGGTCCGCACCTGTCTTCTGGACCTTACTGGCGTCGCGACACAATCGGTCGTTGGCGCCAACGGAGCACAGGCAGCCGTTCAACAGGAGCGCGAAGCGATCACGGGACCCGGCGAGCGAGCGACAACTTTCGCTGGTATTTGTGCGCACAGAATGGATCGTAAATCGGCGGCTATCCGCTCGGCGACATTTCGTGCTGCCCGGACAACGTGACGGCAGGAGCTTCCAGCCGGTGGGAGGGGGGGAGGGGGGGAGGGGGGGGGGGATCTCTGAGCGCGCGCGTGGGCGGAGATGTGGGGCACCGCCGCTTACGTAACGCGGGGCGCCACGCACCGCTCCTCTGACGTCATCAAGGCGCCGCCGGACGTCGCCACTCGAGCAGTGCTCTACGCCGAGAACCGGCCACTGCGTTCTGGTGCACACTGAAAGGAGGAGAACGAAGGAAGGTTACGACCTAAAGGCCCGTCGACAGCCTGGTCATTCGATTCGGGACACATCCTCTTTTTTTGGCCCATTTTCCGTTTCTTATGTGATCTGGGGTAACACTAAAAGTGGGCATTTGCGATCGACTTTTGACAGCTCGAAATTTAAATGAAAATAACGGCTTAACCATGCATCTGAAACGAAAATTAAAATGTTCAAATGTTTGTAAATCTATCGGACCAAACTGCGTGGTCATCAGTCCGTAGCTTACAAACTACTTAAACCTAGGTAAACTAAGCTAAGGACAACACACACACCCATGCCCCAGGGAGGACTCGAACCTCCACGGCGAGCAACCGCGCGCTACGCAGCGAGTTGCTTTAGACTGCTCGGCTACCGAGTGTGGCGGAAACTGCCGAGGTGACAACAGTCACGGCAGGTAGATCCACTCTTTGCGGCTGTTTCTTCGTGTTTTTTCGGGATTGATCCTTGAGTTTCTAGCTAATTATTATTTTTGGCCCACTTTAGGTTACGGTAGTAACACTAAAAGTGGGCATTTGCGATCGTCTTTTTGACAGCTCGAAATTTAAACGATAATAACAGCTTAACCGTTCATCTGACACGAAAACTGAATAACCGAATTTGTAGATGAGAAAATTCTCTACAACTTTGCTCTCTTATATTTTTTTCATATCTCGTAGCGTTTCAGAGATATTTGCAAAAATAACGGCGAATTGGGATGTCTGTCTGTCTGTCCGTAACGTGTTCCCACTTTTTAATACGAACCGTTCAACCGATCAGCACTAAATTTTACAGACATAATTATAGGCCGCGAGGGAATAGAACCTCCCTTATTCAAATTTTTCGGCCAAAAAATACGGTAGTAATAAAAAAAAAAGAAGTTTGTAATGTAATTGCAAACGACCCGTTCATCTGACACGAAAGTTGAATACCCTAATTAGTAGAAGAGAGAAAATTCTCTACAACTTTGCTCTCTTATGTTTTTTTCATATCTCGTATCGTTTCAGAGATATTTGCAAAAATAACGGCGATATTGGGATGTCGGTCTGTCTGTCCGTAACGTGTTCCCACTTTTTAAGACGAACCCTTCAACCCATCTGCACCAAATTTTACAGACATAATTGTAGGCTGCCGGGGAATAGAACCTCCATTTTTCAAATTTTTCGGCCAAAACATACGGTAGTAATACCAAAAAAACCAGTCTGTAATATAATTGTAACTGCAAACGACCCGTTCATCTGACACAAAAGTTGAATAGCCTAATTGGTAGAGGGGAAAATTCTCTACAACTTAACTCTATTTTTTTCATATTTTGCATCGTTGCAGGGATATTTTAAAAAATAACGGCGATTTGACGATGTCTGTCTGGTTGTAACGTGTTCCCACTTTTTAGGTCGAACCGTTCAACCGATCGGCACCAAATTTTACAGACATAATTGTTGGCTACCAGAACCTAGCGTTTTGAAATATTTCGGACAAGAAATACGTTAGTAATACAAAAAAGCCGTTTGTAATGTAATTTTAATTGCAAATAAACCGTTCATCGGTTGCAAAAATTGAATAAACAAATTTGTAGAGGAGAAAATTTTCTACAACTTTGTTCCCTTATATATTTTTTTCATATCTCGTATCGTTTGAGAGATATTTGCAAAATAACGGAGTTTTGACAGTCTCCATTGGATTAACGAAAACCAGCCGTTCGCAGATGTCACGAGACATTCCTCGCCCAGAACTCTCTGTGGCATACGCCATCTTGCGTTGCGTATTTGATGATTTTGTAATTGTAACTTACACGTTGTCATTTCAGAGCAATGGTGTACTGAAGAATTAACAAAAACACGTCGTTCTTCGTACGATCAACGAAAATAAAAAAAATGTTCAAATGTTTGTAAATCTTATGGGACTTAACTACGGTGTCATCAGTCCCTAAACTTACAAACTACTTATGAACTACTTACGAACTAGGACGGCACAAATATCCATGCCCGAGGGGGGATTCGAACCCCCGACCGTAGTGACCGTGCAGACCGTGACTGGGGCGCCTCAGTCCCCTCGGCCACCGCGGTCGGCCAACGAAAATCCGGTGTCCACAAATGCCATATTAGCATCAGTTAACAACGGCCATGAATAGTATGACATTTAAGAACGCATCTTCTAACTGTCAGCTGTAGAGTAGTGGGCAATGCGTTGGACTGTGACGCTGAAGGTTTAGCCGCGGTGGAGTAGCCGAGCGGTCTAAAGCATCTCGCTGCGGAGCGCGCGGTTGCTCGCCGTGGAGGTTCGAGTCCTCCCTGGGGCATGGGTGTGTGTGTTGTCTTTAGGTTAGTTTACCTAGGTTTAAGTAGTTTGTAAGCTACGGACTGATGACCACGCTGTTTGGTCCGATAGATTTACAAACAGTTGAACATTTTTAGCCGGCCGCGGTGGCCGAGGGGACTGAGGCGCTTCAGTCACGGTCTGCACGGCTACTACGGTCGGGGGTTCGAATCCCCCCTCGGGCATGGATATTTGTGCCGTCCTTAGTCTTAGCTAGTTCATAAGCAGTTAAAAAATGGTCATTGGTTCGAAACCCGCCACTAGCTAAAATTATAAAACTACAACTCTAAAGTGGGTCGTAAAACACGTCAGTGCGATATTTTTTAGTTCTTTTCGACCTACTACGGGCGAAGAGGCTCATCTTAACTTTTCGTTAGGATCTTCTGCTTTTTCTTGGCGCAGTACGCCTTCATTTTCTGGCTGTGAGCCTACTTACTCTCATCAATCTATTTTCCTCTGGTTGTGCCTGTACACTTCTTGCCTGGGAGAGACAGTGGGAACATTCCCTGTGAGATTGAGTTCGGTTCTCGGTTGTCTGTATTGGGGTCTGCACTTCCGTTAAGTCTGATCTAACAGAGGTGAACCACTTGGCTTCTGACGCCTTTCCCCTACTTGTCACTGTGAGGAACCTGTTGGTGAGCCTGGGGTGATTCAGGCGGGTTGTGTGCGCATAGAAGGCCAGTCGCCTTTTTCTCATACTCGTGTCTATGTCTTCCAGATGTTCATAGAACTCGTTATTGTGCCTGATTCTGTAGATACCGTCTTCCTCTCTTATGGGTCCTAGTATTCTCCTCAGGATAGTTCTCTCTTTAAGTTCGAGTTTCCTGAATGGGCCCTTTCGATTCATCAAGAGACACTCAGTGGCATAGAGTGCGTAGGGTCTTACTACCGAGTTGTAGTGCTTCATCTTTATGTTCTTGGATAGGTTCTTGGAGCTGCAGATGTTCTTACGAGAATCATGGGCCCTCTCTAACTTCGTGTATCTGGCGTCTATGGCCAAGGTTTCGCTCTCGCTTGTTGAAATCCATTCTCCCAAGTAATTGACTACAGGAACTTTACAGATATTATTGTTTCCTAGTGGAATTTTAGAATACGCCTGCTTGATATTGGCGATGAACTTAGTCTTCTCTATATTGATCTTCAAGCCGGTTTTACCACAACATTGTAGAGGCTCTGTAGTTGATGAGTAGCCTCCTCCATGCTGTTGGCTCATAGGGCGAGATCATCGGCAAAGGCTAGTCATGGTACATTGAGGTTGTATTTCTTGTAGCAAACCTCCAGTCATCCTTTGTTTATTAATTTCTTATTTTTTATTTCTGTCAGGGTTGCGATAGGAAATCGACTCTGCCCTTTGAAAGTAACAGTCCAGGCTTTTGCCTCGAGTGATATAGGGCGATCACGGAAAACCTAAATAAGCTTGGCCGGAAGCAGGTGTTAAATGTTCAGATGTTTGTAAACCTACGGGACCGGATTGATAAGGTCATCGATCCCCAGACATACAAACTACACTATTCAAAACAATTAGGGCATCACGAGAGATATCACACTCAATATACATATGGTAACGTATTTTATTCAGATATTGGTTGCAATTGTAAGTTGTGTGTAATACTATACGATATTTTGATGTCTAGACTCTTTACTTGTTGTTAACATGGCGTTTATTTAGAGCGAGGCACAATGGGGCTATCATAATAGTGAAAACATCATTTACGTTGCCCTCTAATATGGCGTGTGATCACTTCGGATGGCCAGTACAGAGGCACATCTGTGTAGCTTGGAAAGTATGAGGTTATCAGTCAGCTCTCGAGGGATATTTGTCCATACTGCTATGAGCGCAATATCCATTTCGCCAACCGTCGTGGGAGGTGCTAGTCTGGCTGTAGTGCGTCTGCAAAGTGCATCCCAAACATGTTCAATCACATTTAACTCTGGTGAACAAGCTGGCCACTCCATTCAATTCCCTCAGCTTCAAGCATATTATCCACCAGTGCAGCTCTGTGGGGACGAGCGTTATAGTCCACTAGACGGAATCCATCTCTTACGGTACCAGAGTACGGCACAACAAAATGACAAAGGATCTCGTCTTCTACCTCTGAGCAGTCAAAGTGCCGTCTGCACGACAAAGAGTCCGTGCTGATACTGCGTGCCATGTTACTGCCTGGAGGGTGCGTTGCGTCTCAGTTGCACTCAGCCTCCTGTCTCGACAAGTTGTTGACCGGAGATACCGGTCATCTCTTGCTGATGTTAGCCGTGGACGACCTTGGCCTTGTCTTCTTTTAAAGGTTCTTGTTGTCTGAAATCGCGTCCACGTCCAGCAAAAAATTACACTTCGGGACACTCCAATAGCTGCAGCCACGTCCCTCTGTGTCTATCTCGCTTCCAACCTTCCTACGGCTCCCCATGCCATAGCATCGAGTACGTCACATCGTTGTTGCATTGCACTACCAGCTCCCTACTATCTCAGTCCAACTGCTGTGTAATTCGTATGTTATAGTAAGCACAAGCTAACACCAACCCCATCTGCAGCAAATGTTATTACCACCATCTCGGCTGATTAATGTTGTAATCTCCACTCCATAGGACCGACAGATGGGTGTCGAACCATTTTAGTTCAGAACCTAGATATCTCAACTGAACCCCTAATTGTACTGATCAGTGTACTTACGTTAAGAAAAACACACACACGCCCATGACCGTGGGAGGATTTGAAACTGCGGCAGGGAGCGGCCGTGCAATCCGTAACAAGGCGCCTTAGACCCATGGCTACTCCCGCACTGAGATCCGGGTTTCAACCATCGCGACAACGCCTTCTGGTAGCGATTGTGGAGATGCAGATGACGGTTCCAACGCGTGCGCGAAGTACAAAAGGGTGGTGCTTTGGAGGTGGTACTCCGGAGTTCCATGTGGAAGGGTTTCCGACGTGACAATGGCCGTACTACGGAAATTAACACATGTCAACGTGGAATCGGTAGTTGGGTCTAGACTAATAGAACATTCCACTTCGAAAATCGTTAGAGAATTCAATACTGCGACACCCACAGTGTTGTGGTGCCACACGCCAGACGCATAAGAACGATCGTGGAGAAGGCAGCGGATGACCGGCAACCAATCACACGCCGGCACCGCGCATCCTGGAGAGAGTAATCTTGAAGCGCGCCCTCTACAAGCGGCTATACTAGGCCGACATTCGTCTGGGGGAGCCCATCCGAACTCATCGCAACTAGCATCGAGGAACACGACGGCCGCGAAAAGAGAAAAGTTCAGTAAATAAAACTTGTATTACTAATCTGTATAGTTGTTTTAGATGTCCACGTATCCTGAACAGAAGCTTTCCTGAAAGACAGGCCGGGAACGACTAAGGACATAGTGTCAAGAGCGTGCCGAGAATATAAAATTTTAGGCTTTATCTCTCACCACGGTTGACGCCGTGGTCGACGTAGGAAGTGGCGAACAGGAAAGACAGTGCAAGTCGCATTCGGAAGGAGGTCGGTTCGTACCCGCCTCCGGTCATCCAGAATGGGTTTTCCATGATTTCCCAAAATCACTCCAGGCAACACTTTAAAAAACTCCACAGAAATCAATGTGAGACGTCGACGAACGTAGCCATTTCGACAGGGCGACGAGCGACGCAGTTTGTAGTTAATGGACTATGGTAGTAGACGACCGACTCGGCTTTCTTTGGTAACAGCACATCGCCAGCAGTGCTTCTCCTGAAATCGCGACCATATATAGTTGGACTCCAGACAACTGGAGGACCGTGGCATGGTCAGGTGAGTCCCGCTTCTAGATGGTACGAGCTGACTGTAGGATTAGAATGTGGCACAGACCGCACCAAGCACTGGAGAAAATTGTCAACAAGGTACTGTGCCAGCTGGTCGTGGTTCCACAATAATGTCTGAAATAGTCTGCGTCCTATGGTTCAACAGAAGACTATATGGGATACTCTGCAAATCACATTTAAGTGCCCGGCAGAGGGTTCATCGAACCACCTTTATACTATTCATCTACCATTCCATTCTCGAATAACTCGTGGGAAAAAAAGAACATATGAATCTCTCCGTTCGAGCTCTGATTTCGCTTATTTTATTCTAATGACCATTTCTACATATGTAGGTAGGAGTCAACAATGTATCTTTGCATTCGGAGGAGAATGTTGGCGACTGGAGTTTCGTAAGTAGACCATGCCGCAGCGATAAACGCTGTCGTTGTAGTGATTCCCATCCCAGATCCTGTATCATTTCCATGACGCTGTCTCCCCTGTATCCTGACAATATAAAACGGGCTGCCCTTCTTTGGACTCTTTCCGTCAAACACACATGATAAGGATCCCACATAGGGCAGCAATACTCCAAATGATGACGGACAAACGTGGTGCATGCATTGTCTTTACTAGTTCTCTTTCATCTTTTAAGTGTTCTGCCAATAAAACGCAGTCTCTGGTTCGTCTTTCCTACGACCTTATCTACGTGTTGTTTCCACTTAAAGTCTGATGTAATAGTAATTCAAATGTTCAAATGTTTGTATAGTCTATGGGACTTAACTACGGGGTCATCAGTCCCTAAACTTACAAACTACTTATGAACTACTTACGAACTAGGACGGCACAAATATCCATGCCCGAGGGGGGATTCGAACCCCCGACCGTAGTGGTCGTGCAGACCGTGACTGGAGCGCCTTAGACCCCTCAGCCACCGCGGCCGGCGTAATAGTAATTCTCAGGTATTTAGTGGAGTTTACGGTCATTACTAAGTAAATATTTTCGGGTTCACTAAGTGGAAATATTTTCGGGAGTGGTTTGCAGTCATTTATTGACTTCATGTTCACAAACAGCGTAAGCATCTGTATGTCCGACATTGCGCTACGTAACCGGTCCGCAATTTTTGCGATTTGTTGAAGAACACTTTTGACAGTTCTAGTGAATGGCTCGGCCACCATGTTCACCCTCGATGAATCCCATCGAACATTTACGGGACATAATTAAGAAGCCAATTCGTGCGCAAAATCCTTCACTGTGAACATTCTCGCAATTATGGATGACAGTATCGCTGAATATTTCTACAGGGTAATATCTACACAATGGCTACATTTCCTGCCGGACCCTTTCTCACCGCATGGCTGACCAAATAAGTCACACAGCGGGGAGAAGGTTAGGGATAAAAGTCTTCCTAACACAGAGGATTTTTACGGGAACAGAATGAGAAAATCAATCTTTGTCTCTATTGTAGCATCCTGTCATTTGTCCTTCAGTGATTTATTCCTGCATTTTACGCACACATTGTACGTTAAAATGCACGAATGAATCACTAAAGGAAAATGATAGGATCCTACAACAGATACATAGCCGATTTCCTTTCATATTCTGTTCCCGTAAAAAGAAAAATACTCTGTGTTAACAGGACATTGACCCCTAACCTTCTTACCGCTGTAAACTTGTTTGGTCAGCCATGCGAGGAGAAAGGATACGGCAGGGAATGTAGCCATTCTGTAGACATTCGCTCTATGCCGGAACTTTCACTCTGCGGTGGAATGTGCACTGGGATGAAACTTCCAGCTCCTTTAAACCCTGAAGCTAATGGCTCAAGCCCCAAATGGATTTATTACAACCTTGATATCAAGCGAAAGCAAGAGACTAACATACACGTCTTGCATTCAAGTAGGCCATAATTATCCTCCAGCGAATACCACACACAACTCAATTAGACGCCGAAAGAAAGAAACATTCAGCAAACTTACATTTAGCGTGATCATAAAGACGAGATAAGAGAAATTAGGGCTCCTACAGTTCTGTTCGTTCTATTCTGGAGTGGAATACGAAAGTAAATGCCTAGTACTGGTACAGTATACCATCCGCCACGCACTTCACGGTGGATTGCGGAGTATGTATGTAGATGTAGATATGTTCAAGGTCGTAGTTCATTTACTTTTTTTTCATAACTTTCATAAGGGCGTGCTGAAAAATATATTAAAATACTTTTAAAAATGTTTGGTAAAAATGAAAATTGATTCGTGCCGCATTAGCTGTATTCTGATATATATATATATATATATATATATATCCCGTCAAGTCCTAGGATATGTATCTGTCACTTTCCACTTCTTTCACCTCTGGCAGTGTTGCTTATGTGAGAAATACCGAGTAGCACCGTGTTTCGGAACCAACGTTAAACTGTAGATCTCCCTATAACCGGCTGGCTAAGTTAGTTCGAAGGTCGGAGGAAGGCAACGGCATACCATCTTCAAACAGGACCACGTCTTGTAAAGCACTGTGGTGTTCAAACCAATCTTCGGATTGTTGACTGCTTTACCTTACCTGAAGTATGCATTTTTCTCATGAACTAGTAACCTTAATGAGATAATAACAGTGAACATACTGGTTCATTTGCTTTTCAGTAGTGATCTCTGTTCTCGATGCGCCCTACTTTCATCGGATAAGAAAGGAAAGAAACGAGAAAAAGATTTAAGACAGCATGAGAATGCGGATAGGAAAACAAGACTCCCCGTGAAAAACGGCGTGATTTAAATAATTATAAATAGAAAATGTAATTGTAGGATATTGCAAGCGACGTTAATGAATGTGCTGTTCACCGAATATGTGAACACGGAAAACATTTACCCAGAAATTAAAATGTTTTACCGATTGGTTCACTAAACGAATGAGTTTCTAAAATTGATTTGTGTTTCTTGCTGTCGCAGAAGATCATATTTTCAGTTTCGTGGAAGCTGTTCGGATGTACTGCTGTAAGCCATACGCAGATAAATCCAGCTTATGCAAATGACGTGAGGTGATTCACAAGCAACCTGCCTACACATTGTTTGCAGGTGCCGCTAGTTCAGGCTTTGCAGCTTTACTCTCCGGTGTAAATGGGAGGAGACCATGACGAGGATTAAATACTTACACGACACTGCCTAACATTAAGCATTATCGGGTGGAAATGGTAAACGGAGAAATCAATGAAGGATTTCATGTAGTCTGTGCAATTTCGTAGCGATGTTGTGGAGACCTTTGTCTGCGACATAGAATTAAGACTACTGATGGGATTCGCTGGATAGGGCAGTGAAAATAAATGTCCTTCATTGCTCGAACGCGGCGTATTACATGTGTCTGTGGGAGGAGATGGACGTCGTGCTTCGACAGGCTGGATGAGAACAGCTCTCCGTGAGAGTTTAATGCGTACCCCTGCCTCGTAACAACTCATTTATTCGCTTGAAACGACGGCGTGGGAGATGCTAACGTGACAGGCCACTCGTTGCGCCTGAGAACTTTTTCCCGAGTCCGTCTGCTAAAACATGACGCCTCGAGAAAAAGATGTATGGCAATTTAACATCTCGACATGAACAACTTTATTAGATCAGAGTACAAGCTCCATTTGACAAGGACGAGGAAAAAAAAATTACTGGTTGGAGCTTATTTGATGTAACCGTCATACATTCAACCGATCGTGGGGAGAACCATCAGAAGCAATCTTTGTATGGTCGCAATAGGATTTGAAACGTATTCCTCCTCAATCTGGGTCGAGTGTCTTTGAACACTGATCATGACTATGCCGACGTCGAATTCCCGGAAACTCTTCAGCGACAATAGTTCTAGACATATATCCTATGTGATCAAAAGTATCAGTATACCCCCAAATATATACGTTTTTCGTATCAGGCACAATGTTCTGGCACATACTGCCAGGTACTCCATATCAGCGACCTCAGTGGTCATTAGACATCGTGAGAGAACAGAACGGGGCGCTCCGCGGAACTCACGGAATTATTCTAACGTGGTCATGTGATTGGGTGTCACTTATGTCAGAAGTCTGTTCGCGAGAATCCACACTTACAAGCATCCCTACATCCGCTGTTTCTCATGTGATAGTGAAACGGAAACGTGATGGGACATGTACAGCATAAAAGCGAAGGACGACCTCGTCTGTTGACTGGCAGAGACCACCGACAGTTGAAGAGGGTCGTACAGTGTAATAGGTAGCCATATATCCAGTCCATTACACAAGAATTACAAACTACATCAGAATCCACACCAAAAATTATGACAAGCGGGAAGTGAGAAATCTTGAATTTCAAGGTCGAGCGAATCAAAATGTTCAAATGTTTGTAAAGTCTATGGGACGTAACTACGGGGTCATCAGTCCCTAAACTTACAAACTACTTATCAACTACCTTATACTAAGGACGGCACAAATATCCATGCCCGAGGGGGGATTCGAACCCCCGACTGTAGTGCATGGTCGAGCGGTTGCCCTGAAGCCACACATCAAGTAGGTCAACGCCAAACGACTCCTCGCTTGGTGTAAGGAGCGTAAACATAGGACGACTGATCAGGAGAAAAACGTTGTGTGTAGTGACGAAGCCGGCTGCGGTGGCCGAGGAGACTAAGGCGCTCCAGTCACGGTCTGCACGGCCACTACGGTCGGGGATTCGAATCCCCCCTCGGGCATGGATATTTGTGCCGTCCTAGTTCGTAAGTAGTTCATAAGTAGTTTGTAAGTTTAGGGACTGATGACCCCGTAGTTAAGTCCCATAGACTATACAAACATTTGAACATTTTTTGTAGTGACGAATCACGGTGCACAATGTGGCGATCCGATGGCAGGGTGTGGGTATGGCGTATGCCCGGTGAACGTCATCTGCCAGCGTATGTGCTGCCAACAGTAAAATTCGGAGGTAGTGGTGTTATGGTGTGGTCGTGTATTTCATGGAGGGAGCTTGCACCCCTTTGCGTGGCACTGTCACAGCACAGGCCTACATTGACGTTTTAAGCACCTTCTTGCTTTCCACTGTTGAAGAGCAATTCGAGGATGGCGATTGCATCTTTCAATACAATCGAGCACACGTTCATAATTCGCGGCCTGTGACGGAGTGGTTACACGACAATAACATCCCAGCACTGGCCTGCACAGAGTCCTTTATGACGTTTTTCATTATTATTTGTTTACTTTTAACGTAACTGGTGTTCTATTTCTTCTTATCTGAAATTTCATTCTATTCACACCACCATCCTCCAGTGCAATCGGACTTTTTTGATGCACTTGCTTCACACAATGACAGAGAAAGATTGAACGGGATAAAATCTCAAAATTAGGAAGAACCTTTCACACAGGGAAAGTAAAATTACCTTCTAGTACAATTGTAAAACGAACAATTTCGAATTTTTACTGAACATTGCGAAAAAAAATATATATCGGCACTAGATACATCCATTTTAAAATAAATGATGCATCCTTTATACAATACCGATGATAAATGTCGTTTTTTTCGGAAATATGACGATATATCAATAGATCGATGTTTTAGCGACGGCCCAAGTATCGACAGGGTCGCGGATCAGTGTCGACTTTAGTGTCGTAGTGAGGTTCAATGACGCGAATAGCCCCATCAGTTGATTGATTCTACAGATTCTTGAATGTGTACGTAGTTCAGATAACTTACAACGTGATGAAGTACAATGTGTGGTGTTTACATTATTTTATCCATACACCGGTAGATCATGGCCTTACACTGAAATGAAGGTAAGCCTTAACAATCCAAAGGGAAAACCTGCCCATTATAATGTTCGTTTTAATGGAGTATCTCATCAAAACGTCAGATAATCCAGCAAAATACGAGTGATCGATGAAAATAACGAAACTAACAAGGAAAATACTCGGGCTCGAACCAATACACATACACCAAAAACGTATGAGAGATAATGTAAAGTTCCCTTATTGTATTAGTGATACTCCTGCATCTGCAAAACTCTGCAGTCGTCCGTTAGAGGCCTCTGCGTGTGCCTTGCCACATTGCACTTTGACCTGTCATTCGCCAGTAGGGACGGTGCAACGTGCCTCCGAAGTTGCGTTTCGTGACGTTATTTGTGTGGTGAAGCGTCAGATGGAGCCGCGATTGGTAATCAATCCTGCTAATGTATTGCGACTGGTTGAGATGAAGTTCCGAAGAATCCTTCTTCGTGAAGATGGTATTAGAGTAGAAGATGAATCAGTTGCATGCTTTCTCGTATCTGTTATGGTACAGAAACATGAGCATAAGTTAGATACTGTTGTAACACTAACACATAATGATGATAATAGGGATGATAATGACGAAGAACTCATTGCAAGCGGTTGTGCTACGGTAAGTGCGGGAAGAGGCGATGGAAGCAGTGGCAGTGAATAACAACAGTCTTTCGGGAAGAAGGTTAAAGTTGCAACTATCATCACGGCTTTTGATGACAATACGCTAGAGAACATGTACGATGATTAATTCATAAGTTATAGTTAAGATTTCTGCATTCTGCATTCTGCAATTACATCTACAGTGCTATCTAGAGCATGGTTGCAGAGTTTTGCGAAAAAACGACACCCACCAGCACATTGAGGTGTACGTAGAGATCCTGTAAGCAAACGTTCATACAGATATGTTTATTCGAGCCCATGTACCTTCCTTGTAAGTTGGCGATACGTCGCAACGATTTTGAATAAATATTGCCATGATTACGGATTTGGCGAGTGAGTTATTGTCAGAGTTTGTGTGGTGGACTTGTGGAGTTTGTGTGGCTGATAATTAATCCTTGCAGATGCCAAATGGGTTATTGACAGAGGCGCTAAAGAGAATAAAGCCATAGTCGCTGGGTCGCGTGCAGAAGACTGCTGGTGTGTCACGTGAGAATGCAGACGCCTCGCGTGCCAACCAGGCGGACGAGAAACCACTAACCTTTACCAGCAGACGGAACTATCCACATCCGTCTGTGTGGCGGTCGCGCTGCTGTTATCTCGCAGAGACTGTGACGTGGTCTTCAGTGCGAAACTGGTCACGTGCAACTATCATGTGAAACCCAGCTCGCGCTATTCATCCACGAGACCCAAATGGCAGTAGACACAGGATCGCAAGTAGTTCAAAAATCAAAATGTTCAAATGTTTGTATAGCCTAAGGGACTTAACTACGGGGTCATCAGTCCCTAAACTTACAAACTACGTATGAACTACTTACGAACTAGGACGGCACAAATATCCATGCCCGAGGGGGGATTCGAACCCCCGACCGTAGTGGCCGTGCAGACCGTGACTGACGCGCCTCAGTCCCCTCGGCCACCGCGGCCGGCTCGCAAGTAGTTTTCGTGTTTAGTATCTTCTGCAGGGCTGTTCTATACGGTTCCGGATTGTGGTCTGATGAAGAAATTTCGAGCGTGTGGAATATCAAAACTACTATGTGACTGGACTGAAAAGTTTCTAGCTAACAGAACGCAGCATGTCATTCTCAATGGAGACAAGTCTTAAGCGTGAAAGTGATTTCTGGCGTGTCCCAGAGGGGCGTTGTAGAACCTTTACTTTTCACAATATATATAAACTACCTTACTTCCGGCTGCTTCGCATTCGTAGACTGGATGGTCTGCATTGATGGTTTCTAATTCAAACAATAAAATTTCATGGATTTAGCTTTTATAATCAAGTATTTTGATACAACTTGCCACCCCCTATTCCACCATTGATGACAGAATTCAATACATTCCGATACACTTTCTTTTTTTCTTTTTCTTTTTTTTTTAATTCTAACCATAGTTTCAAATCCAAATTTTGAAAGATTTACCCTTATTTCACCCGCTTAGTGGTTGAATTTCCAAAAATATCGAAACACTTCTTTTTAAAATTCCAATCAAAAATCAAAATCCGAAGTTTTGTATTTCTTACTTCAAAACTGTCGTAATAGCAACGTATTTTCAAGAAACCGTTCATTCCCTAATTCACTCCCTTAGAGATGGTAATATCGAAAAATTGTTGATGGCCGCGGTGGAGCAGCCGACCGGTCTAAAGCACCTCGCTGCGGAACGCGCGGTTGCTCGCTGTGGAGGTTCGAGTCCTCCCTGGGGCATGGGTGTGTGTTTGTCCGTAGGTTAGTTTACATAGGTTTAAGTAGTTTGTAAGCTACGGACTAATGACCACGCAGTTTGGTCCGATAGATTTACAGACATTTGAACATTTGAATCGCTGATGCCTACAATATAAGATAAACAACGTCTACAAATTTCAAGTTTCTATCGACTGTAGATCCACTTTTCAGTGCCGTTTTTTGACTTTTAGATACGATCAAATACGTATTACACTTTGGCATCTTTCTTGGTAGTTTTACTTTTAAAATTGCAATATGTACTTAATTTTCTTTATTCGTACGTTTGTTGCCGACAAACAACTGAAGAATGTGCATCACGTTTCGCTGTATATAACATCTTTGCTATTATAGTGTCAAAAGTCATCGCTGGTCTTCATTTCGAATTTTATATAAGCCGACGACTTTCAACCACTATATCTTCCACCCTGTTATAGCTGTAGACACGGAAATGCTAAGGTGTACAACGGGAGAGTTTGTACTACAACAACACAAAAAGATCGTTCGCCTCCATTGTGTAGTTTTTGTTGAAGAGCAAAATTTTGACACCCAGACGTAGAATTTCATATAAGTCGTTCAATTCCCATATCTTCCACCTCCTTATCGTTATCAGCTCTCTACCACCATAGTGCACAATGGGAGACTGATACCTACTAGCACATACAAACATATTCGTTTGCGATGTGTAGGTATGGCTGCAGAGTGAAATATAGGCACAAACACCTCAATTTTTATATATATTAAGATGACCTCGTAAATAACATCGAACATTCAATTAGTCTTTTTGCAGGTAATGCTGTAGTTAATCGAGAAGTCGCAACACAGGAAGATGCTAGTGAAATTGGCGACCGCGGTGGCCGAGGGGACTGAGGCGCTCCAGTCACGGTCTGAACGGCCACTACGGTCGGGGGTTCGAATCCCCCCCTCGGGCATGGATATTTGTGCCGTCCTTAGCATTAGCTAGTTCATAAGTAGTTTGTAAGTTTAGGGACTGATGACCCCGTAGTTAAGTCCCTTAGGTTTAACAAACATGTGAACATTTGGTAGTGAAATTCAGGAGGATCTACTGCGTATTGATGCAGAGTGTAGGGAATGGCTATTGAACCTCGACATAAACAAGTGTAAAATGATGTGTTTAGATAGAAAGAAAGATCCTCTACTATTCAACTACGCAATAGCAGGGCAAACACTGAAAGCAGTTACTTTCATTAAATATTTCGGAGTAGATATAAGGGCCGATTTGAAATGGAACGACCGTATAAAAGCAATCGTGGGTGTGGCAGATGTCAGTGCAAGAATCCTCAGGAAATGTACACAGTAAAAAAATAAATAAATGTTACAAAACACTCGTTCAACCAGCGCTTGAGTATTGGTCATCAGTGTGAGATCCGTAGCGTGTACGGTTAGTGGAAGACATAGAAAAGATCCCTCGGAGAGCAGCATGCTTTGTTACTGACTCATTTAGTAAGTGCTAAAGCGTGGCAGAGGTGATTAAGAAACTCCAGTGGCAGACGATGGAAGTGAGAAGTTCTGTATCGTGATACGGCCTTCTGAAACAGCTCCCTTCTACGTATATCTTCAGAAATACAACAACGATGTAATTAGAGAGACTGGAGCATACCGGCAATCCTTTTTCGCGGACCATACGCAAATGGAATGGGAGGAGGAAGTTTCAATGGATCACAAAGTACCCTCCGCCAGACACCATGAGATGATTTGCGCAGTATGGATGTAGATATGGATGTACATGTTCAAATTTCTGTAATTCTAAGGAACTCTCAAGTGGAGTACATAGTAACAGCTATTTTTCCGGTGTAGGGAAGCCACTGAGAGAGCTGAATACAAAAAAGTCTCCAGGTCCGGATGGAATACCAGCTCGGTTTTACAAACAGTATTCTGCGACATTGGCCCCTTACTTAGCTTGCATTTTTCGCTAATCTTTCAGCGCAAAGTTACTAGTGATTGGAAAAAAGCGCAGTTGACTCCCATTTATAAGAAAGGTAAAAGAACTGGCCCGCATAGTTACAGGGCAATACCGTTGACATCAGTTACCTGTAGAATTTTAGAGCATATTCTCAGGTCGAATGTAGTAAATTTCCTTGATATGGAAAAGCTTCTTTCTATCAACACGGGTTTAGGAAACATTGTTCACGTGAATCTTAGCTTGCCCATTTCTCACATGACATCTTGCGAGTCATGGATGAAGGGCAACAGGCTGATTGCGTTTTCCTCGATTTCAAAAAGGAAATTCACGCAGTACCGCACTGCAGACTGCTAACGAAGATACGAGTTTATGGAATAGGTTCACAGATTTGTGACCGGCTGGAAGACTTCCTAAGTAATAGAACGCAGTACGTTGTTCTCGACGGCGTGAGTTAATCAGAGACGAGTGTATCGTCAGGCGTGCCCCAGGGGAGTGTGATAGGACCGCTATTATTTTCTAGCTATATAAATGATCGGATGGACAAACTCGTAATTTACGGCTGTTTACTGATGATGCTGTGGTGTATGGTAGGGTGCCGTCTTTAATTGATTGTAATAGCATACAGGATGAGACAAAATTTCTAGTTAGTGTGAAGAATGACAGCTAGCTATAATGTAGAGAAATGTAAGGTGATGCACATTAGTAGGATAAACAATTTCAAAATTTTCGTATACAGCATTAGTAGTGAGCGTCTTGATGCAGTCGCGTCTTTCAAATATCCAGGTCTAACATTGCACTGAGATATGAAATGGCACGAACATGTGACAGTTGTGAGGCGGACAGCCGACTTCGGTTTATTGGCAGAATTTTGGGAAGATGTACTTCATCTGTAAAGGAGGCCGCATATAAAACGCTTGCACGACTACGTCTTGAGTATTGCTCAATTATTTGGGACCTGCAGTAGATCAGTTTAAAGGAAGACATGGAGGCAGTTCAGAGGTGCGCCGCTAGGTTCGTTACTGGTAGGTTCGACCAGTGCGCGAGTGTCGCAGAAATGGTCCTGGAACTCAAATGATGATCGCTGGAGGAAAGACGACGTTATTTCGAGAAATTCTGTTGAGGAAATTTAGAGGGCCGGAATTTGGAGCTGACTGCAGAATGATCTTGCTGCCGCCTACTTACATTTCGCGTAAAGATCACAAAGACAAGATAAGAGAAATTAGGCCTCGTACAGAGTCGTATACACATTCTTTTCTCACTCGTTCTATTCTGGAGTGGAATACGAAAGGAAATGCCAAATAGTCGTACTCTCCGCTATGTGCTTTACAGTGATATATATAGGGTGTTTCACTGAGTGTGTTTGCATCTGTAACATATAAAATAATAGGGAACGGGAAATTTTAATGCGGTAGGTCAACACAAGAAATGTTACACTTTCTGCGGAGCTATGAACATAGTATATTGTATCATTTTCCAAAGAGTTACAGCACAGAAATATAACTTTTTTAAATGGAACAATAGTTTTTTCTATCGTGCATTGGGTTCGTTGAAAGCAGCTGTGTCCAAATCAATTTAAACTACATTCCTATCACTGTTAGTTTGGAAGCTACAACACTTCAAAGATTAGGGAGCGTATATGACTGGCTGGTGGTCATGAGACAGTGGGCCGTGCCCCATGGGATAGCCACTCGGCCAGTCAGCTACGCTATCGCAGCCTCCGCCCCCGGAAATTTGAAGGGTTGTATCTCTCAAACTAACAGTGATATGGATGTCGTTTAAATTGATTTGGACGCAGCTGGTTTCAACGAATCCAATACACGACAGAAAAAGCTATTGTTCCATTTAAAAACTTATATATTTGTGGTGTAACTCTTTGGAAAATGATACAATAAACTATGTTCATAGCTCCGCAGAAAGTGTAACATTTCTTGTGTTGACCTACCGCATTAAAATTTCCCGTCGCCAATTATTTTATAAGTTACAGAGGCAAACGGCAAACACACTTAGTCAAACACCAAACCAAACTGCTGAGGTCTTCGGTCCCTAGATTTAAAAGTCATTAAAACTATTTAAACTAACTTATGCTAAGGACAACACACACACACACACACACACACACACACACACACACACACACCTGCCCGCTGGAGAACTCGAACCTCCGACGGGGAACTGCCGCGCAATCCGTAGCATAGGGCCTTATACTGCGTGTCCACTCCAGCACGGAATAGAATATGTACATGCAGCTAGGCTATTTTGCACAAGTCTCTTTCGCTCTGTGTGACTGCTGTAATCTTTCTTGGACATTCTACGGCTGTGACGAAAATCCACCGTCGGCACAACAGAAGTCCGTAAACACGTAATTACCATCTGCACGCACTTGCCCAACCTGTAGTATAGGTACGACGTGTGGTGTCTTGTTCACAACGTCAGTAACCACAAACAGTAGACTTGTTTATTGCAACGATGTAATCGTGAGCCCACACCTGACACTTGGCTTCGTAAAACACGTTTCAGTAGCGTCGCGCTGCTAACGTGAGTAAATGCACTTCTGAACCAAAGCACCGCTTTCATGTGTGCTATATAGAAAACACTTTATGTAAAACAAAAAAGTGCTTAAAAAATTAAATTTCATGCTTGAGCCACACCGTTATTCGCAGCATATCACACATCGTTTTCAGGATGAAACTGTCGTCATTAAGTATGAATTTCACCGTACTCGTCCTTACCATTCGCGGCGCTGCCTCTGCCTACTAGCACGGAGCCAAGTGGCCATCAGCACTTAGCTTTATTTCCTTGGTACGAGTAGGAGGTCGTTTATGGCGGCGTGAATGCCAGGTTCGAGGTCGGCACACGTCCGCACACACAGTTCATGCTGCTCGACTGGGAGCAGTTACTTCCATAAAGTAGCTGAGAGCGTGCGTACGGAGAGAGCTGAAGTGGAACTGCCACTTGAAGTTAATCACGAATGTGTTAGATTCCAGACTAAGAGTCATCGGAAGAATCCTCACGAAATGTGACAAAAGATGTTGCTAGAGTCCAACGATTTGCGGCCGAAACCGTAACCGAATATTCGCTCCCTCTTCTAGTTTCGGACGAAACCGAAACTTAAGAAAATTAAGAGGATTTTTTTTTTCACGCTATCATGTCCAATGGTTGAGAGATTGCCTCCACTCCAGCCTGTCTTCGGCTCTTTCCTGCCATTCATGGCTTGGTGTTGAATACCGTTTTCGGCAGTCGGTTGTCCCGCCCTGCCCTGACCACTGGAATCGTCTTCATTCTACATCTACATCTACATAGATACTCTGCAAATCACATTTAAGTGCCTGGCAGAGGGTTCATTAACCACCTTCATAACTTTTCTCTACCGTTCCATTCTCTAATAGCGCGCGGGAAGAAAGAACACCTAAATCGTTCCGTTTTCGATCTGATTTCTCTTATTTTATTTGGATGGTCATGTCTCCCTAAGTAGGTGGGTGCTAGCAAAATATTTTCACATTCAGAACTAAAAGTCGGTGATTGAAACTTCGCAAACAGATCACGCCGCAATGAATAACGTCTTTCTTTTAATGATTTCCACCCCAATTCGTGCAACATTTCCGTGACGCTTTCCCCCCCGTAACGTGATAAAACAAAACGAGCTGCCCTTCTCTGAACCTTCTCAATATCTTCCGTCAGTCCCACCTGGTGAGGGTCCCACAAGGGGCAACAGTACTCCAAGAGAGGACGCACAAGTGTGTTGTAGGCAGTCTCTTTGGTGGAGCTGGTGCATCGTCTAAGCATTCTGCCAATGAAACGTAACCTTTGGTTCGCCTTCCCCACAATATTTTCTATGTGTTCTCTCCAGTCTAAGTTGTTCTTAATTGTAACTCCTAGGTATTTGGTAGAATTTACGACCTTAAGTTTTGACTGATTTATCACGTAATTGAAGTTGAGCGGATTTCTTTTAGTGGTCATGTGTATTACTTCACACTTTTCTTTATTTTGTGTCAATTGCCAATTTTCGCACCAAGTAGAAATTTTGTCTAAATCGCTTTGCAGTTGCTTTTGATCCTTTGTTGACTTCACTAACCGATAAACGACAGCATCATCCGCGAACAGTCTAAGGGAGCTATTCAGATTATCTCCTAAATTGTTTATAAACACGAGGAAGAGTAGGGGACCTATAACGCTTCCCTGTGGAACGCCAGATATCACTTCTGTTTTACTCGATGACTTACCGTCAATTACAACGAACTGTGTCCTTTCTGATAGGAAATCGTGAATCCAATCGCACAATTGGGGAGATATTCCATAAGCACGCAATTTCACTAGAAGCCGCTTGTGGGGTACAGTATCAAAAGCCTTCCGGAAATCCAGAAATATGGAATCGATTTGAGATCCCTTGTCGATGGCACTTAACACTTCATGTGAATAAAGGGCAAGCTGTGTTTCGCAAGAGCGATACTTTCTGAATCCGTGCTGACTATTGGTTAATAGGTCGTTCTCTTCGAGGTAGTACATAATATTCGAACAAAGTATAAGTTCCAAAATCCTACTGCAAATCGACGTCAATGAGATAGGCCTGTAATTTTGGGGATCACTCCTATTGCCTTTCTTGAATATTGGAGTAATTTGGGCAACTTTCCAGTCTTTGGGTACGGATCTTTCGCTGAGTGATCGGTTGTAAATTATAGCTAAGTACAGAGCTATTGCATCAGCATACTCTGAGAGGAATCTAGTTGGTATACAATCTGGCCCGGAAGATTTATTTTTGTTTAGTGACTTAAGTTGTTTTACTACTGCAGGAACATCTGCTTCTAAGTTTCGCATGCTGTCAGCTGTTCTTGGATTGAATACTGGAGTGTTCACTTCGTCTTCTTTGGTGAAAGAATTTCGGAAAGCTGTGTTTAGTAATTCTGTCTTAGCAGTACTGTCGTCGGTAGTATTACCATTGCTATCGCGTAGTGAAGGTATTGTTTGTGTTTTGCCGCTAGTGTACTTCACATATGACCAGAATTTCTTTGGATTTTCTGCAAGATTACGAGACAGGATTTCGTTGTGGAAACAACTATAAGATTCTCGCATTGAAGTCCGCGCTAGGTTGCGAGTTTCAGTAAAAGATTGCCAGTCTTGCGGATTCTGTGTCTTTTTAAATTTTGCATGCGTTTTTCTTTGTTTCTGCAACAGTGATCTGACCTGTTTTGTGTACCACGGGGGGTCAGCCCCCTCTTTTATTAATTTATTTGGTATAACTCTCTCGATTGCTACTGATATTATGTCTTTGAAAGTAAGCCACAACTGATCTACACTCGCATTACAGCCACGATGTTAGGCTCTTTTGTTAGGCTCTTTTTGTAAATATCATATAACTCTGTATTGTAACTTATCCTCCATTTTTCACTTTCACTGTCATAAAATAGTCCAAAAATCTTCCCAAGTATTTTCCTTTCAAATATCATCAGACTATTTAGATCTTGCTTCGTTGTACTCCAGGTGGCACATCCATATAGTACTACTGGCTGTAGGAGTGTTTTGTAGATTATTTGGAAACATCTTGACAAACTACTGGTTTTGAGGAGAGCATTAAGGCCGTTATAATAGCGATTACCTGCCTGCCGTCTTGCCTGTATTTCTATTTTATTGGAGATTTGAAGTCCCTCATTTGACGATAAGGATGGAAGAGGTTTTTGAGTTCTACTATGTTTACGGTGTAGGACCATCTATTCCGTCTTTTACGATTGATTTGAAGTCCAATTTTCCTCGCTTCTGTTTGCAGAATGTCTACCGTTTCTCCTAATTCTTCTCGTGACCCAGATAGTAGCACTGTATTATCGGCATATCCGAGATATTTCCACTGATACTACAGCACGTTTCTAACGGCATCTATTACTTGATTGTTGCCTGCCAGCTGACGTATCTGCGTATTAATTTCCTTAGAATGGAGAAAACCGAATTTGGTGCGGTCATTAAACGTTTTAATTTGAAGGGTTCGACAGTTTCACAGATCAAATCCGAGTCGGTTGGGCTCCTTGTGGGTTCTGCATCAACATTGAAGACCATTTACTTTTGGACCAATGACTTTAAACGTGGTCAGAGAACCACGGTAGACGGAGCACGCTCCTGTCTGCCCGTTGAAGTCACCACACAGGAAACCATCGATAATGTTTGTGATATGGTAATAGAATCTCTAAGATTAAAAGTTCGCGAGATAGCTGATATTGTAAGCATCTCAACTGAACGAGAGCATTACATCCTTCATGAAAAACTGGCCAAGAAGAAGCTCTGCGCGCGACGGGTGCCGCGGTTGCTCACTTGGGACCAAAAACGGAAACGAAACAACATTTCTGCTCAGAACCTCACACTGTTCAGGCGCAATCCACAGGACGTTTTGAGCAGATTCATAACTGTGGATGAAACCTGGATCCGCCATTACACTCCAGAGACCAAACAATGGACGAAGAGTGGTGAGAGTGCACCAAAGAAGGCGAAGACTGTTTTGTCAGCTGGAAAGGTGATGGCTACTGTCTTTTGGGATTCCTACGGTATAAGCCTGGTTAATTATTTGGAAAAAGGCAGATCCACAACTGGCCCCTATTATGCTGCTCTGCTGGATCGTTCATTGAACTAATTGAAAAACTACAAGATTGGCACCGAAGAAACTGCTGTTCCATCAGGAAAATGCTCCAGCCCCCACAGAGCAGCTATCGCTATGGAAAAAGTGCATGTCTTGGGATTAGAATTTGTTTTTCACCCACCCTATTCACAAAACTTGGCTCTTGACTTCTTCTTATTACCAAACTTAAAAATTTGGCTTGGTGGGAAGAAATTGTAATATAATGAGGAAGTGTTCCGCCGCTGTAACAGACTATTTTACAGAGTTTGACAAAGCCTACTTTGCCGATACATTGAAAAACTTGGAAAGTCGCTGCACCAGGTGTATAGCCTGGCAAGGAGACTATGTTGAGAAATAATGTGAGTTTTCGCCATTAAAATAATTTTATTCTATTTTTACCAGACTTATCAAACCGCCCTCGAATCCAGTAAAAAAGAAGAAAAATCGCGACGGGATATGAATTTGTGAATATTTCATGACATAAACAACAGCTTACAGTAACATTCCTTAGCATACTGTGGATAATTTGTATGTTTACGAGAAAGTGTGCACAATCAGAGGGAGACCGCTACCTGTTGATCGAGTTAGTAGCAATCCTGAGACTCACCTTGGGAATGCAACCATTCCTGCTACTCCAGATACCAGAGGAAGTAGTGAAAGCAGTCCGTCTAAGCGTGCCAAATCTGAATACAGCCAGCGCTGCGCAGCTTAGACGCGGTAGCACGGGAATTGTTTCGTTTCGACGAAATACCAGGACTCTTTGTAAAACATATCATAGCAAATTACAGAGAATTTTGAAGAGATATTATGATACTGAGTTACATAATGACTAATGAAAATGAATAATTAACACCACAAGATTGTTACTTTCGTTGTTTTACTCATTACAGTCATTACACCTACACCCAGCACGTGCTGTACGACTGAAGATATTGCTCCTAAACGAGATACTGAAAGACAACGCTTATGGAATCTTAATACCAATATTTCCTGTAATTACAGCATATGAATACAACTTCACGTATGACATAATATTTTAATAGCAACAATCTCTCTAGATCAGTGTTTTTCAAACCTTTTAGAAAATTCGACCCCATCAATGTAAAAATATTCTGGCGAGCCAATCCCAAATAAAAGATATTCTGACCACCCTCCTTCTCACGAACCGTAACAAAGCTATGTAATCTCGAAGGAGACAAATGTAATCATATGATACAGTTTTCTTTTAAGTTGTTCGACGAAGTTTGTTTTGTCTATTTTTCTAAATGAAGCACATTATCCTATTTTTACAAAATTTCCGACAGAAAAATATTTTTTGCTTCATCAATGTTTGGCATATCAGGCAAGACTCATACGCGAATTATGCTTATTAAGAAAGGTCCCACTGTATAGACAATTTGTAATTAAGCAGATTTTTTCGAATTTTTCAGAATTATTGTGTCATGTTCTTTTACATATCGACTGGTTCCTGAAAACTCAGTTCGAGGGAGAATTTGTTCGAGTGGAGTATCAGAGTGGAGGAAATTACACCTTGAAAATGAGGAATATGTAGTGTCAAAAAATCTGGTCTTGGAGTTCATTCTTGAGTTGAATGGGGTAAGGATGTATTTCAGAAAAACTACAGTCATTTTTCCTGCTTAGGACTCACTGAAATTACTCCGATAAACTTTTTTGGCCGTTCCTCTGATCTTCGGGGAATTTTAAGAAAACTCATTGGTTGGTGAACCAGGTCTTAACCGACATAATTTCTACAGAAAGGACTTGTGATCTCCAACTGGTCATAATAAAGTATTAATGTACTTATAATGTATTACATTTGATGCACAAACTATCTTTGTTTCTGTGAAAACACCTTCAAACTAGTGAAAAAGTAGGTAATTATGCAGTCATCAAAATGTATAATACGAAACACCTATGCGCTGATATGAAAGTACCTTGATGTTGCTATCGCTACGACAATAGATTAGCTCAGCATCGTTTTGAGGGCTTCCGTTGTAGTAATATAATCCATAAATGAGTGGTACGTCAGCAAATCCTTATTCAAGAATAAACGTATGCTTACTGCTGTGTATTAACGTAACGTAAACTAATGGCGGGAGACAAACTCGACTTGGAATCGAGCACTACTGAATGCAAGCTTGAGAGAAAAGAGTAGAGTGGGCATTATTGTTACATCGGCAAGTACCGTCAGTGAATGGCATATGTTTGTTTTCAAACACAGCAGCAGCGCCTAAGCGTCAACATTTTAAATGCAACGAAAATACAAAAATAATCGGTTTAAGATATCAAACTGAATTGAATAACTATGATAACCAGTAACTGGAGACAACGAGTCCCTTATACCAAAAGACAACCAAATACCAATTAACATCATACACTTAGTCTGAGGAGTTTGAAGTCGCCGGCCGCGGTGGCCGAGGTGACTGAGGCGCTCCAGTCACGGTCAGCACGGCCACTACGGTCGGGGGTTCGAATCCCCCCTCGGGCATGGATATTTGTGCCGTCCTAGGTTGTAAGTAGTTCCTAAGTCGTTTGTAAGTTTAGGGACTGATGACCCCGTAGTTAAGTCCCATAAGCTTTACAAACATTTGAACATTTGAGTTTGAAGTCATCCTGTATAAACGGAATCGGGCGTTCTGGGGAAAAAATGTTAGTTTATGGTGTAAAATGTTCATGTTTCACAACCCTGACGTTGATGAAATATTCGAAAAGGTTTTTCCCATTCATCTCTGTACGACCTGGATGTTGAACTTCAGCAGTCTGATCGTGCCAGCCATAGATGTTCATGTTTTCTTTCTTGCCAAATTTCAACATGGCTGCTACGAAATGTTGATTTTGCTCCTATACAGCCTAACACATCGCATATTGAGAATACGTTAAAAACAAGCAGTAATGAAGAAATAATTTGTTACCATAGAATAAAATAAGAAGTTTCAACTTAATGGGCGATATGAAATATTTATTTTAGAAAAATTTACATATAGATTTCGTTCCCATGATGGAACATCATCAGTGCAGATTGCAAGACATGATGACTCATGTACTCTGCATAAAACATTTCATGGTCAGATCCATAAAATAACTAAAAAGTTCTTCCTGGTACGCGTCACAAAAAAAATAAATAAAAAATAAATAAATAAAAAAAAGAAAAGAAAACACGATGAAAGAAATATAGTGAATAAGTGCGGAGGCTGTCGGAGGAAATACTCGCCCCATGGCGTCACGGACGGAGACAGATATAAAGCAATGTTCGTAAATTTGTTTGTGTGTACGTGTTGCATACAAATCTACAATTTGGTTCCAATCTGTATGAAATTTTCTATAGGTGAACTACAATCCATGTAGACGGTCGCCATAAGTGTAAGGATCACGCAATGCACATAGTTCAGGAGATATCACGCCATAAACAATGAGGTGCGCGAAAACTGCAGAGTCAAGTGATAATGCTGCACAGTTGCTCCTAAACCATTGGACCGATTTCAACCTAATCTGGTACACATATTCCTTACGTGAAATAACAAACTAGGGGTAAGAACCACATACGTTATAAGCAATAGGAGTTGCAAGGAACTTCCACATAATGCGACGAGGCTTAATGAATACACTATATGAGAATGACGGTGCTTAGCGACTTGCAATAAACTGTAAACATATTTTCAAAACTTTTTCTCGCTGCCAACCGCATCAAAATAATGAAATGAAAACCGTTTCTCGCTTACTACTTTTCCGCTGTTCATGGAGTAAAACTACGGCATTCGGTATGACGTTACAATCTATAATTTCTACACTACAAATTGTAGTAGCACGAAATTGTACAGATAGTATACACACATACAGCTGAATGTACTTTAGAAATTGTATCACAGTGCGACACGTAGTTCATGAAATATCACGACATAAAAAGTAACGTTCATGGAAAACCGCCTCGTGACGCTTCAGGTTTTAATCTATTACCGGTACTTCTTTACAAATAACTTCTGTTCGCAACGGATTTTACCGACATACAGAACTTATACAAATGAATATATAACAGCAAAATTATACAATTGTAGAACATATAATTCAATAAATATGAGGTCATATATATTGCGGTGGGTAAAAACCTGTCACATCATGCACCACGTATTAATACATATACCTATTTGCCACCAAGACACTTCTGTATTCCAGACAGCACAAGGAAATTCATGGAAGCTGACTGCTCTTGACAACTTTGAACTGTGAAGCGCACACGACTGCCGGCGAAAGCAACAGACTTCTATAGAGCTACAACGAAAGAAAGAGGATGAAACACTGTACACCCAACGAAAACACATTATTTCCGACAGATCTGGTTTTTAACTTCAAGAGACGGCAGTTTCCAGTGAGACTTGTATTTTCTATTACGATTAATAAATCGCAAGACAATCTATTCAATACTATGAAGTGGATTTGACATGTCTATGTTTCATACACGGACAACTTTGTCACTTGCTCAGGGGTGGGCTCACCAAACAAATTATTAATATTAGATCCTGGACAAGTCAAAAGAAATATTGTTTATAATAAAGGTGTTAATTAAATAAAAGTATAATGTTACATATCATCTGTATTTTGATTACTATCTTCCTTTGTTTGGATACTGTACTTAAATTTTTGTATATTATGCAAGACAGCCTTATATCTTATATAGTCTCTGATAAATATAAAATGTTATTAGAAAAAAGGAGATGGACAGAGAAGGGCTAGGGACAGTACTAACTCAAGAGTTGAATAAATAAATAAAGAACTGGGCAACAATATTCCGAAACACAAAACTCTTTCCATTACGCACAAGGAAAATTTTCCTTTCCCACAGTTCTTTACCAAGCAGTTGTCATTACGAACGATTAAAGTTTCAAATGATTTGTGTTTTATTAAATTAAATCATGATACTAGGTAGGTGGATGTGTGAACGTAAATTTATCAGTTTCTATTGTAAAAATTAATGACATAAAAGTAACAAAAGAAAAATTCCCATTGTAAATTCTAAATTTTTAGAATCACACAACACATGTCGACGTCAGCAGTCAAAGCCGATGGGTGGTATCCCGTGCTTTAATTAACCACAATTTTATTACATAAAACAACAGCCAAGATCACTAATTATTTTTTTATTTAGATTACCTGGTTCGGCAGGTTATCCCTTTAATACATTGTGTAGCTGATCAGCTACATACCTTATTTTCCCCATTATCTCTCAAACTGAGCAAAATTTTACCACGAATTCATTTGTAGCTGCTTGTATACCTACTGTTACATATGCTACTAGCTTGTCCTAGAAATTGTAAATTGCAGAGTGCAACTGAATCATTTCGATAGTTAGCTGCACTGAGTCACTCCTAATATGTGCGTTTGTTTACGTTAGTATTCCTCCTTTGCCATATACAAGTAGTCAATCACATACTGCTGTTTCATTATGAGTTACTTTCTGGAAAGATGATAGGGATAGTAGTGATATTTACGATATTGGGTACATCATTGAAGCATTATATAGCTGACAAGTTATAAACTTTTTGTTGCTAGTAGTGCATAAAATTTTTAAGTAATTCTTTTTCCAATATTCTTCTCAGTATGTACGCACTATACATTAATCGTGGTACTTTATAGCTTCAAATAAAAAGTCAGGCATTAAAGGGTTATAATGGCAGTATCGGATCTATCTTTAAAGGTAGATGATGCCTGTATAACATGCCGAAGACGGTAATGTAAAATAAATAAATAATTTAAAAAATCTTGACTTTTGCTTTGTATGATAATTCTATAGATGAGTTGTTGTTGTTGTTGTGGTCTTCAGTTCGGAGACTGGTTTGATGCAGCTCTGCACGCTACCCTGTCCTATGCAAGTCTCTTCATCTGAGAATATGTTCGGCAACCTACATCTTTTTGAATCTGCTTACTATATTCATCCCTCGGTCTCCCTCTACGATTTTTACACCACACACTTCCTTCTACTGCTAAGTTGACAATTCCTTGATTTCTCAGAATGTGTCCAACCAATCTATCCCTTCTCTTAGTCAGGATATGCCAGAAACTCCTTTTCTCCCCTATTCGGTTAAGCACCTCCTCATTAGTTTCGTGATCTACTCATATAATTTTCATCATTCGTCTGTAGCACCACACTTCAAAAGCTTCTATCATCTTTTTATCTGAACTCCTTATCGTCCACGTTTTACTCCCATACAATGCTACACTCCAGACAAATGCTTTCAGAAAGGACTTCCTAACATTTAAATTAATATTGGATGTTAACAAGTTTCGCTTATTTAGAAACGCTCTTCTTCCCATAGCCATTCTACATTTCAGAATGTCTCCCTCCAACCTATGGATAAGCGAGAAACTCCTTTTCTCCCCGATTTTATTAGTTACGTGATCTGCCCATTCAATCTTCACCATTCGTCTGTGGCACCACATTTCGAAAGCTTCTATCATCGTTTTGTCTGAACTCCTTATCGTGTAAGGTTCATTTCCATACAGTGCTACACTCCAGACAAATGATTTCAGAAAGGGCTTCCTAATATCTGAACGAATATTGGATGCCAACAAATTCGCTTCTTCAAAAACACTTTTCTTCCCATAGCCATTCTGCATTTTATATCTTCTTTACTTCGGCCATCAGAAGTTATCTTGCTACCCAAATAACAAAATTCGACTTTTATTGTCTTATTACCTAATGTAATTCCTTCAGCATCGCCTGATTTTTTGACATTGCATTTTATTACCTTCGTTTTACTCTTGTTAATGTTCATCTTATATCTTCCTTTCAAGACACTGCCCATTCCATTCAATTGCTGTTCCAATTGCTATAGATGAGATTGACCCCAAAATTTAAGTGACAAGGTTCAGACTTGCTTCATTAGAGGAGAATAAAAAGAATGCTGTATGTGTTGCATCACTTACCGGTATCTGGACGAGCGTTCCGTTGTTGACGACTGGGTAGGAGTAGAGGGGCACAACAGGCACAGATCCGTTCTTGATGAAGATGGGCCCCTGTATGGGGGTGACGGCCGGCAGCGCCGTGCGCCTGTAGTTGGCGGGCAGCTCCGGCGGCACGTCGTCGTCCTCGTAGCTGTAGTCGTCGAAGTCGTCGTCGTAGTCGAGCACCGCGTGCAGGGTCGTCTTGGCCGTCTGCTGGCTGGCCAAGTCCGTCGGCTGCTCGATCCGAGTGTAGCCCGACGGCCTGGGGGGCAGGTCGCCGCCGCCTCTGCTGCCGTCGCCGTAGAAGCGCTGTTGTTGTTGCTGCTGCTGCTGCGCCGCCGCCGCCGGCACGGGAGGCGGAGGACGCGGGATTCCCTGCCTCGGGCCGGGCTGCGACCGCCGCGAAGGCGCCGGGGGCGGCGGAGGGGACGCGAACGGCGGTCCCTGAGGGCCGTAGAGCAGCGTGTTGACGGCCGACGCCGTGTTGAGGCCTCCGATGGCCGAGGCGGACGCGGCGGCGAAGAACGGCGACGGCGTCGCGGGCGCGTGGGCGAAAGGAGCGCTGAAGTTGAGCAGCGCCATCGTTTAACGCGACCTGTACTGGGCGAGGGCTGACACGGGTGCGAAAGCACGGCTCGGAAACCGGTCCGTTGCTCGGCGACCGGCTACTGCGTACGTGCTAAACTGGAGACTTCGACGCTCGGTAAAGCGACGAACCGCTCGCGGCTTTGCTGGTCCGGAGACTTCGATGCACGGTGAGGCGACGAACTAGTCTGGAGACTTCAACGCAAGGTAGAGCGACGAACTGTCCACGGCCTAGCTGGTAACTTCGACGAGCGGGTAGGCAAGAAACTGCGAGTGAATACTGTGTCTGAGCCCGAAATTAGAAGCAGTACCGCTATTGCTAGTGGTTGAGCAGAGGCGACGGTTCTAGGAGCGTGCGGGAGAGGTGAGGAGGCCGCGGCGTTCGCGCCTGAGGAGTGCGTGTCAGAAGGCAAGGCGAGACCCCATATCGCGGACGAGCTGAAGGAGCTGAGCGGCGATCGCTGTCGCGGCCGGGCTGGTACTGATCCGAGCGCGCAGACTCGCCGTCGGGTAGGGGCAGCGCCGGCCAACAGCTGACGCCCCTCCACGCGGCGCGCCGCCACGGCGCACGCCCACGCCGCTCTCTCGCGCCTGCCTTGTCAACGCGGCCTCCGGGAAACGGCGACATTACCGCTCCTTCTTCCGAGACCGCTTAGCGGCGAGCGGGCAGCCGATTACCTCGCCGTGGAGCGCAGACGCGCGTCGCCGACTATTTCCACGTCAATTAATTCTCTCGACCAGCATTTTCCTTTACACTAATGCTAATTAAAGAGGTTCTACTACAGCAGATGATATTGTTACGTAGCCAGTGGCGTAGCTATCATAGGGCTAGGCGGGGCAAAGTTCGAAAAAAAGTTACAGTAGAGCGTCATTTTTTTTTAATTTTTATTTATTTACTTTTAAACTTCCCACCCTACCGTCCATCAATTCCCCCTCCCATCAAACTAAGCTGCCCACAGTAGCTGCACTGGGCCACAGGGTGACGGAACATTGCTTCTAGTGGGGCCTGCTGACAGGCCAAGCCGACAGTCGCTGAGTACAACAATCGGCACACTCCTGACGGCAGAAGTACAGTAGCTGTGCCCCGGGGCCCTTGGTGTAGTAGCTACGCCACTGTACGTAGCGGTCTAGTAGGCCGTAGCTAGTAGACTTGCGCATAATAGTTCGCGATCGGGAGCGCTTACTTTAGATCTAAATCTACATCTACATACATACTCCGCAATTCACCGTAAAGTGCGTGGCGGAGGGTACATTGTACCACTACTAGGCATTTTCTTTCCTATTCCACTCCCAAATAGAACGAGGAAAAAAAGAATGCTTATATGCCTCCGTACGACCTCTAATTTCTCTTATCTTGTTTTTGTGATCACCACGCGAAATGTAAGTAGGCGGCAGCAAGATCGTACTACACTCAGCTTCAAATTGCGGCCCTCTAAATTTCCTCAACAGAAATTCACGGAAAGAACGTCGTCTTTCCTCCAGCGATCTCCAATTGAGTTGCCGGAGCATTTCCGGGACACTCGCGCATTGGTCGAACCTACCAGTAATAAACCTAGCTGCTCGCCTCTGAACTGCCTCTATGTCTTCCTTTAAACTGATCTGCTGTGGGTCCCAAACACTTGAGCAATACTCAAGACGTGGTCGTACAAGCGTTGTATACGCTGTCTCCATTACAGATGAAGTACATCTTCCCAAAATTCTCCCAATAAACCGTAGTCGGATGACTGCCTTACTCACAACTGTCCTTACATGTTCGTTCCAATTTCATATCGCTCTGAAATGTTACGCCTAGATATTTGAACGACGCGACAGCATCAAGAATCTTACTACTAATGCTGTATTCGAACATTATGGGACTGTTTTTCCCAAAAGAAACAGTTTATGGATAATTTCTCGCGTTTAAGTTTAGAGTTATCTCTATATCTTGGCATTATGGAATTTATTAGTCAGATATTGCAGAGTGCAGAATCCTTCAAAGCAGCCTTCCGTCGATTCCGAATTCTTCCGAATTATTTACCTCGAATATAGATGTCCTTGCCTTGCGTACGTGCTATCATGCTTGTTCTATGTCCATCATTGAATTCGTGGCTCGGTTTTCTTAGAAACCAGCCCTCTCATGCTTTGGTGTCTAACACTTTATGCACTTTACCTCCCAGTTACTGTCTTTCAATACTTCAAATGCGACAATATTTTAAAGAAATACAAATTTTTATATTTTACTTTTAATATAGTATAATTATATATTAAACACTTTTGCACTCATACAAAACTTTTAAATACCTTTAGGAATCCAATTACTCGCATGGACTTATGAGCACTACAAATCTATCATATCTAAGCTCTAATGTAGGACAAATTTACGTATATTTTCTCATATGACATGTTCATACTTCCACGATGAACAGTATTTGTAGCTTCTATAATAAAAATGTTCACATGAATGCTAACTAGTATTATAAGTGCGAATTTGTTTTTGTTTTAACGCTTTCACACCTTCACTACACAACAGATCGTCATCATATTTTCAGTACATTTTACGAGGGGTACTGGAAAGGTCATTTGTCCATTTGTAATAAATTACGATCTTGTATATGTATAAATTTTGCGTATTTGGTCTTCAAAACAAGAGATTTTTTACGCAGCCTGGTTACAAGTACTTTCTTACAGACGCAAACCAATCTACAGATTTATTACGATCTCGATGAAAATTTTTCACCTGCAGAACTAGAGGAAGATAACGGTGTATATAAGATTTCGAATGTTGTGTGGTGGAGGGTACCGATAACCGTCTGACGAGCACTATGAAAGTTGGCACTTACAGCTATGTTTTCGTGAAGAAAGTTTTTATAGCCCGAAGCGTAGCCTTATAGACCATTACTCAGTATTTGCCCTTTACTAGGCCACACAGTATACGCAGTCGCGTGGTCTAAAGCGTCATGCTATGGACCGTGCGCTCTAAGGCACCTTGCTTTGCAAAGCGCGGTTGCTCCTCGTCTGAGGCTCGAGTCCTCTCTCGGGAATGGGCGTGTGTGCTGTCCTTAGTGTTAAGTTAGTTTGAGTAGTTTTTAAGTCTAGGGACTGATGACCATATCAGTTTGGTCCAAAAGGCTTACGATCATATGAACATTCAGTACAACCAACAATACAGAGTTTCTTAATCTTGTGCACGCTCTGATTTTCTTTTTCCTCTGCAGAGCCTGTATAAGATAAACGCTTACAAATAGCATGTCCCAACACACAATCAATCTTCTTCCAGAACTAAACTTCAAAGAACGGATGACAGCCATCCTTTCCACCTCCCTTAGTGAAACAAATATTCAGGTAGATTGAATTCGGATGTTCAAATCCTCCATTACATGCGGCCGAACTGCAATAGTATGGACACTATAGACCGGCAGTACACCCGTGGATATTTCTGTTACAATAGTATCGTCCACACACCATTTCCCAGGAGGAATGATCCATATTCAAAGATATGGTAGTATTATTCGAAGCAAAAGTGTCTAATAACATTGGCTATAGAAAGTATACCTTAAGGGACACAACTAACGAAGAAATACTAGTAGCTCTTAAGGTATACATTTTTTAGTTCATGTTTCGTGAACTCTTTTTCTTGTTTTAGTTTGAGCTTTCCTCCTGAGCCCCCGTAATATACAGAAAACACATGCAGGTTTTAGTGCCTCCGAATCTAAGTCTTGTACCTCCATACTTCGATATTTCCCATACTACGTGAGAGACCCCCCCCCCCCTCCCCGCTCACTCGTCACAACTTCATCTGCCGTCTCAGAGAAGTGCCCCTTGAATGAGAAGTAAAAAAAAAAAAAAAAAAAAAAAAAAAAAAAAAATTCAAGTCATATCGATATAGGTTATTTAACCCTTGTATCACGTTTCGTCCAGAATCCCATCGACTTCTACCGTTTCGTGTATGACTAAGATTTTCTATGTTTATTATCTTTTAAAATGAACAATTTACTATTCTCTAAATGTTTTTTTCTTGATTTTATTTTTATTTCCTTTTGGTTATTAGTATTATCAAATATAATTCTTCTCGTCTCCTCAGTGATGCAAAATAAAAGAGAATCTTTTCTTGGTGTAATCATTCCTTTTATTCTTCGAGAATCTGACACTCCGCGTTTAAGAATACTTGTGGCGAATTGCCTCTTACCTTTTTCTAGAATGGATATTGTATATAATTTCGCCATTTTTGCTTGTTAGTGGTGTCTAAAATTTCAAAATGTCATAAGTATTGTCATTGGCAATATCATCAAAAAAATGTTCAAATGTTTGTTAAGCTTATGTGACTTAACGACGGGGTCATCAGTCCCTAAACTTACAAACTACTTATGAACTACTTACAAACTAGGACGGCACAAATATCCATGCCCGAGGGGGGATTCGAACCCCCGACCTTACGGCCGTGCTGACCGTGACTGGAGCGCCTCAGTCACCTCGGCCACCGCGGCCGGCGCAATATCATCAGAGACTTCGCCCCGTATTTCATTGTGGTCACTCTCTCTGTCACATACCACTTTTCTTTCTCTCACGGCGCGGCAGAATAGCCGAGCGTACTAAGGCGCCCAGCTGCGGTGCGCGTGGCAGTTCGCCGTGGTAAGTTCGAGTCCTCCCTGAGCCATGGGTGTTTCTGTTGTCCTTAGCATAAGTTGCTTTAAGATAGTGTAAGTAGTCTGTAAGCGTTGGGACTAAGACCACCGTAGATTTACAAACATTTGATATGAACTTTTTATTACTAGTATTGCATAATAATTATAAGAATTTTTTCGAATATTTCTCTCAGTATATACGCACTATACATAAACATTTTTCTTTCTCAATCTTGTACAGACTCATTCTAACTATAACCTTAATCGAATATAACAATCATGTAAGGAGATAATACAATGAATGTGAAGAAAGAAACCGAAACAGAAGTTACAAAAATATAGGTCATTAAAATTCAGTTGACTTTGGATCTTAAAAACAAAGCGTTGATCTGTCAACATATCGGTGATATGCATGAATGAGCGAATAGCTTTTATTAGTCGGGATATTCTCAATGGGATTTCGCCGTCTACAGCAAGTCTTTTGAATTGACGGCACCTGCAGCAACTTGCGTGCCAGTGATGATGAAATGATGATAATGAGAACAAACAGATAACATCCACTCCCCTGTTAGGACCCCTTGCAAGGCAGTCTGCGACACTGCGGAGGTGGGCAATATCAGCGCTTTTTCTTCTCTTTTTCTTTTTCTTTTCTCTCTCTTTTTTTATTTTATTTTTATTTTTTAGTTGTTTGGCCGTCTTTCGCAGCAGCTATTAAAATTAACTATCAGAAGTTTTCCGTCTTATATTGACTACAATTAAGACAATTATTTCACACCAGATGCGTGGTTGTCAAAGAAGTCACCCGCTAAGGCTTCGATAAGTTCTTTAAACATTTTGGCTATATTGAATGCTGGAATAAAATATGGCAATTGATTAACGGTTAAGAAATTTCGAAGGAGACTGATATTTCTCTGGCGCTTGCGAATATAAACACTTTTCAGTGACTATTGGAAGTCTTTCCTCCTTCAGACGCCTTTGACGTTGCAAAATTCGTGTTCTTCCGAATATTTATCACCGACCGCTATCTACAACTACATACATCTACATCCATTTACATAAATACTCTACAAATCACATTTAAGTGCATGGCAGAGGTTTTATCGAACCAATTTTGTGATATTTCTGTAATAGACTGCGGAAAAAAGGAATGCCTATATATTTCCATTTTCGACCTTATTTATCTTACCTTCCAATGATGATTATGCCTTCGTATGCAGGTGGATGCTAATAAAGTACGTTCTCATTCGGAAGGGAAAGTTGGTAAAAAAAAATTTGCAAATAAATCTCATCACAACGAATAACGCCTTTCATTTAATGATTTCCACCCCCAACTCTTGCATCATTTGCCTGACACTCTCTCCTCTACATCACGTTAACACAAAACGAACTGCCCTCTAAATGCTCCGTTAGTCCCACTTCGTGGGAATCCCACAGTGTTCAGAGATTCACCAAAATAACACGCACTGGTGTAGTGTAGGCAGCTTCTTTAGTAGAATTGTTGCATCGTTTAGCGGTTGCTTTTGATCGTCTAGTGACTTTAATAACCTATAGACGGCAGAATCATCGGCGAACAGTCTAAGATAGCTGCTCAGAATGTCTTCTGAATCGTTTATAATTATAAGGAACAGTAGGGTCCCTAACCGCTTCCCTTTGGAACGCCAGATATCACATCTGTTTTACTCGATTACTTTCCGTCATTTATTACGAACTGTGTCCCTTCTGACATGGAAATCGCGATTCCGGTGGCACAAATGAGGCGATATTGCATATTCTCGACCGGCCGCGGTGGCCGAGGGGACTGAGGTGCTCCAGTCACGGCCTGCACGGTCGGGGGTTCGAATCCCCTCTCGGGCATGGATATTTGTGCCGTCCTCGTTCGTAAGTAGTTCATAAGTAGTTTGTAAGTTTAGGGACTGATGACCCCGTAGTTAAGTTCAAATGTTCAAATGTTTGTAAATATCGGACCAAACTGCGTGGTCATCAGTCCGTAGCTTACAAACTACTTAAACCTAGGTAAACTAACCTAAGGACAAACACACACACCCATGCCCCAGGGAGGACTCGAACCTCCACGGCGAGCAACCGTGCGCTCCGCAGCGAGACGCTTTAGACCGCACGGCTACTCTACCGCGGCCGTAGTTAAGTCCCATAAGCTGTACAAACAATACAAAATATGCATAAGTTCGTCATTTGATTAGAAGACGCTTGTGAGGTACAGCGTCGAAAACCTTCCGTAAATCTGTCTGTTCTTGGATACGAAGTCTGGAGCGCAGTGTGAGTCATACAGGTTGCACAACGCACTGCGCCGACGTAACTGCTCTGGTAGGGATTCCACACATAAGCATAAACAGCTACTCAGCCGGAAGCGTAGCTATTGCCTCATAGAGTCCATTCATCGCACTCGCGGTCCTTCTCGTAAGACAAACGAGTTTCGCCAGACGCGACGCGACGGCCCACCCTGGTGTGACGCTGTCGTGTTCCCAGAGGCCTTCGCTCCTCTATGCGTTGTTTGCGTTCAATGTCTGCCGTGTGCTGCCATTGACCCATATCGTCCCTTTGTCTCGGCTGCACCAGCCAGGACTTCACCTCAGCTTAAAAGTAGACCACTATACGTAACAAGAGCCTTGTTTATCATTAAAAATTAGCAACTAAGGTCCGTGTGAACTACTGGTTACTCCCTGCTATAAAACCTTGTTCCGTGGCCCAAACTGAGAACTGACTCGTTTCAAATTACTTCAGTAACAGGAAGTTAATACTACAGTGGTCAACATACGTAGCAAAAATGTTCAAATGTTTGTAAATCTATCGGACCAAACTGCGTGGTCATCAAAATGTTCAAATGTTTGTGTAGTCTGTGACTTAACTACGGGGTCATCAGTCCCTAAACTTACAAACTACTTATGAACTACTTACGAACTAGGACGGCACAAATATCTATGCCCGATGGGGGATTCGAACCCCCGACCGTAGTGGCCGTGCAGACCGTGACTTTTTTTTTTTTTTTTTTTTGGTTCTATGGGTAGTTCTCTTCGTTGCGGACGCTGATCGTTTTTGCTCGTTGTTGTCCTGTGTGTTGTTGGCTCAGCTTTTTTATTGCAGAGAGCGTTGAGCCCTCTGACCGGGCGCGCTGAGCCACGGCGCCCGGCATCTGGAGCGCCTTAGTCCCCTCGGCCACCTCGGCCGGCGTGGTCATGAGTCCGTAGCTTACAAACTACTTCAACCTAGGTAAACTAACCTAATGACAACACACACACACCCATGCCCCAGGGAGGACTCGCTCCGCAGCGAGACGCTTTAGACCGCTCGGCTACTCCACCGCGGCAACATACATAGCAGCTCACACGCAAAGTCTAAGAACCAAAATCGACCAAGCCTACACGCGTCCTCTCTACCAGAGCGAAGGCACCAATGCCCTCTCTCGACAAGAGTGAAAACATAAAAGTCGACCACTGTACGAAACAAACTATAGTGGTCAATATACATAGCAGCTCACACGTTATTACACACTGACATTAATAAGCAAGGCACCACAATTAAAGTTATCTTAGAAAGGTAGCTAAGAAAACATTTATGCCGCAATGGAATTAAAAAAAAAAAAAAAAAAAAAAAAAAAAAAAAAAAAAAAAAAATAAAAAAAAAAAAAAAAAAATTCATCTGACCTTGTTCTCAGCGCTTGTGAAGAACAATATTAAATAAAAGAGGGAAGGTGCTCTAAAACTACAATTTAGAGGCATCTTGCGGATTAGGCTGAACTTAAACTTGTTTATTCAGACAGAGAACAAGCAAAATGGGGAACCAATTTCGTTATCACAATAAAATGCATCTCTTACATGGATTAATGCGGATGGTGCCCAGCCTAAATTGTACATGATTTAACGCTACTGAGGGGAAGGATTCACAAACAACAGTCACTCTCACACACACGCAATGCCACAGCGAAACTCAGCAAAAGAGGCAGAAGCAGGCGCCGCTATCGTAGGCGAAATTCAGCAAGTCGGAGGTAGCACAAAACACAATATAGAACACTTTGAAGCTGGCTCTGGTCTGCCGTGCCTGTTTTGAGATGGTGCATGTGTATAGTAAGTTAAATTACATCTGAAAAGAAAACGCGAGCATACACTCTAACGGCTACACACGACTACGTTACACGAACGCACTCCACTGAAGGTGAAGTGGTTGAAAATCGGATTCATTATACAAAATCACGTTGGATTCTTAAGTTGCAGTCTGTCAGCAATCGATCTAGGTACTGGTTTTATATGAGAAATGGCATGAACTCAGGCGACTAGCTGCAAACCCCGGAAGTAGGAACTCGGACCCATATGGTTCCGAAATCCGATAAAATTGAATAAATTCAGATTCCGAAAATCAAAGAAAATTAACTACAGCATGCAAACCATAGAAATGCTTAGAATTATATAAGGAAACGAATGAGATACAGCTACACGCGATAGGGGACGATTACAGAGACGGATGAGGTCCTGTCTCATAAAAACCACAAAAAATGAAATAATTACAAAGTCGGAAAAATAAAAATAAGAATTACGGCAAGCAACCCATAAAAATGTTAAGAATTACATAAGGAAGCTATTGAAGGAGGTAGTACAAGGCTCAGAGAGAATTACAGACAAAGACAGAATGCGTTCTACAAGTTGGAGAAGAAACAGCAAAATTAAAATAGGCGGCGAGAGAAGATCGTGAAATATTAGTGGAAATCATAAGGATACCGGCATATTTACTTGCCTGATGGGCATGGAACAAACAAGAGTGGAAGCTGAAGGCTTTGTTCTATGAACCAACCACGTGGAACACATTTCACTCATAGAAGGAAACGATGAGAAGATTTTTACATGAACTGTACAAAATGAACATATCACCTATTAGAAATCGGGCCCCACAAAGCTAGAAAGTATTTACAGAGAGTTCATATATCGCCACATGATCACAAAAGGTTTTAACATACCAGGCCGTTATCAAACTGCAACTAGAATCACACATGCCACGTTTATCTATTGCAAATCACTGAATTGAAAAACGAGAACACATTTCCGCATACGATCGGAGAATATATAATGATTCTAAGTTCACGAGTCTAAGTTAAACGTGCTAGACAATGAAACGCTACCATCTCCAAACATAAGAGTAGAACCAACCTTACCTCACCAGAGGACCAGCACAGAATGACCAGACCGAGCGGCCACGAGACGCGGGAAGCCACCGGAAGCCGGAAAAACCAAGATCAGCGGTGTTGGGGACGGAGATAATGCCCTAGAGAAGGCTCGACGACTGGACTGTAACCAAAGGGTGTAGAAACCTCTTTGGTAGCCTCAGCAGCTATCGACTCTGAGGCAGAGAGAACGATGCAAAGCGAGCTATCACTCCCCATATTCAGACAGCCATAGATTCTCGCACATCCACTTAAAAGTAAGACAAGTAAACATTCTCACAGGGACTGTGACGTAGCGGAGAAGCCACATTTATGCCACATTAATTAATATAATAATAAATTATTAACATGACAAAATAAGCAAAACATAGCAATATTAACTAATATTTTAACACATGAAATAAAAATGTTATTCCTCAAGCCTTGAAAAGAGTGGCGTTCAAGTTTTAACAAAATGATAATCTAGCGACATTAAATAAATTATAACTTTACAGAAAAATACAAGAAATATACGGAAGTCGACAGGCGGTCGTCTTTAAAGCTGCACTTTCGACACGTGGTTGGCGGATTTCCGTGTCACTCTTTCCGTCACGGCCCTCTGGTTCTTACAACTGCAGGAGTTTCCAAAAAAACACCTTCGGAAACCAATGGAGCATGCGATAGCGGTGACAGGGACCGTGTCTAGATGGAGATCTAGTTCTGTGAACTGATCGGCCACACACGAGTGCGATGAGGGGAAATGTTGGTTCCGTTAGCTTTCAGCATGAATTCACGCTGGATAGATCGGTTAGGTAACAGCTGTCTTTCTTTTCCGCCGCAACATTAGTGCCAATGACATGTTTTTATTTACACTGTTTCGAAGAAGTAGGCGAGGACTTATAGAGTTGGCGGTAACTATTCAGGCAATTTAATAAGTTCCATGTCGAGTGCGTCCTGTTAATTGTATTCTCACAGTAGATTTCATACTTACAGTTCCTCGCACCCAACAGTGTGACGTGCCGCCTATATTATTCCTTGATTCAACATTTGTCCATGACACTAGTTTATTCGTTCTCCTTCGTTGATATTACAACAATAAAATGATCTCAGAACTGCTCTTACTTTAGGATAATGTTCACATAGTACTATAGACAGAAAGCTGACTCAAGCCACTTGTGTAATGTGCGTCGGAACAACGTCTGTTAGATGGATTGCTATTATCCTCGCACTGTTTCCTGAGCCCTGTAGGCCAGTCGTAGTAGAAAAAAAAATGTCCTTAGGTCGAAAAAAAAATTGCAGGAAGCTGAATTTTTGGTATGTTGTTAGGACATACTAGACTAGTATTAAACCAAGTTTGCAGCTTCGAAATCCTTTAGCTTAACTTTTACGAGCCAAAAAACCTCGAAATTTTCTGACTTTCTTCTGGTTTTGACTTATAGCTCGTGAAGGGTTGTTTTTTGACGAAAGGTCACTCACACCTACATTAATGTAGATAAAATATTCTAAAATTTAAGCCCAACCACAGCTCTGTAAGTAAAATAGTTCACGAGTTATTGGGCTTCAAAAATTGACTTATTTCTCCAAAAAGTTCAAATTTTCGATTTTAGTCACCTTTCAGCTAGAATATTGGCTCTAATGATCATCACACGGGGAAAGTCATACAAAAAAGTTATAGGTCAGTTATTTAGCTTTAATCTAAGTACAGTACGAAATCCAAAGACTAAATAGATTTCTAGTTATCGTTAAAAAACGAAAAGTTGGAAAATTCGGTGTATTCAATAAATTGACCCAGACGAATTGCAGTCCTCTTATCCTATATATGTTAAAGAAAGAGAAGGAATTACTCATTGACGATGATTATTAACGCATTGCATATAAATATGGTTTTTTCAACACTGTTTTCAGCAAATATTGAACGGAGAAGTTCCTTGAGTCCACTTCCTGTCATTATGGCACCGACGGCCCCCATGAATGACATGAGGAAGTGAAAACCTCCAAGCCTCACCACTATGTTGACGAGCTTTTTGGAGAAATAAGTCAATCTTTGAAGTCCAGTATCTCGGTAACTAATGGACTTACAGAGCTGCGGTTGAGCTTAAATTTTAGAATATTGTATCTTCAATAATAGAGGTGCGTGTGACATTTCGTCAAAAAACCACTCTTCATGAGTTATAAGCCAAAACCAGAAGAGAATTCGAAAATTTCGAGGTTTCTTGGCTCTCAAAAGTTAAGCTAAAAGATTTCGAAGCTGCAAACTTGGTTTTATACTAGTCTTATATATACTAACAACATAGCAAAAATTCAGCTTCCTGCAATTTTTTTGGACCTAAACATACCTGGCGACTGGCCTACTGGGCGATCGGCGGAAATCGGCTGCGTTCGTGAAGCTCCGGAATGTTTATGCTCTCTACCAACCTTACCGACGTAAACAGCATATGCGCCGTAGCCATTGTGTCTTTATTGTTGATTTGTGAGTATTGTTCGTCATTGTGTTTTTATGAAAAATGAGCGAAAAAAAGTCTGTTCCGAGAGATGAACGTGATACGGGATATGTCTGCCTCAAACCTAATAAATCTCTATGACGCTTCCTATGAGTCAGTCGAATCGGAGGACTGGGAAGGCTACTGCCGAAAGGTTAAGGACCTAGAAGAGGAATATTGGAGGCGTGATGGCGTAATGCAGATCGCCATAGATAATATTATAATTAATGCGGGCCCAGCAGCACCACATAGTCTGACGACTCTAGCACAGAGACTGCCACAGACTATGGCAACGAAAATGACTAGTAATGTCGTAAGTATTTATTTCTACCTATTCGTTCCTTGTAGTTTCATAAGTAACGGTTATTTTGTAGCAGTTTTATACAAATAAGTTCCCGCTTTCGATTACTCAAACAGAATGGAGAGACACAGCACTGACGGCCACGGACGATAAGGTGTGCAATGAGCTCATAATTTCGGTAAGTTTTTACTTATAGTGTTCATAATTAGTAGCATAAGTTTACGTTTCCTATTAGTCGTACATTAATGTGACGCTTAATGTGTTGTCGCTGCTGCGACACATTAAGCCGTTACACTTCCATTTAAAAGCTGTAAGCTATACGGCGTGAGCTGGCTGCACTGGGAGAAAGAGGCGGGGCCTAACCTAACAGCCAAAGCGCTACGAGCCTCCCAGTAGCCTCCTCTCAGGGCTCAGGTATAAGTGCGAGAATAATAGTATTGCGAATGACAGTTAGTGACCATGTGCGGCTTCATCACCACGCCGTCCGTACACAAACGAAATATTAAATTCCTTCATTTTGAACAAATAAATAAATTTCTACTAGGCACGCCACGCAGGGTGAGGTGGCAAGCGGAGTATGGATGTAGATGTAGATCTCTATTATCACGTAACGGTGTCTTAGAACGTTTCTGGTTGATTAACAAACAATGCTTAAAACTCAGACCACAAAATAGACTGACTCCGGCCGGATGTTTACACACGTGTTACACACAGACAGAAACTTCTGGAACATTATTTCTTAATACAATAAAGAACGTACTAGGACTGTGAGTTTCAACTAAACAACTAAAATGTACAATCAGGCTGACTCTCAGAATCCAAAACTCTGTCCAAGGCAGCAAAGGTTTGCTGTCTTCCAGCACTACATTTCCGACATTATTATTATGCATTACACCTAACTTACTTCTAAATACGCTAGCTGGTACTTATACACTGTACAGTTTTTGTCACTTACAGCAGTGTCTGTGTTACAATCCGATAAACTGTTTCAAAGTAAATATCATCGTCAGAATGAACTAAAATGGTTCGACGCCTTGCTGTCGGTTCTACGGAGTGGAATCAACAACAGTACAGCAACCGAGATAGTGGTAATAATATAGAGTTGCTGCAGGGGTTGGGGTTGACTTGTGTTTACTCTACCAAACGAATTACACAATCAGTTGGGTTCAGATAGTGTAGTGCAATGCAAGAACAACATGACTTACTAGAAACTATGAAATGGAGAGCCATAGGAACGTTGGAAGCGGGACAGACACAGAGGAAGGTGGCTCCAGCAATTGGCGTGTACCAAAGAGTGATTTCCTGGACCTGGACGCGATTTCAGACTGCAGGAACCGTTAAAAAGAAGACAAAGCCATGGTCGTCTACGGGTAACATCAGAAAGAGATTACCGCCACCGCTTGCGCATTGTGACACCCCAAAATATTTAGGAGTCACCTTAGATAGAACCCTCACCTACATGGACCACTGCATGAACACCAAACAGAAAGTAGCTGCAAGAAACAACATCGTTCGCAAACTAGCGGGCACTAATGGGGTGCAGAGCCCAGCACACTGAGGACCACAACTCTAGCTTTGTGTTATTCAGCTGCGGAATATGCATGTCCTGTGTGATACAACTCAAGCCATGCTAAACAAGTGGACACACTGCCGCATCATCACTGGTTGCTTGAAGTCAACAGCGACGGATAAACTACATTGCCTAGCTGGTATTGCACCCCCGAGTATTACACGCAAAGTGGCTGCCAGCAAAGAGTAGCTAAAATCAGTCACGTCTGCGACGCACCCACTTTTCGGACAACAACCCACCCGTCGTCGACTTATCTCAAGGAGGAGTTTCCTCCATACGACAGAATGCCTCACCGACGCACCACAGAACACAAGAACGGAAATGTGGCGAAATAAAAATGTCCATCTCCATGACTGACTTGTACCAACGGAAGAACTTCCCCCAGGACACGGTGAGAAGAGGAACGCCTGGACATCTTTGAATAGACTGCATTCCGGAGAAGCAAGAACATAGAGCAACATGCATAGATGGGGGCTATCGGATGAATCGGTGTTGTGCGATTGTGGATAAGAGCAGACTACTTCCCGCCTTATGCGGTGCGAGTTATGCCCAAGCACCTGCACAATCGAGGAGCTCATGAAGGCTACTCCCAATGTTCTGAACGTGGCCTGTTTTTGGTCGAAAATCTCCTAACATTACATTTATCCTACATTTTAGCTTATAAATTTTATTACTCTCTGGACATGGCCAGCTTTAGTCGAAAAGTCTCAGCTCTAGAAAATACTTGTTCATGTAATATCCATGAAGAGCCTAACAAACCTATCTATCCGATGTCTAATGTAAGTACAAAGTTTGATGCGTTTGACACGATTAAATAAATAAACCGTCACCTCCGGTTAAGAGCCCGTCGAGACAGTAGGCTCATCTACAACGCACCCTCCAGGCAGCAACAGAACGCGTAATATCAACACAAACAGTCGGAAATCGTCTTCGGAAATGTGGCCTCTACGCACAGAGGCCTATGGTGTGTGTTCCATTAAAACCACGACACCGTTTAGACCGCAGAAACTGGGCGGAGGAACATCAGAATTGGAGTCGTAACAAATGGCGCCGGGTTCTGTTCACAGACGAGTCAAGATTTTGTGTTCAGCCGGACAATCGTCGTTCCCTCATCTGAAGACAACGTGGAACTCGGGACAATCCCGTTTATGGGCAGGAAACATCACCATATGTGGCAGGAGTCGGTATTGGTGGACATACGGACCTATATGTCATTCAAAATTGCGCTTTGACTACTCAGAGGTATGGAGACGAGATCTTTCGATCTTTATTTTGCCCTACACTGGTGCCGTAGGAATGGGTTCTTTGGTGAACGATAACGGTCGTCCCCACAGAGCTGTGCTGGGATGCACTTGGCACACACATTGCCGCCAAACCAGCGCCTCCCACAACGGTTGCAGAGCTGGATATAACACTCATTAAATAATGGCCAAATGTCCCTCAAGAGCTGACTGATAACCTCATGCTGTCCATGACACACAAGTGTGCAACTGTACTGGCCGTCCGAGGTGATCTCACACCATATTACAGGGTAACGAGAATGACTTTTTCACCATTATTGTGGCCTCATTCTGCCTAGCTCTAAGTAAACGCCATGAAAACTTCAGGTAAGGAGCTGAGACAACAAAATATCGTACTGTATTACACACACATTATTATTGTAAGCAATATCTGAATAAAATACGTTATCATATGTATATTGTGTGCATTATTTCACCTCATCCCATAATTCTCTGAGCATTGTACATGAATGATATTGTTTGGGGAATGTTGCTGTGTGGAATATATGACTCATTGTGAAGACATTTTATTTTGCACTGAAAGCTTTGCTGATGATTGTTCAGTATTAACGTTAAGTCTAGAAATCATTCAACTCGTTGTCTGCCAGAACGCAGTCCTAAGTACTTGGCCTGACTTACTTGCAGAAATCACGCCGAGCAGTCTAAAGTTCATCACATCAATTCCATTGCATCCGACGTCGAGGTAGGTCAGCCATTGAGTCTATAGCCTCCGCTACATATGGAGGCTGCAGTTCAATTCGGCGGCCGCGGTGGCCGAGCGGTCTGCGGAGTGCCAGTCACATTCTGCACGGCCACTAAGGTCGGGGGTTCGAATCCCCCTTCGGGCATGGATATTTGTACCGTCCTTAGTATTAGCTAGTTCATAAGTAGTTTGTGAGTTTAGGGACTGATGACCCCGTAGTTAAGTCCCATAAGCTATACAAACATTTGAGCAGTTCAATTCACTGAAGGGGAGTCGCAGGAAGGTATCTCGAAAATTTTAGATTTGCTATATAAATGCCTCATTAGCTCAGGAACTACTTAATTTATAAATATTAATTTTTTGTGAATTTATTGCTCCGTAATGACTTTAAATTATCAAAAAGAAATTATTATTCATCCCGTGAAAATACAAATATTTGAGGGAAATTTTCATATATTTAATTGCTTCATTTTTAGCTCTTAAAGTAAATGCTACTTAAGTAGATTTACGACATTACGGTACTGACCATGTTATGTAATAAATAATTCATAGATATGGATTCCAAAGTTTCTGCGAAAAGAGACATTTATATTGAAAAATGTTAGTATCAGAAAACAGCGTTTAAAGAAAAAATATCATTAAACACACCCAACTGATCTATAGAAAATATGTAGAAGTATTCTGGCTTGTCGCCAATTCCTACCATATTGTTTGCTGCAATCTTCACAGTTCATAATTCATCACTTTTAATTGGTGGTGATGATTCCGTGTGGCATCTTTGGCTGTTAGGCTCCAGTTGGGACCGAGTTCGTCCTGCCTGCTGCAAGTCTTTAGGTGACGCGACTGGGGCGACTTGCGTGTCGATGATCAAATGATGATGAGGACAACAGACACCCAGTCCCCAAGTGGAGGGATGGAATCCGGGGCCCTGTATGACAACCCACCGCGCTGCCCACTGGACTAGAGAGGTGGACACTTTTTAGTGGTACAAATATCAAATAATAAGTAATTGACCAGAGACATGTTTTGTCTCGATGTATATATCAAAGATATTGAATTGAAGAAGAAGCATTGAATTAAAATTTGTGCCATGGCCGGGATTCGAACCAGGACGTGCTGCTTACTAGGCAAACGACATTAGCACTACGCCACCGCAGGACATCTCAGGTTCGAATCCCGGTCGTGGCACAAATTTTAATTCAATAACTTTGAAGTGTACTGAAGCAAAATAAATCTCTTTACGTTGATTTATTATTTGTCATTTATATCACCTGTGCCTGAGGTACAAGGCATGATCGTTCCCATCGACGTTCATTTCTGGGACGCTATTCCGCTATTGAAGAAAGTGGACAACGTTGGTACGCATTTAGGGGAGCATGAGGCAGAATTGAAGTTTGTGTTGTGGGCGAAGACTTGCTTTAACGTAGTGTGTGCAATCGCTTTACCCATTAAGTCTCGGTGGATTAGTGATTGACTACTGAGCAGAAGATTCCGGGTTCGAATCCCGGCTGCAGTGTAAATTTTAATTCATTACTTCTCCAATACTTGTACTTCTATAGAGCAGTTCACACTAATTCTAAATTGTATTTGTTATTGAGGATGTACGTACTGGTCGTTGTTCCGTTATTTATTTGATTCAATCTTCTCTTAGTATATCTCCACCTTCCCACCTGTGACTGTTCATTTCTTCGTCCCCTTTATGGACCTCTTCTCCTTTTTCTCCTACTTGTAATATCTCTTGTAATATCTATCCCCTCTTCTTCTGATATAAACCTTCATATTTGGTGCCGCTCATGGTTCCGTTGACTTTTCTCCTAAAATAAAGAAAATGTTAGAGGCCGTCGTTTTACACGTAAGATGGGTTTAAAATTTATATCTAGGAGGAGAAGACATTGGTATAGACAAACAAATAAAATTCATTACAAAAAATAAAAACTTCCGTACCTATTTTAGAATACCTTATGTTAATCAGTTTAGTAAGAATGGAACAGATAATAAAAAAAATCCACCGATATGCGGATGTTCGGATTAAAGTGTCTATCATTGGGAATGGTATTTCATTTGTGCTTGTAGGAACGTATTATCCTTAATGACTTTGTTTTGATTCCTTAACACGGAGAAACGATACGGCTCTAGGAATCCGTGAAGATGATGGTCGCAGTTGCTGTAAACACCTTGTTTTGTTCTCCTGTCAACAGAGAGGCGTGTCTTGATGCCGGCTGGAAATGAATACCGCACATGAAAGTTGGAAAAACAAAAATAGTTAATTTCTTTAGGGTTTAAATGGTTCTGCGTTCTTAACTTGTTCTCTCGAAGAACATTCTTTGTAGTCAGTAGTATAAATTACGTGGTTAAGGGGCTGAAATTATGGCTGGTCCGACAATATTCCTTCTTTTATTCAGTCGCAATCGGAAACTCTTGAGGTAGTTTTCCATTCACCTTCCTCTACATACTGTTCATCCGAAATAGACGAATTTTAGCCGGATGCAGTGTGTGCTCGTTTCCCATTCTCTCTCTTGTGATACAATTCGGCATGGAAAGGCGACTATGCAGCTTGTCTTTTGCTTTAGTTATTGTCTATTATTAACCACTCCTCATAGGCATCTAGTTGAAGCCGACTCTAAAACGTGATACATAGTTCTTTTCTCTAGCATACTGTAAAGGATTCTGTAAATAGAGTTGGCAGTTTTACTTCCTCGAATTGTAAGGGGAACTCTCCATAGCATTCTCCCCTTTCAACACAGATCAAGAATGAAAACAAGGAAGGTGTACGGATCTGTCAAAACAGAGGCAAACTAGAAACACTGAGCGGTCCAAGCTAAAGATGTACAACATCGTCTTGATGGATTACGGTGTGGAACTGGAAGATCCGTCTCTTCAAATCTCCCTGATGTTCGATATTTTTTCACCAAATTATGAATTGTACGTCCGGTCACTGAAGTGCCTGTTCGCTGTATTAAGTACTGTGTTTGTGTCGTGCTGTAATGTCCGTTTCCAATCGCGATGTTAAGGAAGAGACAGTATGTTCTACACACGTACTAAACGTAATAACTTCTGCAATTTATGAGGTTCTGACTCTTGAATTCCTCTGTTCTAGCATAGTTTACCAACAGTTATTTTTACTTTTTTTTCATTTTTGATTGATTTCATTTATGTGAGTGGTCTGCGCGGCATCAACCCTGCTCTCACTATTCATGAACTTTGCCTCTACGTAATGGGGGTTGGGCGTCGAAGACATACAATCACAGTAATCAGGAAAGCATTTCAGGAAACCAATTTATTGCTATAGATCCATTTTGCGATCTGTTGTTGTTGTGCTCTTCAGTCTGCAGACTGGTTTGATGCAGCTCTCCATGCTACCCTGTCCTCTGCACGCCTCTTCATCTGCGAATAATAACGGCAACCTACATCCTTTTGAACCTGCTTACTATATTTGTCCCTCGGTCTCCCTCTACGATTTTTAACCCACACACTTCCATCTAATGTTGACGATTCCTTGATGTCTTAGAATGTGTGCCATCTCTTAGTGAGGATATGCCAGAAACTCCTTTTCTCCCCAATTCTGTTGAGCACCTCCTCATTTGTCATGTGATCCACCCACCATATCTCCATCATTCGTCTGTAGCAACACATTTCAAAAGTTTCTATCATCTTTTTGTCTGAACTCCTTATCTTCCACGTTTCATTTCCGTACAATGCTACACTCCAATCAAAAGGTTTCATAAAGGATTTCCTGACATTTAAATTAATATTAGATGTCAACCTGCGTCCCTTTCATGCCCTTCGACTCTAATAACTGTCCGGTTTTTGTACAATTTGAATATAACTCTTCGCTTTCTATATTTTACTCCTGCTACCTTAAGAAATTGGAAAGGTGTATTCCAGTCAACATTGTCAAAAGCTCATTCCAGATCTAGATATGCTTTGCCTTCCTTGACCTACCTTCTGAGAAAAGTCTGCCGGCCGCAGTGGCCGAGCGGTCTGCGGCGCGACAGTCACAGTCTGCACGACCGTTACGGTCAGGGGTTCGAGTCCCCCCCCCCGGGCATGGATGATTGTGTTGTCTTTAGTATAAGGTAGTTCATAAGTAGTTTGTAAGTATAGGGACTGATGAACCCGCAGTTAAATCCCTTATGCTTAACAAACATTTGAACATTGAAAACAGTCTTAATGTGAGTACTGCATCCGGTGTTCCTACATTTCTCCTAAATCCAAACTGATCTTCTCCAAGGTTGGATTCCACCAGTTTTTCCATTCGTCTGTAAATAATTCGTGTTAGTATTTTGCAACCATGACTTACTAAAGTGACAGTTCTGTAATTTTCACACTTGTCTACACTTGCTTTCTTTGGAATTGGATTTACTATATTCTTCTTGTAGTCGGAGGATATTTCTCCTGTCTCATACATCTTGCATACCAGGTGGACAAATTTCTTCATGACTGAGTCTCCTAACGAAATCAGCAGTTCCGACGCTATATCATCTACTCCAGGGGCCTTGTTTCGACTCAAATCTTCCAGTGATCTGTCTAATTCTTCTCGCAGTATCTTATCTCCTATCTCATTTTCCTCTACTTATTCTTCCATTTCGAGAGTACTGCCTTCAAGTTTGTTTCCTTTTCCTTCCACCTTTCAACTTTTCTCAGTACTGGTTTTCCGTACGAGCTCTCGATACTCACGTAGTCGCTTTTCTTCTCTCCAAAAGTCTCTTTTATTTTCCTGCAGGCAGTCTTGCAGTATTCTTCTATCCACTCTTGCTTAACTTCCTGTCAACCACATTTTTCAGGCGTCTGTACTTCCTTTTGCGTGCTTCACTTGCTGCATTTTTATATTTTATCGTTTCATGAATTAAGTTCAGTATCTCCTGTGTAATCCATGGATTTCTATTACCGGTAGGCCTTGTCTTTCTGCCTCTATCATCCACCGCAGCCCTCACTACTCTGTCTCGTAGAGCTACCGATTCTTCTTCTACTGTTTGACTTTCCACTGTTTCGGACAATCCTTGAGTAATACTACCCCTAAACACTCGACGACCTCTGGTTCTTTCAATTTGTCCAGGTTCTATCTACTTAATTTTCTCCTTTTTGCAGACTCTTAATTTTTAATCTACAGTTCATAACCAAGAAGTTATGGTCAGAGTATATATCTGCCCCTGGATATGTCATACAGTTTAAAACCTGGTTTATAAACCTTTGCCTTATTATTATAAAGTCAATCTGGTAGCTTCCAGTGTCTCCTGGTCACTTCCACATATATATATTTTTTTCATTATGATTAAACCACAATTTTGATGATTAAATTGTGCACTGTACAAAATTCTACCAGGTGATCTCTTTCATTCCTTTTCCCTAGTCCATATTCACCTACTGCATTTCCTTCTCTTCCCTTTCCTATTACCGAGTTCCCATCCACCATCACAATGTGTGTCGCACAAATCATGGCAGAGAGGAATGCTTATTTTCTTTCAACCCTGAACTTCAAATAAATTATTATCATCTGACGTAATATATTAAAAGACGTAAGAAATATAAACCTTTCAAAGAAATTTTGGTGCGCAGCGAAATAAAATACGGAGTTACCGATGTCAAGGAAAGTATACAAATCGAACCAACAGATGGCACTGCTGGCGGTGTCGCCTGACAAACGAATGTAAATGCCACGGAATTTCCGATTATTACAGGGATAGGCAATTACATTGACTTCGCCATCGATATTTTCATAGCGCCGTATCAAAAGGATCTACATCTTTCAAAACTACAGTAATTGTTGGATTTCTAATTTTTCAGTACTGCAGTACAACCATATTTAACAATTTAACTTTTAAATCTTCATAATTTGTTCAAGACATAAAAAATTTACTTCTTAATATTTTAAAATATTATCTTAAATTTAATGTGAAACTTGAGTAGATAGTGTCTGATAATGTTCTTGACATTTAATGTAGAGCTTCTAACACTTGCTGAAATAAGGAGCCCAAGTGTTCATCAAATAATCTTGTTCCCTATTTATTTTTAATAAAACTCATTTGAAAACAATGATTCATACAGGCAGATAGAAGGCCTTTTGGAACTTAACCTCTTAGAGGGTATTTCTCTTGACGAATTACAGGCCAATATTTTCTGGATTCTGCAAACACTTTCGAGATACAAATAATGTTAATGATATATATCAAGTTCGAAATCTTCTGTATCTACGCCAAAAATATTTTCAGTGGAAGAAGATATAACTCCTAGTTGAAGATTAACCCCTACCACAGAAATACTTTGAGAAGCTGGAAAGTTGCGATCTCAGTCGCAAAATAGCCCATCCACACACTATAAAAGCGCAGATGTTCGTAGTTAACTGGAACGGCATCGAAGAAGTTAATATTTTTACCTCTTTGAAGAGGACGAGGCACAAAATTCACCGTATTCTGCAGCCACATACCGAACCAGTACACATTGCCCACAGATGAACGAAATAGAGTAGCAACAGATGGCGCGCAGGTAGTGGCTTATTGAAGTAATGCGGAAAGAACAAATTTAGAGATTACAGTAGATGTTGCTACCAATTCTAAGCGATTGTTAATAAATAAAACAAACTTGCGTCGAACAAGAGCGATTTTATGTGCTACGAGAAACAGTTGTCAATTTTATTCAACAAATTTTTCTTCTGCACTCTCAGTACTCACGCCATCTACCAAACGAGCATTGGCGATCTACCGGTAGATCGCGATCGACGTGTTGCCGATCCCTGCGCTATTAAATTTATAAGCTACTCGCTGAAAACCCGGCAACGCTTCGCAGAAGCTAATGTGTAGGGGATATATACTTTTGTGTCCCAGCCTCGTCGCCACTTTTCTGTTTCGTCTCCGCCGGTTGTTTTAGGTGTCGGTGGCCGAGTAGAAAGAGACCGACACAGGAATAAAGGATGCACGCTTGTGCAGGTACTGAGGTGACCAGCCAGTGAGACAGCACAAACTAGAAACACTAGAGTAAATTAGAACGATATATATTTCATGAGGTCTTGGTAATACTTAACTTTTACATAGTTCTTGACTGCAGACTGCTGATACATAGTTTATACAGAGGCCTGCCTACTGATGATTCCTAGTGCCTATCCGAAAGCCAAGTCTTAACTGGTGCCTATCTGAATCCCAAGTGACCGATGCAGCAGTCGTGGCCACGAGCGGAGTTGCAGCAGAGGGCGCTCGTGGCTGTCGTCGTAAGAACGCCGCGCCGTGCGTGCATGGCGGCGCGCGGCGAAAGTAGGTGGCGCGTACTTTATACTTGTGCGACACCACATATACCCTACTCTCTTCTCTTCTTCTCCCTCTGTCTTTCTCTTCCTGCCCCCTTCCATTGGCCATGACGTCCTTCCCCCATCTATGCACCACTCCCTCTTATGCCACACCATATCCATCTCCTTCGCTCTGCGTCTATACCAGCCCCCCTGTTTAAATCCATTTCATTCCCCCATTCTCTATCTTCTCCCTCCTCTCTCTGATCTTATTTATTGTTAATCAAAATATACACGGGTGTACTGCAGGTCTATAGTGTCCAACGGACACAATATTTCGGCGGTCATTCATTTATTATATATATATTATTAACTCTTGCAACTCATGTAATAAATCTTGTATAGGCCAAAATGGACGTAATTTCACCGTTAGTTATAAAGAAAATCCTAGGGAGAGTGAGAAAAACCCATCTACTTTTTATCAGCACTTGCAATCAGAAAATCACTCAGTAGGCACTATAGAAAACGCACTCAAAATTTTACATGTAATATTTTGTGTCCCATCTATGTCGCCATTTTTGTGTTTCGTTTTCGCCAGTTGTCTTTGGTGTCGGTGGCCGAGTAGAAAGAGACCGACACAAATAAAGGATGCACGCTTGTGGGGTACGGAGGTGACCAGCCAGTGGGACAGCAGAAACTAGAAGCACTAGAGTAAATTAGAACGCGATATATATTTCATAGAGACTTAGTAATACTTAACTTTTACATAGTTCTTGACTGCAGAATGCTGATACATAGTTTAGATAGAGGCCTGCCTACTAATGATTCCTAGTGCCTATCCGATAGCCAAGTCTTAACTGGTGCCTAGCTGATCCCCAAGTGAACGATGCAGCAGTCGTGGCCACGAGCGGAGTTGCAGCAGAGGGCGCTCGTGGCTGACGTCGTAAGAACGCCGCGCTGTGCGTACATGGCGGCGCGCGGCGAAAGTACATGGCGCGCACTTCAGACTTGTGCGACACCACATAATACAAAAGGGATATGAAATGAATATTCTAGAAAAAAAATTGAAGTATGTATCCAACTAGCGACGCAAACAATTTATTAAACGATCAAACCGATTTTAAACACAAAAATTACATCGATAATTTTATTGATACTTTAATGCTGGACAAAGGATAATGAATATTACATAAATCATAGATCGTACTATACTGTTAAAATCAACTAAAGACGAAATGAAGACAACCATGTCAAATATAAATGTGTAATCTATAATATCCTCCAAAATTTCTAATAAAATGTTTTAACCATAATCGCTAATAACAACATAGACAGAAATAATAAAGAAAATAATTCCTATCTGTTAACTTCTATATTTTCTCTCTGAAAGAAAAATTTGTAAATATTTGTGAACGTATAGTACTCTGAGGTATTGACAGATGCTGTAACTGGCTACAATTCATAAAAAAGAAATAATCACCTAATAAATAATCAGTTGAAACACTTACAACCTCTAAATACGGTACGTACTGCATACTTTCTAAGTGAAATTTGTAAAACGTTTCCAGAATGAAACTTTTACTCTGCAGCGGAGTGTGCGGTGATATGAAACTTCCTGGCAGATTAAAATTGTGTGCCGGAACCGGGGCTCGAACCTGGGACCTTTGCCTTTCGCGGGCAAGCGCACTACCGACTGTGCTATCCCGACACGACTTAAGATGCCGCCCCACAACTTTACTTCCGCCAGTACCTCGCCTCCTACTTTCCAAACTTCACAGAAGCTCTGTCTCTTGTAGCAAGAAATCGAAGCGTCAATACCAAAAGAACATTAGCAGGTATAGCATCCCTCTAAAACGCACCTTTCTTTTTTATTTTAAGTTAAATCAGTTAAGGTAGCAGGTCTAAGTTTTAATAATGTGTATCGATTACTTGAAACGTTTGTTAAAACTTGGTGAATTCGCAATTAACGTTCGCTAGGAAGTAGTAAAACACACCGCAAGATCTTTTACATATGTTTCCTTGTTTGGTTTGCAATACCAAAATGTAATTATTCACACTCAAAACCGTTAATGCATCAGCCGCGATTTGTGCGTCAGAAATGTTTACGTTGGCTCTCATCGAATTCAACTGAATGTTGGCTCCAATGTGTGGACGCTGAGGCAAAATATTGGCGAATGTTGGCGCCAACATTGGTACCAATGTGTGGACGATTCTTTTCAACGACGATTCGTCCGGATCACGATTCGATTCTTACGAGTCTTTATTTGTATTCGTTCAAATGAACGACTCATTGGCGAATCGCCACAACTCTAATAGATAGAGATTTGCTTTAGGTTGTGCAGCCTGGAGTGAATGTGTGTGTGCAGGTGAGGCTGTTGCTCCAGAATGCGGCCAGCGCCCAGCCCCAGTGCACAGCACACACACGCACACACACACACACACACACACACACACACACACACGGGTCACGCGGCTCGCTCGTGCGGCCCCCCTCGCCCCATTCTACCGCCTCGCGGCCCATTCACTCTGTGTCACGCGCCGCTTAAACGCTGCGCCCAGTGTTGACACCGGCGGCTGCGTGCGCTACCTGCAGGCAGGCACAGGGTGGCGAAATCGCTGCCGCCGCTTGTAACCGCTGCTACCCAGATGACAGATAACAGTTTTTACCGCCGATGAGATACAGCTCCATAAGGCACGAGTGTGCGACAGGTCTCGCGTCAGTTTCGAATAAATCACGTTGCGCACTGTGGTAAGCGTTTGTGTAATTGCTCCAATTGTAACCAGTGGAATTTCATGACGCATGCACTGCTCGAAACAAAATTAGTACACTTGGAGAGACGACGTCGTTATTAAATCCAAGTAATAAATGTATTTTCCGCGGTGGAGTAGCTGAGCGGTCTAAAGCGTCTCGCTGCGGAGCGCGCGGTTGCTCGCCGTGGAGGTTCGAGTCCTCCGTGGGGCATGGGTGTGTGTGTGTTTGTCCGTAGGTTAGTTTACCTAGGTTTGAGTAGTTTGTAAGCTAGGGACTGATGACCACGCAGTTTGGTCCGATACATTTACAAACATTTGAACATTTGAATAAATGTATTTACCAACAGCCGTAAAGTTTTTTGTGTTATTGAACTACCGGTTCCTGTATTATAATTAGACTTGCGCATAATAGTTCGCGATCGGGTGCGCTCACTTTAGTTCGCGGTTCTGCCGCGAACTAGTTAGCTCTTTTAGTTCGTCCGCTCCCAGTGACGGCTGAGCGGTGTGGTCTGCGCATGCAGGTGAAGGAAGAAGTTCCCCCGTCTAGCTGCTTCATGCGCTCGCTGCTTGAGCCGCTAACGATATCACACAAACCAAAAGAAACAGTTTGTGGATAATTTCTCGCGTTTAAGTTTACAGTTATCTCTTTATCTAGGCTTTATGGAATTAATTAGTCGGATATTGAAAAGTGCAGAATACTTCAAAGCAGAAATTTTGTAGCACTGAACTATGTAATCTAGCATGCAAACGCTAACCTCGAAATGGCTCTCATCATGAGAAGGCAAACACATGATTTTTAATTCTGTTCGCGACCTATCGCGCATATTTTAGTTCGCGACCTACTGCGCATATTTTAGTTCGCGACCGGTAGCTCTCCTTTTAGTTGGCAGCTCAGCCGCGAAGTAGGTCACTCTTTTTAGTTCATCCGCTCGTTTTGGCTTTTGCTACCGCTACTAAAACTACAGCTGAGCTGAATCTCAGCTCGAAATGACGGCAACTGGCACAAGGAAATCACGCGATTCTGCGCGCTCTCGCGTCCTCTCGTTGTTACCCGTCAGTGTTGGGTAAAGGAGCGGACGAACTAAGAAGCGAGGGATCTCCGAACTAGTTCGCTTAGTTCGCCTGTGGGAGCGCTCTTCCGAACTAGTTCGTTCGCGAACTGCACAAGACTAATTATAATAATACCATCTTCACGTTACATGACAGATATCCAAGTAAACTCTTGACATGGCCTTTTATATCGATTTATTTAATATCTCACATATCCTGAATAAACGTGTGTTAATTCACAAAGGTGACAGCAGCTGTCAAAATTGTTCAATAAAACAACAAACGTTATGGTTGTTGGTAAATACATTTATTATTTGGATTTAAAAATAGGTCAGCCGCAGTCCCAATTCGAGAATAAGATGAAACTACATCGACGTCGTTATTGATCCGATGACGACAGATGTCGCTTGGGGGGAAGTAGATGCAGTGATATTGACTTCAACGTCGTATGCCAACAGTGTAGTAGCATCATCATTTAAAACTTCCGGGCTCATAAGCCGTGGTCGATTTGTAAAACTTTCCCTAACGTTTCATCTTCGGCTGCGGAAGACATCTTCAGAGGTAGAGTGGCGAACTGCGACGAGAACTCGAAGGAGCGCCGTATATACAGGCGATGCAGAGGACACCACAAAACATCACGCCGCGGCGGATTAGCTGCGCGTACTGGAATGCCGTGTTGCGGTGCGCGCGGCCGTCCAGTGTCGGGGGTTCGATTCCCCCCTCGGGCATGTTTGTGTTGTCTTTACGTTAGTTTACCTTAGTTTAAGTAGTTTGTAAGCTAGGGACTGATAACTAAGCAGTTGAGTCCCATAGATTTACAAACATTTGATTTGACAAGACATCACGTGACGTCGGTTACGACACTATATCTGCTATTGCCAACAAGAATCGATTGTCATTCCTCTGATGTAAAGCAAAAGTCCAAATTCTGTCTAATTTACCAGCTTCCTCTTTCCTGTTAAGATTATTGCGATGTTTATAGATTTCGATTGCTTCTCTATACTTGCGCGCATGACAGTGCGAAGTTTTTGAGATGACACTAGTCTCTGCATATACGACGCTCCGAATTCTCATCGCAGTTCGCCACTCTACTTCTGGTCTTCCGCAGCCGAAGATGAAACGTTAGGGGAAAGTTTTACAAATCGACCACGGCTTATGATCCCGGAAGTTTTAAATGAAGTTGACGCCGGCCGTGAAAGCTTACATTGTATGAGTGTAGTAGCATGTTTGCATGTTCTGTGTGTGCCCGTTAAGGCGCCTTTCACACAAAGGCGATATACGATAAACGATATATTGTAAGGAATATATCGCGACGATATATTGCCAGCAAGGTTCACAACAGCAGACGATAAATCGGCGCCACATGGGCGATAAAAATGTTCACTACTTCTGTTACAAACATGAGCTCAAGTGAGGACTGCGTCGCAGTGCGTTACTAGCTCAGGTGTAGGATGAGAAGATAAAGGAAACACTAGGCACTTTCCAAAATCTTAGTCTCATGCACCATAGTTCGTCTGTTGTTTCTAGAGAGTTGTCTCACAAAAAATCAAAATTCATGGAATGAATCCTGAAAACTTTCATTTTCTGAAACGCTTTGAAAAAGAAAAGACACAAGTTTCAGGAAAGCTATTTCTTCAAATGAGAGCTTGGGCAATTCCAGCAGGACAATGCGATATCCCACAGGATAAACTGGTAATCTGTTTAAGAAACTCTAACTAATTATTAAAAATGAAATATCTGATTTATTTTCTAACTGACGTAACTTCATGAAAATTACTAACAATGTCATGTTTATGATTTTAAAATCTTTCAGAGAAAAATATAACTCTGATATTTAATCTGCCTACAAAATTATTTTTAAACAAAGATAAACATTTCTTTCCTGTTAATAAATTTAAATCAATTTACACAAACAATGTTACAACAATACCATATTTCAAGAACACTACCCATGAAATTCCTATTTAATAAAAAACGCAATTTCAAAACTAAATTATTACAATAAATACTTTTCCTAACGCAGAAAGGGGTCCCTAGTATTAATCGTGAGACCACAAGCTAACAGCAAGATCTTTCCTGACCGTTACTGTTACCATCAATTCAGCCTAACAATGCGAAGTTGTGCTATAGAAACATGCCAAGTATTTCATGAAAGAATTTACCTTATAAAAACTTCAAAAGATCGTTTCTCCAACGTCATCTATACTTTTCGTCTCCATATCTTAAACAAATAGTTTGGCTCAGCATTCAAGTCTCAAAATCTTATCTCCTCGGCTATCGACAACTGTACACAACCACGGGCCCCACGCTTCTGCAATCTCATCCGCGCGCCTAGAAAAGTCTACACTCTCAATAATCACAACCCTACTTCCCGGCAACAATACTATCACCGTCTCCAATACTGATAGTACTGCCATTGAAAAATAAGCCTGCAACCAAAGATAAATGACCCATGCCTGACTAGCTTGACACTGGTCTCAAATTCGCGGTATATTTGAATATGAAATGTATACCTTCCCATAGCAGGTATCTTATAACACCAAGTACATATGTGTATGCACATGAACACTAAACACAGTAACTGATTACACTGTTAAGTAACTGTAACAAAATGAATCTGTTACGATGAATAGACAAGCTCCCTTCAGGTCACGTGACACTAAGCAGCAGCCCCTCCCTAACCTTACGCATGCGCAAACGCTGTTATCTCTCTCCTATTTTCAAACAGTTAAATATTTGTTACAACGAAGAGTTTAAATTTCATTTACCCTCAAAATCGCGACACATTTGCTGAAACGTCCAAAGATATGTGGCAAGTAACAATATAAAAGTCATTGTTGTCCTCGGATCTGTTAAAAAGAGGATTGGGTTTAAATATTCTGCTTGCAGGCGATCTCAAACCCACTACCTTCGACGGCGCAATGCAATGCCACTAACCACACGGCTGTTCTTGCTAGATGGAGAGTAGTGACTTCATTATTCTTGATGATCGGATCTTCTGAAGGGTGTTACAGTTGATGTGTCATTAATTTATAGTTATAAGATATTTTAGCAAATACGGCGTGTTTTTGATGAATCTTCAATACGCCAAAAACAAGTAAGAAGGGCGGATGTTGCATTAATGGAGGATTTGCCGATGCGCAAGTCAAGCTGTGCAGTAGCCCCATTCTCTTTGATTCGGGACCATTTTTTCGTAATCGCCAGAGCTCTAGTAGCCAGGAGCTGGCGTCTCTACCAGCTCCAACGCCGAAGTTAAAAGCGGCGTTTCGCCTCGCCCCTCCCTGCCCCGGGAGCGCCATTATGCTGCCTCCACGGGGTTCAGGAGGAAATTTGAACCTCAGCCGCGCATGCGCATTGCAACGCTGCGACCACTATCGCTTTATTAAGCGGCCACGCTACGACTCGCACACGTGCTGTCTCCGCGCCGTAAACCGTTTCTCATGCGATAAAAATTGTTTGAACGTGCATAGAAAATGATTTGATAGAGGAACGAAGCGAAGAATGATAGATTAATAACACTTTGTATTTTATTTATTTATTCACAACGAGCTTTTTCCGTGAACACATAGGACGCGCCGCCACTGGCAAACACACAAATACATACATTCTTATAATACGTATACAGGGCGAGTCACCTAACATTACCGCTGGATATATTTCGTAAGCCACATCAAATACTGACGAACCGATTCCACAGACCGAACGTGAGGAGAGGGGCTAGTGTAATTGGTTAATGCAAACCATAAAAAGATGCACGGAAGTATGCTTTTTAACAGAAACCTACGATTTTAAATGGAACCCCGTTAGTTTTGTTAGCACATCTGAACGTATAAACAAATACGTAATCATTGCCGTTTGTTGCATTGTAAAATGTTAATTACATCCGGATAAAAATGTTCAAATGTTTGTATAATCTATGGGACTTAACTACGGGGTCATCGGTTCCTAAACTTACAAACTACTTATGAACTACTTACGAACTAGGACCCCTAAACTTACAAGCTACTTATGAACTACTTACGAACTAGGACGGCACAAATATCCATGCCCGAGGGGGGATTCGAACCCCCGACCGTAGTGGCCATGCAGACCGTGACTGAAGCGCCTCAGACTCCTCGGCCACCGCGGCCGGCCATCCGGATATATTGTAACCTAAATTTGACGCTTGATTACCACTCCTCCGCTGTTCGATCGTGTGAATCGGAGATCACCGAATTAAGTAGTGATCCAAAGGCATCGGTGACGTACGTTAGGTACAGAAGAGACTAGAACAGCACATGACGTCCAAATGCTAACACCTTTATTGGTCTTTTTCACTGACGCACATGTACCTTACCATGAGGGGTGGGATACACGTACACACGTGTGGAGTGGAATAGAGTGTGTCCCGACATGTCAGGCCAATAGATGTTCAAATTGGTGGCCACCCTCTGCTGCACACAATTGCAATCTATGGCGTAATGAATGTCGTACACGCCGCAGTACATCTGATGTAATATCACCGTAGTCTGCCACAATACGTTGTTTCATATCCTCTGGGGTTGTAGGCACATCATGGTACACATTCTCCTTTAACGTACCCCACAGAAAGAAGTCCAGAGGGTTAAGATCAGCCGCGGTGGAGTAGCCGTGCAGTCTAAAGCTTCTCGCTGCGGAGCGCGCGGTTACTCGCCGTGAAGGTTCGAGTCTTTCCTGGGGCATGGGTGTGTGTGTTTGTCCTTAGGTTAGTTTACCTAGGTTTAAGTAGTTTGTAAGCTACGGACTCATGACCACGCAGTTTGGTACGATAGATTTACAAACATTTGAACATTTTGGTTAAGATCAGGAGAACGGGCTGGCCAATTTGTGCATCCTCCACGTCCTATGAAACACCCGTCGAACATCCTGTCAAGGGTCAGACTAGTGTTAATTGCGGAATGTGCAGGTGCACCATCATGCTGATACCACATACGTCGACGCGTTTCCAGTGCGACATTTAATTGTAAGGTACATCACCGTTCCCTTTGGATCCCTACTTAATTAAGTGCTCTCCGATACACACGATCGAACAACGGAGGAGTGATACTCAAGCGTCAACCTTAGATTATAATATCTCCGGATGTAATTAACATTTTACAATGCAACAAACGGCACTGATTACGTATTTGTTTATATGTTCAGATGTGCTAACAAAACTAACGGGGGTACCATTTAAAAAACGTAGGTTTCCGTTAAAAACATACTTCCGTGCATCTTTTTATGGTTTGTATTAACCAATTGCACTAGCCCCTCTTCTCACGTTCGGTCTGTGGAATCGGTTCGTCAGTATTTGATGTGGTTTACGAAATATATCCAGCGGTAATGTTAGGTGACTCACCCTGATATATAAGAAAGAGAACAAACCCTCACACACAGCGATTTCTGGGAAATCTTTTTATTTATTTTTCTCGCCGCGTCTGCATGGAGTTTGGCCCTGTTCCAGCTATTCCTTCGTGACGAGGTGTTTTATTTTCCTCAGCCGCAGTGTATTTGCAGCTGGCAGCAGTCGTTAAATCTCGCAGTGAGGGGGCAGTGACTTCCGGTAGTGACATGTCGCGTCTCCGCCACTTCCGGTGGCTGATCACGACTTCCTGCCAGCCCCCCAGCGTGCGGAAGCGCCGCCTGGAACGCAAATGTCCCGTAACCATAGCGACCGCTTATCACGTGACGTAACAGGTGTAATGCGAGATACCGCAAGCGAGCGGCCAAATGCCGCGACCTCCAGCGAAACGCGATCTTCTTGCGGCTCACAGCCATGTTCCGTTCAGTTCTCATGCTGGCTATTAATATTGCAACGCTATGGCGATACATACAACCAGTATCGAACAGGCTTGAATTTTGTTTAACCTTTGCATACGAAACTAGTAATTACACACATTATGAGAGTCCTCCAATTGATATTGCGTTATCGGAAATCTCCGACCCTGCGTGTTTAAAAAGATGCGCCACCTTAAACCGATTAAAATTACTGGCTAGTTGACAGTTCACGTGCTGAACCTGCTGTCCTCCGATCATAGCACTAAACGTCACGTCCAGACTGTTCCCCGTTGCTGAACTGCTACAACTGATCAATTCCATTTCCTTCTCTGGCATTTTTCTCCATTTATTTTTTACCGAGTCATTCGTCTGCCTATTTTAGTCCGCATTTTATCACTCGATGATAACCATACAAAAATACAAGTCACAGAAAATGGTGTTAACGAAATACGTACTAAATTGGACAGGAAATCCGCCTTATGGAAGACTCCTTGTTTGATTTCTATCACCCAAACATATTTCGGCACTTATTGTGCCATCTTCTGTGGGTTTTTGCCTTTAATTTCTGAAATTGTTTTACATGTTATAGGTTCTTCGATCGTATAGACATTTGGATAAATTTATCAAAATGTCTATTTCGATCCAAAACTGTAACATGTAAAACAATTTTAGAAATTAGAGGCAAAAACCCACAGAAGATGGTGCAACATGCGCCGAAACATATTTGAGTGACAAAAATAAATCCAGCGAAATTTATTGCACAAGGCGGATTTCTTGTGCAGTTTATTATAGCAAGAACGGAATAAAGAATATTTGTATCATCACAAGCTGATTTACGTACTCATTTATAGGTACAGAATCCTTTCGTACAAGCTGTGATTTAATGTCACATATACAAGTATTATATCATAGACATCAGCTTATATTTAGAGTATGATATACTCAGGGCCGTAATCAGATTTTTTTGTAGCAGGGAGGAGGGGGGGGGGGAAGATCTTACATAAAACGCAACTGTAACTTGTAAAGAATTATGGCACAATTTAGGGATTAATACCCTTCGTCCCTCTCCTTGGTTACGGCACTGAATTTACGTGAAAACGAGCTCTCCGATGGATACGATCCAAGTTAGGAACTGGATGAGTATTTTGACAAAGATGTAAATAAGGATATAGCTGCTTAGCGCAATCATAAAGTCAGAACTAGTCGTGTTAGCGGTTTTTTTATTGGAATCTGCATAATTAAGTGCCAAGCAGGACTGCTAATTGATTCGTAACTCGGCAGCCCGTGTAAACACTAACCAGTGTGAGGATATTTTCAGGTATGCTAAACAATGATAGCGAGAAATTACAGTTAGCTTTTAGCGCTGTGACTGAAATTTTTCTGTCTTTAGGTTGCTCATGGAAATAAGCTTTATTAGCCGTGAACGAACAAATAATGATTTTAGTTCTGCTGCAGATGGTTGAACGGTGTTTTGTCGGATGCTTAGTGCATAACGTGGGGTTGGGTTACAGCATTGAGAACTACAAAAATTCGCATTGCCGCCATTAACTCTTGGCGGCTTCGTACAACATTGCTGCGCGTTATAAAATACTACAACAGCATTTGTGAAATTATCCGCCGTGTTTGTGCGTCAAAAATAATAAAAGTTCTGAAGCTAAAGCAATGGAGCGACACTGATACCTCACTATTGTCTCGTTGTTTTCATTGATGCGCCGTTCCACATTTCAGTTCCTCAGACGGGTATGTTAAGTTGTTTTCGTTATGTACGCCTTCCACTTTTTTCTTGCGAAAACTGACATAACTTGTAGCCGCGCAATACTTTTATATATATTTTAGCAGTTATACTGTTGCTGTCAGTATAGCTTCTTAACGAGATGTCATGATTTTACATTCCAAGTGAAGCGGTCGATTTTTTGAAAAAGGGGCGTGAAAAGCTTACACGAGACATTGGTGTGCTTGTGTGTGTTGATTGACGGTAACTGATTGAAGGTGACTCTTGCAATGAAGCTGAGAAACAAACATAAATGAGCTTCATAATTTGCAGAGGTTATTATTATTTTTTTCACGGCAGCCATACCTGTTTCAAACGCTGCAACAGAAAGAGATTGTTTCTCATAGAAATATAGTTTAGAAAAGAAATCGATTACGTCTTGAACACGTAAAAGCAGAGAGACACATGATGGCCATCTTTAAAATTTCAGGGTTAGATATGTATAATTTAATGGCTAAAAATTAAAGAGTTGCATATAGTTGTGAAGTCTAATAACACATATATTGTGTTGTTATTGATCTGGTGAATCTAATAAAACATGTCCCAGACGTGTTACTGCAGTACTTTTCCAGAAATACCAAAAAATATAGAAGTAAATTCTAGAGAGTATACAAGTTAATTTACTTTCAATTAAGTATGTTGGCAACTGTATAACTTCCTTACCACTGAGTTTTGTTTTTTTCTGGTTTAGTATGAATTTACGTGTGCTGTGGTATTAACAGAAGCAGACTATCTGACACATTCGTTCAGTTCTAGTGTATTACCATCATTTTCCAAAATTAATTTCTCTACAACTACTTTTGATAACTTCGTGGAATTGTCTGGAATTTAAACAAAAATGGATCACGTGCTTAATAAATTACAAATTTTCCACATTATTTCTTTGCTTCTCTGGCATTTCACGGAAAACTACTGAAGTTACACGCGTGAAACATTTTGTTGTTGTTACATTCATCAGATCAATAACAACAAAAAAATTGGAAATCGTGCTTTACTTCAAGCTCCTACAGGTTAGCTATGGCTTCATATTATCGAAGTTGCTAAGTTACAGTTAAAATCTTGTATCAGCTGTAAGTGTAGATATGTTCAAATGAAGCTTTTTCTTTAGTTTTACTTGTAGAATAACATATTAAATTCCAGAATCAACTATATAAGCACTATCAGGTGAGTAGTATTTAGGTTTCTTTCGCCATTATAATCACTTTACGCTGGCGATTTTATTACTTCAAAAATGTCCAAATGTTTGTTTAGCTTATGGGATTTAAATGCGGCGTCATCAGTCCCTAAACCTACAAACTACTTATAAACTAACTTATACTAAAGACAGCACAAACAATCATACCCGAGGGGGGATTCGAAACGGCTGAACCGATATGGCTAATTTTAGTTTTGAAATATTCGTGTAAGTCCAGAAAAGGTTTAAACGCTGATAAAATATGGAAATGTTGTCCGGAAAAGAGAAAAATCGGGAAAAACTGAAACAGCTTTTTCCAGTAAGCTATCAATACCGTTCGTCCAATTGCGATAAAATTTTATGTTGAAAGCAAGAGGAAGGTTCGCATCAAATATAAATTTGGAAAAGTCGCCCGGAAAGTAGGAAAATTTTGGAAAAACAGAAAGCGATTTTTTAAATGAATAAACAAACATCTATTGCCACATGGTTTTAAGAGCATCACCTGAATACGGCTTGACAGGAAAAGGTTTGTATGAAATAAATTTTTTGAAAAGTCTACTTAAAAATTGGAAAATTTGAGAAAAAGTGAAAGCGCGTTTTTCAATGTATTTTTGACTGAATTCAGCACTATAACTGACTATTTACACGATGGAGAGGGGTAATTCTTTTTTTGTTTTGTTCATTCTGGTCTTGGAAATGTTTTCAGTTAAAAAAAAAAAAATGAGGACAGTTAAAAAGGAAAGACGCAAAATTCGATCCAAATTCCTTTATCAATGTCCTCAAGACTATACTCAATGTGTTTAACACTATGAGTTGAGACTTGTTCATCCGATTGCGATAAAATTTTGATCATTTGACGTTCAACGAAAGATGAACGTGCTTATGAACTAAAAATTTGGGAAAGTTACCCGGAAAATCTGAAAAATCGCGAGAAAGAGAAAGAACCTTTTTCAATGCGATATCAATGTCATTCGTCTGACTGGGGTAAAATTTTGCATATTTGTCGTTCAAAGCAAGAATAAAGCTACGGGGGCTAAAATACATATGGCTTCAATTAATATGGGTTATATTAAGAGGTAAGTGATACTGAGTTCACTGGGTCATCTAGTTATGTATAATTTCAATTCCATGCTATCAATATCTTGTTTATCCGTTTTTCTTTGTTAAAATATCAGTTTCGGTAGGATGAAACGATTTGCGTGGAAATGGCGTAAACCACTGGGTTATTCTGTGGTGATGTTACGACCATACGAGGGCAAAGTGTCTCATATCACTGAGTTTCTCATTCGGAAATAAAGTTAAAAAAGTCATATTACGCGTAGTGTATAAAAAGAGTATTGTCGTTTATCGTTCCATATTGCTACTCTCAGTTGTCTAGATCTCACGACTGTCACGCGGATATGGGGTCGTTGGGCTCACGAGTTCATCCCGACGCGATGCAGGACTGCCACATCCCACGTGGTCAGCACGCGGGAGCACACGCATTGTCAGCTCAGCAGAGCGGGACCTTCACTAAGGAAGTGAGCAACTTGTGGAAAGAAAAGCAGCCACACAGGAGGTGCGAAGGTGGCTAGCGATCCACCATTTAGTAGCGAGGCCAACGTCGCTGTATCTTCGTAGACGAGGGAGAGGAGAGCGGCAAAGTTGAGCGTCCAACCATTTCAGTGGACGGAGGAGCGGCATAATGTCGTGTTGTCACCCGAGTTCTAGTTCTGCATTCAGCATAATCCGTGCGAGAAAGTTCCGAGAAGAACGAAAGCCGAGGTGTTTTTCAACAAGACAGCGCCGGGCCCCATGTTGCCCGTGTAAGTCTGTTGTACCTCATTGCGGACTACGACTGTTGCTCCAACCTGCACGCCCTCCAGAAAAGTAAAGATTCAAAACAATTTAAAGCCATGCTGACTTTGTGTCGCCAGTTGCGAGGGGTCTATACTCAGTTGGATTTAATATTTTGTAATATTCTGTTGGAATTATTATTTTGTAAATAAGATTTTTGTAAGTCAAAGAGTATATACTGCACGCTCTCCAGAAAAGTAAAGATTCTAAACAATTAAAAGCCATGCTGACTTTGTGTCGACAGTTGCGAAGGGTCTATATTCAGTTGGATTTAATATTTTGTAATATTCTGTTGGAATTATTATTTTGTAAATAAGATTCTTGTAAGCCAAAGAGTATATACTGCACGCTCTCCAGAAAAGTAAATATTCTAAACAATTTAAATCCATGCTGACTTTGTGTCGACAGTTGCGAGGAGTCTATATTCAGTTGGGTTTAATATTTTGTAATATTCTGTTGGAATTATTATTTTGTAAATAAGATTCTTGTAAGTCAAAGAGTATATACTGCACGCTCTCCAGAAAAGTAAAGATTCTAAACAATTAAAAGCCATGCTGACTTTGTGTCGACAGTTGCGAAGGGTCTATATTCAGTTGGATTTAATATTTTGTAATATTCTGTTGGAATTATTATTTTGTAAATAAGATTCTTGTAAGTCAAAGAGTATATACTGCACGCTCTCCAGAAAAGTAAAGATTCTAAACAATTAAAAGCCATGCTGACTTTGTGTCGACAGTTGCGAAGGGTCTATATTCAGTTGGATTTAATATTCTGTAATATTCTGTTGGAATTATTATTTTGTAAATAAGATTCTTGTAAGTCAAAGAGTATATACTGCACGCTCTCCAGAAAAGTAAAGATTCTAAACAATTTAAATCCATGCTGACTTTGTGTCGACAGTTGCGAGGAGTCTATATTCAGTTGGATTTAATATTTTGTAATATTCTGTTGGAATTATTATTTTGTAAATAAGATTCTTGTAAGTCAAAGAGTATATATACTGTGTAGTTAGCTTCCTTGGTCAGAGAGGTAGCATTATTGCTCTGTCTGGTAATGGTGGCGCGCTGGGTGTCGCAGTGTAACGGTGGGAATGGGCAGTCGTGTCTTGTTGTTGTGGTGTAGCGGGCGGAGTAGGAGGTTGAACTGTGAGCTGTGGGCAGAGGATGTCTGTTAGCTCGACTGCTGAATAGGATGAACATGTTCAGACTAAGAATCTATAAGGTAATATGTATATGTTTTTGTAATGATGTTGTTTTTTAATTTTTCAATGTAAGTGTGATAATGAAATTTCTCTTCCATTATTTTGTAGTGTGTAGAAACTTCCATTTTTCCTCCAATAAGTTTTACGACCAGTTAATTGATGTGAGTTGTTTTGAAGTGAAGTAAAAGTCTTAATCTCAAACGTACTTGCACGTGGTGGTTCTGTGAGTGTATGTTTTAACAGATAACTTCCACTAAAATAATTAGGGTCCAGGTTAGCATTGTTGAAAACTATGTTGAGAATATGATAATGATAAGGCAGTTAGAATGAGTGAAATATCAAAGGTAGAGTGCTTATCTGTCGTTTAATTCAAATTTTCTGTGCTTGTATTAACTGCGAGTAGAGAATTTCAAGAGATCATTTTTTGATAAAGTAATTTGGTGATTAACAACGCTCGATAATGAAGTGTTTGACTAAGTGTGATGAGCTAACCACAGTACGTTTCAACTGTTACAAAAATTCGATTTACTTCTCAGTAAAGATATTGGCATCTTAGAGGTATCACAAGGAGTCACTTTATTTCACAGTAAAATATTTATGTGCACTCTCAGTTGCTTTAAAATATTTATGTGCAATCTCAGTTGCTTTTTTGAAACAAGGGCTTAACTTCGCCATACAGAATAGTTGAGGTTTTCCATTTTTGATACTGATGTTGAGAATTTACAACACGGCATTAAGATGCATTCATTTTGAAGTAATTTATGTAAATAATTAACGGATCAGTTAGAGCTTCTTTTCATAGCAATGCACGACTGAGTTATCCCTTGCGCGGGCCTGACGTTAAAAAAATATTTATTCACATAATTTACTATCAGGGGTTAGTTTTTGATCCAGTGTGTGGAACAGTCACAAAGAATTTGATGTGCTTTTCTTATGTGTGGAAAATCTGAATTTTACGTAACCTATCGTTTGTTATCAACAGAAATCACTGCTAGTCAGACAAACAAAGTCACACAAACACACTCATACGGTCAGATAGCAAATCCCAGTTCCATCTCCACGACCAATCAAAAAAATAAATTATATTTAATAAATATCATAAAACAGATAACTTTCACAGTAACTGTATCAAAATAATTAAAAGGTTGCTTGCAAGCCCAGAAGTAAAGTGCTATGCACTCTGACCACAGAAGAAGAGAGCTACTCATCATGAATGTGTAACAAACATCTTTATAAACAGACGGTATTTCAGCCCATAAAGAGACATAACCATAGGTCATCTTTCTGTTTTCACAGGTTCATTACCACAAACAGCAAGATTTTATCAATGCACATTAATGTATACCTGCAATAATGGATTTTGTATGCCTAAAGCCTGATGATAATGCACAGCATCAAAACATGTTGCAAATAAACATTTTTTAACACCTAAATTACATTTGTGACTGGTAGCGATACTTTCTAGCAACCTTTTAAGCAAAGGTTCAGGTTGGCTTCCAAACTTTAAAGATATTGGAAGATGTTCGGCGACACAGCTTAGATAATGACGCTCACAGATTTAAGGTAGCTGGTGTCTACAAAATTAGGTGTGGTTCTTGTGACCACTTCTACATTGGCCAAACGGCTAGGGAATTTAAAATTAGATCTTGGGAGCACACGTATTCTAGCAATCGTAGTGCTCTCGGACATCATCTGAAAGACCACAAGCACACAGTCGATCCAACTGAAAACAGCTTTTGTAAACTAGATCGTAAAGAAAAAGATAAGAAATTAGTTATTTTGGAATAGCTACAAGTTTACAGTAATTACCCTATAGCTCCAAATCAGATAATTAATCAACAAACCACAGGTAGCCTAGTTTGGTTTTTCAATATTTTTAATAAAATTTTGTTTAGACAAGCAACATGAAGAGTTACCAAAAGGACCATAAAGAGAATGCATTCGGCCTTGTCTCCTTATATTTTATTAAAAATCTTAATATTATTCCTTATTGAAGCATCATATATTTCGTGAAACATTAACTTTTAGTTTTGTACAAGGCTTTACATGCCTTACACATTCAGGAGTAATGTATTACGTTTTGTATTCTGTTGTATTGTATATTAACACACTTCTGTAAACTTTGGCTCGTGAATTACTATTCGAGACAATTACCAACATATTACTTTGGACTATCGTAATTAAAAATACACTGCTTTGTCATTACTAGCTGTAAAAGTAACTATTATAATGATTCTGATACATAAAATGAACGTAAAATATTAAACCAATGATTGGCGTGACTCAAGTTCTACGTACTGCGTTTTATAGGGGCTCTGTGTATCTCTGACGCTACAGGTTACTTTGTAACAAACCCCTGTCGTTATTTTAAAGATGTTATGTAGCTGGTGTACTGTATATTATAGAGAAACACTCTGAAGATGGCCCAAAAATGGGCTGAAACTAGTTGGTGATAAATAACCAATATTGCGCTCTAAAATTTTTTTTATATATAAAAATATCCTAGCAATATTTTATGGCTACAGGGTAAAACAAAAATAATAAAATTGCGCATAAGCAGCTATCCGTCCCTCCTCTATGCAAAGATGCGCCTTCCTACATGACGCGAGTGATGAACACGCTCGTTTCTTCGATTTCCAACGTTGTAAAAAAAAAAAAAAAAAAAAAATTCAGATGTTTGTAATCGTATGAGACCAAACTACGTTGGTCATCCATCAGTCCCTAGTTTTACAAAGTACTTAAACTAAGTTAATTAAACTATCCTAAGGACAACACACACATCCATGCGCGAGGGAGGATTCGAACCTCCGACGCGGGAGGCCGCGCGATCCGTAACGTGGCGCTCCAGACCGCTCGGCTACTCCCGCGCGGCAGCGTTGCAGGAGTCACAGCTGCGCGGATCGGAAGGAATGCGGAAGTCAGACAGAAGACGAGCACATACTCTAGAATTCGGATCAAGATCAGCTGCGAGTATGCGAAATTTAGAAGTAGATACCTTGGAGTTGTAAAATAACTTCAAACACTTAACAAAAGCAAGTCTCCCGGTCCAGATTATATAGCAATTAGTTTCCTTTCACAGTATGCTGATGCAATAGCCACATACCTAGCTATCATAACAACTGTACTCTCAGCGTAAGATCCGTACCCAAAAACTGGAAAGTTACACAGATCACTTCATTATTCAAGAAAGGCAATAGGAGTGATTCGCAAAATTACAGGCCTATTATTTTCTATCTACATAAATGATCTGACGGATAGAGTGAGTTGCAATCTGAGGAGCCCTGTTTGCTGATGATGCTGTGGTGTATAAGAGGATGTCGTCATTGAATTATTGTAGTAGGATGCAGGATGACTCGGACCAAATTTATAGGTGATATGAGGAGTGGAAACTAGCGCTAAATGTAGAACAACGTAAGGTGATGCAGATGAGTAGGAGAAACAATCCTGTAATGTTGAATACAGCGTTAGTAGCGTGCTGCTTGACAGAGTCGCGTAAATTGCTGGAGTGTTTCGATCCGCACCAGATCGGTTTAAAGGAGGGCATAGAGGCAGTTCAGGCAGTTCAGGCAGTTTGTAACTGATAGATTCTACCAATCCAGGAGTGTTACTGAAATGTTTCGGGAACTCAACTGGGGTTGTTGCAGGGAAGGCGAAGTTCTTTTCGAGAAGCACTTTTGATGAAATTCAGAGGGCCGGAATTTGAGGCGGACTGCAGAAAGATTCTACTGCCGCCAACCTACATTTCGCGAAAAGACCACAAGGATAAGACAGAGAGGTTAGGGCTCGTACGGATGCATACAAGTATTCGTTTTTCCCTCGTTCTGTATGGGAGTGGAACAGGAAAGCAAGTAACTAGTAGTTGTACTGAGTACCCTCCGCCACGCACCTTTGGGTGGAAAGCGGAGTATGTATGTCGATGTAGATGTAGGAATTCCACAAACTACGACCGTAGCGCCTCCCCCCCCCCCCTCGTCTATGCCAACTCGCCATTTCGTCTTGCCGAATGAGGGTGAGAGATAAAATTTTTATTACCGCAATAAATACATGTATACAGATAAGAATAGACACAACACGCACATCTACAGGTGTCCCATAACAATCCGTAGCGGCCGATAAGTCTGGAGCGGCACATTTCTGTTAAGTAGTTACTAGTAAAGTTGTAAAGTTTGAAAGTGGTCATGGAATGATTATTTCGAAATGACCTCGAACCCCTTTGTTAACGTCGTACCAAAGTCAAATTCAATTTTTTTTCAATTGGTAATTCCTATTTTTTATTCAATATTAACGAAAAATAAAGTTGTTTTTTTGAACTTTTTTTTAAACCAATGGTTTGTCGCCAGGGGGCACATAATTGCATGTTTTCGTTCTCGGGATACTGGTAACTCGGGAAACTTACAATGAAGTGCCGCTGGCGACAAGCAATTGATTTTTCGAAAAAGAAAAGAAAAAAAAGTTTCCTATCAAAATGGGTTTTTTAATTTCATTATTTATTTATTTTTTACGCAAAATACAAATATGGATCAGAGTTCAAAATCATTTACAGGTATCCATTCCATGACCCTGTTCAAATCTTACAACTTTTACTAGAGGCTTGTTTTGCAGAATTATGCCGCTCCAGAGATATCGGTTGGTAAAATGAAAGAAGAAGACTACGAATTCGTTGACCCAGCGGAAGGAAATTGTATTGACACATTCTTCAGGATGTGTACAACACAGGATCACACAGACATGGCCGTACGCACGTCAGTACAGACACGAGAGCGTGAGTCGTGTCGACTATAGTATCGTGTATACCCTCCTTTTGTAGGAATACAAGCTGTAATTTTCCCACGGAGTTGATCGTAGAAGTGGCGAATGTAGTCTTGCGGCATGGCTGCCAAGCAGTTTCCACCTGGTGCCTCAGTTGGGCCAGATTTCGTGCCGCTCATGCAGACCGCGCAACATGACGTTTCATGCGGTCCCAAACATGGGACAAATGGGGGACACATCTGGGGATCGTGCTGGCGACGGTAGTCGACTTACACCTAGAACAGCACGTTGGGTGGTAAGGGATACGTGTAGATGTGCACTGTCCTGTTGGAAAAGCATATCGCCTTGTTGGTGGATGAACGGTGGCAAGACGGGTTGAATGGTGGTTTCACTGTACTGTGTACTGTTCAGTTTTTCTTCGACGATCATCGGAGGAGAACGGCTAGTGTAGGATACGTCTCCCTACACCATTATGCTAGGTCTCATCCTGTTTGCCTCTGTTGCGTGCACTGCAGATTTTCGCACTCCCTTGTACAACACTTCACAAGCGTACGATCAATGGCACCGAGGAAGCAGCGACTCTCATCGCTGTAGACCACACGTGCCCATTCGTCCCTTCATAAGTGCCTGCCGTGACCCCACTGGAGACGTGCTGAACGATGTTGGGACATGAGCGAAGGACACCCTAACGACATGCACGATCGTGCATCATTGCGTGGGGAGCAATATTCTATACTAGAACACTGAACAGAGCACAGTTCATTAGAACTATCAATCAACTCGTCTTGCTATCCATTAACAAGGCGATATGGTTTTCCAAGAGGAAAATGCACGTCGACACGTATCCCGTACCACTGGATGTGCTCTTCAAGGTGTACGTCAACTATCCTGGCCAGTACGATCCCCATCCGTCCCCCGTTCAGCATGTTTGGGACCACATGAAACGTCATGCTGGGCGGTCTGCAAGAGCGGCACGAAATGTGCCCCAACTGAGGCACCAGGTGGAAATTGCACAAGACCATGATCTTCTCCATGCCAGAGAAGGATGGACACGGTACTAACGCAGTGATTGCACACTCTCTGGTGACTGTGATGGCTGCATTGAGCGGGCTACGAAGGCCAGAAAGAAGACGAACTGCTAATGAATGGCACAACATCAATCGTATTTCCTTTCTAGCCTGGTTGACAATTGTCGGTTGGTGTTCTGGCAACCTAGACTGGAGAGGTCCCATTCTTTTAAAGTTTCAAATATGCTACTTCTAGCTTTAATGTCTCATTCTTTTAAAGTTTCAGATATGCTACTTCTAGCTTTAAGGTGCGGTGAACCGTGGTGTATGACCGAAAGAAAGCTGCCTCCTCATGTCCATTATATCTTAAGCGATAGTATCTTTGTAGCATTTTTCCACAGTACAGTACTCGTCTCCGCATCGTGGTTCATGTCTCGTGTGTGTGCGAATCATGGTGTGTGTGGATCTTTTGTGTTTTTGTGCGCCAAGCAGGCGCAAGAATGATAGCAGAAGATCAGGTAATAGTCCAGCCGTCGTAAGTCGTAGTCTTATTCTATATCAGATAGAATCTTACAGTTACCCCACTCTTGCGATAAATTCATTGTGTAATATAACTGCACAGACTCGCGACTAGAGTTCGTTGTCATTAAAGTATCCTGTGTGTGGTACCGTACGGTATTGTATGGTCGATCACTGGTGAAACTAATGTGTAGGCCCCGCTTACAGAGACAGAAGAAAGCCACTACAGCCGTGGCCGAAACATTTACCATCTCCTGTAGGCTTAAGACTATACAATCTCAAGCCGGTACTGTCATCTCCGCATTTTATAATCGAAGGATGTACCTTTTCCACTGCGGTATTGCTGGACATATTCAGACACTATAAAGTCTGGAGATTGGAACTGACGTCTGGTATTGCCAGCAATAATGCTTATTCCCAGACCAAAGTTGATTACAAAAGAGCCGTAGGCTGCAGAGGAAGTGGACGTGTATGAGCGACTTTCGCCTGGTGTAGTGGACCCTGACTTAATTCTCACGGGCGACAACGCCCGTGTTCCCAGAACCGCCGGCGTGGAGCTGAGCCAGTGCGAAGTGACGACATCGTGCGAATCGAGTGACCGGCGTCTTCGTACATCGTAAAGCTTTTTAATATCTGGTAACACCATAGCTCCCCTCTCGGTTCCTCCTCCGACCTCCGTCAACCCTCCATTCATTAAAAACTAGCTTATCCACATTTAAAAAATGGATTGAAACGTCTGATTCCAAATGTGCTAAATATTTAATGTATAAATATTTATGGTTGAAGACGAAAATCTCTAACTGAATGATGCCGACGGGACGTTAAACCCTAATTTTCGTTTTGTCCTCTAATTGTACTGATTTGATTAGTTTCCGAAATTATAATATTAATAATTGACCCCGAATGCAAACGAAGCTAATGGACATGGGGTGTTTTTCGGTTGGTTTACTTTGTGTTAGCCATATCTTCTAGCTCATACTAGTGCTATTTGCAGTAGTTAGAGCTCCAGAAAAATGATTTATTTTTTATTTTATTTTTTGTTTTTGTTTTTAAGAAACTCTTTAGTGCGGAAAAGTTGCCTAATGTCATTAGGAGAAATACAAGATAAAAAAATTAATTAATTAAAATCGATTAATATCTTCCGTTAGTGCATCGTACTTAAAGATGATGGGAAGTTGAAAACAGTGCCTTCTTTGAAAGTTTTTAAAATTGTTTCAAACTTTCAAAATTTTCCATTATCTTTAAACCAGATAGCACTGACATCTTCCCAGAAGGACGAGACCGGCAGCTTACTTTTTCATTCTTGCCTGTAAGAATTCGTGTACAGTGTCATATTTTATTTCCTTGAATTGCCTGCTCCCATTTCAGATCAATTTTAGCTTGTATTGTCAATTGAAAAGTGTTTGAATACAGTTGCAAATTTGAGGTTCATACAGAAGACACTGAAGACTTTCTTGTAGTTGGGTTTATATTTCTTTACTTTCTTCAGTTTTTGAGACATTTATATGTATATATTTAATCTTAAATGTTACTTTAATAATAATGATTCATTAGATTAAAATTATAAATAAATTATATTTTGACGTCAATCCAGAAAGAAAGAAAGGCAGTATTGCAAAACTAAAGGATAAAAAAATTAGTTATAATGATCTTGTGCATTCATTTGAAGGTAATTAATAGCCTTTGAGAAAAAAATTAAACCAAATATAATTCCGCGCTATATGGGTAAAGTATGATGCGCCAACAGAAGATATTAACCTATGTTAGCTTATATATATATATATATATATATATATATATATATATATATATATATATATATATATATATATAATCTTTTTTTCGACCCACCCTAATGTAAAGTCTGCATCGAAAGACTCCATCCTTTTAATTCGAAACCTGGGACACAGGAAAAGTTTCAGATAGGTTTGAAATTATGTGAAATGGTG